>BTPG01000001.1:318283284-318465784 GCA_036245525.1 Semisulcospira habei
TATGCACACATTGTAACATTAACGGATACCTTATATGCAGTAGTGATGAAATACTTCTTAATAAACGTGGGTTCAGAATTTCATTCCCGTACGGAAGCACGAAATAAGCGCAGACGCCAGCAAACGTGCGAAACGAATCCGGCTGCACAGTGACTGAAATTGCCATGACACCCTGCTAGCGATAGCGAGAAAAATGGCATAGTAAACAAACCTGCTGTTTTTTTTTCGTCATTATCCGTGATCTAATTACGAGCAGAAAGCACTGATTTATGTTTATAATCAGACGAAATATGTGCGCTTAGTCAACAGTCCCAACCGCAGTCGTCTGCCAATCACATGTTTTGTCTGAACACCACAGTCAGCCGCAGACTGAAGGACGCGAGGTAAAGTTTTGTTTTGGACTGGGTACATACATTATATTAAGCCACATTTTGTTGACATAGTGCCGATAACCGACAGATGTGATTATTTAATCTAAATCAAAATGTCATTGTCTAACGATTCGGACATTTTGATTCAGGTCTCGTAATCACATCTGACGGTTATCGGCACTATATCAAGCAAAACAGTGGCTCAATATAAGATAACAGCAACACTAAAACATCTACAAATGGTTAAAATCCTAAAGTGCCTCTCGGGCTCATGAGGATCTATGCCTCTTGGTGATGTGTGGAGTGTTGTTTATGCTCATGGTACAAGCTTGTGACTTCGTTCTCTTCGTTCTCGCTCGTTGTTATGAGTCGTCGTTTGTAAACGTAACCTCTCTAATGCTGTACGTAAGATGGTACTTGAAGAACCTTTTACTGTACGTGACATAACCATGCAGGTGACGGCCCATAAAAAAGTGAATAAGGACAATGCACTTTATATGGGCTGTCACATGAAACTGGTTGGTAAACGCACCCTTTTCCCAGGCATCCTCTATGTAAACGTAGATATCGTTCATGCGAAAAGGACCTCTCCCTAACGTGTCCGCTGTGCGCACTTTTATCCCGAGTCTGTGTATGTAACTCACGTTGGTGTTAGCGCTGAAACGACATTGAAAGAAATAACCAGCAATAAAAGAAAAAAAACCATTATGGACAAACAATAACAACAACAACGACATCAACTATCCAACCGCAAGAGATATAAATCACCATGAGCCCCCGCAACTGTGTCTTTTCTGACACTAATTTGCATCCAAGTCCTTTGGGCGTGTTGGGTCTGTGGCGTACGTTGAATTAACCCAGATCATACTGATGCTAAAAGCTTCAAATTTGTACACTGCCATATGCTAGCTACATTCTAGTACTTATAGATAAGGATATTGACCAATGGCTTTAGTTCAAGAGTGGCCTAGAGGCGTCAAGATATTCTGGCACCACCCTTGAACTGTTTTAGTCAAACTTATTTCACACAGTGGTGTTTTCCGAATGAAAAGGTTAAAGAAGATTTCAGGAAGGCAGTGTCTGTTTCCACTGCCAGTGAACCCCCATCCCTGCCCCAAAACAGTGAACACGATCCAAATGCAAAAGACATAGATAGCGACTGCAGGGCTCATGAGGATCCTTGCCTCTTGCTGACACCAATTTGTAAAAATGTTCTTCGGACGTCCTTATGGTTGATTTAACGAAGATTTCAGAAAGAAAATCTGCGTCCACTGACATTGAAGGGGTTAAATAATAAACTGTGGTGTTTTGACTTTTCCATAATTATTGTCTTTTTTTACCCTCCAGAACTAAATGACTATCACGTTTTCTTAGAGTTTAAGCATTAAGAAACCAAAGCAGTTTACTTTAGAGGCGTCATCTAATGACTATGCACCAGTTGCAGGAGATTGATCGATCATGATAATTCAAGGGTAGTGCCAGATTAGATTGGCGCCGACAGGCGCCAAGCTTATCAGGCACTACCTTTGAATTATCATGGTCGACCCATCTCCTGCTGTAGGGCTTCAGGGCTTAATGGGTAAAATTGAACTTGAAAGGGTCTTTGGACATGCATGCACGTGTCTGCTAGACTATAGTTATAGTAATCCAGCTGCATGAGACATAGATCCTCATGAGCCTAGTGACTGCGGATCTATGTCTCTTGCTGAGACCAATTTGTATCCAAGCTTCTTGGACGGTGTTGGCTTTTGGTCGTTGAATGAACAAAGATTTCAGAACAAAAATGAACGTACAGTGGCAGGGAAGGGGTTACAGTTATTTCCGTTTTATTATTAAACCGTACCCGGCTTCGGCCCAGTCCGTGACGTACAAGTAATCGGCGTAGTAAGCAAGGCCAAAGAAATTAGTCCCCGGGAATACATTCAGCTGTGTTCGCTTGTTTCCGTCAAGATCCGAAAACTCTATCCAATTAGTGCCGGCGTCAACCCAGTACAGTCGCTGATCTGCGTGAGGTAAGGTAGAAAGATGAACGCATTCATGTAATTAATATCGCAGCTATTATTGCTACGTATTAATTTGCCGTTCTTCTGAACTCAAATACAGTTGAGCACTCACAAACCAGATAGGTGAGGCTAGCGCTGGTAAAATTGTACACATATACCGAGGGGAATTACTCAGCGCTGGACGGACAAACAGTTAGATCTCATGCCCCCGCCAGACCACATAAAAATACGCAGATAGAGAATCAGACGGCATCTACATCCCTAAAAGGATGCATCATGTCTCGCCTATAACCCATGTCTTTTTATGGAACTTAGGAAGTAGACAGGAGAAACACACATACACAAACAAGAAGGTGCGCTACTAAACGTGGTCGGGGAAAATACCCTGATTTTCCACAGTAGATGCACAAAACAATACACAACAATGTAACGATACAAGTTTTGCCGCGAGTTATAGAATACTCACAAACCAGATAGGTGAGGCTAGCGCTGGTAGAATTGTACACATACCAAGGGGAATTACTCAGCGCTGGACAGACAAACAGTTAGATCCCCTGCCCCCTCCTATCAGGCAACCAATCGCCAGCCCACAGAGAAATACGCAGGTATAGAACCAGACGAGCATCTACATCCCTAAAAGGATGCATCAGGTCTAGCCTATAACCCAAGTCTTTTTCTGGAACTTAGAAAGTAGGCAGGAGAACCACACATACACAAACTCTAGTTAGTTCGGGTTTAACGTCCACGGCACCGAAGTGATAATGGACTTGATACACAAACAAGAAGGTGCACTACTAAATGTGGTCGGGTAAATACCCTGATTTCTCACAGTAGATGCACAAAACAATACACTACAATGTAACGATACAAGTTTTGCCGCGAGTTATATAATACTCACAAACCAGATAGGTGAGGCTCGCGCTGGTAGAATTGTACACATACCAATGGGAATTTCTCAGCGCTGGACAGACAAACAGTTAGATCCCCTGCCCCCTCCTATCAGGCACCCAATCGCCAGCCCACAAAAAAATACGCAGGTATAGAACCAGACGATCATCTACATCCCTAAAAGGATGCATCAGGTCTAGCCTATAACCCAAGTCTTTTTCTGGAACTTAGGAAGTAGGCAGGAGAAACACACATACACAGAAGGTGCACTACTAAATGTCTTGTGTATTGTTTTGTGCATCTACTCTGGGAAATTAGGGTATTTACCCGTAGTGCACCTTCTTGTTTGTGTATGAGTGTTTTTCCTGCCTACTTCCTAAGTTCCAGAAAAAGACATGGGTTACAGGCTAGACCTGATGCATCCTTTTAGGGATGTAGATGATCGTCTGGTTCTATACCTGCGTATTTTTCTGTGGGCTGGCGATTGGGTGCCTTAATGGAGGGGGGGGGGGGGGGGGGCAGGGGACCTAACTGTTTGTCTGTCCAGCGCTGAGAAATTACTCTTGGTATGTGTTAAAATACAGTTGAGCGTATACCTGCATTTTGTTCAGCTTCTTATGCACAGTTTAAAATACATATTAAAAGAGTTTTTTTTTTCTTTTTTATAAATTCTGTGACATATTTTGTTGTTCAAGGAAATTAGCATTAGTAACAGTCCTGAATAAATAAGAACATAATAAAGCGGCATTGTTTGGAAATGTAAACTATGGTCTGTCGCATCTGAGCATGATAATGATGTCTATAAAGAGAAGAGAGCAATATAAACTTGAATCACCAGATTAAAATTAAATTTTAGAGTCCATTCCGTAAGCCACACACATTTGGGCGTCTGTGTTTCTCGATGGTAAGAGCTTCCTTTAACCCATTCAGCCCTGGCGCACTACAGCAGGTGATGGTTCGACCATGATAATTCAAGGGTGGTGCCAGATTAGTGCCAGCTAATCTGACACTGCCATTGAATTATCATGGTCAATCATCAATTGCAACTGGTGCATATTCATTAGATGACGCCTCCATAATTTAGGAAATACGGCCGTCGGGCTGATTGAGTTAAAGGTGATACATCCTTTACAGTTGGGCTGTAGGTAGCGGTTTTTGTCGTGATGATTCCTATAGGAATCATCGCGACAGAAACAAGCTACCGACACCCCAAAGGGTTAAAAGACCCACAAATGTTTTGCTGGCTGCTTCCTTGCATTTAGCACGAATGGCAGTTTCCTTTTTCATCCAGGAATTCCAGAGCTTACTTGGAAGGTCCAGGGCAACAGCATTGGGCGCTACGAGGAATCCAGTGATAATGGCCCTGCGGTCTGTCCCGTCATAGTTGGCTCGCTCGATCTTTGCTGGCGTCCCCCAGTCAGTCCAGAACATCACTCTGTCAGTAAATAAATAAACGTATCACATTATATTTTGACATGCCTGCTATGCCTCAAGCGGCAGTCTTTCTGGGAGTTGACATGAAAGGAATAACTCATTCAACTCCGACACGCCGCGGCAAGACATGGATCGAGCGTGATAGTTCAAGGGTTGTGCCAAAATAGCTTGGCGCCCATAGGCGCCAAGCTATTCTGGTACAACCCTTGAACTATCACGCTCGATCTGTTTCCCGAAGTGTAATACAGTCTTCAGGGGGCAACTTCAAAATTTGCGGTTTTCGGTCCTGGAGCAGAATGTGTTAAGATATCACACCTACCGAATGTCTGCATGCTGGCTGGCCATTCCTACGCCGTGCTCATACATCCCCACTTTCACAAACTTTTGGAAATGGCCGCGACCGTGCGCAACGTTAATTAATTGAGGGTTTAACCACTTCCCTGCCACTGTACATCTATACACTGTACTTACATGGTTGTCTTTGAAATCGTGGTTCATTCAACGACCAAACGCCGCCCAAGAAACATGGATACAAATTGGTCTCAGCAAGAGGCATAGATCTTCATGTGCCCCCGCTGTCTATGTCTCTTGCAGTTGAATCGTGTTCCGAGTAGGGTCTGAACAAATTTTGGTCCCCGCTGGATTCGAACCCGCGACCTTTCCAACGAGAGTCAATCGCTCTAACACCGAGGTATCTAACAACTCCGATATGGTGAATCATTTCAGAGCGCTTCATCTTAAACCTAGTGTATAAACCGAGATTGTAACACATACATTAAACGCTTAATAATAGAGTAGATTTTAGAATCACGTCACTGACGGGAGACTTGGGAGCACTCAGCCCTAGTGACAAAACGTCTTCGGGCCCACGCCGATCGCAGGGGGGCCGCGCTCAGCCGTGCGCGGGCCCACTGCGGCCGTCATGGGCCGAGGACCTTTGCTTACTCGGAGGTCGGCAAGGATTCGTGTGTAAACGTGTGGAGCACAAGTGTCATCAAAGTCAAAGCAAGCAAAGTTATTTTTCACATTTTATTTGTCTGTATAATTAAGAGTTCTATGTTTCATGTGATCTCTACCCGTTTATGGTGTCCAGAACAATGGCTCGCGGCTGGTCTAGATCTGTGCTGATGATGGTTCTGTGTGACGAGCCGGAAGTAGTCATCATAGCAATGATGTCATTTCCGGCATCCGTGTAGAACACCAAGCGTGTCACTGGGTCCACGGCAAGTCCGTCAGGTACCGCACCTAGAATAAAGTGCAGAAATTTACATTTTGTACATTTTGGATAGCATGGCCCAATGAAGAAGGCAATAAGCGACCTAATGAAATTTAACATTATCCGCACTTACACAGCAGAGCAAAGTCCCGCAAGATCGGCAAGCCAAATGACAGAATCGGAGAATCCATCTAAAATGGACGGCGCAAAACTTTTTTTTGTTGTTGTTGAATTCATTTTAATAGCATATCGGAAAATATGTGGGTCTTTGAAATGCAACTGCGGGGGCTCATGAGGATCTATATCTCCTGCAGTTGGATGGTATTCAGATGTCCTCGGCACTGAACGTGTTAACTTAGTCAGCCCTGACGCACTACAGCAGAAGATAGGTCGACCACGATAATTCAAGGGTAGTGTCAGATTAGCTTGGCGCCTGTCAGCGCCAAGCTAATCTGGCACTGCCCTTGAATTATCATGGTCGATCCACCTCCTGCAACTGGTGCATAGTCATTAGATGACGCCTCCAAAATTTGGGAAATACGTGCGTCGGGCTGAATGAGTTAAGACAGCAAAACTTTATCCCTTCACATGCACCCTCCCCCCTCCCCCTCCCCCACCACCCCTACCCCTTTCTCCCAACTGGCAAAGTACAGTCTCAGTCTTTTAAAATAAACACAACACACCTGTACTGAGTCCTATTATGACCTTTTGCCCTGTACCGTTGAGATAAGCATTGTTGATGGTTCTCAACACCAAGTCTGTCCAGTAGACCCGTCTCTCTACAGGGTCAAAGTCCACGGCTATGGGGTTAAATACATTCAAGCCAGGTATGACGATGTTGCTGGTGGTCTCTACGTCCATGCGGAGGATTCTTCCAGGTGTGGCAGGTATGAGGAAAAAGTTTTCGGGTAGAACGGCTGACAAGAGAAGAAACATCTGTCAGTCATTCCTTGTATAATTGAAAGGCCCACTACCGCCTTAACTGTTCAAAGATACACTTTTTTAAACAGATGTTTACAAAACGCTACACACAGGTCTCACTATGGTTCATTTAGACACAGGAGAATCCAGCTCATCACAGGTCGTCTTAATATCAAGTAAACTGACAATGACTCCACTTTCTATAAATACAACGGTATCATTACGAGAAACAGCTAAAAATAGATTGACACGCTAACGGCTGCGCAGAATAAAATAAGTGCGATTGAGCGTGTGTATTTGCTGAATGTCCAAATTGCCGTTAAAGTTCATTAGCTGTGTCGACAAGACATAATGAGCACAAACGCTGCTGAAATCTGTCTTCAGATTTAGACGTAATGTTACTTTAAACAGTTTCTTCTGACGTACACTTTAACCTGTTCAGTGCCGAGAAAAGGTCAACAGCATTTAAACGGCATGAGGTATAGATCCCCATGAGCCCCGCTCTTACGGGGGCTCATGAGGATTTATTCCTCTTGCTAACACCATTTTGAATACATGTTCTTGAGACATTTAGGGTTTGTCACACCTCAAACATCTAACAATATTAAAATGGCATAAGCTGCTTGAGCACGATGGTCTACGATATGATCTTGTCATGCGTTTTTCCAAAATGCCAACCCTTGTCAAGCGGAGACAAAAACTGTGACTGACAAGCGTGTAGAACGCGATGAAAGAAAGAAAAATGGCATATCATAACAAAAGTAAAAGTGTATACACTTTTATCTTTGTTATTTCTAAACGTTCTTCATTCGTCGTTGGTTGTTTCCTGATCAGTAATATTGTCAGAGTTTTTTTTTTCTCCCAAAGAACTGCTTATAAGAAAAACTCACTTGTTTTCATTTCTAAGTCACACAACCAATCCCATTAATGTAAACTGTACCATGTGACCTCGCTACAAAAACACTTGTTGTCACTAATGGCGGACTTTTTGTAGCCTTCTTTCTGTCGCGTCTTTGATGCCAGTTTTGTTCTACAATAGATCACCAAAACGTTCTGCAATACAAAGTTACTTCGTTTTGTTCGAAACAACAGGCACACTACTATAGACGTCAACGTCATGGAAGATTTAAAATTACGTCATAAGTCTATTATGAATAAATGTATTTTCCTTTGACGTCAGTCATGTCAGGCGCGATCTATGTCGGAAGATTTCTTTTTGATTTCTGTAACGAAAATTGCGGAGGAATGAAAACAAATACGTTATTGGTAGCAGGGGCTTGCTGCACGGACCCTTGCAGGCCTTATGGAGGTCAAAGGAACTTGACCTTCCTCAGGTCTACAAAGGTCCTTGTAGCAAACCCTTGCTACCAATAACTGTTAATGTAACTCAGAATTAATAAAAAGTGTCCTGCCTGCAGAACCCGACGGACAATTATTCCACATACACAAAAAACCTTGACAAAGAAAAATACGACAACCAAACATCTGTGTGTGTGTGTGTGTGTGTGTGTGTGTGTGTGTGTGTGTCTGCGCGCGCGCGCGCGCGAGTAAGTGAGCGACTCTCTGTGCGTGTGTGTATGTGTTTGTGTACGTGTGTGTATGTGTGCGTGTGTGTATGTGTGTGTGTCTGTGTGTGCGTGCGCGCGCGCGTGCGTGTCTGTGTGCACATTTCCTCGAAATCAGTTAGGTATCAGACTATTGTCATGTTTATAATTCCGTCTAAGAGTAGCCTGTAGTTCACTTGTAGCAACGGCAAGTTTGAAAAATGGTCCTGCAATCAAATGCTTTTACCGTTGTAAAATAAAAGGTTCTTGTTCATTGTTCATTGCTCATTGTTCTACCTCTCCTCTCTGTACATTTTTTGGTGTAACATTATTGTAAGACACATACCAAGAGCATTTGGATATAATAAACTAATAACCCTTTCCAGATGAATAATGTGGCTTTAAATTCGTCACATACAATTGCTACGATAATGTACCGGAAGTGTAAATCACTCTGAATCCAGTTCCAGTTTCCGATCCATCTGTCCGGAACCGGATGTACATGGTGTTCTGGAAGCTTCTCTTTGGAGTTTCCAGCTTGGTGCCACAGACACTGGATATGAAAGGAGAAGTGGCCGAGTCCCCATCTCGAAGCTGAAAAAGTGGGATGCATGTATAAATAAACGTCACCACACTGAGCCACAGGATGGAAAGTACCAAATCTGGTACTGGTCCTTTAACTCACTCGAGACGTGCTGAATTTGGATACGCGAATGTAGGTCGCGTATCCGGATGCGGCACATCTCGAATGAGTTAAAGACTACATTGCAGCTCAACGGACAGCTCGATCACGATAGTTCAAAGGTGGTGCCACAGCAGCTTGGCATCCTTTCCATGTCAAATGTAACACTATTGCTGTCGGCAGCCGGCGTGAGATGGCCTTAGTTTCCTGCTCGGCGCGAAACCCAACTCACTCACTCACTCACTCACTCACTCACTCACTCACTCACTCACTCACTCACTCACTCACTCACTCACTCACTCACTCACTCACTCACTCACTCACTCACTCACTCACTCACTCACTCACTCACTGTCGGCGGCGGGGTATGTATCGATGATTCCTGCTAGAATCATTGCGACCAAAACCGATATTGACAGTCAAAGGGTCAACTTTTAAAATAAGATAGTACAGCTGAATTTCTAGGACATAATTGTTAGAACAATTAAAGACTATGTCGAACAAATCTTTGAATTGTTTATGTATAGAAGGCAACATTGTCCTTGACGTTTCAATTTTCCCGTACTGGGAAGGAAAGTTTTTTTTTAAACAATAAACCACAACAACAAAAAAACTGATCAATGGCTGATCGAGAGCTATACTGGTTGAAATTTCTCTGCAAAGTAGGCTGTAACTTAAAACTTGAGGTGTCGCAAGCGGTGTTAGTCGCGATGTTTCCTGGAGGAATTATCGCGACAAAAACCGCTACCGACACCCAAAGGGTTTAGAGAATACTGGTGAGGGGCTGGTTAGAGATCAGAGAAAAACCATGCACCTCTAGAAAATCGTGAGTGCATGCACCTTGCAAGTCCAGATGTTCAAACGTGAGAGTGATGCGCTCTCCCTCCGCTCGCCTGATGACGTAGATACAGTCCAGGTTGTTGGTGTAGTTACCGGGGTAACCAGGTGACTGAAGGGTGTCAGATGACGCAGTGAACGTTCCGTCGCATGCTACGATAAATAAATAAATAAATAAATAAATAAATAAATAAATAAATAAATAAATAAATAAATAACCAACCAACCAACCAACCAACTAACCAGCCAGCCAACCCAACTATCCACCCAACCACGCAACCAACCACCCACCCACCCACGCACCCAAAAAATCCATCCAACCAACCAACCAACCAACCAACCAATCAGCCAACCAACCAACCAACCAACCAACCAACCAACCAACCAACCAACCTGTGTCAGGATGGGAACAGTGTGAATTGTAAATGGGGAAGGGTGCGTAGATTGACAGCGGGCAATGGGACAATCAATTTTGTAATATGTATCTTCGATCACCCCCCTCCCCGCAAAAAAAAAAATAAAAAAATAAAAAATAAAAAATAAAATAAATAAATAAATAAAATAAAAAAAATCTCAAGTCAGCGTGGTATGGGAAAACAAAGTTTGTCTTAATCTGAATCTTACTCAATAAAACAAACAAACACAAACAAATCGAACCAAAAATTAAACGAACAAACAAAAATGAAATAATACAAACAAACAAACAAACACCCTCACACAAACAAATAAACAAATAAACAAACAATCAAAGAAACACGCAAACAAAATGATCGAAATGACCACACTCAAGGTTGCTTCTGTAGTTGTGGAGACACTCTGACTGAAGAACAGCAGCATCTAAAATACACTGATGAGCAAAAGAAATGCGACATTTTTGGCATCCTCGGAAACACTTTCACTCCAAAAATGTCGCATTTCTTTTGCTCTTGAGTATATGTTGGCGCTAAGAGATGTATCGATCACGACAGATTTAAGATCTAGGGCAGTGCCTCATTATCTTGGGCCCCAAGCTAACCAGGCACCAAACACCCTTTAGAAGCGTCAACCCGGGCTGTCACAGTGTCAAGAGAAAGTAAGCTTTAACTCTTTCGAGACGTGCCGCAA
Organism: Semisulcospira habei; assembly: GCA_036245525.1. Classification (NCBI taxonomy): domain Eukaryota; kingdom Metazoa; phylum Mollusca; class Gastropoda; family Semisulcospiridae; genus Semisulcospira; species Semisulcospira habei. Next base: position 318,294,285 of record BTPG01000001.1, read on the forward strand.
CCGGATTCGCGGCTTTACGCCTCGAAACCGGTTGCGGCACGCATCGAACGAGTTAACCCGTTCAGTACCAGCTGAAGCAAACATGTGTTTCTGCAATCTTCGTTAATTCAACACCACTGTGATGAAGAGCTATACCCATGCATAAAGTTCACACAGGGTGTTTGTATGGTACGGCCTTGTCAGCGGTTTGTCTTGTGAAAAATATTCGTGTGTGCACGAGGCCACGTGCAATCATAGGGGAGGCGTTTTGCCCGGGGCTTTAGCGAGAGTTCAGGCTAACAGATCCGTAGGGAATTCAGTACGGGCTACTCAGTGTGGACGGATGTATGTTGGATATGCTAGCCGTATTCCAAGAATCTGAAACCTAGAATTCAGATATGTTTTATATGTATTATCAACAGCTACTGAGTTAAAGATAGTATGCGTTTGTGAGAGTTAATTCGGTTGTGTAGCGTTGACTGGTTTGGTTCAGTTATGTTAGTTTGGAATTCGCTAAGATAACCGGTGATTTTCCTGTGTAGTTACTTACCGAGATGGATAACTAAGGAATGTGAGGTGTGCATGCCTAAGTCGTTTATGAAGGTAGTACGTGGTTACGTATAGTCTTTTCTAATGTATGGAATAATGTATGGCGAGAGTGTCAGGTTATAGTCTGTTTCAGTTTAGTGACAGAGTTAGGGGGTGTGGCGAAAGGTAGTTGTGGTAAGAAGCACGTGTGTGTGAATGAAAGTGTGATAGTTATTGGTATCAGCCAGGTTACGTAATATGCCTCATATTATCCAAGTTGTGTGTGTGGGATATGATATTAGGACTTTATTGTACAGAATTCTTGTGTGGAGCGGAGCGACGGACGCCGAGACGTCAGTCAATGGAGGCTACCGCCGAGGGACCTACTGCGAGATCATTTAATCACTCAGGGAGTGCGCGACCGGTGCCGAGACACCCGGGTCATCAGGGACTACGCTACGGAGCGAGTCAGGAGGACGTCCACGGTGCGAGAAACGGGACGACTCTGACTCGGACATTACATACTGGCGAACAAAAGATATGCCCCATCACAGGAATTCCAGTCATGTCGCATTTCTTTTGCACGTCAGTACACGCACGCACGCACGCATACAAACACACGCAAGCACGCACACATGCACGCACACACACCCACACATACACAACACGTTCACACACACACGCTTGCGCGCACGCACGCACACGCACACACACGCACACACAGACACACACACACACACACACACACACACACACACACACACACACACACACACACACACACAAAACCCCAAAAAGCAGCAACAACTAACTGTGTTTCCAGCTAATCGCTCAAAGCAACTTGATTTGATTTATATCATACGGCAGGTCTTAAGTACCAGGGCGCTCGCACGCACGCAAGCAGGCACAACTGAAACCAAATCCTGGATTTTAAAGATAATTCAACAAAGCAATTTTATCTGATTTATATTTCTCATATACTTCAGGTCTCGGGTGTGTGCTAGCAATAAAAACTTCTGTTTGCACAGCACATATAATGCAGGGCGCAGCTAGAAGAAGGAACGGATCAAATTGCTGTGTTTACCGTAGCACGTACAGTGAAAGATTCAAACCAAGATGTCATTCTTTGTCAGATGAAAGCACAACTGCCGTTTCAGGGCGAAAGCCAGTATGTGCGTTTTGGGAGAAAAGCTTGATTTTCATTGCGTAACAATGAAAATCTCGCTTTTCTCCAAAATGGAAATATGTCCATTTTTGAGAAAAACGAGAGTTTCATATGCTTTGTCTGGCCATATAACGGCGGAAGACCTGTTGGCAATCAGCATTAACTGCAATAACGCGATATGCAAGATGCATTTTAATAGAACTCTGCGTGGACATCTCATCGAACCGGATCTAAGCCAAATCAGTGCTGCAAATGGCTAAATCTCTAAATCTCTATGCGAGAGACATAGATTCCCATGTGCCCCGGCAGACGCATGGACTCATAAGAATGTATGCCTCTCTCTCCGAAGTCACCATGCAGTCTACCATTACTTCGCTTTTCTGATTTTGGCTTTGGGATGTATTGAAAACATGAATAAATGCCCACTGTTCCAAGATAAATAGATTCTCACAAACCCTTGTGGCTTCAGGGGCTTATGTGAATCTATGCGTCTTGCACATGAAATGTTTTAACTACTTGTGTCTTTGAATGGTCTCTTCAAACATACACGCCTCTGCATGAATGCGAAACGCAAATAGCCGATGAAACCATCATATAATAGGTATCACCAGGACGTAATGATGGGTGTGCCGTTAAACAGAAACTGTGAGCCCAGTGCAAAACATATTCAAAATGATGTAGGTCTACCGACTTGCTAGAGACTCTCATTTAAGTCTTAAATGAAACATCCAATTTCAATGTGCTGGGAGGCTCTCTTAGACACTCCCGTTTAGTTTAAAGAACAAATCATCTTGCGGTCCAGACGGCATCAGTACTCAGTTTTTAAATATATCTCTGCCATTCATCATTGAGTCACTGATATTCATGTACAATCTAGCCATTAAGCATAATGTATTTCCTAAGGAATTAAAAATTGCTAAGGTAATTCCTCTTCCCAAAAGCAAAGACTTAATCAATTTAAACGAGTACAGACCTATATCCATTGTATCATCAATTTCGAAACCACTTGAAAGACATATACATACTCATCTCCTAAATTTCCTTGAACAAAATCATCTGATTAGTGTTGCACAATCTGGGTTTCGACCTTTACATTCCTGCCAGACTACTCTAAATCACATTATTGATGAATGGCTCTCTGCCATTAATGACAATAAAGTATCAGGCGCACTCTTTCTTGACATTAAAAAGGCATTCGATCTTGTCAATCATTCTATCCTCCTGAAACAAACGACCACTTTGTCACATTAACCTGAATACTGTTTCCCTCTTGTCTTCATATCTCAAAAACAGAAAACAGAAAGTACCCCTAAATGGCATATTTTCATCAAACGGTGTAGTGACTTGTGGTGTTTCACAGGGATCTATTCTAGGGCCTTTGTTGTTTCTATTATTTATTAATGATCTGCCGTTGTGCATATGTCACCCAGACGCTAACTGTGAATTGTTCGCTGACGACACAACAGTACACACATCTAACATGGAGCTAGCGAACATCAATGAGGTACTCCAGCAGAGCCTGGACAAAGTAGCTAACTGGTGAATTACTAATCACATGATAATTAGCATTTCACAGACAAAGAGCATGTTGGTTACAACACGCCAGAAACACCAGCGCAGACTACCAACGTTAACACTTACCTTTGATAGCCCACCTATAGAACAAGTAACTAAGCATCGCTTGCTGGGCGTAACAGTAGACAACCAGTTAAATTGGAAACTTCATGTTGATAACTTATACAAAACTCTGTCCAAAAACTTGTTCCTTTTGTGTAAGCTCAGCCGTATGGTTAATCCTAACGTTTGCAAACTTTTCTTCCACGCGCATATCAAAACGCACTGTAATTACAAATCCACTGTCTGGGACGGTTGCAGCGAAGTTCATATAAAAAAGTACATTCTCTGTATCTTCGAGGTGTTAAACTCATACTTCCTGGACCCGACCCCACAGACAAAAAAATCAAATCTCTTAAATTGCTGGCATTAAACAAACAAGTCGAATTTAATCGGTGTGTATTAATGTACAAGATTCTACACGAGAGAGCCCAACTCCATTTGTGAACTTTGTTTTCGGATAATTATAGACAAAACACGAAACAGGTCGCTCCACCTACCAATAACGAGATTAGATATATATAAAACTACCCTGGCCTTTTCAGGTGCAAAAGCATGGAATAATTTACACCAGCATCTTAAGTCTATTTTTAAATTTAGTATATTTAAGGATCGCCTTTATCGCTTTTTACTTCTAAACTATACCACGATTTAATTTTCCTTTATTATTGCTGTACTCTCAGAGACATGTTCTAATTTATGTCGATGATATTATTATTATTTTTTTGGTCTTTTATGCTTTTCGTACATTTAAATGTTCTTGACACTACGTTTGTTTGTTTGGGTTACATTTTTTTTATTGTGTTGCTCGATGTATATTTATGTGTGTAGTGTAGCAGGACAGTTTGTAAGAGAGGCATTCGCATGCCTAAACCTTTATCCTGAATAAAAACGTTTCATAATCATTATCATCAAAGGACATCCACTCCTGATTTAAATGTTTGTTTTTGATACCGTTATAACAAGCAAGTATCGTCTTCAGTGGTTACATCACACGGTCTCGTGAGGGCATTTTTGCCAAACGTTGTAAGCAACTCTTCTAGTCGATTAACTCATTGGAGACGTGCCGCATACGGATACGCGGCTATTCGCCGCGTATCCGTATGCGACACGTCTCCAATGAGTTAACCTTCTGTTGCATCTGTGCCTCTGTCAAGAAGTGGGGTATATTTATTGCAGATCGTTTTCGGCGGTCAAGGTCTCAGCCCACTATCCTTTCAATTGGTGCAAGAGAAAGATGCGAAGTTTACGTTATTTCTCAAAATAAAATATACTGAGGAACGAAAGAAATGCTACATTTTTTAACTCATCGGAAACACGAAAGTGTTTCCGATGATTCCAAAAATGTTCTATTTGTTTTGCACGTGAGAATAATTATATGCGTATTTTCCTTGTACGTGTAAATACAGCTACACGAGGACCAGCAAGGCCAGGTCAGACTCAACAATGACCTCTCAGAACCATTCCCTATTCTCAACGGCGTAAAGCAGGGCTGCGTGTTGGCACCGACCCTATTCACCATCTTTTTTAGCATGATGTTGAAGCAGGCCACAGTGGACCTCGATGACGACGATGCAGTGTACATCAGGTATCGTCTCGATGGCAGCCTGTTCAACCTCAGACGACTGCAGGCCCACACGAAAACCCTAGACCAACTGATTCGTGAGCTGCTTTTTGCTGATGACGCTGCCCTCGTTGCACACACAGAGAGAGCCTTGCAGCGCATCACGTCCTGCTTCGCAGACGCTGCCCAGCTCTTTGGACTCGAGGTCAGTCTGAAAAAGACAGAGGTCCTCCATCAGCCGGCACCCAAGACAGTGTATCGCCCTCCTCACATCACCATTGGCGAGTTTGAACTAAAGTCAGTGCACCAGTTTACTTACCTTGGCTGCATTATCACGTCGGACGCCAAGCTGGACAAGGAGCTTGACAGCAGGCTGGCAAAAGCGAACGGGCGACTTTTCAAGCCGGTGTGGCACAATCAACAGCTGAAAAAAGGCACCAAGATCAGCGTGTACAGAGCTGTGGTCCTCACCACCCTGCTGTATGGTTCCGAGTCCTGGGCCCTCTACCGCAGCCAACTACGACTCCTCGAACGCTTCCACCAGCGCTGCCTGCGCACCATCCTGGGCATTCACTGGAGTGACTATGTCACCAACGTCGAGGTCCTTGAACAGGCTGAAACTGTGAGCATCGAGGCTTTGCTGCTGCGGACACAGCTCCGCTGGGCGGGGCATGTCTCCAGGATGGAGGATCATCGCCTACCCAAGATCACCCTGTTCGGCGAGCTCGCTACTGGACACCGTGACAGAGGGACACCAAAGAAGAGATACAAAGACTGTCTCAAAAAGTCACTTAGTGCCTGCCAAATCGACCACCACCAGTGGTCTTCGCTTGCTGTGGACCGTGACGCCTGGCGCTCCACCATTTACAAGGCAGCTGTCTCCTTTGAGGACTCTCGCAGAGCTAGCCTTAAGGACAAGCGGCTCAGGAGAAAAAACAGGGATGCCGCAACTCAGAACCCTGGCCATACCTCCCCCTGCAGCCACTGCGGTCGAACCTGCCTGTCCCGGATTGGCCTCCGCAGCCACGAACAAGCCTGCAGACGTCGTGGACAACTCCTATAAAATCTTCGTTCGCGAAGTCAAGCCAAGAGAGTAAATACAGAGCAAAGTTTGCTCGTTTCCGGCTGAAATATAACAGTCATACCAGTACTTGTCTTCAAAGTCCTCTCTTCCAGAGTTAAATTGCAATCCATTTGCAGTCAGTGCCGGAGAATACACACATATCGAGCAACTTTCATATTTGTTTGGATTTTGACAGGACTTATGCAAAGTTTCAATCTTTGTAAAAATGTAGAAATAATTTGATTATCTTCCAAGCACAGCTGTTTCATCACATTTTCAATGACGTCACATTGCGGCATGGTTGAAGAGACCACCCAGTAAGCCAAGGTCCTCGGGCCCTAGACTGCCGCAGCGGGCCCGCGCACGACTGTGAGTCGTGGTTTACAAATGGGGCCCAACTATCTTTACTTTTTGATCATTCCTCGTATTTAATACTTTCTGTACACAACGACTTACACTGTAAGGCAAAGAAAACTATATTAATATTTATATTAATATTTCACTTTGTCTTTTCATAAATGTTATCTATCTATCTATCTATATCCCGTAGTCTTGCCGACCGTTGGGGCACCACTGATGACTTGGCAACCAGCTCCCTCCATTCCTCTCTGTTCTCTGCCATTCTCAGCGTATCGCCCAGCTTCAGTTCTGTCCACTCTGAGATATTGTCCTCCCATCTTTTCCTCTGTCTTCCTCTCCTTCGTCCTCCTTGCACAGTGCCTTGCAGGATTGTTTGTTTTGGCAAGCCCTGCTGAACGCGTGACATGCCCATACCACTTCAGTTTGCGTTTTCTCACAATGGCTAATAAGTCTTCATAGGGCCCGATGGCTTGCCTGATTCTGCTTCCCACTTCCTCGTTTGTGATGTGATCTCTGTATGAGATGCTAAGCAGTTAAGAAATTCAAATACCTAGAAGCCATTGTGACAGATGAGGGATCAAAACCAGAAATACTGTCCAGGATTGCGCAGACAACAACAGCACTGACAAGATTGAAGACCATATGGAAGGACAGAAACATCACACTCTGCTCCAAGATCAGACTGATGCGCTCCTTAGTCATCTCAGTGTTCTTGTATGCCTGCGAGTCATGGACCCTCACAGCAGACCTTGAAAGGAGGATACAAGCCACTGAAATGAGATGTTTTCGAAGGCTGCTTAGCATCTCATATATGTTGATGGTGCACAAAAACTAGCTGAAATGTTTATTTATTATGAATTTGTTTGAAATGTCGTTAAAATGAAAGACATTTTCTGCATTTCCTCTCCAAAGAGTAGTTCCCCGATTCACCTGTGAGTAGCAGCCGACACCTGTTAGTCCGTCTGAGCGAAGCTTGCCTCGCGGTTTTTTTTTCAGTCTCGTTTTGAACAAGACATGTTTCAGGACAATAAACACAAAAACCAAAAAGTGATCACCAAACTTGGTCATAATATATCTTAAAATTTAGACGGTTTTAGCGGTTTTAGACCCAACGGTTTAGCCACTACCGTCCGGAGATCATGGAGATGACCTAATTAAAAGTTGAGTACCTTAGTCAGGCCTCATTGACCGCTGACCTGCATCAATGATGCTGAAACTATGTTATGTTATGAACGGATCAGACGCATTGCAAGGGCGGATCTTGGGGATCTCCCCAAGATTCTTAAAAATGCTATAACAAAGTCCCATTCCGGGGGTGTTTGCAACGCCCCCCCCCCACCCCCTCCCTTACACCTTCGGATATTTTGGCGAGTTTTCACACACGCACCCGTCTCCCCCTCCCGTTTATTGATATGTTTTAGCGGATGGTGAGTCTTAACACACACGCGCCTCCCCCTCCCCCACCTCCCGCTATTCGGCCACTGGAAGGAAAGTCTAGCGTCGGGGAGGCCTTTGTATCAGGTTGAAGGTCATGTTGAATGTTCCTAATTAAAGCAAATCACCAGCACGTAAGCGTTTTACATGTGTATGAGCTGACGCAATGCAGTCAAAGGAAGACAGTCTCTTTATCTTTGTTATGATGATTGCGAAAGATTGTGGAAAAGGTGGAAAACGCACGCAAGCTCATACAAAAGAGGCTTTGTGGATCGGGCCATCCAACCTTGTTCTTCAGTTCAAAATGGCTGTGGCTACTCCAGCCCACAGAACGTGTAACTGGTAGGAAGCGCCGTGTGTCTGAGTCTGTGTTTGTGTGTACTATTGCCGTGCGGATTGGGGGGTGGGATATGGGGGAGGGGTTGGGGTGGGGGTATGGGAGATGGGAGTGGGTCGGGGGTGGGTGGGTGGTGGAATTAAGGTGGAGAGAGATGAATCAGAAGGCAGAGGGATAAGATTTAAAAAAAAAGGAACAACTCAGAATGTTTCCAAAAGAAAAATGCACGTGAGCTCAAAACAATAGGGTAGGCTTTGGGATGAAATCCTCATCTTGTTGTGTGTACGTCTCTCTTGTCTGCATCCTTAAAACCAAGTGCGTGTTTGAAGGGTTACAATCAGCCACGGATTGGAGAGGTCAGCCAGTTGTGCACCGAACAGTCAAACTGAGGCTGATCTTTTGATTCGGGCTTTGATTACAGGCCTACACCGTCACACAAAATGCAGACTCATGCCATAATATTTGTCTTCAAAATCATTTACGGTCATTAGCACTGAGAACAGAAAACGCATGCAAGAGTTATTATGCACGTGTTTCGACAAAAGCAGTGGATAAACTCATTCAGCCCGAGGGCCGTTTTTCCCAAATTTTGGAGGCGTCATCTACTGACTATGTACCAGTTGCAGGAGATGGATCGACCATGACAATTCAAGGGCAGTGCCAGATTAGCTTGGCGCCGACAGGCGCCAGCTAATCTGGCACTACCCTTGAATTATCATGGTCGACCCATCTCCTGCTGTAGTGCGTCAGGGCTGAATGGTTTAAAAACCCGGACAAACATGTGCATCTTTGTCCTGGCTTTTATGCCACTCGCATGACATTTTCTATTCATCTATAGCAACCTTCTATTTACCAGGCAAAACAAACAATGGTCCGACGACCAAATATGAGCTAATGCTGAAGTGAAAATGTGACGTAGCAAGACAAAGGGATACATGTGTGTTTCAACCATAAAATTACAATTTGACGTCAGGTGTCGTCTTTTTGTCATAAATAATAGAAACTTGGGCGGCTACTTGCGAAAGTACAGGAGATTTGTACACTCTGTATTGTGATTTGAAGGAAATTTGTGATTAGATTAGACAATTTTTTGTCATGAAATATCGGAGTAGTATGCAGAATAATTAATGTTGGCTTATGAATCACATATGTACCCTTTGAGGCGTCAGACGTAAACATGCGGCAGAATGGTCCACTTTGAAGGCTATTTCGGTAGTCTTTTTAGCCCACAAAAAAACAGTAAGTAGAAAGTGGAACGTGCTGTAAACTGCTTAGTCCATAGCATTTTTGCGGATTACAGAAACAAATTGTTCACCGAATCTGTTATCGCATTGTGCCCGAGGTAAGAAATACCCACATTTTGGAGTTATCCTCTGAGGACTGCAATACAATTCACGAGAGAAATCGACCATGATAGTTCAAGGATGGCAACAGAATAGTTTGGCGCCATGCTATTCTGCCACCACCCTTGAACTATCATGGTCGAGCCATATCTTGCTGTGGTGTCGCGGGGAAAATGAGTTATTTGGCGGAGGCCACAGGCTCCTACAAATAACATACTCGGTGAACAATTTGCAGTAATGCACTCGAACCCTATTGTCTAAGTACTATTTAATCCACTGTTTCCGTCGAAACACATACAGTTTTGACCTTATATTGATTTCCGAAAAATCGTGCATTTGCCGTGAGTTTCGCAAAAGTGGTAGCTTTCTGCTATTGCAAATTAAATTATACAAACATAATACGAATAAGGGATAAGAAAAAAGCAACATCAAAAAAAACTTTAAGAATAAAACAAACAAACAAACACGGAAAGAAACAAAAAGCATGCATATAAATAAACAAACAAACAAACAAAAAACAAAAAACAACAACAACAACAAAAAATGGAAAGGAAATGGAATGAATGCAAAAAAAAAGATAACGCAAAAATGCGCCCTAATATTTACCTTCAACATTTGTCGAAAGAAAAGAAAGAACCGCAAAAACTAAAATCAACATATTCTTCAAAATCCAACTCTTTCACAGGACAAGGAGAACACACACTTTCGTCTCGGGCATACTAGGGAGCTTTGACGGGTTATACTAGATAGGTCTTAGGGCTCTCGGTCGACGAGACAGTGAGCAAGACACCCTCGGGCCGATGTCTGCTGTCGAGGGTGGGCGTACGACTGTGCGCTGCCAACGGCGATCAAAGTCAGCCTAAGGACCTTTCGCGCAGGCGGTTTCTCGTCCCGGATGTACGTGTCCAATGGGTGTGGGTATTGCGGGGAATCCCCTTCACTATGGCGACTATTTAAACATAAATACCTGTTCGTAATTTTGCCGATTAAAAATATACTGACGAGCAAAAGAAACGCGACGTCATTCGAATCATCAAATAATGTCGCATGTCCTTGACTCGTCAGTAATACCTGTGCACAATTTAGCTGTACACAAATATTTATCAGTCAGTGTTCAGTGGCTTCAGACGGGAAATCCGGGATGACTGGCAGCAAAGGGGATAACTATGTTAGTGATTGATAATCTCACTCAGCCTGACGGCCGTATTTCCCAAATTTTGGAGGCGTCATCTAACGACTATGCACCAGTTGCAGGAGACGGATCGACCATGATAATTCAAGGGCAGTGCCAAAGTAGCTTGGCGCCGACAGGCGCCAATCTAATCTGGCACTACCCTTGAATTATCATGGTCGACCGATCTCCTGCTGTAGTGCGTCAGGGCTGAATGGGTTAATGGTTCTTTTGACCAGTTGAAGCTCGTTTATAACACTTCGTGTCCTCAACCGTGTGCATTTTTTCTTTTTCCTTTTGCTTATTCCTTTGTTGTTATTGCAAATATTTGCAGTGCGGAATGAACGAAATTGCATACTGCGTTTCAGCCATTCCGCTGGCATTATGTTGCAAAATTATAGTTGATTTGACGTAGACGTGTGCTGTTGGAGGACAGCCTATCGTGCGCGGGAGTAACTGAGACATTTTCCTCATGTGTGAAGTGCAAATAATCAAAATCAAAATTCACGCAACTTGTCATTTCAAACAGCTGTTCAAACAATGCGGATGTGTGTGTGTGTGTGTGTGTGTGTGTGCGTGCGTGCGTGCGTGCGTGCGTGCGTGCGTGCGTGCGTGCGTGTGTGCGTGCGTGCGTGTGTGTGTGTGTGTGTTTCATTTTTTATATTTTAATTTTAATTTTTTTTAACCATCTTGTCTTCTTTTTTTTTTTAGACGGGGAAGTGGCGCAGTGGTTAAGGCGCCTGCCTCCAATGCCAAAGGTGCGAGGTTCGATACCGGGTTCCGGCGTTGGATTTTTCTCCTCTGGTGTCACCGTCTGGGCAGTGGGCAGATGTTCATATCTGCACGGGACATAGACGACCCCGGCCCCCACGAGTCCCCTGCTGCCTTGCAGGCCTGGCCGCTTGGCTGCGGAAAGGCTAAGGGAAGAAACCCCTGACATCAAAGCCCCCGTGTCTCCGGGGAAGGCTTTTGAGCCAGAGACTAATACATGGACAGTCTGATATAAAACCTACGACCCGAGGACCTCGATGCCACCGTCCCAGCTTGCTAGGCCATGGCAAACGAACCAAGGGTTTAAAGGGTGGGGCCAGTACTGCGCACACTGCACTCCACCAAAAAGCTCCACCGCGCAGGCTTTAGGAAACGCCCACGGACTATGACACTGAACTTTCCAAGTCCTGTAGCGATGGGCAAGGGGCAAAACGGCAGATGAAAGATGTCACTGGAAGCCGCAGTCTCAAACCTGCATGCAGGCGGTTCAGGATATTGGTCGCCTGATGTTGACCTGGGGATGACAACGTCCCTCGGCACACCCTGAACGACCAAGCAGCCTTCTCTAGGGACAGCACTGCTTGCTCCACACGGAGAGGGGCCTAGAAAAGGTGGCCTAACCAAAGCTCATCCTCTCGTAACCCCAGTTGGCTAGCCGCGGTCAACGGGCATCTTCTCATGCGGTCAGAAAACAAGAAAAAACAATGGATCCACTCTCATGACGACCACGACCGGACTCAACGTAGCATGCTGGAACATCCGAACCATGCTCGACACAGCAGACAGCGGACGCCCTGAACGTCGCTCCGCCCTCATTGCCCATGAATTGCGGAGGTTAAACATCGACATCGCCGCGCTCAGCGAAGTACGCCTTCCGGAGGAAGGCAGCCTCCAAGAACTTGGCGCTGGCTACACCCTCTTCTGGTCAGGCAGGCCTGCATCAGAAAGACGGCTCTCAGGCGTGGGCTTCATGGTGAAGACCCCCATTGCGACTAAGTTGGAAAACCTACCAACGGGTCACTCCGACCGCATCATGTCCATGCGCCTCCCACTGAGACACCAGCAATACGTCACCCTTCTCAGCGTGTACTCCCCAACCCTCCTGGCAGAGCCTGCAGAAAAGTTCTACTCTGACCTGCGCAGCCTCCTGCAGAGCATCCCTGCAGACGACAAAGTCATCATCCTTGGCGACTTCAACGCCAGAGTGGGCCAAGACTGTGAAGCCTGGAAAGGAGTCCTCGGCAAGCATGGCGTTGGGAACTGCAATGACAATGGTCGCCTACTGTTGGAGCTCTGTGCAGAGCAGCAACTTGTCATCACCAACACTACTTTTCAGCAAAAGGACAGTCGAAAGACCACCTGGATGCATCCTCGCTCCAAGCACTGGCACCTTATCGACTATGTCCTAGTGCGTCAGAGGGACCGCAGTGACGTCCTCCTCACCAGAGTGATGCCCAGCGCAGAGTGCCACACTGACCACCGCCTTGTTCGCTGCAAACTCAGGCTCCGCCTCAAGCTGAAACCCAAGAAAGGGGGCCCTCCCAAGAAAATGTTTGATGTTGACAGCCTTCAGCGTGACGACAAGAAAGCTGCCCTTCAGGCCGATTTACAGCGCATGCTCAAAGACACAGTTGAACCAGCAGACTCCTCCCCTGAAACACTCTGGGAACAACTGAAAACTGCTATTGTAAAATCCTCTGTGGAAGTCTTGGGCTTTGCTAGAAAGAGGAACAAAGACTGGTTTGACGAAAACGACGTAGAGATCCAGGAACTTCTAGCAAAAAAAAAAAAAGAGCCGCCCACCAGGCCCACCTAGCCCAGCCTTCCTGCCCTGTGAAGAAGTCTGCCTTTCGCCTCATCTGCAGCAGTCTCCAGCTCAAGCTTAGAGAGCTCCAGAACGAGTGGTGGTCCAGACTCGCACAGAGGACCCAGCTCTGCGCTGACAACGGTGACTACAGGGGCTTCTACGAAGCACTGAAAGCAGTGTATGGCCCTAGGCACCTGGTACAAAGTCCCCTGCGAAGCGCTGATGGACAGGCACTCCTCACAGATAATACCTCCATCTTGAACCGCTGGTCGGAATACTTTCAGAACCTCTTCAAGAAACAGTCATCCTCCAAATCCCACACCTTCCACTAAAGGTTGAATTGGACGAACCGCCCACCGCCGAAGAGACCCTCACAGCCATCCACCAGCTCAAGAGTGGCAAAGCAGCAGGCATTGACGGAATCCCGCCAGAGATCTGGAAACATGGAGGCCCAGCACTGCACAACAAGCTCCACGACCTCTTTCTCTGCTGCTGGGAAAAAGGAACACTACCAAAGGATCTCCGTGATGCGGTCATCATCACCCTGTAGAAAAACAAAGGAGAGAAGTCTGCCTGCTCTAATTATCGTGGAATTCTCGCAAGGTTGCTCCTGAATCGGCTGGTACCTGCCATCGCTGAAGACCACCTCCCAGAGGGCCAGTGTGGCTTCAGAGCCAACAGGAGTACCACCGACATGGTCTTTGTGCTGAGACAGCTTCAGGAGAAGTGCCGCGAGCAGAACAAAGGGCTGTACGTAACGTTTGTCGACCTAACAAAAGCGTTTGACACAGTGAGCAGGCAAGGTATGTGGCAGATCCTGGAGCGACTAGGTTGTCCCCCAAAGTTCCTCAACATGATCGTCCAGCTCCACGAGGACCAGCAAGGCCAGGTCAGACTAAACAGTGACCTCTCAGAACCATTCCCCATTCGCAACGGCGTGAAGCAAGGCTGTGTGCTGGCACCGACCCTCTTCACCATCTTCTTCAGCATGATGTTGAAGCAGGCCACAGTGGACCTCGACGATGACGACGCAGTGTACATCATGTATCGTCTCGATGGCAGCCTGTTCAACCTCAGACGACTGCAGGCCCACACGAAAACCCTAGACCAACTGATTTGTGAGCTGCTCTTAACTGATGACGCTGCCCTCGTTGCACACACAGAGAGAGAGAGCCTTGCAGCGCATTACGTCCTGCTTCGCAGATGCTGCCCAGCTCTTTGGACTTGAGGTCAGTCTGAAAAAGACAGAGGTCCTTCATCAGCCGGCACCCAAGGAAGAGCATCGCCCTCCCCACATCACCATCGGCGAGTCCGAACTGACGTCAGTTTACCTACCTTGGCTGCATCATCACGTCAGACGCCAAGCTGGACAAGGAGCTGGACAACAGGCTGGCAAAAGCGAACAGTGCTTTCGGGCGACTATTCAAGCGGGTGTGGCACAATCAACAGCTGAAAAAAGGCACCAAGATCAGCGTGTACAGAGCTGTCGTCCTCACCACCCTGCTGTACGGTTCCGAGTCCTGGGCCCTCTACCGCAGCCAACTACGACTCCTCGAACGCTTTCACCAGCGCTGCCTGCGTACCATCCTCAGCATTCACTGGAGTGACTATGTCACCAACGTCGAGGTCCTTGAACAGGCGGAAACTGTGAGCATCGAGGCTTTGCTGCTGCGGACACAGCTTCACTGGGCGGGGCACGTCTCCAGGATGGAGGATCATCGCCTACCCAAGATCACTCTGTTCGGCGAGCTCGCCACTGGACACCGAGACAGAGGGGCACCAAAGAAGAGATACAAAGACGGTCTCAAGAAGTCGCTTAGTGCCTGCCAAATCGACCACCGCCAGTGGTCTTCGCTTGCTGCGGACCGTGACACCTGGCGCTCCACCATTCACAAGGCAGCCGTCTCCTTTGAGGACTCTCGCAGAGCTAACCTTAAGGACAAGCGGCTTAGAAGAAAAAACAGAGTTGTCGTAACTCAGAACCCTGACCAAACCTTCCCCTGCAGCCATTGCGGTCGAACCTGCCTGTCCCGGATTGGCCTCCGCAGCCACGAAAATGCCTGCAGACGACGTGGGCAAGCCATATAGAATCTTCGTTCGCGAAGTCAAGCCAAGATCTGTCTTCTTTTAGTCTCTTTACACTTTTTCTCATCGGCCTGCCTCTATTTGATCCCCCCCCCCCCCCTGGTCGTCCGTTCACACGGCAACGAGAGTCCTTTTGGCGCATATTAGCAAGGTACCATGTGACAAGTGGAGTCCCTTATTAAATGTTACGATGACAACGTTACTCTCTGAACAAAGCGTTTTTCCCCAATCACATTTCTCTGTACAGAGACACCGTAATCTTCATACAGTCAAGCCTCTAAACAAAAATATGCCAATAAATAAATACTTTAGGGGGCTACACAAGAAAAAAGAACTTTGTAGGTGTTCTGTGATACCAGTTTTATACGAAATATAATTGAATAGTTGGATAAGTTAGATAATATCAACGACTGGAAATTTTAACTGAAGCGAAGGCCCTATCACGTACTGGCCGTATTCGAAAAGCGAAGAAACATAAAGCCGGATAAATAGATATTGAGGGGGTTACGCAGCAAAATATCTATTTGCACGCGTTGTGTTTGGCCTATATTATCAATTTTATACAGACGAATGGCCGAAAATGTGTTAAATTAAAAAAAAAAAAAATACCCAAAAGAGATATTCTACTCGATTGCAGCTCGCGCGAGGTTTTTTACCGACAGTGGGAAGTATCGAAAATTACGTCCCCTGAATCTGTAAGACACACGCAAAGTTTTGGGGTCCTATCAAGGGTACTATTCACGCTATTTGTTTGTTGTACGTTTGATGACCTCTCGGGTCCGGTCAAGGGTGTCAATGTCGGAGGTAAGAGTCTCGGGCTAAAGCCCTCGACTTTTACCTCCAACATTGACCCCCCCACCCCTCCTGACCGGACCCTCGAGGCGACAAGAACCACTGCAATGCCTAACTCGTAATACAACTAATAATATCTGCCAGTTTACATTACGTCCGTTGTCAAACACTTTGTGTACCCATGAGCGGAGCTGTGAAAGTCGCCTGACACGCCTATCTGAAGGCCTCCTTTGAATGAACAAGGAAGGATCCAATGCGCAAAAGGCCGTTGCGGGCTAACCGCGGCTCAATGTTCTTTGCGCACTGGGGCTATATTATAACAGGACCGAGACTAAGTTAGAGGCATTGATTCTGCGGACCCAGCGGATCATGAGAATCTACGTCTTTTGCAACTGAACGATTAAAACCCCCAAAATTTATTTTTACAAAATCATGCGTAACACTGATGTAATTTTGCCAACATAGTCTCTTCCAAGTCGTTTTCACTTAGATGAGTAAAAATTATGTGTTAGCTCCTTCAGTGCCAGCTGACACAGATCGTGTTTCTGTAGTCTTTGCTCATTCAACACCAAAGTGTCCCAGCTTTCCCAGGAGGATAAGTTCAAAGTAGTCTCAGCAAGAGGTATAGATCTTCATGAGCCCCCGCGACTGCGGGGGCTCATGATGATCTATACCTCTTGCAGTTGGGTGGTGTTCAGCTTTTTCTCGGCCTACACCGAATTCAGCTGAGGCTGTTTAGACTGCTACCAATAAACATGGATTCATGTGAGCCCTTGCGGTCACACAGGCTATTGAAAATCTATGGCTCTTGGAGTTCGTAGATGTGTTATGTTTACGAAGACATGCATAGCATGGGCTTTATTTTATCAGTATAGTCACACCATCAAGATTTTCGTTCTTTCCTTGTTTGACTCGTGTATACGGCGATATTAATTCTCAATGTGCTATCCTTCCCAACAACTCTGGTATGCCAAGTTGAAGAGATTTGGATATCTGCATTTCAGTTGTCGAAACGAAAACAATATATACTCATGGTCAAAACGTAAGGGCCACTTTTTATCGCAGACGCACCGACAACACCACACAAATAATGTAACAATACTTGTTGTCAGTACTTTGTTAATTTATTCAGTAACAATTTCATTTAAGCTTTGAGTAAATCAAGCATTTGTATCAACAGCAGTACGTGAGAATGTTCACCCACCCCTCATTTGAAAAGTCACACAAGAATGGTCCAGTCACCGTTTGCAGCCAAGCATTCAATGCAGCGTTGACGCATGGAGTTCACCAGGGTTCGGAGAACATGTTGTGGGATCGCTTCCCACTCTTGATGCAGGAACTGAGTCAGCTGGGGGACGCCTTCAGGTGTTATTTTTTTGCTGACTACACGTTGGCCTAGCACGTCCCAGAGGTGCTCGATGAGAGCCAGATCAGGTGAACGAACTGGCCACTCCATCCTCATGATGCCTGTAACGCACGCAGACTTGCCCACAGTCGTACGCACAGACTCTCACGCAACAGACGCATACACTGCCACTGACTCAGACGGGCGCATTCATGCGGTAAAACACAACACACGGGCTCCCTTCTAAAGTAACCTTTATACACTATAAATGAAAGAACGACTTAAATGATTATCAACTATATACACTGTTCTATTATCACACCACACTCGTATCACAATATCTTTGCCAGGTTAGGTCTTAGTCTCACATTGCCTCCAACCTGTTTGATGTTGTTGCCTATCACGTACTATCTTCATAGCGGCTTAGACATACACACTTCATATTCCTTTAGTCATTTAACTCGGTAAACAACTGTACACAAAAACACCGGTTACTTCACCGAATTCTAAACATACTATAACTAAACCAAACCGGAACACCGCTATACAACCACATTAATCTTACCACGCATACTGTCTTTAACTAAACAACTATCAATACTACATTTATAGAAACATACCTGAAATCTAGGCTTCAGAGTCTTGGAATGCGGGCTAGGTAACTCGAACACAACCGTTCCATACGACAAAACAGCCCGCACTACCGATTTAGACCTCTGACAGTCACAGCTTCCGCCTAGAACTCACTAAACAGAACTCACTAAAAATCCAGTACTAACCATGTCTTACAGATTCCACGTGCGTCTAACGCCACACGGACTTTCGCAAACAAACCGTTAACAAAAACCGTACCGTACTAATCCTACTCGTTAACAAAAACCGTACCGTACTAATCCTACTGTGTGAGCACTATGCACAAGCATAGAGCTTCATCACAATGCCCCGTTGCTCAAGATACTCATCCACCACACGGGCGCGATGAGGTCGAGCGTTGTCGTCCTGCAGAACAGCATTGTCGCCTAGGGCTTGGAGAGCTGGCTGGATGAAGGGCTGCACAATCTCCTCCCGATAGCGCAGTCTAGTCGGGGTGCCTCGGATGACGTGGAGGGGGGTTCAGCCTTCCCTGCTGAAGCCTACCCAGATCATAACTGAGCCTCCTCCGTAGCGATCCATCTCTTGGACGCATCCATCCGTGAATCGCTCGCCCTGGCGTCTCCAGACCTTCACCCTGACGTCGTTGAAGGACACAGTGAACCGTGACTCATCAGTTAACATAACCTGAATCCACTGGAGTCTGTTCCACCTCACATGTTGACGACACCAGGCAATCCGGGCTCTGCGATGAGCTGGATTAAGGGGTATTCTCACTGTTGGTCTGCATGAAGCCAGGCCAATTTCGTGCTGACGTCGGCAGAGTGTGCTTCTGCTGACGTTAACGTTTAAAGCTTGCATCAGTTGACGTCGCAGGGTGGCTGACGTGACAGTTCGGTCGCGCAGAGCCGCCACACAGAGGTAACTGTCCTCCCGTCTGCAGGTGCAGCGCGGACGTCCTAAGCAGGATCGTCGTTCTGCCCTTCCAGTTTCTTGGAATCGTGCCAGCAACCTCTGGATCACTGGATGGGACACCCCAAGAGGTCTCCCAACTTCTCGTCCGGAAATTCCATCCTGCAGCCATGCTAGCGCCCGCCCTTGATCTACCGGCGTTAGGCTTCGTCGTGGTGGCATGGTTAGGAAAGTGACAATTATGCCCCTAATGTACCGGGATTTGTAGCAAACCAGAAGTGCTCAGTGTTCACGACTGATTCCTTTACCACGTGCTAACGTGCATCACGACTTTACCGAGTTTTTGTCACCTGCTTGCCTTTGGTACGTTTGCCAATGCCAATATCGCACAACTTTTTCACAAAAACTGACGATGTTGGACGTGCATTTGACACGTTTGTGGAAATTGATGAGTTGTTGTCTATTGTTTTAGATCAAAAGAACATTGTATTTTATTAGCGTACTTGCGACGATAAACAATTACACAAAAAAGTGAGGTGGCCCTTAAGTTTTGAACGTTAGTATAAAATAACATTAACTATGTCCTCCTTTGTGCAAGCGCAGTGCACAACAGATCATCGGACCAACGTTGTCCGCCGTTGGAATCACCTCGATAAAATGCGCTGCCGACGGTCGCAGAGTAGAATCACCTCGACAAAATGCGCTACCGACGGTCACAGAGTAGAACCACCTCGACAAAATGCGCTACCGACGGTCACAGAGTAGAATAACCTCGACAACAAGCGAGACTGACAAAAAGAGGCTTAAATTTATTTCGAGGCTGACAAAGTCACTGGCATGATCATCATAAAAGTCCGATCTGGATTTTTTCAGGCTAGGAGACCTCCATCATGTACAAGGTCAGACAGTATTACAAACTTGTTGAACCTCGACACGCCTCAGTAGGCGGTGGCTTGACCATGATAGTTCAAGGGTGGTGCCAGAACAGCTTGGCACCTCCAGGCTCCAAGCTGTTCTGGCACCGCCCTTGAGCTTTCAAAGTCGATCTGTCGTATTCAGAGGGTAATTTTACTGCTAAATGGCATGTCGCCATGTTGAGCTCCTTACCTGCCATAGTAGAATATACGGATCAACAAAAGAAACGCGAATTTTTCATCATAGCGCTTTTCTTAGTAAATGTGCTTTAAACCGGGTTATTTTGACGTCATTTATTAGAAAATGTTATAAAAAGTGTGTAAGGTCGTGTGCAAATAGAACGTTTATTCTTAAAAATCGCACTTCGATGAGTTATGACGTCATCAGTGACACTACCATCACAGGATATTGCAAGTGAAATTGGGAGCATCTGCATAGGACACAGCTTAAAGCCAACCAATGTTCAGTGTCACTAAAGTCCGTGTGCATGAAAATGAGGCCTGTTTGGTCTTGACCTACTTTTTGTTTGTCAAAGGCACCTAAATAATCAACATGACATACAAACATGAAATCAAAAAGTTATTTATTTTTAGGTTGATATTTGCCTGGTCAAATGGATACGGGTGTTTTTTTTTTTTTATCTCTGCATCAGTCACTGGAGCATAAAATGGTTTGAAAGTAATTCACATTAAATCAAATAAGATTTATTAAGAAAATGATATGCACCGGAAGTTCTGGCTCTCTAATGAATTTTTCGACTTTAATTTCATTTGAGGCAGTTAATAACATCATATACAATCCACACAAATCGTGTGTTAAAATATATCACAAAAAAACTTGCTTTACAGAATGCGTGTCCAGTTTTGCTTATTTTCACCACTAATGAAACCCTGTGTCCTCCAAGGTAGCCATGGGCGATAACTCATCCAATTTTTGTGTGAAGGTAGCTGACAGTAGGCTGAACATCTGGAGTAAGCAACAAATAAAATGTTCTTGTTTTGATGTCAGGGTGGCTATTTGTTTGCGGGTACACTTACAGACACTTTTCGCGTTTTTAATGAAAGTCAGTATATTTTGTTTGAGAAATCATCGTTCATTCAGCGACCAACCGCCAGAAACGTCCAAGAAACATGAATACAAATTGGTGTCAGCAAGAGGCATAGATCCTCATGAGTCCCCGCAACTGCGGGAACTCATGAGGATCTATGTCTCTTGCAGTTGGGGCGCTTTCGATTTTTCTCGGCAGTGTGGGGGTTAAAAACGCAAAGTAAAACAAGCTGAAGAAAATGTGAGCCGGGCAGTTCGAACTAACCTTTTTTTTTCTCTCTCTTCAGTTTATTGAAGTCGTATGCGTACATACAAAGCGAATAATATAAAAAAAAAACCGTTCACATCACATGCTTTATTGCCGTAAAATTAAAAACAATACTAATTTTGCTAAGCAAATGAATTTATGTAAACCATGAGGAAAACAACAACAACGACAACAACAAAAACCCACCAAAAACCGTGATTTTGTAACCGTTTTCTTCGTTAATATGCTTTGTTCCGTGCTATTTTGACACAAATTGCACTTCTCCACGTGCCATCTTGAGCGGTCATGGTTCAGATTCTGAATCTAGTGAAGTTTCGTTTGCAACGAACGACTCCCAACAACGCACGAGAGCGAAGTCATGGTGGATAGCCAGCATCTGTTACAAGCATAAACACTTCAAACATCTCCAAGCGGCATAGATCCTCATGAGCCCCCTGGGCTCATGAGGATCTATGCCGCTTGGAGGTGCTTGGGTTGTCGTATATGCTTATGGTGTAAGTTGACTATCCGTCGTGATTTCACTCACCTTCGTTGTTGGGAGCTGTTCGTTGCATTCGAAACCTCACTAACGCCACAACGTGCTAAGGGGGGGCATCATAATGCATTTTTGATTTGTTTGCTGGTTAGCACTCCTGGGTGCATGGCTAACCATCGTTTCACATTGCCTTTTTTTCTTCTACTTTATTTGTACGTCGTGGGTAGAAACGGCACCATACATGTAACTCATTGTGCTCGAGGTACGAAATTACCCACATTTTGGGGTTATCCTCTGACAACTGCATTACAATTCAGGAGTCAGATCGACCATGATAGTTCAAGGGTGGTGGCAGAATAGCTTGGCGCCTATAGGCGCCAAGCTATTCTGCCACCACCCTTGAACTGTCATGGTCGAGTTATATTTTTCTGTGGTGTGTCGCGGGCAGAATGAGTTAACGTTGCGCAGTCTATAAAAATTGACTGGTGCAATTTCAGCGCACGATGTACAAATGGGAATATTAACTTTGTACTACCCTAGTCATACGTCGTGGGTAGAAATTGCAGCAAACATTTCACGTTGCGCTGTGTATATAAACTGTCTCCTGCAATTTCAACCCGCGAAATACTGACAAGGGGCGTAGAAATGTGTGGAATGGTCGTCCCCATCAAATTCGACATATACCAGCTTTGGCTATTTTCAGGGCTAAATTGAAAACATTTTTTTTTTTCAGTCTGGCCTTTGAAATGGACTGATAAACCCTACGTTTTCGCAATAACATCTGTTCAGTATATATCTGCTCAGGTTCTTGAAATGTTGTATGCTTATTACTTTAGTATTGTGTGAATGTGCATTAATTTGTACTTATGAATGAGTGTATTTTGTATGCTGTCGGAACTTTAGTTAGTTAATTTCAGTTAGTTACATTATCTAGATGTAAGGCTTGTGAGGATACTGCGCTATCGAAAAGTTATATATTATTATTAAATTTACAACTTTGTTATTTAAAAAAAGTACAGATACGGACATGATAAGACGGGGTGGGGGGTGGGGGCGAAAACAACAACCAAAAAACAAAACAAAACAATATATATATATATATATATATATATATATATATATATATATATATATATATATATATATATATATATATATATATATATATATATATATATATAATTTAAAAAAATCAGACTGTGTATGCCTCTACCCACCAAGTGCAGAGAAGGCTTATACCACACAACTTCAAGAAGCATAGATCGTCAATGTCCCCTGCTGATGCAAGCTTGGGAGGAGGATCTACACCTTTCATGAAAGTAGCTTTCCGGCAATTGGCACAAAGCATCTGGACGATATTGCAGTCTCCGATTGTCAATCTGATGACAATAATCTTTTGTCTTCTTTCAGAGTCTTTACACTCTTTCCCACTTGCCTTATTCGCCTTTTTTCCCTCTGGTCGCCCGTTAACTAATTCGAGACGTGCCGCCCCCGGATACGCGGCTTATGCCGCGTATCCGGAGGCGGCACGTCTCGAATGAGGTAAAGTAACCGGAGTCTACGTATCACAAGGTAACATGTGATAAGTAGACTCAATTATCACATGTTGCGATGGCAACAAGCTCGCTAAGCAAAACGTTTTGCCCCAAGTACGTCTTTGGCCAACCACATTTCTAGATACAAACATACCCTAATCTTCACTCAGTCCAGCTTCTAAGCACAAAAATGCTGACAAATCAACAATTTAAGGGGTTACAAAACAAAAAGAACTGAAAGCAGATATGATGTGATATCGTTGGTACCATTTGCATACAAAACAAACAAAACCAAAAAAAAAAAAAAAAAAAAAAAAAAAGATTAGCAAAGCCCTTAAGGCTCACGTGCACGACCAATCAACATAATTAATCTAACCTTTGTGACCTTGACCTTTCGACAGGTCACTTAAATAAGCAAGTGTTCTAACATAAGTGTAGGATTTTGTACCTGCGAAAAATTTAGGCATTTTTTGCTTTTGTCAACTTCCAATGACCCTTGATGTTTGTGAGCAGTAAACCAAAATATATACACAGAAAGGTCTTATCATCAGCTACCTTTCTGCTACATTTGGTTGAACATTTTGCAAAAACCATAAAAGAAAAACAAACAACTTATAACACCCCCCCAAAAAAAAAGAAAAAAAAAAAAAGAAAAAAGAAAAAAAAAAAAAGAGAAGACATTTGCTGTTCTCTTGTGCCCCTGAACTTTCCGAGGGGTCGTCAATATTATTAGTTAATTTTCCCAGCCATGTACAATTCATCACCACTGTCAGGTGTGAGTGAGTGTGAGCGTAAGAGTGAGTGAGTGTGTGTGTGTGGGTGCGTGCGTGCGTGTGTGTGTGTGTGTGTTGTTGTATGTGTTAGCTCTTACATTTCTTTTTTTGTATCAGCGCATAGAGCTACTTTCAGAATAAGCGCTGAACAAATCTCAATTATTATTATTATTATTTAATTATTATTATTATTATTATTAGCATGCATAGGCAGGTTTTACCATCAGGTAACTATGTACCACGTTTGGGATAGAAGTTGTAAGATCACTCAAATTGGTATGTTTAGACAGGTCTTTGTATCCTTGGGCCAAGTTTGAAGACTGTGGCTTGAATAGTCTACGAGAAAATGCCAACGCTAAAGTTTACCACGGACGACGGCGGACGGACGACGGTCGACGGACGAACGACCACTGGCCCAGAACATAGACTCACTTTTGCTTCGCACGTGAGCCAGTACTTTAAACAAAATGGACAAGTTTGATATTAAAGCGATGACCCTTCGTTGGCTGTATGTACTGACCAGAGACGAAACGGCGCAGAAACCACAAAAAACAGATAAATACAAACTAAAGTGCGTATAGGACAAAATAACTACATGCACGCATTGTGTACGACCTGTTTTATATATTTTATTTAAAAAAAAAACTTAAAATGCGTTAAATTAGACAATACATTACAGAGAAATTTCCAAACGTGTGGCGTTTGCGCGAGATAATTGACAGACAGTAGACAGCACTGAGCTTTACGTCCTCTAAATTTTTACGTCACACGTACTCCACTTGAGGTTCTTTAAGGATACGCTTCGTGCTTATATATAATAATGGTCAAACTTAAGGGCCACCCCACTTTTTTGTATCATTGTGTATCGTCGCAAGTATGCTAATAAAATACGACGTTCTTTTGATCCAAATGGGTTAAAAGTTGACCTTAGACAGTCCAATGTACAGAGAACAATAGACAACAATTCATCAATTTCCACGAACGTGTCAAATGCACGTGAAACATCGTCAGTTTTTGTGAAAAGCTGTGTGATATTGGCAAGCGTACCAAAGGCAGGCAGGTGGAAAAACTCGGTAAAGTCGTGATGCACTTGCTAAAGAGGTCAGTCGTGAACACTGAGCACTTCTGTTTCGCTACAAATACCGGTACATTAGGGGCATAATTGTCACTTTCCTAACCCTGCCACCACGACGATACCTAACGCCAGTAGATCAAGGCCGGGCGTTAGCATGGCTGCAGGATGGAATTTCCGGACGAGAAGTTGGGAGACGTCTTGGGGTGTCCCATTCAGTGATCCAGAGGCTGCTGGCACGATTCCAAGAAACTGGAAGGGCAGAACGACGACCCTGCTCAGGACGCCCGAACTGCACCAGCAGAAGGAAGGACAGATACCTCTGTGTGGCGGCTCTGCGCGACCGAACTGTCACGTCAACCACTCTGCGACGTCAAATGATGCAAACTGCAAACGTTAACGTCAGCAGAAGCACAGTCTGCCGACGTCTGCGCGAAATTGGCCTGGCTTCATCGTCTAAGAGGTGGATCGCTACGGAGGAGGCTCAATCATGGTCTGCGCAGGCTTCAGCAGGGAAGACAGGACCCCCCCCCCCCTCCACGTCATCCCAGGCACCCTGACTGGACTGCGCTATCGGGACGTGATTGTGCAGCCCCTTATCCAGCCAGCTCTCTAAGCCATAGGCGACAATGCTGTTCTGCAGGACAACGCTCGACCTCATCGCGCCCGTGTGGTGGATGAGTACCTTGAGCAACGGGGCATCATGAGAATGGAGTGGCCAGCTCGTTCACCTGATCTGGCTCCCATCGAGCACCTCTGGGATGCACTGGGGCAACGTGTAGTCAGCAACCACCCCCACCTCAAGGCGTCCCCCAGCTGACTTAGTTCCTGCATCAAGAGTGGGAAGCGATCGCACAGCATGTTCTCCGAACCCTGGTGAACTCCATGCGTCAACGCTGCATTGAATGATTGGCTGCAAACGGTGGGTACTCTCGCTACTGACTGGACCAGTCTTGTGTGACTTTGCAAATGAGCGGTGGGTGTACATTCTAAGGTACTGCTGTTGTTACAATTGCTTGATTTACTTAAAACGTAAATGAAATTGTTTCTGAATAAATTAGCAAAGTACTGACTCCAAGTTGTTGGCATCCTTTTGTCTCGGAAGACAATGGAGTATATGCGCTTGCTGGGTCAGTCCGTTTTTAAGATTTGCAGTGCCTGCTGTGTCTAATCAGTACAATGCGAGAGCGGCAGTGTCTGTTGCATTTGCTACAGGTGAAGACTGTGACTGTTGCTGTGGGCACTGGCTCTTCTTTCTTTCGTCTGCGCTGCCTCTTCTCCTCTCACTGGCTTTCTCTCCTTCCCTCGCTCAGCTTTATGCTGGTATTCATTGCGAGCCGCCAGCTGGCACGATCTGCGGTGGTGGCTTCTAAGTCTGCGGGATTCAGGCTTCCAGCTTTCAGATCACGCTTGACTCCTAGTATTGTTACATTATTTGTGTGGTTTTGTCGGTGCGTCTGCGATAAAAAGTGGCCCTTAAGTTTTGACCAGTAGTATATTTTAAAGGCTGAAGACACAATCAAATCGTTGTATTACGAGTTAGGCTTCTCCAGCGGTTCTTGTCAGCTCTCTGGTCAGATCAGCGATTTCAATGTCAGAGGTGAAAGTCGAGGGCTAAAGCCCGTCCACAAAAGAGTAATTGCTCTTTAAGGGGTAAATATAGTATTTAAAAAAAAAAAAATTGAATTCAACTGAATTCAATTGAACCCCGGCCGGGCGTGGGGGTGGTTGGTGGAGGGGATGTGTGTGTGTGGGAGGGTGGGTGGGGCGGTCCGTTTGCTTGGAACAATGAGGTGTGGGTGGCGCGGTAGAGACTTTTCTACAGACTGACTTAAAACATGGGTGGGACCGAAAAAAAAGTTGAATCCTGAACCGAGGGTCTTGGGGCCCTTTTTAAGTGGATTTTTTTTTGGTTGAAATCCGGCTGTAGCTGGAAAAATCCCACCCATGTTAAAATCAAACTGTTGGATTTTTTCGGGGGGGGGGGGTGGAGGGGGGTCAGGAGTGGGGGAGAGGGGTGGGGGTGGGTGGGTGGGGTGGATGGTGGGTGGGTGGAGGGGGGCGGGTGGTGTTAGAGGGGGGGGGGGACTCTAGGCTCTAATAAAGGAAAATCACTTTCTGTTAATATGTTTAAGACCAGAAAGGATGTGGATGGATCTTGGATCCCCCCCCCCCAGCCCGCCTTCCCCCTCCCCCATCGCCCTCCAGATCCGACCGTGACAGTTAGTTATTGTACATGTAGGTTGTCTTTCCCCTCGAATTGGCGAATCTGATTATGCTTGGTAGAACTTCTTGATGGTTTGTTGCGGAAATGCAAGCTGAAACAAAACAAAACAAAAAATAAAACGCAAAATTTAGTGCAATTTACATCATGACAGGTCGGCCAGTCAGGTGAAGGCAAAAGACAGTAATGAAAATCACAGCCAACAAACTTACGTGCTTAGAAAGACGTACAGACAAGAAGGCAATTCGCTACATCTCTTGTGTTTCTCTTATCGTTTACTTGCCAGAAGAGGAACTCCGGAGTTGCTCTTCTGGCAAACGAAATATAAATAGCGAGTTGTTTTTCCTAGTTTGTATGTCCAAGTTTGAAGAAAAGGGTTATAATTAATAATTGTGATGTTTTGTGCTTTCTAAGCGTGTTTCTTTTTATTATTTATTTACTGTGATTTGCCTTGCATTTAGCAGTCACCTTAACCCCTTCCCTTGTTTTTGAAATCTTTGCTCATTCAACGACCAAGAGCCAAATCCGTCCAAGAAGCAAGGATACAAATTGATCTCAGCAAGAGGCATAGATCCTCATGAGCCCCCGCAAATGCGGGGGCTCATGAGGATCTATGTCGCTTGCAAGCTAGATCGTGTTCACTTTTTTTTTCTCGCGAGTGAAGTGGTTACTGGTCTGGATTACGTTTTCTGAAGACAGTAAATCAGTCCTTAAAAAGCGAGATCTCTTCACGGTCACACATTTAAAATGCAACGATGACGGGATGAAAAATGCGCTGGTCTGCGACATTACAGCCTGGAGTGCGCTAAGGTCCCAAATCACAGCTCAATACAGGGTTAACACAACACACTCTTCAGCTCTGACATTTTGACGCTGTTTATTTGACGTCACTTCCGCGTAAAGAGTCCGAAATAGCTCAGGCGTTAAGCGTCGGAGGAAGAGAGCGAAGGGAATCGTTTGGTCGTGGGTACGAGTCCCCGTCCCGACCCAGGTAGCTGGACTCGCGATCCAGGGAAAAAAGACGGACTTGTTCCATATCATGTCCGTTGAAAGGCCCTGGTGAATCAAAGTGGCACAGTTGAAGTGCACCTGAATTGATCAGTGTTCAGGTCGTACTCCATAGGCAATAGATTTCCCTGTCCCCCATAACCCGCCCGTCAGAGCTCTCCATTATTACTTCGGTGCCTTGGACGTTAAGCCCCGAACTAACCAACCAATTTTCGCGTAACATCTTTTATTACGTACTCTTCATCTATTGCTTCACGACATACCTTCAGCTGCGTATAAGCAGCACATTGTGTACAAGTTGTGTGTATGTCTATTTGATTTTTTAAAATAAATTGTCGATGTGTTTTTTTATTTTTAATTTAAATATTTTTTAAAATGTGCGCGGCGATGCAAATTTTGCCTGTGCAGGGACCGTTTACGGTAACCCCTTATCTGCCGAGAAAAAACCCGAATCCGACCCAAGTGCAAGAGGCATAGATCCTCATGAGCCCTCGCAGTCGCGGGGGCTCATGAGGATCTATGTCTCTTGCCGACTCCGCTCTGTATCCCCATGTTCTCAGGACGGAGCTCTTTGTCGTTATAAAAGATTTCACCGAGAATCTCAGTCGGCAACCACTGGCAGTCAAAGGGGTTAACTCATTCAGCCCCGACACATCACAGCAAGACACGGATCGAGCATGATAGTTCAAGGGTGGTGCCGGAATAGCTTGGCGCCCATAGGCGCCAAGCTATTCTGGCACCACCCTTGAACTATCATGCTCGATCTGTCCCTAGAATCGTAATACAGTCCTTCAGAGGGCGACTTCAAAATGTTGTCCTGGGGTACAATGTGTTTACCCTTTGCGTGTCCGTAGTGTCCTGAAGGAATCATCGCGACAAAAACTGCTACCGACAAACAAAGGGTTAAAACCCCGGCGTTAGAAAGAATCTCAGTGAAAAGGAAAGGGGTTCATACCTCGTCTTGTGCATTCAGGGGATGGTAGGCTCGCACCCACTCCCGCGTTGGGTACGTAGGGTTGTCGTCTGGAAAGGAAGGGGGTTGACGTAAGCATGATTTTAAATTCGCTTATTTTCCGTTCGATCAAAGCTTCCCTTTGTGTGTGTGTGTGTGTGTGTGTGTGTGTGTGTGTGTGTGTGTGTGTGCGTGTGTGCGTGCGTGCGTGCGTGCGTGCGTGCGTGCGTGCGTGTGTGTGTGTGTGTGTGTGTGTGTTTCCCCCCAATCAAATGCAACACTTTAAAAAAAAATTGATCATCAAACTTGGACCTCATTTATTTAAAAATGTAGTTGGCTTCGAACCCGCGGTAGATAATAGGAACGACCTCCTTCAAAGTTGAAATATACCCAGCCCAGGCCTTAGTGACAACTGATCTGAATCACTAATGCTGAAATTATGACATGCTACGCACGAATCACAGGCCTTGCAAGACCAAGCTATTGAGCAATCAAAATGGAGAGCGTTAGGCTTACAGGAACAAATATATCAGTGTCTTAGAGTAGGGCTCGATTAGGGTATATTTTAGCAGGTTTAAATGGGTCAAGTTAAACACTTCCCGAGGGCAGCGGCTAATCCATTGTTGTCAGAATATAAAAAAAATTAAGACCAAGGTTTAAAATCTTTTTTTTTTTTAAGAGTTGTCTTAAAATTATCTGCGTCCAAACGTATTTGGGCAAACACACACACACACACACACACACACACACACACACACACACACACACACACACACACACACACACACACACACACACACACACACACACAACCAACACGAGGCACGCTTTGCAAAGTCAAACGGGCTATACCTCCTAATAATAGTCTACTATATCGTTATGAGTTACATTTACAAGAACGTGCTCTAGGCATAATATGGTTAACCCTTCAACTGTCGGGTAGGGATTGTTTTTCGCGATCGCGACAAAAGCCGCCACCAACAGCTAAAGGGTTAATATTCGCAATTTGTCATTGCACGAGTGTTCTTAGCGTGTCTTACAGTAATGCTGGATAAAAGGGTTCAAAGAACGGATGAATCTGAATGGAGTAAGAAAACAATTAATGACAGACCTTTGTGCAAGACTAATAGATCTTCTGAGGCCCCGCAGTTGCGGGGACTCATGAGGATTTGTGTCTCTTGCTGACACCACTTTGTATCCGTGGTCCTAGGTGGGCTTGGACTTCTTTGTGCTAAATTAACAATGATTTTCAGAAACACCTGCGTCCTCTGGCACTTAAAGGGTTACAATTAACACATATCCTTACAAGCATTAAAGGGAGCACGGAAGCCGTGTCTGTCCATCACCGCTTGATTCTCTTGGCGGCCATTTGACTCTTGCTCGCTATTTCTGCAAAGTAAGAATGGTAAAAGTAAATTGTAAATATGGTAAACTCCCCTTATATATACTGACTTCCATTAAAAACGCGAAAAGTGTCTGTAAGTGTACCCGCAAACAAAGAGCCACCCTGACAGCAAATCAAGAAAATTTATGTGTTGCTTACTTCAGATGTTCAGCCTAATGCCTGAGCTAAATTCACACAAAAATTGGATTAGTTTTCGCCCATGGCTACCTTGGAGGACACAGGGTTTCATTAGTGGTCAAAATAAGCAAAACTGGACACACTCCGTGAAGCAAGTTTTCTCTGATAGGTTTTAACACACAAGTTGTGTGGATTGCTTATGATGTTATTAACTGCCTGAAACGACATTTGACTCGAAAAATTCATTAGAGAACAAGAACTTCCGGTGCACATGATTTTCTTAATAAATCTTATTTGATTTAATGTGAATTACTTTCAAACCATATTTTATGCTCCGGTGACTGACACAGAGATAACGAACACAACCGTATCCATGTGATCAGGTAAATATGGCCGATAATTAAAAAATAAAGATTTTTGTGATTTTCATTTTTGTAGGTCATGTTGAGTATTTAGGTGCCTTTGACAAACGAAAAGTAGGTCAAGACCAAGACTGGCCGGATTTTCATGCACACGGACCCTAGTGACACTGCACATTCGTTGGCTTTCAGCTGTGTTAAATACAGATGTTCACCATTTCACTTTCAATATCCTGTGATGGTAGTGTCACTGATGACGTCATAAGTCATCGATGTGCGATTTTTAAGACTAAAATTTCTATTTGCACCCGACATAACACACTCTTCATAACATTTTCTAATAAATGACGTCAAAATAACCCGGATTAAAGCATATTAATTTACGAAGAAAAGTGCTATGGTGAAAAATTCGCTTTTCTTTTGTTGATCAGTATAGATGCTTAACATATATAACCAAAGTCCGATATGCCAGACTTTTTCAGAGGTTCCCAGTGCGCAAAGGCCATCGGGCCGACGTCGGCCGCCGTTGGCCCGCGCACGGGCGGACAAAGTGTCCTGTAAAGAACTTCTATCACGCCTCTTTTTTTTTTAATTTTTGTTTCAACTTTTTTTTTTTTTAATTGTAAACTTTATTGCATCGTCCCTCGAGTAAATTTGGGCTGCCTTACCCAGAGAAGACGCGACTTGACCTCTTCCGTGTGCGCGTTCCCAAATGGATGGTTGTGGTTATAACCTGTTCATCTGGCGTTGAATCTGCCATGGTTTCACTGTTGTGTGTCCGCCGACAGTGAAGGGATTACGACTCATTCGAGACGTGCCGCATCTGGATACGCGGCAAAAAGCCGCGTATCCGTATGAGGCACGGCTTTATATGAGTTAAAAACAGCTCAAGGGGGCTGGAGAGCAGCCACAGCTTTCACAGCCTCTCGCTGGGCGAACATAGACATGGTGGTAGCATTTCACGTGTCACGAAATTACACTTTTTTTGTTAAACACGAAGATCACATGAACGACTTTGGGATATACACCCTCCGATCACATGGACGACATTGAGATATACATCCTCTCACCCCCTAACCTTCCCCCATCCCCCCTTCCACACTCACAGTCCTATCACCGTCGGCATCGGTGGTAAGCTTCAAGGCCTGACTGACCACTTCCAATCCCCATCCCCGTTTTAACTCATTCGAGACGTGCCACCTCCGGATACGCGGCATAAGCCGCGTATCCGGAGGCGGCACGTCTCGAATGAGCTAAAAGGGGCAAAAGCCTATACTAATGTTCCTTAGTGTCCGATGTTCACGTCGCCGAAGTTTACTTCACGAAGTGGACATCGCCACGCTTTTTTCCTCTTAACATGTCGAAGCATTCTTTTCGCCCGCAGTTCAACGAGGGCCGCCATAATTATTGCGGGGCATTCCCTCGCACGCCGGCTCGACTGGAATCATCTTTCAATGCTGCTGCCTATACTATCGCAGTTTTAGTGTTGTTTTGGTATGGAGTGGGTGTCTTAGGCATCGTAAAACCCTTGTATATACTTTTGTCGTTGTGTAAACCCATCGGCTTTTATTAATCTACCTTTTTGTATCCGGCAGCGCTGAATGCCGGATCTCCAAAGTCTGCTGAAAGCGTTTACAACCTACTGTAGATAGCCCTTGGCCCTGGCCTTTTTACTTTTGTATCGAGCGTCAGTCGTATTCCATCTTTAACACAACAAATCACAAAAGAGTCATACAGGTAATTCCTCGGCAGTAACTGAGACGGAATTTCACAGAACAACAAAAAGCAGACGACTTGCTAGTTTGAGTGTCTCTGGTTTGAATAGCCTCGGTTTGACCAATCAATCAGACGCGGCGAAGGCCTGAGATCGAAGCAACTTCGACGAGCAGGTTCGTGGAAGTTCGAAGACACTTCGATGGCCTCGTCGAAGTGCCCAAAGTAGCTTCGCCGAAGTCTCCGATGTGCCCTTCGGACACTTCGACGAAGAAAACTTGGACGTATTAATATACGGCATAAACCCAGAGGTGCCTGTATTATTGCAATATTGGTGAGTTTGCGTTTGCAACGAGCGATTATCGACGACAAAGGCCGAGAGCGAAATCACAGACCATAAGCACAGACAACAATCAAAACATCTCCAATGTCATAGATCCTCATGTCTGGAGGGCTCATGAGGGTCTATGCCCTTTGGAGGTGTTTTCCGGGCTCATGAGGATCTATACCTGTTGGAGATGTCTGGAGGGTTCTTTTGCTTATGTCATAAGCTTGACACTCCGCCGTGATTTCGATCTCGTTCGTTGTTCATCACTAATATTACAATATTACAGTTTCTTCAGTGAATCATCGCGACCTCGGGGCGGGCGAGTTTTAGTCGGAGAAACCGGTATATTGCAGTTGCACAGAGCTTGCACCGGGCGCGAGAGGACTGATTTAGACAACTGAGCCTCATCAATGCGCACCGTACCATCTCATCGATGCACACCTTATTACTGTATCTCATCGATCCGCAACTGTATCGCATCAATGCGCACTTTATCACTGCATCTCATGAATGTGCACCGTATTACTGCATCTCATGAATGTGCACCGTATTACTGTATGTCATCGACGCACACAGTATTACTGTATCTCATCAATGCGCACCGTACATTAGTAAATCTCATCAATGCGTACGCGGCGGACGCCTCTAGCCTTACCCGTCGCACAGCTTGTCTTTCTGACGCCGATGGCGCGTGCTCCAGTAGTAAATGCCAAACGCCACTGCGGCAAAGAGGATGAAGGCTATGGGGACTCCAACAGCCAGGCCAATCACCAGGCCCATCGCACCTGCACAGGACATCATGGGTGTGTTAGCTGGCCTGTGCCTCTGGGGTCAGTTGGACGAGTGAGCTTAGTCCTGCGCCAGCCACTATGCAAGGTGCTCCGCAATAGCGGAGCACCTTGCTTAGAGTCTGGCGCAAAGCTAAGCTTGTGTATATCGTTTTCTCGAGGTTCGACTGTCATTTGTCTCACCGAACCCCATCCCGCCCCACCCCCCGCCACCCCCCCACCCAAAGCCCCCCCCCCCCACCTACCCCCATCCCGCTCCCTTCAAAGCTTTTTTTTTTTACTGCATTTGGGAACTCGCGAAAACAATAACAACAAAAGCAGTAAAACCAAGGGTATGTCGCAACGACTCATATTATAGCAGTACCTTCGAACTGCCTTGACCGTTAACTCATTGTGCCCGAGGTACGAAATACCCACTTTTGGAGTTATCCTCTGACGACTGCATACGATTCAGGAGACAGATCGCCTATAGGCGCCAAGCTATTCGGCACCACCCTTGAACTATCATGGTCGAGCCATATCGTGCTGTGGTATGTCGCGGGCAGAATGAGTAAAAAGTAAAACTGTATCCTGTTTCACTGCGTCGTGGCTGAATAGATATTAGATTAACCCCCGGCCGTCACTGCGTATCGAAAAAAAAAAATGAACACCACACAGCTGGAATAGGCATAGATCCTCACGAGCCGCTGCAATCACGGGGGCTCATGAGGATCTATGCCTCTTTTAAAACCACTTTGTATCCATTTCCTTTGACGGCTGGGGATCTTTGACTTTGGATTTAACAAAGATTTACAGACACAATCTGAGTTCGCTGGCAGTAAAGGTGATACTCTGGTTTAACCCGTTCAGTGCCGGGAAAATGTGAAGACGATCCATCCGCAAGAGACATAGATCCTCATGAGCCCCCGCGACTGCGGGGGCTCATGAGGATCTATGCCTCTTGCGGAATCCATGTTCCTGAGACATCGAGGGTGTCTTGGTCTTAAATTAAGGAAGATTGCAGAAACACACGGGATAGTTCACTCGAGTAGTGCCGTGTACGGAAACACGGCATATGAAGGTATAGCTGACTTCATCTGCTGAGCAGCCGAATGCAGTATGCCTCGAATGTTTCGCGTACACCGGTTCACTCCCTTGATTCTCTACCGCTCTCTAGAGTCGAGGGAGACAACCTTTGTGTGTTTCATGTGCGAACTCAAGTTGATCTGCCGTACATCTGTAGGTGGCACTTTTTCGAGTGCATGCCGCCAAAACAAGAGAAATGTGTCTTACCGCTGGAACGCTTGGGTCTGAAAAAAGCATGCATGTACAGAATATTATATTAAATATGATGTGAAATGTTTCTAACAAACACTATGATGGTACAAAAAAAGCTCTGGATAATGAATACATATAGGTCACTGTTTTAAAGTGGACAAGTGTGTGCATAAAAAGTAAGTTACATAGCTTAAGTGTCTAGTTTAGCGTAGAGCACAGCTTTAATACGTTAATGTCGGTGATTTTTTTTAATTATTTGTTTTTTTTTTACATTTATCTGAAGTACAATCAGCTGCGGCAGGCGATCATTTTGTGAGATGAGTATTGTCACTCCCAATGGACAAATCAACCAAACGGCCATCCAACCAACCCACCCCTCCACCAACTAACCAACCCATCAACCCAACAACCAACCAGCCACCAGCCACCAGGTAGCAAACAAACAACGGCACCACAACGAGGGCTAGAAGTTCTACTGAGTAGAAGAAGTCCACCATTAGTCGCTACATGGTCACATGGTACGGTTTGCGCTAGAGATTGGTTTGCGCTAAAAGGATTGGTTTCCGACATCAGACGGCCATTCTTTTTCTTCTGCGGCGTGTCAGTCTGCATTTGGTTATTAACCCTTTTGCGCGTCGGTAGCGGTTTTTGTCGCGATGATTCCTACAGGAATCATCGCGACAAAACCGCTACCGACACAAGGGTAAAATCATTTCAAAACCCTTACCTGCGGCACTGACTGCCCGTAGCAGACCAGCGCACTAAGATCACTGCCAGACCACCCACTCTGTGCGAGGCACAAAATCAAGAAAGTAGACAACATGAGGCATAGTACTTCATGAGTCACCGCGTCTGCGGGGGCCCTTGAAGATCTATGCTTGTTGCGTCTGGATGTTTTATTCGCTGTGCTCCAGCACTCAAGCAGGACCCCTTTAACCCATTACATCCTTAGGCAGATTAAAAAAAAAAAAGCTTTTTGTCCTATGAGGGCTACATTACAGATTACAAGACAGGTCGAGCATGATAGTTCAAGGGTGGTGCCAGAATAGCTTGGCGCCCAAGGCACCACCCCTTGAACTATCCTAGTCAAATTTATCTCAAGATTTGAAGGGATTCAAAATTGTCAAGCTCAGGATGAAAAGGGTTAACTGAGCACGCAGCCTGTCACCAACAGTGTATTACCGATACCGAAGGCTCCACGCTCACGGAGGTTAAATCAGTTCTCTGACAGAACCCACTGAATGCATGAGACATAGATCCTCATGAACCCCCTGAGTTGCGAGGACTCATGTAGAGAGCCTCTTGCTGATCGTACTGTGTATCCTTGGACGGAGGAGAGTCGACAGCGTTGAGTTAATAAGATTTCGGAAACACTGTCTGCGAACAGGGGCTGGGAAGGCTGGTTGGTTGTACACTGCTTAACCCTTTTAGCCCCGGATCCCTACAGCAGTAGATGGCTTGACCATAATAATTCAAGGGTAGTGCCAGATGAACTTGGCGCCTGGGCGCCAAGCTCATCTGGCACTAACCTTGAATTATCATGGTCAAGGCATCTTCTGCAACTGGAACATAGTCGTTAGGCAACACCTCTAAAATTTGAGAAATGGGACCTTGGGGGTAAAAGGGTTAACGTCCCGACAGCAACAAGAGTTTTTGACGACGTGGACGGGGCTAATATACCCATTCGGAATCTCGGATGTGCACTGCATGCTGGGACGGGTGCTGTACCAAACAGACGCCGAACGCTCGTGTTTCCAAATCTCTATAGGAAAACTCAGGTGTTCGGCTGCACTACCTCACGTGACATTCTCCTGTGATGGTGACATCGCTTGTTTCTTCTTCTTTTGAGTTTTGTGTTTATTACTAAACCCGTGGAAATAAACCAATCCAAAATGATATTCAACCCGTTCTGTCTCATCAGAACAAATTTGAAGCACGCCTGCAAGGCTGCAAAATCATGGGCTCGAAAGTCGGTTTCGCCGATTTTAATCACCGGAAGTAGAGAATAAAACACGATGTTGATTTTGTCTAGGTACACATTTAAACCAGTGCGTTTGTTTGGTACAACGATAGCGCATGCGCAGTCGTATAACTCCGAACAGGTGTATTGGGCAGTACTTAGAGAGCAGTGGGAGTTAACATATCTGTTGCTGAAAGGAAAAAAAAAAAATGTACCTGCACGCTCCTATTCCATTGTCTAATTGCTGACATTCTTCGTCCGGACCACACATCGTGAATGTTGTGAAGATGTCACAAAAGTCCGTCCCGCCGCTCACTGCAGAAAACGTAAACACCATTGTTCCTTTAGCACATAACTTCATGAGGCTGATTTGGTAAAATTTGCGTCATTGTCCTATGAAGGCTGCAGTACAGATTAGGACGTTGATAAACTGTTTTAGTTCAAGGGTGGTGCCAAAACAGCTTGGCGCCTCAGGCATCAAGCTGTTCTGGCACCACCCTTGAACTATCAGTTAAATTTATTTCAAGCAATGTGTGTATGAAGATGAAAAGAGTTCACGACATGCAAAGGATTAAGGGCGGCGCACTCTGGCTGGCGTCAGAGCGTCAGATTTTTGAGCGAGGAGTCGGAAGCGATACCAGATTTTGCCGCGCCGCCTTGTGCGCGAGTGCTGCCGCTAGCGACGAGGCGTCAGCAGCGTCAGATGCCCGGCGCCAGAAACAAACGACGCAAGGAATAGACCAAAGTTGCTGCCGCTGATCGCATCTAACCTTTGTACAATAACACGTTCAAAATGCTCAGTACTTGTAGATGCAGGAGTGCACGAGGAAGCGCAATATTACGAGACCGTAACGTGACAAAGCAAAACGCTCGAAATACACAGCCAGTTTTAAGTAGGCAAATAAAAACACGCTAATTCTGTTAAAATGGAACATTCTCTTGTTTAATTTGCTGCTTTTAATGTAAAGGTTTGTTATAAGATGACTCGGCAGCGCCGCGCGGACTGAAAAACACCAACCCATTTATATCCGAAATGTTGTTATATCCGACTTTTAAAAAGAGGATTCATTTTACAAAGATAAAAAAACAGATTTAGCCGGAATATATATATATATGTCGCATTTCTTTCACGTAGCTACTGCTACAGGCTACTTCTTCTTTTTTTTAATCCTGATTGAAGCAGGAAAACAAGAAAAATAAAGTAGTGGTAGAGACTCCTCCTGCATTTTACCTTGCAGTTGACTGACTCCGGTTTGCACAGAGGTGACGCCGGTCGTGTTGCGAACGGTCAGGCCATTGCTGTAGATTTTTTGCAGCTCTGTAGACACTAGGGATGCTGACTCCACGCGTGTGGTGACGTCAATTAAGGCTTCTGCGTCCACGATGAGGCTGCCTTTCCTACAGCATCCGATACGGCAATAGCCATCAAAATAAAAATAAACAAAAAGAACTTAACTCATTCAAGGCGCTCCGCATCAATAGCTGCGGAAGTGTCGTATAGCGTTGCCTGCGGCAACGCTATACGACGCTTTCGCAGCTGTTGATGCGTTGAGTCCTGATTGAGTTAATCCCTTGAATGCTACTGACCATACCGTTCGGCGTAGTTGCGCGTCTTTTGCGCCGACCGGTATCGTCATTTGCAGCCAAGGGGTTAAAGCGAGCTGGGTTGGCGTTGGTTAGTTCGGGGTTTAACGTCCACGGCAGGGCGGGTTATGGTGGACACGGACAGCTATTGCCTATGGAGTACGACCTGAACACTGATCACCTCGGCCGCACGACAACTGTACCACTTTGATTTCCCGGGACCTTTAGGGACGTGCTATCTGAACAAGCCGGTCGTTTTGCCTGGGCGGTGGGCGTTGAAGTTCGCTGATACAACGGGTTCTCAATACCGTTTTATCTAAACTAAGAATTTTCTACCCTTCATTTCACAATCCATCTTAGTAGTCACAAGCGAACAAGTCTTTTTATAATTTTTCGGTTTTACTGCACATCGTGTAATCTGTAATCTCCGATACGTAATAAAGTTGAGATGAGAAGAAAAGTCTTTCATATAACAACACAATGCTTAAATAATAAAAAGGTAATCTAGTCATCTTGTGCAACATTATTGAAAGACATACATTACTAAAGGAGATATTATGAACTATTTACCCTTTATTTACTGGAGAAGCTTAACCAATTACAGCCTGAGGCTTGGTTTTTATTTTTTTTTTTTTTTAATGCTTATGCTCTGTGAAGGCTGCATTACAGATAACATGATAGATCAACCATTTTAGTTCAAGGCTGGTGCCAGAATAGCGTGGCGCCTCAGGTTATCATAGTCAAATTAATTTCAAGCTATAGTGCATCAGGATGAAAAGTTGTTGTTTATTTGTTTGTTTGTTTTTGGTTTGTAACGCGCTTAGGTGCCACTGCTCCTGGGGATTTAGCGCGATATAAATGCTCTTTATTATTATTATTGTTAAACAAAGACTAAGAAAACCACATTGTATTAAATTAATTCGCATTTATTAAACGTTTTTCTTTCTTTCTTTGTTATTATTTGCTTGGATGTTACACGCTTGGTAGTCACTTTAAAAAAAAAGAAAATCTGGAGTTATAAACATCAAAACAAATTCAACAGATTCAAGATAAAAGAAGGAAATGCACAGCGTGGAACCCTAATTGTTCGCTTGTTTGTTATATTCATAGCACTACCAAATAATAACAAAAAGACACAACAGATTAATCAAATTATAAATGATTCTCTCAAATAACACAACTCACCTCAAAGAAATTATGTGAATGTCCAGAGGCGCTGCTGCTTTTCCTCGGAACAGTCCAGCAATCTTTGCACAGAAGCACAACAGCAACTCATGAAGTTGTATGTTCAATTGGCTTCGCGCAAAACAGCAAGAGCGTTCACTCATTCAAGCTGCCCCGGAAGAATAGCTGAGAAAGTGTCTCCAACGTTGCTAAGGGCAACGCTATGTGACACGTTGGCAGCTATTCACGCGGGGTGGGGTTTCAACGAGTTAACCCTTTTCATCCTGACACACCATTGCTTGACATAAATTTGATTAAGCTAGTTCAAGGGTGATGCAAAAATAGCTTGGCGCATGAGACGCCAAGCTATTCTGGCACCACCTTTGAACTAAATTAGTTGATATATCTCATACATTCATAGGACAATAAGCATTTTAAAAAAAGGAAAGGGAAAGCCCTTATAGCTCACGTGTATGACTGATCCACACATGTGTGACAATAAGTAAATCCATGTTTTATCACAATTTAATCAGTTTCACACATCTGTGAAATCCCCGTGACCCTTGACCTTTGTGATGAGTCGACTAAATTAGTATACATAGGCAGGTTTTATCATCAGCTACCTGTGTGCCAAATTTGATTGAAAAGTTTGCAAAAATGTTGATAATAACTACAATTCTATCACAAATTGGCGTTTTATACACATTTGTCGATGTTTCGTGACCCTTGACCTTTTCCGAGGGTCATCCACATTAGTATGCATAGAAAAGTCTTACTAACAGGTATCTCTGTACGAAGTTTGGGTGCGAAGTTGTGAATAGTAACTGAGAAAAAACATTTCTTGTCAAAATATAGCTATTTTGGACCTATGTCCTGAGCTCTTGACCCCTTGACCTTTCCGGAGGGTCATCCAAATCAGTATGCATAGTTTGGTCTTACCGGCAGGTATCTCTGTACCAAGTTTGGGTTGAAGTTGTGAACAGTAACAGAGAAAAAAACATTTCTTGTCAAAATATAGCTATTTTTGACCTCTTTCCTGATCTCTTGTGACCCTTGACCTTTCCGAGTGATCAACCAAATTAGTATGCATAAAAAGGTCTTACAATTAGGTATCCTTGTACTAAGTTTGGGACTGAAGTTGTGAATAGTAATTGAGAAAAAAAAACATCTTTTGCCAAAATATTTCTATTTTGGACCTATTTCCTGAGCACTTGTGACCCTTTACCTTTCCGAGGGATCAACCAAATTAGTATGCATAGAAAGGTCTTACCATCAGGTTTCTTTGCATTAAGTTTGGGTTTGAAGTTGTGACTAGTATTTGAGAAAAAAGAAACTATGTCAAAATATAGCTATTTTTGATATATTTCCTGATCCCCTGTGACCTTGACCTTGTGAGAGGTCACTCAAATTGGTATGTTTAGAAAGGTCTTGCCGCAAAGTATCATTGGGCTAAGTTTGAAGACTGTGGCTTGAGTAAATGCCAACGTTAACGTTTTTACCACGGACGACGGCGGACGGACGACGGACGACAGACGACGGACGACAGACGAAGGACGACGTACGACGGACGACTGACGACGGACGGAAGACCACTAGCCCAGAACATAGACTCACTTTTGCTTCGCACGTGAGCCAAAAAATCAGCCTCAGCATGTAATGGGTTAAACATGCTGGTCAGAGATTGAAACACAAGAGAAAAGGGACCATGGCATGATCAGACTGCGCTCTGGAATAAAAACTCCAGCATTTGGGAGTTGCCATCCGTTCAGTTAATTTTTAATTGCTGCAAAAATACAGGCTGAATACATGTATTGAAATGCAATTCATTTCTGTATACATTTCTATTCTGAAAACAGTACAAAAAGACTAAGTACTAAAAATTAAGTACTAAGTACTACAAATTACTAAATTTTCTGGTTTTAATCCGAAAAATTATTAAATGGCGTTGTACTTGTCCTTTTTAAGTGTATTTGTTTCTTCGTTTGGAATTATTATTATTATTATTGGGAGTTATTATTATATTATTATTACTATTATTACAATATTATATTATTTATTTGATAAGAGCCCGATAACTCATTCAGCCCGACGGCCGTATTTCCCAAAATTTGGAGGCGTCATCTAATGACTATGCACCAGTTGCAGGAGATGGATCAACCATGATAATTCAAGGGCTGTGCCAGATTAGCTTGGCGCCTGTCGGCGCCAAGCTAATCTGGCACTACCCTTGAATTATCATGGTCGAGCCATCTCCTGCTGTAGTGCGTCAGAGCTGAATGGGTTAAATAAATGGCACATCACTCACGGCAGTTTTTGTGTCCTCAGCCAGAGTGCGATAGGAGAGGGAGGTACTGTTTGAGTCGTCAAATGAAATGTTGATGGCCACGATGATCCTGAACTTCAAACGCTCGATGGCTGTAAAACACAACATCCACTGCGCAAAAGTACTTTGGTCGACGACGGCCGCAGTTGCCTGGTCTGCTCACGGCTGTGTGTGTTTCTTGTACACGGCTGAATGTTTAACTCATTCGCGGCAAGCCACGCATCCGAATGCGGCGTGCCGCGAATGAATTAATATGTAAGTGTGTGTGTGTGTCGGTGCACGGCTGTGTGTGTGTGTGTGTGTGTGTGTGTGTGTGTGTGTGTGTGTGTGCGTGTGTGTGTGTATGTGTGTGTGTGTGTGTGTGTGTGTGTGTGTGTGTGTGTGTGTGTGTGTGTGTGTGTGTGTGTGTGTGCGTGTGCATGGCTGTGCGCGGGGCAAATACGGCCGTCTTTCAAGGCGAAGACATTTAGAGATTGTGGTACGGAGTTGAACGTGAAATTATGCTCTTACGAGGTGTGATAAAAAAAAAGAAGTAATGATAGTTGTGCCGTAAAACCGAAACCACTAGCCAAATTTTCTGACTTTACGCATTTTGCAATAGTACTATCTTCCACTGGTTATACACAATTTCAGCTACTTCAAGCAAGAATCACAGGATATGGTATTCTGATGAAGGTGAGAGTCGAACATGTGAATTTACAAGTTTTGATAGATGCTGGATGCGTGAAAACTCTGTCCTGCCAACCTTTTTTTCAGTTGAGGGAAGAACCAAAAGTCGCAAGGACTGTATGATGGTTGAGTAAGGGCACGAAATATTTTGCACTTCTGTGACACTGTGACTTTGGCTTTGTGATCACCGACATTATTTTTTTTAAAAAAGGCGTTCTGGCCAATGAGAGTTGGCCGCCAATCATGAACAGACTTCCTGACTTTTGGAAAAAGACTTGCATATACATGACATTTTGCAATGACTGTGCGCTCCACTGGTAAGTGAACAATGACATGGGCCTCTTATTTTAAAAATGGGGAAAATATTTCTCTCAATTCTGGAAATCTGACAAAAGTGCCAATAGTTTCTTATCATCCGAGGTCACCCCCGCCGTTTGCCCGCACACGACCTTGTGCGGGCCAACGGCGGCCGACGTCGGCCCGATGGCCTTTGCGCACTGGGCCACTCCTGACTTGACAGGTTTGTTGGGGATACCGTTACAGAACAAGCACGTATCGTCCTCAGTGATGACATCACAAGGAAGTTTTGGGCTGCATATGCTAAACGTTTTGAGTAGTTGATCTGAGCGATCGACTCTCTCTTGCATCTGAGCCTCCGTCAAGAAATGGAGTGTCATAACCCATTCAGCCCTGACGCACTACAGCAGGAGATGGGCCGACAATGATTATAATTAAAGGGTAGTGCCAGATTAGCTTGGCGCCTGTCGGCGCCAGGTTAATCTGGCACTGCTCTTGAATTATCGTGGTCGATCCATCTCCTGCAACTGGTGCATAGTCATTCGATGATGCCTCCAAAATTTGGGAAATACGGCAATCGGGATGAATGAGATAACAGTCAGTTTTTGGAGGCCAAGGTCATTGCGCAATGTCCTTTGAACTGCTCCACACACACAAAAAAAACCTCAAAATAAGATATATGGGTATTTTCTTAGTAATGTGTTCCCAGGTGAAATTTGACAGTGGGACCAGTACTCGTTTTCAAAGTCCTCTCTTTTATGGATGAACTGCACAATCCTCTTTCTGTCAGTATAGAAACAACCCACGTGCTCTATAAGACAACTTTCGAATTTGCTTGAATTTTGACAGGACTGTCTCACAGTTGTACATTTTTAAACATGTCGAAATAAAATTGTTGTATCTGACAGTCTACAGTTTCAAAGCACAGTTGTGTACATTATTTGTTCAATGACGTCATACACGGCGTGGCGGAAGAGACCAACCCCTTATTGTGCATGAATAAAGGGCAAAGGCTGAACTTTCTTTTGCTACAAACTTTATTTATGCAAATTACAAATGGCGGACCATCATTACTTTTTGATCGTACGTCATATAAGAGACTAACTGACTGGCTGACTAGCTGAATGAATGAATGAATGAATGAATGAATGAATGAATGAATAAATAAATAAATAAATAATAAATAATGAATGAATGAATAAATAAATAAATAAATAAATAAATAAATAAATAAATACATGTTTTTGTTCAA
Organism: Semisulcospira habei; assembly: GCA_036245525.1. Classification (NCBI taxonomy): domain Eukaryota; kingdom Metazoa; phylum Mollusca; class Gastropoda; family Semisulcospiridae; genus Semisulcospira; species Semisulcospira habei. The sequence continues at coordinate 318,338,631 of BTPG01000001.1, forward strand.
CCCAGATGGAAAGAGAGATGACCTACCAACGCACGTGCTATTTGAAGACAAAGCAAAGTTCGGTGAACACACACATCGGTAGCCGCCCAAATAGTTCTCACACTCCGCCTTTCTAATGGAACACGCGTCTGCTCGCCTCGAACATTCGTCCACGTCAACTGCGCATGTCTGTCCTTCCCATCCCAGTGTGCACGTGCAGTTTCCGGTCACTTGGTCACAGGATGCTGTGTTGGCCATCACACACTTACAGGTTTCCCTGCATTCATTGCCGTAGAACCAAGTGGGGCAATCTAAAAATAACAAGAAAGGCAAAGCCCGTATGGCTCACGTTTATGATCGATTCACATGTCTGACCTTAGTGACAATAAGTATAAACGGCCCGCTTCAGCACCAGAAAAAATCATGTTTCTCCAAATTTAAGCATTTTTTACACACATGTCATGACCCTTGACCTTTGCGATGAGTCGACTAAATTTGGAATGTCTTGCCATCAGCAAACTTCACGCCAAATTTGATTAAAAAGTTTGCCCAAAAAACATTGATAAAACTACAATTCTAACCTCCCCCACCCCCCAAGAAAAAAAAAAAGATAAACGCAAAAAAAGGGCATTTTTCACACATTTACCGACCTCTTGTGACCCTTGGCACTTTGGAGGTGTCATCCAAATTAATATGAATAGATAGGTCTTACAATCAGGTATCTCTGTATCAAATTTGGGTCTGAAGTTGAAAATAGCATTTAAGAAAAAATATTTTTCGTCAAAATTGCTTTTTTTAAACCTATTTTTGGATCGTCCCCTGACACTTGACCTTTGTGATGGATCAGCTAAATTAGTATGGATATGAAGGTCTTATCATCAGCTACCTTTGAGCCAAATTTAATTGAAAACTTGTACAAAAATGTTGATAAAAAATGCAATATTATCAACAATTGGCATTTTACACACATTTGCCGACCTCTTGTGACCCTTGGCCTTTCCGAGGGGTCATCTAAGTTAGTATTCATAGAATAGTATTTGAGAACAAATCAATTTAATCAAAATATGGCTAGTTTTGACCGATTTCCTCATCCCCTGTGACCTTGACCGTGACCTTTGAGAGAGGTCACTAAAACTGGTATGTTTAGAAGTCTTGGAACAAAGTATGCTTGGGCCAAGTTTGAAGACTGTGGCTTGAATAGTCTCCGAGAAAATGACAATGTTAAAGTTTACCACGAACGACGGCGGAAAGACGACGGACGACAGACGATAGACGGACGACCACTGGCCCAAAACATACTCACTTTTGCTGCGCACGTGAGTCAAAAACCCCAATGAATTGGTCAAAGAATCAAGCAAGCAAGCGAGCAATAAAGCAATGAATACACTCACACGATCATCCACCCATCATTAAGCTAAAAGCCAGCATGTTCAATTCTGTGCAAAAGCGATACTTTAAATGTATGCATTAAAACAACAACAACAACAACAACAACAACAACAACAACAACAACAACAACAACAACAACAACAAACTCGCTTTTTATTTAAAAAAAGCTTTATTGTAAATTAGGGCAGTCCATGCCTCCTTCAAACCAGTCGGCACACAAATTAGGTGAATGTATTCAAGCTTTCGAATCGTATATCAAACCATGCATCCTTTCATCAACTGGCATGCAGATAAAAGCAAACGCACGAGGTTGAATGAACGAATGAAACAGGATGGAATGAACCATAACCCACAAAGTCCCTTCTATTTGAGAGCTGTCTTCGCTTGTCAAGGGTCTCTACCTTTTGTTTTTGACTTGATTTTGATGTTGAACTATCTCCTTCTAAAAAACCTCGCAGATGTGCGAATGCGTCATAGTGAACTCTATAAGGGGCGCGCGCAGTGCATACGCGTCATTGGTTTGTGAAACGTCACTTGTCATGACGTATATATTTGTTTTTACTTAATTTTATATTTAACGTGATATGAGATTCGCTTTCGCTTCAAGACTTGGGAAAATGGTGAGAAAACTAGAATTTCACGGTACAATTGCAGTCTTGCTATAATTTGCTATGCTCTTCTGAAAGCACGTCGATGTGTGTGTATGCGTGTTCGTTTGCGTGCGTGCAGGCGCGCGTTGCAAACATCCTCAAGAGGCATAGATATTCATGCGCCCTCCGGCACTTGAGGATCTATGCCTCTTGGAGATGCGCACATATGTGTCATTGGTTTGTCAAACGGCAATTGTCATGACGTTTTTTTTTTGTTTTGTTTGAAAGTAGTTTTATATTTAACGTGATAATATGAGTTTCGCTTCAAGACTTGCGATTTTTATCTTGTTACTTCAATTGTTAGAGGTTTAGCCTGCCCGTCTTAGACATCATGGATATGCTATTAAATTCGCCCCACCGCGACCCGTCCTAAAAAGTCCCTTCCATAAATAGAAGGGACTTAAAAATGAAAGAATGAACGAGAAAACACGTAAAACAAACAAACGATTGGTGTGTGTGTGTGTGTGTGTGTGTGTGTGTGTGTGTGTGTGTGTGTGCGCGCGTGTGCGCGTGCGTGCGTGCGTGCCTGCGTGTGTGCGTGCGTGTGTGTGTGTGTTTGTGCATGTGTGTGTGTGTGTGTGTGTGTGTGTGTGTGTGTGTGTGTGTGTGTGTGTGTGTGTGTGTTTGTGTGGGGAGGTGGGCATAAAACCGTAAAGAACTATTCGCGTTTTTTTCGGTTTCTCGTGATTGCATTTTTTCACCCTCGTGATCCGTAAAAAAGAAACGGTCTTCGTGAAACGTGAAAGGCAAAATAAGATCTGCGTGATTCGTGAAAATGTTCTGGTCATTTCGTCAAACGTAAAAGGTCTGTTGCCAAATTGTAAATGCTACTGAGAAGCCTTCAGCCTCCCGTACATTCCGGTCAGCTGAAGAATGTTGTAAAAACTGTCTCTACACTGTTATAGCATAGAAGTGGAATGTTCGTATACTATCATTTCTAGACAGACCGAGCGACTCCCATTCTCAAACTGTTTGAATCATAGTTACAGAGAGAGCGAAGAGTGAGAGTCGCTCGGTCGTCCGCAAACTGTTTTTATAGAACCTTTTACAACATGAATCCAGTCACCAAAAATCAAACAAAGCAGACGATAGCCAGTTTGGCTTCAGCCTGTTTGTCGGTTGCGCCCGTCTGAGCCACGAATCGCTGATTCTGTTGAGTTTCGCTGCTTTGTAGAGATAACAATGGAAACATTGGATAGCAGTGACGATGAATCGTAAAGGTTTGTCTGTTTCACTTTCAGATGTTTTTATTGCTTTCGTAAGGAGCGCGAAGTCATTGATTCTGTCGTAGAGTAAGCTGTGCTTGTTTTGCTGCCTACAGGTTCACTATGCTGTCTCAGATAGCTTAGCGCGGTAACGACTAGGACATATATGGTGTGGGGGTGTAAAAGTGATCTTGAAAGGTTCTGTACAGTTCTGGCGACGTCTCCCCATACCCCCTCCTGCAGTACCCTCTGACTCTACCGTCTCTTTCCATAGTAAAACATAATGCTATGTTTTTCGGATTCGTGAATCGCAAAATAACTCGTGAATCCGTGACGATACCCCCCACCCCATCTCCTGCTATGAATGAATGGAAAGAATGAATGAAAGAAGGAAGAAAGTAATGGATGGAGGGATGGTTGGATGGGTTGATGGGTGAGTGACACTGACAGTGACTATGACCCTTTCTTTAAGATAAGTAAAAGCGTTGGTATACGTACCCCAAGTAAGCAAAGGTCCTTTGGCCCACGATGGCCGCAGTGGGCCAGCGCACGGCAGTGCGCGGGCCCACTGCGGCCGTCGTGGTTCCGAAGGCGTTTTGCTACTGGGGATACGCAATAAGAACCAGCAAGTGATGTATGGACGAACGATCAACGTGCATTCACAACATACCCGCACACCTCCTTCCGTCCCCGTTCAGCTTGTAGCCCGCCCGACAGCTGCAGTAGTAAGACCCGTCAGTGTTGGTACAGATGTGATCACAGCCATGGTCAGCACCCGAACACTCGTTGATATCTGTCATTGACGTGTGCCAGTCTGTGATTTGGGACCTTACGGCTACAGGCCGTAAGGTCAAACTTCACAGACCGACATGCAAAGTATAAATTACCAGATGTCAGCATTCTTGTCAGCATTTGTGGCCGATATTATGAACAGAGATTTCTCGACATTTTTTTTCTTCACCATACCATTGATCTGGTCCGATCAACATGAAAAAAAAAACAACAAAAAACAAACCCACACAAACAAAACTCTTGAGGTCAAATCATATCGAAGCATTAATTCTCTTCATAATATCGTTTACTTTACATGTTGTGAATAGGAATATCGTATGTTGCTTGACTCGACGATGCAACAGACGAACATTATACGCCGATTTTAACGACCGCCACGTCTTTTTACCGCAATGAACGTCTTTCTGCCACGATACCGCACGCCCCCCCCCCCCCCCCCCAAACAAAACAAACAAACAAAACAAAAAAGCAAACTCGGTACTACGTAAAACCGACAATTTGAAACTACATCCCGGTAAGCAAAAGACCTTCGGGCTGACTAATTATGCAGAGTTTCAGCAGGTGGAAATGAAAGTTCGCGTGCATCGCTTAACGTTTTTTTCTTCAAATAGAGGAACAAATATTATCAATCACTGAAATGACATAATATACTTCATCTTCTATGACACGGGCATCTAGGCATCCTGCACAAATTGCCACTACACGCTTACTCCTCTGGGTCAAACACTTTGCAGTTTGGGCTAGGATTGTTCATTCCGACAAAGGTCACCACTATGCACCCTCCTCAATGGCTCATATATAACACACTCAACTTTTTGGATGTCAGTAGCGGTCTGCAGGAATCATCGCGACTAAAACCGTTACCGGCACCCACAGGAATAACTCATTCGTGGCCAGCCGCATCCGGATGCGCGGCTTATGCCACGCATCCGGATGCGGCTGGCCGCGAAAGAGTTAAAACGCATACTTACAACACTCCAACAACCGTTACATCAGGTAAGGTAAAAAAAAAAAAAAACCCACAATCCCCGTTAACGCTCGGTGGGCAACTTTAACAGTCTATAACTCAACAGACATTTCTTTTTCAGAAAGAAAAAAGCAACCAGCTATCAGACATGGGTAGATGCGATTGAAAAAATATGGCTGGTATCTGGATCACGTTATTTCATCATAGGATTGCAAGCTAGAAGTATCATGGAAAAGCATAGGTGTCTTCCACGCAGCCAACTCTTGAAGTAGAGTTTTTATGCAAAAACTATTGCATCTGCCACTCCACAGTTCCTTACCATCCATTTGAACATAGTAAGCCTATGATTATTTATTTATCGACATTTTTGTGCCTAGGGGTTTGACTGAATGAACGTTAGTGCGTGTTTGTACGCGTTTGGCCAAAGCCATATCCGGGGAAGAACATTTTCCTCAGCGAGTACATTGTCATTGAAACGTGTGATAACTTTAGGCTTCTTATCACCCGTTGACTTGATAATGGGTGATAAGTTGCTTCCCGCTGTATTGAGAACGTGCGAAAGGAATAAAGGCCAATGAGAAAACGTTAGTAGAATCAGAAAAAAAAGAAAGCATTAAATAGGGCTTAACGTCTTTTGCCCATCACGAATATGATTTCAAAGACAAGGCACCGAATAGAGTCACGATTATCAAGATATTGGTGTCACAAAAGTGACTTTGTGGTCAGTCGCCTGTGGTGTATTTTGCTGTATGCAAGCTGATGGGTTACAGGTTGCGGCTTTAGGTGTCTCATGTTTTGGACGTTAGGATCAAGAAAATGTAGTTTCATTTGCTGTAGGTATAGTTGGGGGTTGGGTCAACGATTTGCTACTTCTAGGTGCAGAAGACACGGACGTGGACACACTGATTGACACATTTAACACTGTTGTAACCCAAACAGCCAGTGAGATCCTTGGCAAACACCGACAAGCAAAGAAACCTGGGGTTACAGCTGACATCTTTGTTCTATGTGACAAGTGTCGAGAATTAAAGAAAAAGAAATCAGAGGTAGAAGGAGCTAAACAATACAGGGAAATTAACCAGGATATCAAAAAAATCATAAAAAGGGCAAAGAATACGTGGATTGACGATCAGTGTAAACACGTAGAAGAAAATCTGAACAAAAATAATAGCAAAAACGCATACCAGCTGGTGAAAGACCTCACCAGTGTAAAACAAGGACGCTCCTCGATCATTCAAGATAGTGAAGGGAACTGTCTTACGGAAGACCAAGACATACTGAAGAGATGGACAGAATACTGCTCAGATTTGTACAACCACCGAGCTGCAGGGGACCCAGGCATACTTGTCAAACCACCCGTGACCAACAATGGCAACTATCCCATCCTCCGAGAAGAAGTAGAGGCTGCAGTGAAGTCGCTGAAAAAAGGGAAGGCAGCAGGAGCAGACAACATCCCTGCAGAGGTAGTCCAAGAAGGGGGAGAAGACACGATAAGCGCCTTACTAACAATCTGCAATAAGATTGGCAGTCAGGGGATTGGCCCACACCATGGGCCCAATCACTTATAATAACTCTCCCCAAAAAAGGCAACTTACATCAATGCCAGAACTATCGCACGATCAGTCTTATATCCCACCCAAGCAAAGTCATGTTAAAGATCCTACTGAACAGGCTGAAGCCACAGGCAGAGGAAATCATAGCTGAGGAACAGGCAGGCTTCAGACCAGGGCGCAGCACAACTGAGCAGATCTTCAACCTGCGAATTCTATGTGAGAGATACCTCCAGCACCAACAGGACCTCTATCATGTCTTTGTGGGTTTTAAGAAAGCGTTTGGCATGGTGTGGCATGCAGCCCTTTGGTCCACCATGAAGCTATACAACATCAATGCCAACCTGATCAAAGTCATAGCAAACCTTTACAACAAGGCCACTAGCGCAGTCTGATTCAACGGCAAAATAGGAAACTGGTTTAGGACTACAGTTGGAGTCATACAAGGCTGCTTGCTCTCACCTACTCTTTTCAACATCTTCCTGGAAAGAATCATGACGGACGCTCTGAAAGATCATGAAGAAACTGTCAGTATTGGAGGCAGAACAATCACGAACTTGCGCTTTGCGGACGACATTGATGGCCTTGCAGGAACAGAGAAGGAGCTAGCTCAGCTGGTGGAAAAGCTGGATAGTACAGCCATTGCATATGGGATGGAAATCAGTGCAGAGAAGACCAAACTGATGACCAATAACGCCAATGGCATTGGCACTGAAATCATGGTTGGAGGCCAAAAACTGGAAACAGTTAAGAAATTCAAATACTTAGGAGCCATTGTGACAGATGAGGGATCAAAACCAGAAATACTGTCCAGGATTGCGCAGACAACAAAAGCACTGACAAAATTGAAGACCATATGGAAGGACAGAAACATCACACTCTGCTCCAATATCAGACTGATGCGCTCCTTAGTCATCTCAGTGTTCTTGTATGCCTGCGAGTCATGGACCCTCACAGCAGACCTTGAAAGGAGGATACAAGCCACTGAAATGAGATGTTTTCGAAGGCTGCTTGGCATTTCATACAGAGATCACATCACAAACGAGGAAGTGGGAAGCAGAATCAGGCAAGCCATCGGGCCCTATGAAGACTTATTAGCCATTGTGAGAAAACGCAAACTGAAGTGGTATGGGCATGTCACGCGTTCAGCAGGGCTTGCCAAAACAATGCTGCAAGGCACTGTGCAAGGAGGACGAAGGAGAGGAAGACAGAGGAAAAGATGGGAGGACAATATATCAGAGTGGACAGGACTGAATGGCAGAGAACAGAGAGGAATGGAGGGAGCTGGTTGCCAAGTCAACAGTGGTGCCCCAACGGTCGGCAAGACTACGGGATATAGATAGATAGATAGATAGATAGATAGATAGATAGATAGATAGATAGATAGATAGATAGATAGATAGATAGATAGATAGATAGATAGATAGATAGATAGATAGATAGATAGATAGATAGATACGATTTTAGGGTGCAGGGTTGGTATCAGTGGCCGCCGCTCGATGTAAGTTTCTCAGGGTAAGATACTTTCTTCTGTCCTATCGTTCCCATTGTGTTTGTTCTTCTTTTACCTTCTTTTTCTCTTCTTTGTTAGGATAGAGAGTTAGGGGTAGGGATGTTGTGTTGTTTGTATTTCGTGTTGTAATTATGTAAATAAACTGTATATATGTATTCGTTTTGTGTTGTATCGGTTTGTTATGCGGAAATAATGCTCGGCCATCGCTCCTCACCACCGCTACGGGCGTGTGACAATTGGCTACGCCTACTATACCTGATCTAGGTAAATGAGTCGTAGTAGAAGTTGTAGTAGTAATTGCATTAGTAGTAGGCGGCTGTGTTGTGACCGCAAGCGTTGTTGCAGCCACAGTTGTAACAGTTGTAACTGCTAGAACCGCAGTTGTCAGTGGTAAAAGGTTGGGTCGTAATACAATTAATCCTATCCTATCCTATCCTATCCTATCCTATCCTATCCTATCCTGTCCTGTCCTGTCCCAACCCATCCCATCCCATCCCCTCACCTCATCTATCATCTCATATCATAATCATGTCATTTCAGATATCATATCATTTCATATTTTGTTTTCCTCCCTACGTCACACGACCAGTCACTTTAGCGCAAACTGTACCATGTGACCGTGATATAAAAACCACTGTAGCGAAAAATGGCGGACGTTTTATAGCCCTCTCGATGACGCGTTACGACCTCGTTTTCGAGTCTTGATAGCAACTCGGTTCGACAAAATAGCAGAAAAAAAAACGCACTAAAGTAGTCCTATTTGACGTAATACACATCATCTGCTTATTTTTTACGACGTGAGGAGCCAACTAAACAATATTTCACAACTAATTACACAGCGCAAACAGCAAAAGCCTTCACCAAATGAATCTCATCGCCATGCACCGAGACATTTTCAAAGTTCGGGAAACCACGGAAGAAAAATAGCTTCCGAGTTGGTTGTTTTTTTTAACCAATCAGAGACAGCAATCCTTGCAAACCGGCAACACACTGTCGTCTGCTCAGCCACCAACAGGCAACATGCCACAATTTCACCAAAGCACAGAGCAACAAATTCAAGAACTAAAACGAAAATACACACCCAGCAACACTCTACACAAAGCACGTTATTGCCAAAGTTCTATCTTCACGTCACTCAATGCGGGACTATCTGAAGAAAAACATCTCACGAATTTTCCAAGACTATCTGACGTCAACGCTGCCTGTAAAATAAAATCTTACCTGAAAATCCATCTCAGCACTAGTCCTGCTGTTAACAATGAGCGTGGGTTTTTTTTTTTTTTTTTTTTTTTTTTTTCATTCCTTTTTCCAGATATCTCAACACACACATGACACATTAGGATATAACAACGACAATCTGCTGCACACTCGAAGCATCCCCCTCTGTCATCTTGAATCTAAAAGCACGAGGCACCATGCTAACTTGCACAAGCTGTCACATCAGTGGTCAAATGCCGATCGCTTCATCAAAAATTCTTAATTTTTCTGAATCACACCGCAGTCAAGAAGCACTGTCACTGTCATACTTTAACGACCTTTTGTAGACATTGCAGCTTGAATCATTCTGTACACAAGCCAAGATTAGCTTTTTACTCGCGAAAACAAGACTTGCGCTTCGCACCGAATCATGCTACGTCACACCCTGTCTCGTAAAGACTGGGAATCCCCGGCAGAACATGTATATTCAATGGTGTGCCACAGAAGCGGCCGTCTTCATAAACCGGATTTTTTTTTCTAAACAATAAACGGAGGAAGGAAAACAAATACGTTATTGGTCGAAGGGGTTCGCTGCACGGACCTTTGTAGGCCTGAGGGAGGTCAAAGGAATCATTGTACCCTTCGGCCTGAGGGGTACAATGATTCCTTTGACCTCCCGAAGGCCTACAAAGGTCCGCGTAGCGAACCCCTCCGACCAATAACTTATAATATATCATGCATGCCACTTCATATATCATATCATATCATATCATATCATATCATATCATATCATATCATATCATATCATATCATATCATATCATATCATTTATCACATCATATCATAATTAAGATAATATATCATAATATCTTATCATATATCATATCATATATCATATCATATCGTATCAAATCACATCATGTCAAATAACATCATGTCATATCATATCATATCATATATTTTGTTTTCATACCTATGTCACACGACCAATCCCTTTAGAGCAAACTGTACCACATGACCGTGCTACAAAAAACCTTGTAGCGACAAATGGCGGACTTCTTGCAGCCCTCTTTATGACGCATCTTGGATGCGAGTTTTGTTCTATAAAAGATCACCAAAACGTTCTAACGTAAAAGGTTACCTAGTGTTGTTCGAAACAACAAGCACACTCAGTACTAGAGACGGCAACGTCATAAAATATTTTAAATTACGTCATAAGTTTATTATATATAAATGTATATTCCTTTGACGTCAGTCATGTCTGGGGTGATCTAGATCGGAAGATGTCTTCTTGATTTCTTTTAGGAAAATAGTAGAAGAATGAAAACAAATACGTTGTTGGTAGCAGAGGCTTGCTGCACGGACCCTTGTAGGCCTTCGGGAGGTCAAAGGAACCATTGTACCCCTCAGGCCCCGGGGTACAATGGTTACTTTGACCTCCGCAGGCCTGCAAGGGTCCGTGTAGCAAATCCTTGCTACAAATAACTTATAATTTTTCATAATAATATCTCATATATCATAGTATATCATACCTCATATTATTAGTTGTATTATGAGTTAGGCTGTGCCAGTGGTTCTTATCGATACGAGGGTCCGGTCAGGGGGTCAATGTCGAGGGTAAGAGTCGAAGGAAAGCACTCGACTCTTACCTCCGACATTGACCCCGCTGACCGGACCCGAGAGGGGATAAGAACCACTGGCACAGCCTAACTCGTAATACAACGATTTTGTCTTCAACTTTAAAAAGGAATAGCGTGAAGTATACCCTTGAAAGGTCCCCAAACTTTCAGTGTGACGTACAGATTCAGGGGACGTAATTTTTCATATTTCCGACTGTCAGTAAACAACCGCGCGCGAACTGCATTCGAGTGGAATTTCTCTCTCAGGTATATTTTTAGTTTAAGACATTTCAGTCATTCATTTGTATAAAATTGGTAATATAGGCCGAACACAACGCGTGCATATAGTTATTTTGTTGCCTAACACCCTCACTTTTTATTTATCCAGCTTTTTGTCCCTTAGACGTTTCGAATACGGGCAGTAAGTGATACGTTCACTTCGGTTGAAATTTCCTGTCGTTGATATTATCTAATTTATCAAATTATTCAGTTATGTTTTGTATAAAGCTGGTACCAGCTGTATCACAGAACACCTACATAATAGTTCGTTTTGTTGTGTAGCCCCATAAATTATTTATTTATTGGCATATTTTGTGTTTAAGAGGTTTGACTGAATAAACATTAGGGTGTGTGTGTACAGAGAAAGGTGATTGGTGAAAGATTCATTTGGCGGAGAAAGCTTTGCTCAGCTTGTAACGTTGTCATTGTAACATTTAATAAGGGAGTCTACTTATCAAATGTTACCGTGGTAATATGTGATAAAGGGACGCCCGTTGTCTTGAGAACGGACGACCAGGGGAAAAAAATCAAATAGAGCCAGGCCAATGAGAAAAAAGTGTACAGAGACTGAAAGAAGACATCACATCACATCACATCACATCACATCACTTCACATCACGTCACGTCACGTCACGTCACGTCACGTCACGTCACGTCACGCACGTCACGTCACGTCACGTCACATCACATAATCACATCACAAGTTATATAACGAGTTAGGCTTTGCCAGTGGTTTTTCACTCCTCTCGGGTCCGGTCAGGAGGTTGAATATGTCGTAGGTAAGAGTCGAGGGCTTTAGCTTTAGCCCTCGACTCTTACCTCCGACATTCACCCCCTGAACGGACCCGAGAGGTGACAATAATCACTGGCAAAATCATTTATTACGAGTTAGACTTTGTTAGTGGTTCTTCTCGCGTCTGGTCAGGGGGGTCAGTGTCGGAGGTAAGATTCTCGGGCAAAAGCCCTCGACTCTCACCTGCAACATTTTCCCCCCTGACCGGACACTCGAGGCGACAAGAACTACTGGCAAAGCCTAACTCGTAATGCAGCTAATAATATAACGTAACATAACATACAAAAGCTCTTCTAGCAACTAATGGCGGACGTTTTGTGTGCCTTATTTCTGACGCGTATTGAATGACAGTTTTGTTCTATAAAAGACCACCAAAACTTTATAAAGTGCAAAGTTGCTTAATGTTGTTCGAAACAACAGGCATACTACTGGAGTTGTTTATGGCACTCATTTGCAGCAATAGTGTCAAACAGACCATTAAAGAAAAAATATGTGCGGAATCGAAAGCACATGCGACTATTCAACTGAAGAATTTTAAAGATTTTTTGAGACAAACAGTCACTCACCTTTAGTAGTGGCTGGCTGTGTAGTGCCTGACTGGGTGGAGCCCGGCTGAACAAAGGCTGGCCGAGTTGTGGCTGATTTGGTAGTGGCTGGTTGAGTTGTAGTGGGTTGTGTTGTGCCGGGTTGTGTCGTGGGTTGGGCTGTGGTTGGCGCTGGCGTTGTCACTGTTGTTGTAATATAATATAATATAATATAATATAATATAATATAATATAATATAATATAATATAATATAATATAATATAATATAATATAATATAATATAATATAAAATAATATAATATAATATAATATATCATATCATATCATATCATATCATATCATATCATATCATATCATATCATATCATATCATATCATATCATGTAATATAATGTACAAATACACTTGTAGAGACTAACGGCGGCCTTTTTGAATGCGATATTTCTGACGCGCCTTGGATGCCAGTTTTGTTCTACAAAGTTACTTAATGTTGTTGGAAACAACAGGCATCCTGGTGGAGCAGTTTCTAGCACACATTTGCCGCAACAGTGTATAACAGACAAATAACGAAAGAATATTTGTGGAATCGAAAATACATGCGACTATTCAACTGAAATTTGTTTAATTGTTTTTTTTTTTTGAGAACATGCAAAAGGGAACATAGGGAGAAAAAACAACAACATTAAAGTATAATAGGGCTTCACACCTTTTGCCTATACACAGGACAGGGCACTGAATAGGGTCACAGTTATCAAGATATTGACTAGGCCTACCTGATGTAGGTAACCGAGCAGTAGCAGTAGTAATAGGCGGCTGTGTTGTGACCGTTTGTGTTGTGGTTGCAGCCACACTTGTAACTCCATGAACCCCTGTTGTGAGTGGTAATGTTGTTAAAGGTTGGGTGGTGGTAAGTGGTCTCGTTGTTGCAGCTAGTGCTGTGACTGGCTGAGTCGTGGAAGCCGGGGTAGTATTGATTGGTTGAGTAGCGGTTGGCTGGATAGTGGCTGACTGGGTGGAGCCCGGCTGAACAGAGGCTGGCAGAGTTGTGGTTGATTTGGTAGTGACTGGCTGAGTTGTAGGGTATTGTGTTGTGGCAGGTTGTGTCGTGGGTTGGACTGTCGCTGGCACTGGAGTTGTCACTGTTGTTGTAATATAATATAATATAATATAATATAATATAATATAATATAATATAATATAATATAATATAATATAATATAATATAATATAATATAATATAATATAATATAATATAATATAATATAATATAATATAATAAGTTATTGGTAGCAGGGTTTTGCTAAAAGGTCCGCCATTAGTCCCTGCAAGGGTGTTTGTAGCATGGTTATGTGGTACGTTGTGCTCTAAAGGGATTTGTCGTGTGACGTATGGATGAAAATAATTAGTTATTGGTAGCAAGGGTTTTCTACACCGACTCTTGTAAGCCTGAGGGAGGTCAAAGTAACCATTGTACCCCAAAGGCCGAAGGCCTGAGGGGTACACAAAATCATTTGACTTCTCGAATGCCTACAAGGGTCCACGCAGCAAGCCCCTGCTACTAATAACTTATTTCTTTTCATTCCTCCGCTATTTCGTAATGGAATTCAAGACGAAATTTTCCGACCTGGATCACGCCAGACATGACTGGCGTCAAAGGAATATTCATTTATACATAATAGACTAATGACATAATTTAAAATCTTTTATAACGTTGCCGTCCCTAGTAATGTGCCTGTTGTTTTAAACTACACTAAGTAACTTTGTACTATAGAACGATTTGGTGATCCTTTGTAGAACAGAACTGGCACCCAAGGCGCATACAGAAAGACGGTTAAAAAAGTCTGCCATTAGTCGCTACAAAGGTTTTTGTAGCGAGGTCATATGGCGCTAAATGGATAGGTCGTGTGACGTAGGGATGAAAACAAAATATAATATAGCATAATAAACAAACACCCTTATAGCAACTAATAGCGCACTTTTTGTATGGCCTCTTTCTGACACGTCTTGGATGCCAGTTTTATTTTACAGAAGACCACCAAAACGGTCTAAAGTACAAAGTTACTTAATTCTGTTCGAAAAAAAAACAGGCACACTACTGGCGTTGTTTGTAGTACACATTTGCAGCAACAGCGTGTAACAGACCACTAAAGAAATAATATTTACGGAATCGAAAGCACATGCGAGTATTCAACTGAAGAATTTTAAATTGTTTTTGAGACAAATAGTCGGTCACCTCTTCCACTGCATTACTCTGACAATTTATAGACAACGCTGCTGATCATGCAGACAGCAACGTCAAGAAAAAAATCGTAAATTACATACATATATATCTATATATATATATATATATATATATATCTATATATATATATATATATATATATATATATATATATATATATATATATATATATATATATATATATATATATATATATATATATTATTTTGACGTCAGTCTTTCTGGAGTGATCCAGTTCGGAAGAGGAATGAAAACAAATAGGTTATTATTGGTAGCAGGGGTTTGCTGCAAGGACTCTTGTATCCCTGAGGGAGGTCAAAGGAAGCATTGTACCACTCCGACCTTCGGCCTTTGGGGTACAATGGTTCCTTTGCCCTCCCAAAGGCCTACAAGGGTCCCTGTAGCAAATCCCTACTATCAGTAATTTGTAATAGTTGATGAAAAATGTGTACTTAAACCAGTACGTTGACATTGAAACGTGTGATATGTTGAGGCTTTTTATCACCATTTGCCTTGATAACGGATGATAAGTATAAACCATCTGCTTTAAGAACTGTCGGAAAGGAGAAACAGAAAAAAGGAAAACATTAAACTATAATAGGGCTTAACGCCTTTTGCCGACACAGAGGACAGGGCACCAAATAGGGTCACAGTTATCACGATATTGACTTGGCCTACCTAATGTAGGTAACCGAGGCGCAGTAGTAATAATAGGCGGCTGTGTTGTGACCGCTTGTGTTTTAGTTGCAGCCACAGTTGTAACTCCTTGAAACGCTGTTGTGGGTGGTAATGTTGTTAAAGGTTGGGAGGTAACTGATCTCGTTGTTGCAGCTAGTGTTGTGACTAGCTCAGTCGTTGCAGCCGGGGTAGTAGTGACAGGCTGAGTAGTGGCTGGTTGGGCAGTGGCTGATTGGGTGGAGCCTGGCTGAACAGAGACTGGCAGAGTTGTGGCTGATTTGGTAGTGACTGGTTGAGCTGTAGAGGGTTGTGTTGTGGCGGGTTGTGTCGTGGGTTTTACTGTGGTTGTCACTGGAGTTGTCACTGTTGTAATATAAATATAATATAATATAATATAATATAATATAATATAATATAATATAATATAATATAATATAATATAATATAATATAATATAATATAATATAACATACTAATACCTTTGTAGCGAGTAGTGGCGGACGTTTTGTATGCCCTATTTCTGACGCCTCTTGATGCCAGTTTTATTCTATAAATGACTACCAAAAAGTTATAAAGTACAAAGTTACTGGAGTTGTTTGTAGCACACATTTGCAGCAACAGTGTGTAACAGACCACTAAAGTAAAAATATTTGAGGAATTGAAAGCATATGCGAAAATTCAACAGAAGAATTTTAAAGATTTTGAGACAAACAGTCAGAAAAAGTCTATTGTGTATACATATATATTATTTTGACGTCATTCATGTATGGCGTTTATTTATTTATTTATTACTTTTGCGCCCTGAGCATGCTGCTACGATGGAGTGGATGCGCATTACAAGTGGCCATCATCATCTGGCGTGATCCAGGTCGGAATATTTCAGTTTGATTTCTTTTACGAAAATAGTGGAAAAATTAAAACAAATATATTATTGGTAGCAAGGGTTTGCTGCACGGACTCTTGTAGGCTTGAAGGAGATTTAAAAAAGCATGGTACCCAGAAGGCCAAAGAAGACTCTATCAGGCATTAAGAAAGAATATTTGTGGAATCGAAAGCACATGCAATTTTTCAACTGAAGAATTTTAATTTTTGTTTGAGATAAACGGTCACTCACCTATCCTACTGCATTACTCTAACAATGTATAGACAATGCTGCTGGGCATGCAGACGGCGTCATGAAAAAAAGCTTAAATCACGTCATAAGTCTATTATCTGTAAATATTTATTATTTTAACGTCAGTTATGTCCGGAGTGATCCAGGTCGGAAGATTTCAGCTTGATTCCTTTGACGAAAATAGTAGAGGAATAAAAACAAATATATTATTGGTAGCAGGGGTTTGCTGCTCGGACCCTAGTAGGCACGAGGGAAGTCAAGGAAAGCATTGAACCCCTCAGGCCTTCAGCCTTCGGGATACAACGGTTATTTTGACCTCCCTTTAGCAAATCCTTGTTATTAATAACTTCTAATATTTGGAGAAGAACGTGTTCTTAAATCATTATTTTGTCATTGAAACGTGTGATAAGTTGAGGCCTTTTTTCACCAGTTGCCTTGATAACGGATGATAAGTACCTACAAAATGCTTAAAAACAGACGAAAAGGGAACATAGAAATTTAAAAAAAAATCCCATTAAAAAATAATAGGGCTTCACGCCTTTTTGCCCATACACAGGACAAAGCACTGAATTGGGTCAGAGTTATCAAGATATTGACTAGGCCTACCTGATGTAGGTAACCGAGCAGTAGTAATAATAACAGGCGGCTGTGTTGTGATCGCTTGTGTTGTGGTTGCAGCCACAGTTGTAACTCCTTGAACCGCTGTTGTGAGTGGCAATGTTGTTAAAGGTTGGGTGGTGGTAAGTGGTCTCGTTGTTGCAGCTAGTGTTGTGACTGGCCGAGTCGTTGAAGCCGGGGTAGTGGGGACTGGTAGAGTAGTGGCTGGCTTGGTAGTGGCTGACTGGGTGGAGCCCGGCTGAACAGAGCCTGGCAGACTTGTGGCTGATTTGGTAGTGACTGGTTGTGTTGTAGCGGGTTCTGTTGTGGCAGGTTGTATCGTGTGTTGGACTGTGGTTGGCATTGGCGTTGTCACTGTTGTAATAATATAATATAATATAATATAATATAATATAATATAATATAATATAATATAATATAATATAATATAATATAATATAATATAATATAATATAGTTGGACTGTGGTTGGCACTGGCGTTGTCTGTTGTTGTAATAATATATATATATATATATATATATATATATATATATATATATATATATATATATATATATATATATATATATATATATATATATATATATATATATATATATATATATATATATATATATATATAATATAGTTGGACTGTGGTTGGCACTGGCATTGTCACTGTTGTTGTAATAATATAATATAATATAATATAATATAATATAATATAATATAATATAATATAATATAATATAATATAATATAATATAATATAATATAATATATAATAAGAATAAGAGTACTTTATTATCTCGAAAAGAGAAATTCGGTTGTGGTACACTTATAACAAATAGTACAAACAAGACATGAAAACCTTTTAACATAATTATGAACATTTTCTCCCTGCACTTACACAGCTACAAGTTCCATATGGACAAAAGTAAACACTACAAAATCTCTACACATAACTCTTGCACATCTCAGACATAAACATCTTTTATGAACTGAACTGAGCGGCACTTATACATTCACACCCACCTCTACACCTGCATACATAATACGCGTGTTTCAACCTAATCCTAACCCTCACTACTTATTATACAAACCTCTCAATACATTATTACACAAGCTGCGTAATTTAAAAAAAACTACCATAGTAAAATAATTAGTGGGTAAACATTCAGTAACAACAAGCCCAATATGTCCATGTTCACCACCAAATAAAACACAATATAATCACTTCTCTAAAATCAACAAGCTCCATTCCTACTAATTGCACAGGTAAAGGAGGATAGGGGAGGAGTTAGGTTTGGGTATGCGTGGATGTACCTACAGATTGCTTAGAGTGATGGATTTAGGGATGAAACTGTGCTGTAGTCTGAGTGTCCTAGCTTTGTGCGTGCGGAGTCTGCGGCCAGAGGGGAGGAGTTCATAGAGGTGGGCAAGGACATGGGATCTGTCTGAGGCTATCCGCCTACCCTTTCTCACCACACGCTGTTCATACACGGACTCCACACTGGCTTGCTGACTGCCAATCACTTTGCTGCAGATGTTTACCATTCGTGCCAGGGTGTTCTTGTTCTTCACACTCAGACCTCCATACCAGCACACAGAACCGAAAGTGATGACAGACTCAATAAAAGAGCAGTAGAAAGTTTGAAGGACAGACGGGTTTACATTCAGCTTCCTGAGTTTCTGGAGGCAGTAGATGCGTGACTGACATTTCTTGTGTATGAGGGTGGTGTTTGCGTTAAAGGAAAAATTATCATCTATAACTGTTCCAAGATCCTTTTACTCAGTCACACGCTCAACAGACACATCATCAGTCATCAGAACGGGGAGAGGGCCAGGGTTTCTTCGAAAGTCTATCAGTAATTCCTTGGTCTTACTCACATTTAGGTCCAGAAATTTATGTTTACACCAAACACAAAATCGTTCTACTTCTGCAAAGTAAGTCGCATCATTATTGGAGATATCTTCTAAGGCAGTGTCATCCAAGTATTTTATAAGAAAGGTAGAGTCAGTGTCACTACAATCATTTGTGTAGAGTGTGAACAGCACAGGGGAGAGAACTGTACCTTGAGGGGCGCCTATGGAAGTGGACCTAAGGGATGAGAGAGCTGTTTGAAAGCGAACTGACTGGGTGCTATTTACAAGGAAGTTGACAATCCATAGGACTAAGCCTTGGAGTTACATTGTAACAGAGAAGTTTTTGAGCTATGAGATAGGGTTGTATAGTGTTGAAGGCTGAAGAAAAGTCTATAAAAAGAATTCGTACAAAAGAGCCAGGTTTTTCTAAATGTGTATATGCATGGTGCAGTAGTGTGAGTGTGGCGTCGTCTGTACATCTGTTTTGCTTGTATGCAAACTGGAAAGGCTCTTGATAGGGCTTGACCTGATCGAGCAGTCTAGAAAGGACAACACGCTCAAAGCACTTCATTACTATAGAGGTGAGAGCTACAGGGCGATAGTCATTGAGTGTCTTGGGCTTGTTGTTCTTGGAGACAGGGCAGACAGTAGATGTTTTCCAGAGCCTAGGTACATTGCAATCCCTCAGAGACCAGCTAAACAAACGGCTATAAACAACAGACAACTGACTGGCACATAATCTCAAAACTCTACCGCAAATATTATCAGGGCCTACTGCTTTCTTAACATTCAGTTTGCTAAAAAGCTTCTCAACCACCTTGCCATGGATATCAAAGTCTTCCTCAACATTGCCTGCCACATTTATTTTAAGCTGGGAAATCATGCTATCTAAGTCATCCCTCAGATCATCGTTCTCAAATCTACAATAGAACTCATTAAATTTTTCAGAAAATTCATTTTGTTCTTTCATTGGCATGCTACTGCTACTGAATTTTGATTTAACGTGGCCTGATAAAGTCTGAAGTCCTTTCCATGCATCTGCTAAGCTACCTGATTCAAACTGTGACTCTACTTTCTCTTTATACTTTTTCTTAGCGTCTAAAATCTGCTTCCTCAATTTATTCTGTACTGCTTTCCTTTCTACTCTGTCTCCAGTCCGAAATGCACCCTTTTTCTCATTCAATGTGGCTTTGAGAGACTTTGAAATCCATGGTTTGTTGTTGGGATACAATTTCACTGTCTTAAATGGAATAATCATATCTTTACAGAAATTCACATAATCAGAAGTTACTTCAGTAGCTTCGTCTACACTAACACTAGAATCAAGAAACACGTCCCAATCTGTACATTCAAAACACCCCTGCAACTGTTCTACACTATCCTTAGACCACACCTTAACTAACTTCTTCACTATGGGCTCTGTCTGGATTTTGGGTTTGTATGCTGGGACAAGAAACACACTATTGTGGTCAGAGTTACCTACGGGAGGGAGGACAAACGATCGGTATGCATTGGGGACGTTTCCATACACTAAATCTAGCGTCTTGTTCTTGCGAGTGGGGACAGTCACGTACTAGTGAAAAGTCGGTAAGCTCGTGCGTAAGTCACAGTCGTTAAAGTCACCTGCAATAAAGTTGGGGGCGTCAGGCGAGATAAGCTTTAACTCTCTAATCACATCTGCTATCTGGGCTGAGGCGTGGGAGGGGTTGGAGTGAGGGGGGGGGGGGGGTGTAGATGACCGTTACAAAGATCTGACCAAACTCACGGGGGAGATAACGGGGTCTGAGTGACACTGACAATAAATCTACATCACGTGTATTAAGCTGTTTCCTAACCATTACGCTTGACTTGTTACACCACCGTTCATTAACATACAGGCCTACTCCGCCACCCCACCGTTTCCCACCAATCTTACAATCTCTATCTGTTCTAAACGGCGTACCAAAACTGTCGATCGCAACACTATCATCACTCACATCATCGCTTCACCAAGTTTCAGAAAAGCACATCAAACACGCATTCTTATACTCGCTCGTCAAACGCACATTCGCTACCAGTTCCTCAAAGTTCATATTATCGCTCTTTGGTCGGATAGAACGCACATTCGCCATGATCATGGATGGTAATGAAGGCCTGTTCTTGTTTCTTCTCAGTCGTCGCATCAACCCCCCCTCTCTGTCCTCTCTTTCTCTTTTTCACGCTGCTGTTGCACTCATCATCGCTCGGCAACACAGTATCCAAGATGCGTCACAAATATATTATATTATAATAAAGTTAGTTTTTGGAGTTTATCGCGACTAAAGCCATCTCAAGCCGGAAAAATAATATAACATAATATAACATAATATAACATAACATAATATCATATCATATCATATTTTTCATCCATACGTCACACGACCAATCTCTTTAGAGCAAACTGTACCACATGACCGAGCTACAAAATCACTTGTAGCGACAAATTGCGGACTTCTTGCAGCCCTCTTTGTGACGCATCTTGGATGCGATTTTTGTTTTATAAAAGATCCTAAAAGCGTTCTAAAGTAAAAAATGTTACTTAGTGTTGTTCGAAACAACAAGTACACTTCTGCAGATGGCAACGTCATGAAATATTGTATATTACGTCATAAGTCTATATGTATAAATGTATATTCCTTTGACGTCAGTCATGTCTGGCGTGATCGAGGGCGGAAGATTTCTTCTTGATTTTATTTTACACAAATTGTGGAGGAATGAAAACAAAACGTTATTGGTAGCATGGGCTTGCTGTAAGGACCCTTGTAAGCCTTCGGAATGTCAAAGGAACCATTGTACCCCCCAGGACTTCGGCCTTCGGTGTACAAACAATGGTTCCTTTAACCTCCCTCAGGCCTACTAGGGTCCGTGTAAAAATACATCTTACCAATAACTTAAAATATAATATAATATAATATAATATAATATAATATAATATAATATAATATAATATAATATAATATAATATAATATAATATAATATAATATAACATCACATCACATCACATCACATCACATCACATCATATCATTTCATGTCGTGTCGTATCATATCATATCATATCATATCATATCATATCATATCATATCATATCATATCATATCATATCATATCATATCATATCATATCATATCATATCATATCATATCATATCATATCATATCATATCATGTCATATCATATCATATCATATAATATAGCTTAACATACAAATATCCGTGTAGCGACTAATGGCGAACTTTTGTATTGTCTCTTTCTGGCGCGTCTTGGACGCCAGTTTTGTTCTATAAAAGACCACTGAAGAAAGAATATTTGCGGAGTCGAAAGCACAGTCACTCACCTCTTCCACTGCATTCCTACGACAATTTATAGACAATGCTGTTGGTCATGCAGACGGCAACGCCATGAAAAGATCTCAAATTAAGTCATATGCCTATTATGTATACATATATATTATTTTGACGTCAGTCACGTTCGGAGTGACCCAGGTCGTATGATCTCAGCTTGATTTCTTTCACAAAAATTGTAGAAGAATGACCAAAAATTTATTCGTAGCAGGCCTTCGGCCTTCGGTGTATAATGGTTCCTTTGACCTCCCTCAGGCCTACCAGTGTCCCTGTAGAAAATCCCTGCTATCAATAACTTATAATAGTTGGAGAAGAACGTGTTCTTAAACCCGTACGTTGTCATTGAAACATGTGATAAGATGAGGTTTTTTTTATCATCAGTTGCCTTGACAACGAGTGATAAGTACCTACAAGATGCCTTGAGAACAGGAAAAAAGGGAATATAGAAAAGAAAAAAAAACAAAACAACAACAACAACAACAACAAAAAAACAACAACTATAATACGGCTACACGCCTTTTACCCATACGCCGGACAGGGCACAGTTATCAAGATATTGTCTACCTGATGAATGCCTACCTGATGTAGGTAACCGAACAGTAGTAGTGGTACTAGGCGGCTGTGTTGTGAACGCTTGTGTTGTAGTTGCAGCCACAGTTGTAACTCCTTGAACCGCTGTAGTGAGTGGTAATGTTGTTAAAGGTTGGGTGAATATAACTGGTCTCGTTGTTGCAGCTAGTGTTGTGACTGGCTGAGTCGTTGCAGCCAAGGTAGTATGGACTGGTTGAGTAGTGGCTGGCTGGGTAGTGGCTGACTGGGTGGAGTAGGGCTGAACAGAGGCTGGCAGAGTTGTGGCTGACTTGGTAGTGACTGGCTGAGTTGTAGCGGGTTGTGTTGTGGTGGGTTGTGTAGTGAGTTGGACTATGGTTGGTACTGGCGTTGTCACTGTTGTTATAATATAATATAATATAATATAATATAATATAATATAATATAATATAATATAATATAATATAATATAATATAATATAATATAATATAATATATAATAGACAGTGCTGCTGGTCATGGAGACGGCAACGTCATGAAAAGATCTTAAATTACGTCATAAGTCTATTATGTATACATATATATTATGTTGACGTTAGTCATGTCCGGAGTGATCGAGGTGGGAAGATTTTAGCTTGATTTCTTTTACGAAAATAGTAGAGGAATAAAACAACTATATTATTAGTGGCAGGGGCTTGCTGCAGGGATTCTTGTAGGCCCGAGGGAGGTCAAAGGAAGCATTGTACCCTTGAGACCTTCAGCCTTTAGTGTACAATGGTTCTTTTGTCCTCCCGTACACCTACAAAAGTCCCTGTAGCAAATTCCTGCTAACAATAACTTCGATTATTTGCTGAAGAACGTGTTCTCAAACCAGTACGTTGTAATTGTAACGTGTGATAAATTGAGGCTTTTTCCTTACTGTCGACAAAGGAATACACATTTTATACATGACAGACTTATGATGAGGTAATTTAAAATATTTCATAACAATTTTTAGACAATTCTGCTGGTCACGCAGACGGCAACGTCCTATACACATGTTCCAAGTGATCCTGGTTGGAAGATTTCAGTTTGAATCCTTTTCACGCAAGTAGTAGAGGAATGAAAACAAATATATTTTTGGTAGCAGGGGTTTGCTGCATGGACCCTGTATGTCTGAGGGAGGCCAAAGGAAGCATTGTACCCCTTAGGCCTTTAGCCTTTGGGGTACAATATAAGTTATTGGTAGCGGGGCTTGGCTACACGGACCCTTGTAGGCCTGAGGGAGGTTAAAGGAACCATTGTACCCCGAAGGCCTGAGGGGTACAATGGTTCCTTTGACCTCCCGAAGGCCTACAAGGGTCCGTGCAGCAAGCCCCTTCTACCAATAACGTATTTGTTTTCATTCCTCTAATATTTGCGTAAAAGAAATCAAGAACGTGCTCGACATACTTTCCTTCCTATAATCCCTTACAGACCAGAAAGTTGCAAACTTGATGCTTGCCTCTGTCAAAACAAAAACGCTAAGTATGCTCATACTGTCACATTAGCAAGCTCCTTATGCTGACTAGTAATAAAATACTTCTTAGTGTGTTCATACGCTCGAAATTTCTTGCAGATACACACACATAAACGGAAAATAGTCAGCAGCGAACACACGAATCGAATCGCCATGCTATTGAGATTGACGACACTGATGTCCGCCAACGATAGTGACAACCTTATACAAGAATGCAAGCTCACGGTTATGACCGATCCATACATGTCTGACAATAAGGGATGGCTTCTGCACTAACAAAATCCATGCTTTCTCAAAATGTAGTTTTCACACATATGTGAAACCCCTGTGACCCTTGACCTTTGCGATGAGTCGACTAAATTAAGATACATAACACGGTCTTATCATCAGCCACCTTTGTTACAAATTTGTACGAAATGTTTGCAAAAATGTTGATAATATCTACAATTATTCCCCTTTTATAGACATTTGTCGACCTCTTGTGACCCTTGACCTTTTCAGAGAGGTCATCCAAATTAGTATGTATAGATTGGTCTTACCATCAGGTAACTCTGCACCAAGGTTGTGTTGAAGTTGTGATTAATTGAGAAGAAAACATTTCTTGACAAAATATGGCTATTTTTCACCTATTTTCTGAGCTCTTGTGTCCTTGACCTTGACCGAGGGGTCATCCAAATTAGTATGCATAGATAGGTCTTACCTTCAGGTATCTCTGTAAAACGTTTGGGTTTGGAGTTGTGAATAGTAATTGAGAAAAACATTTCTTGTCAAAATATGGCTATTTTTTAAACCTAGTTTTTAACCTATTTCCTGAGCTCTTGTGACCCGTGCAAGGGATCAACCAAATTAACGTGCATATAAAGGTTTTACCATCAGGTATCTTTGTACCAAGTTTGGGTTTGAAGTTGTGAATAGTATTTGCGAAAAACAAATTATGTCACAAAATAGCTATTTTGATATATTTCCTGATCCCCTGTGACCTTGACTTTTGTGAGAGGTCACTGAAATTGGTATGTTTAGAAAGGTCGTGCCACAAAGTATCATTGGGCCAAGTTTGAAGACTGTAGCTTGAATTGTCTCCGAGAAAATGCCAACGTTAAAATTTACCACGGACGACGGACAACGGCGGACGGACGACAGACGACGGACGGACGACCAATGACCCAGAACATAGATCCACTTTTGGTTTGCAGTGATCCAAAAAGGACTAACACCAGGACCTCCATCAGGCTTACTAGGTTCCATGTATCAAACCCCTGCTACCAATAACTTGTACTATACTATACTATACTATACTATACTATACTATACTATACTATACTATACTATACTATACTATACTCTCTCTTGGCTTGACTTCGCGAACGAAGATTTTATAGGAGTTGCCCACGACGTCTGCAGGCTTGTTCGTGGCTGCGGAGGCCAATCCGAGACAGGCAGGTTCGACCGCAGTGGCTGCAGGGGAAGGTATGGCCGGGGTTCTGAGCTGCGGCATCTCTGTTTTTTCTCCTGAGCCGCTTGTCCTTAAGGCTAGCTCTGTGAGAGTCCTCAAAGGAGACAGCTGCCTTGTAAATGGTGGAGCGCCAGGTGTCACGGTCCGAAGCAAGCGAAGACCACTGGTGGTGGTCGATTTGGCAGGCACTAAGTGACTTCTTGAGACAGTCTTTGTATCTCTTCTTTGGTGCCCCTCTGTCACGGTGTCCAGTAGCAAGCTCGCCGAACAGGGTGATCTTTGGTAGGCGATGATCCTCCATCCTGGAGACATGCCCCGCCCAGCGGAGCTGTGTCCGCAGCAGCAAAGCCTCGATGCTCACAGTTTCAGCCTGTTCAAGGACCTCGACGTTGGTGACATAGTCACTCCAGTGAATGCCCAGGATGGTACGCAGGCAGCGCTGGTGGAAGCGTTCGAGGAGTCGTAGTTGGCTGCGGTAGAGGGCCCAGGACTCGGAACCATACAGCAGGGTGGTGAGGACCACAGCTCTGTACACGCTGATCTTGGTGCCTGTTTTCAGCTGTTGATTGTGCCACACCCGCTTGAAAAGTCGCCCGAAAGCGCTGTTCGCTTTTGCCAGCCTGCTGTCAACTTCCTGTCCAGCTTGGCGTCCGACGTGATAATGCAGCCAAGGTAAGTAAACTGGTGCACTGACTTTAGTTCAGACTCGCCAATGGTGATGTGAGGAGGGCGATACACTGTCTTGGGTGCCGGCTGATGGAGGACCTCTGTCTTTTTCAGACTGACCTCGAGTCCAAAGAGCTGGGCAGCATCTGCGAAGCAAGACGTGATGCGCTGCAGGGCTCTCTCTGTGTGTGCAACGAGGGCAGCATCATCAGCAAAAAGCAGCTCACGAATCAGTTGGTCTAGGGTTTTCGTGTGGGCCTGCAGTCGTCTGAGGTTGAACAGGCTGCCATCGAGACGATACCTGATGTACACTGCATCGTCATCATCAAGGTCCACTGTGGCCTGCTTCAACATCATGCTAAAAAAGATGGTGAAGAGGGTCGGTGCCAGCACGCAGCCCTGCTTTACGCCGTTGAGAATAGGGAATGGTTCTGAGAGGTCATTGTTGAGTCTGACCTGGCCTTGCTGGTCCTCGTGTAGCTGGACAATCATGTTGAGGAACTTTGGGGGACAGCCAAGTCGCTCCAGGATCTGCCACATGCCTTGCCTGCTCACAGTGTCGAACGCTTTTGTTAGGTCGACAAACGTTACGTACAGCCCTTTGTTCTGCTCGCGGCACTTCTCCTGTAGCTGTCTCAGCACAAAGACCATATCGGTGGTGCTCCTGTTTGCTCTGAAGCCACACTGGCCCTCTGGGAGTTGGACCCAGTAGACTCCTCCCCTGAAACACTTTGGGAACAACTGAAAACTGCTATTACAAAATCCTCTGCAGAAGTCTTGGGTTTCGCCAGAAAGAAGAACAAAGACTGGTTTGACGAAAACGATGTAGAGATCCAGGAACACCTAGCAAAAAAAAAGAGCCGCCCATCAGGCCCACCTAGCCCAGCCTTCCTGCCCTGTGAAGAAGTCTGCCTTCCGCCTCGTCTGCAGCAGTCTCCAGCGCAAGCTCAGAGATCTTTAGAATGAGTGGTGGACCAGACTTGCACAGAGGACCCAGCTTTGTGCTGACAATGGTGACTACAGGGGCTTCTACGAAGCACTGAAAGCAGTGTATGGCCCCAGGCACCTGGTACAAAGTCCCCTGCGAAGCGCGAATGGCCAGGCACTCCTCACAGATAATACCTCCATCTTGAACCGCTGGTCAGAATACTTTCAGAGTCTCTTCATCGCTGAGCGCACTGTTCAAGAAGCAGTCGTCATACAAATCCCACACCTCCCAGTAAAGGTTGAATTGGACGAACCGCCCACCGCTGAAGAGACCCTCACAGCCATCCACCAGCTCAAGAGTGGCAAAGCAGCAGGCATTGATGGAATACCGCCAGAGATCTGGAAACATGGAGGCACAGCACTGCACAACAAGCTCCATGACCTCTTTCTCTGCTGCTGGGAGGAAGGAACACTACCAAAAGATCTCCGTGATGCAGTCGTTATCACCCTGTACAAGAACAAAGGCGAGAAGTCTGACTGTTCCAACTATCGGGGAATTACCCTGCTGTCCATTGCTGGGAAAATCCTTGCAAGGCTGCTCCTGAATCGGCTGGTACCTGCCATCACTATACTATACTATACTATACTATACTATACTATACTATACTATACTATACTATAATATAATATAATATAATATAATATAATATAACATAATATAACATAATATAATATAATATAATATAATATAATATAATATAATATAATATAATATAATATAATATAATATAAATATTATAAAATAGGGAACATAATATGAAAAGGGAACATAGACAAAAAAAAACAACAACAACAAAACACCATTATAGCATAGAAGGCAATGTCATGAAATATTTTAAATTACGTCATAAGTCTATATGTATAAATGTATATTCCTTTGACGTCAGTCATGTCTGGTGTGATCCAGGTCGGAAGATTTCTTCTTGATTTATTTTACGAAAATTGTGGAGGAATGAAAACAAATGCGTTATCGGTATCAGGGGCTTGCTGCACGGACCCTTGTATAATATAATATAATATAATATAATATAATATAATATAATATAATATAATATAATATAATATAATATAATATAATATAATATAATATAATATAATAGGGAACATAATATAAAAAGGGAACAGAAAAAACACACACAAAAAAACACACCATTATAGCATAGAAATGGAGTGTTCGTATCCTATCATTTCTAGACAGACGAGCTACTCACATTCTCAAACTGTTTGATTCATAGTCACCAAGAGCGAAGCTCGAGGTGACTATGAATCTAACAGTTTGCGAATGAGAGTCGCGAGGTCTGTCTAGGAATGATAGTATACGAACACTCCATTTCTATGTTTTATAGAACCTTTCACAACATCAGCAATTCTGGTCAACCATTATGTCCTACACTTTTCATTCAATGTCTGCAACAAGACGAACCTGGCGCCGGTTGCACAACACACCACTTAGCCATAAGACTCTGAAAGCTAAAATCTGAACAACAACATAGTATAACTGCGGTTGCACAGAAGCATTGTAGACTGAGGTGAGCGACCCATAGACACGAATCCGATACGAACTCGATCCGAATCAGAAGCGGGTCCGAAACAGAAAAGTTTGTGCAAGTCCTTTTCATGTTTGTGTGTTTCCATATGTCCGATGCGGAAACGAATTCGCATCCAGCTTCAAACGAAAATGACGCAAGTTTTGAAGGAAAATTGCATCACCTCATCTGGTTTGGATCGTATTCGTATCGAATTCGTGCTTATGAAACCGTAGCTTAACAGCTAAATGTGGAAACGTTACAGTTCCGAGCAGTACTAATAACAGTTAGAACCAAGTTAGGGTGTAACAAAAAATAACCATTGGATTTGTCTGATTGTATATTACAATATCTAGTCTTTGATTTCATTTCCAACTATACAAGCACGGTGTTACATCTCACTCCTTTTATTCAATGCATGACATTGATACAGATTACATGAAAATAAATGCTCTTATTGAATAGTTTAACATCGCTTGGGTGACTCGGTCATAGTCAGAAAAATGCTGAGTCGTTTTTGACTTTCACCAACATTTTCCATGGAACATACATGGAACCTTGCTAGTGCAACCAGCCGGTGGACCGTGGGAATTCGCACAACAAATGGATACATGAGTGACGTGAAAGTTTGCGACACAAAACGAAATTTCATCTAAATGGTATGAAATGCAGAGTCTAGTTATCTGGGAAGTCCATGACGTCAATTTTATTAATGTAGGTTTTGCCAAATACTCTGCGTCACCAGAACAAAAATAAGTTGTTTGTAGCACACATTTGCAGCAACAATGTGTAACAGACCACTAAAGAAAGAATATTTGCTGAATCAAAAGCACATGCGACTATTTAACTGAAACAATTTATATTTTGTTTGCAGACAGTCACTTACCTCTTCCACTGCATTCCTAGGACAATTTATAGACAATGCTACTGGTCATCCAGAGGGCAACGTCATGAAGAAATCTTAAATTACGTCATATGTCTATTTTGTATACATTTATATTATTTTGACGTCAGTCATGTCCGGAGTGACCCAGGTCATAGGATTTTAGCTTGATTCCTTTCACGAAAATTGTAGTGTCACGTAGTAGTCGTAGTCGTAGTATGATACAATCACACCAGACGCACGCAAGTAGGGTTCTTGTAAAGAAACTTCACTCAGCTGCAACTCGTCAAATGTGGCACAAGGTTTTAGACCACTCTGGAGTTGCAGTTCTAACAATATTTTATTGCAGCGATGCGATCTCCACACAATGCATTCACAAATGCACCAACAAGGATACACTGTCTCATCTACAATTTATCAACACTTTTGACACACTGCGTCTCTCTTCACATATATTTCCTAACACGCTTTTTTATACTATTACAGATTTACAGAATAATCCAGCAAAATTCGAACAACACAACCAATCAAAAAAGAAAACGTAACCAAAACTTATTAATACATGATTCATGAAAAAGAATGCTCTAGAAATAATTACAAATTTCCACTCCCTTCTAAGCGCCTTTGATAAAATGTTACGAAATGTTGCCGACAACTTACACGTCATATCTCAGGTCACTAGAAAGATCGCGACCTTGCTCAAACCTTCCAGTCTAATGTAGGTCAAACTTTACAATATTGTAGCAAAACTACGCGTCCCAACAAAAATCGATCGCAAGTCTCCGTGCAAAAGAAAATGAATCATACTAAAAAGGTACGAAATTCTTTGCCAAAATAACTCAAATGAATATCGGATCTTTCACTTGATTAGCACACACATGCTCTCAAAGAATAAACACAACCACAAACGTAACATAGAGAAATGAAAACAAATATATTATTGGTAGCAGGGGTTTGCTGTACGGACCCTTGTAGGCCTGAGGGAGGTCAAAGGAAGCATAGTACCCCTCAGGCCTACGGTGTACAATGGTTTATTTCACCTCCCTCAGGCCTAACAGTGTCTTTGTAGGAATTCCTTGCTATCAATAACTTATAATATTTGGAGAAGAACGTGTTCTTAAACCAGTACGATGTCATTGAAACGTGTGATAAGATGAGGCTTTATATCACCCGTTGTCCTGATAAGTACCTACAAGATGCCTTGAGAACAGTCGAAAAGGGAATGTAGAAAAGAAAAAAACAAACAACAAATATAATAGGGCTTCACGACTTTTACCCGTACACCGGACAGGGCACTGAATAGCGTCACAGTTATCAAGATATTGACTAGGCCTACCTGATGTAGGTAACCGAGCAGTAGTAGTAGTAATAGGCGGCCGTGTTGTGATCGCTTGTGTTGTGGTTGCAGCCACACTTGTAACTCCTTGAACCGATGTTGTAAGTGGTAATGTTGTTAATGGTTGGATGGTGGTAATTGGTCTCGTTGTTGCAGCTAGTGTTGTGACTGGCTGAGTCGTTGCAGCCGGGGTAGTAGGGACTGGTTGAGTAGTGGCTGGTTGAAAAGTGTCTGCCTGGGTGGAGCCTAGATGAACAGAGGCTGGCAGAGTTGTGGCTGATTTGGTATTGACTGGTTGAGTTGTAACAGGTTGTGTTGTGGCGGGTTGTATCGTGAGTTGGACTGTGGTTAGCACTGGCGATGTCACTGTTTGTTAATATAATATAATATAATATAATATAATATAATATAATATAATATAATATAATATAATATAATATAATATAATATAATATAATATATAACATAACATACAATTACCCGTGTAACGGCTAATAGCGGATATTTTGTATGATCTATTTCTGACGCGTCTTGGATGCCAGTTTTGTTCTATATAAAAGACCAATAAAACGTTCTAAAGTACAAAGTTATTTAATGCTGTTCAAAACAACAGGAATACTACTGGAGTTGTTTGTAGTACACATTTGCAGCAACAGTGTGTAACAGACCACAAAAGAAAGAACATTTTCGGCACCAAAAACACATGCGACTATTTAACTGAAGAATTTTAAATTTTGTTTGAGGCAAAATATATCTAACCTCTTCCACTGCATTACTCGGACAATTTATAGACAATGCTGCTGGTCATGCAGACGGCAACGTCATGAAAAGATCTTAAATTACGTCATAAGTCTATTATGTATAATATATAGTATTTTGAAGTCAGTCATGTCCGGAGTGATCCAGGTCGGAATATTTCAGGGTGATTCCTTTCACAGAAAATACTAGAGGAATGAAAACATATATTATTGGTATCAGGGGTTTGATGCACGGACTCTTGTAGACCAGAGGGAGGTCAAAGGAAGCATTATACTCCTCAGGCCTTCAGCCTTCGGGGTACAATGGTTCTTTTGACCCCCCCGTCAGGCATACAAGGGTCCATGTAGCAAATCCCTGCTATAGATACCTTCTAATATTTGAAGAAGAACGTGTTCTTAAACCAGTACGTTGCAACTAAAACGTGTAGAATAAAACTGGCATCCAAGACACACCAGAAAGACGGTTAAAAAATGTCTGCCACCAAGGGTTTTTGTAGCGAGGTCATATGGCACGGTTTACGCTAAATAGATAGGTCGTGTGACGTATGGATGAAAACAAAATATAATATAGCATAACAAACAAACATCCTTAAAGCCACTAACAGCGCACTTTTTTGTGTCTCTTTCTGACGCGTCTTGGATGCCAGTTTTTTCTACAAAAGATCACCAAAACGTTCTAAAGTACAAAGTTACTTAATTGTGTTCGAAACAACAGGCATACTACTGGAGTTGTTTGTAGTACACATTTGCAGCAACTGACGTTTTTGAATTGTTATTGAGAACAGGCGAAATCCCTTTTGCACGGGGAATAAAAAGCAACAACATTTAAAGAATAATAGGGCTTCACGCCTTTTGCCCATACACAGGACAGGGCACTGAATAGGGTCACAGTTATCAAGATATTGACTAGGCCTACCTGATGCAGGTAACCGAGCAGTAGTAGCAGTAATAGGCGGCTGTGTTATGACCGCTTGTGCTGTGGCTGCAGCCATAGTTGTGACTCTTAGAACCCCTGTTGTGATGGGTAATGTTGTTAAAGGTTGGGTGGTGGTAAGTGGTCTTGTTGTTGCAGCTAGTGTTGTGACTGGCTGAGTCGTGGCAGCCGGGGTAGTAGGGACTGGTTGAGTAGTGGCTCCCTGGGTAGTGGCTGACTGGGTCGAACCCGGCTGAACAGAGGCTGGCAGAGTTGTGGCTGATTTGGTAGTGACTGGCTGAGTTGTAGTGTATTGTGTTGTGGCGGGTTGTGTCGTGGGTTGGACTGTTGCTAGCACTGGAGTTGTCACTGTTGTTATAATATAAAATAGTATAATATATTGTTTTGATCCCTACGTCACATGACAATTACTTTATCGGAAACTGTACCACATGACCGAGCTACAAAAACACTATGGCGGAATTCCTGTAGCCCTCTTTGTGACGCATCTTGGTCATGTCTTTTGTTCCATAAAAGATCATCAAAAATTTCTAAAGTAAAAAGTTACTTAGTGTTGTTCGAAACAACAAGCACACTACTGGAAATGGCAAAGTCATTAAATATTTTAAATTACGTCCTAAGTCTACTATGTATAAACGTATATTCCTTTGACGTGAGTCATGTCTGGCGTGATCAAGGTCGGAAGAAGTCATCTTGATTTATTTCACAAAACGTGTGGAGGAATGAAACCAAATATGTTTTGGTAGGTTCTCTTTTAGGGTGCATGGAAATTTGGCTCTAGGTGGTGGCATGGAATGTATGCCCTTGCAGACACCACAGTAAAATGTGGTTGTCTTTGCAGGTAGGCAGAAATTCCTGCCTCCTCCAGTATCGCCGATGGTGTGCTGAGGAGGTCGCCAAGACCGAAACAGCTGTCCACACCGGCTAAATATCTGGACCCCCCTCGGGGGGACCTAGATTTAAATTTCCATGCACTGAGTGGCTGGAACAGTGGGATATGTGATACGCCCCCTTTCGGGGGGGCTTCCATATGCATTGCTTTCCGTCACTTTTTTAGCGCCCCCTCTCTTTCCTATCTTTTTTTTTTGTGTGCTTTGGCCACAGTAGATCTATGATCACTGGTCGATCATGCACATTCTCTCCCCTGACAGTGCCACTTGTAACCTTCCTAAAATATTAGCACTGGCAGTCTCCCCTTTTCTTTTCCAATATGTTATTGGTAGCAGGTGCTTGATGAAAACAATACTTGCGAAAAAAAGCACTTGCGACTATTCAACTGAAAAATTTGAAATTCTGTTTGAGACACACAGTCACTCACCTCTCCCACTGCATTCCTACGACAATACATAGTCAAGCCTGCTGGTCATGCAGACGGCAACGTCATGAAAACATCTTTAATTACGTCATGTGTCTATTATGTATACATATATATTATTTTGTCTTCTGTCATATCCGGAGTGACCCAGGTCTGAAGATTTTATTTGGATTTCTTTCACGAAAATAGGAAGGGAATAAAAACAAATATATTATTGACAGCATGGGTTTGCTGCACGGACCTTTGTAGGCATGAGGGAGGTCAAAGGAAGCACTGTACCCCTCAGGCCTTCAGCCATCGGGGTACAATGGTTCCTTTGACCTCCCTCAGGCCTACATGGGTCCATGTAGCAAATCCCTGCTATCAATACCTTATAATGTTTGGAGAAGAACGTGTTCTTAAACCAGTACTTTGTCATTGAAACGTGTGATAAGTTGACACTTTTTATCACCAGTTGCCTTGATAACGGGTGATAAGTAGCTACAGGTTACCTTGAGAACAGGCGAAAGGAGAACATATGAAATGAAAACATTAAACAATAATAGGGCTTCACGACTTTTGACAATACACAGGACAGGGCACTGAATAGGGTCACAGTTATCAAGATATTGACTAGGCCTACCTGATGTAGGTAACCGAGCAGTAGTAGTAGTAATAGGCGGATGTGTTGTAACTGCTTGTGTTGTGGTTGCAGCCACAGTTGTAACTCCTTGAACCGCTGTTGTGAGTGGTAATGTTGTTAAAGGTTGGGTGGTAGGAAGTGGTCTCGTTGTTGCAGCTAGTGTCGTGACTTGGGTGGTGGTAAAAGGTCTCATTGTTGCAGCTAGTGTTGTGACTGGCTGAGTCGTGGCAGCCATGTTAGTAGGGACTGGTTGAGAAGTGGCTTGCTGGGTAGTGGCTGACAGGGTGGAGCCCGGCTGAACAGAAGCTGGCAGAGTTGTGGCTGATTTGGTAGTGAATGGCCGAGTTGTAGTGTATTGTGTTGTGGCGGTTTGTGTCGTGGGTTGGACTGTCGCTGGCACTGGTGTTGTCACTGTTGTTGTAATATAATATAATATAATATAATATAATATAATATAATATAATATAATATAATATAATATAATATAATATAATATAATATAATATAACATAATATAATATAATATAATGTTTTGATCGCTACGTCACATGACCAATCACTTTAGCGGACACTGTGCCACATGACCGAGGTACAAAAACCCTTGTAGCGACAAATGGTGAACATCTTGGAGCCCTCTTTGTGACGCATCTTGGATACGTGTTTTGTTCCATAAAAGATCACCAAAAAATTCTAAAGTAAAAAGTTGCTTGGTGTTGTTCGAAACAACAAGCACACTGCTGGAAATGGTAAAGTCATTAATATTTTAAATTACGTCATAAGTCTATTAGGTATAAATGTTAATTCCTTTGAAGTCAGTCATGTCTGGCGTGATCAAGGTCGGAAGAAGTCATCTTGATTTATTACACGAAAAGTGTGGAGGAATGAAACCAAATACGTTATTAGTAGCAGATGCGTGATTAAAGAATACTTGCAAAACCTAAAGCACTTGCGACTATTCTACTGAATAATTTTACATTTTGTTTGAGACAAACAGTTACTCACCTCTTTCACTGCATTCCTACGACAATATATAGACAAGGCTGCTGGTCATGCAGACGGCAACGTCACGAAAATATCTTAAATTACGTCATGTGTCTATTATGTATACATATATATTATTTTGTTCTCAGTCATATCCAGAGTGAGCCAGGTCGGAAGATTTCAGTTTGATTTCTTTCACGAAAAAAGTAGGGGAATGAAAACAAATATATTATTAACAGTATATGTTTGCTGCACGGACCCTTATAGGCATGAGGGAGGTCAAAAGAATCACTGTACCCCTCAGGCCTTCAGGATTCTTGGTACATTGGTTCCTTTGATCTCCCTCAGGCCCACCAGTGTTTCGTAAGCTAATCCTTGCTATCAATAACTTCTAATATTTGGAAAAGAACGTGTTTTTTTTAAACCAGTACGTTGTGATTGAAACGTGTGATAAATTGAGACTTTTTATCACCAATTGCCTTGATAACAGGTAATAAATAGCTACAAGTTGCCTTGAGAAAAAGCGAAAAGAAAACATAGAAAAAAGAAAACAATACACTTTAATAGTGCTTCACGCCTTTTGACCATACACAGGACAGGGCACTGAATAGGGTCACAGTTATCAAGTTCATTGACTAGGCCTACCTGATGTCGGTAACGGCTGTGTTGTGACCGCTTGTGTTGTGGTTGCAGCCACAGTTGTAACTCGTTGCGTTGTTGCAGCTATTGTGTTGACTGGCTGAGTCGTTGCAAACGGGATAGTAGTGACTGGCTGAGTAATGGCCAGCTGGGTAGTGGCTGACTGGCTTGTGGCTGATTTGGTAGTGACTGGTTGAGTTGTAGCGGGTTGTGTTGTGGCGGTTTGTGTAGTGGGTTGGACTGTGTTTGGCACCGGCATTGTCACCATTGTTATATATAATATAATATAATACAATATAATATAATATAATATAATATAATATAATATAATATAATATAATATAATATAATATAATATAATATAATATAATATAATATAATAATAAATGTTGTTTGAGACAAACCGTCACTCAACTCTTCCACTGCATTTCTACGACAATATACAGACAAGGCTGCTGGTCATGCAGACGGAAACTCATGAAAATATCTTAAATTACGTCATATGTCTATATATATATATATAATATATATATATATATATATATATATATAATATATATATATATATATATATATATATATATATATATAATATATCTTAAATTACGTCATATGTCTATTATATATATATATATAT
The DNA here is from genome assembly GCA_036245525.1 of Semisulcospira habei. Taxonomy (NCBI): domain Eukaryota; kingdom Metazoa; phylum Mollusca; class Gastropoda; family Semisulcospiridae; genus Semisulcospira; species Semisulcospira habei. Next base: position 318,375,752 of record BTPG01000001.1, read on the forward strand.
ACATATATATATATATATATATATATATATATATATATATATATATATATATATATATATATATATATATATATATATATATATATATTTGTCATTAGTCATATCCGGAGTGAGCCAGGTCGGCTTTCATGTTTGTAGTTCATGTTGATTATTGAGGTGCTTTTGACAAACGAAAAGTAGGTCAAGACCAAACGGTCCGGATTTTCATGCACACGGGCCCTAGTGACACTGCACATTGGTTGGCTTTCAGCTGTGTCCTCTGCAGATGCTCCCTATTTCACGTTCAATATTAGTGTCACTGATGACGTCATAAGCCATGGATGTGCGATTTTTAGGACTAAACATTCTAATTGCACATGAAATAACACACTCTTCATAACATTTTCTAATAAATGACGTCAAAATAACAAGGATTAAAGCATATTTACAAAAAAAAAAAGCTATATGGTGAAAAATGTGAGTTTCTTTTGTTGATCAGTATATATTATTCGTAGCAGGGGTTTGCTCCACGGACCATTGTGGGCCTGAGTAAGGTCAAGGGAAGCATTGTACCCTTGAGGCATTCCTCCTTCAGGGCACAGTGGTTGTTTTGATCTCTCTCATACACAGAACAGGGCACTGAATAGGGTAACAGTTATCTAGATATTGACTAGGTCTACCTGATGTCGATAACCGAGCAGTAGTTGTAGTAACTGGCGGCTGTGTTGTGGCCGCTTGTGTTGTGGTTGCAGCCACCGTTTTAACTCCTTGAACCGCTGTTGTGGGTGGTATTGTTGTTAAAGGTTGGGTTGTGGTAAGTGGTCTCGTTGTTGCAGCTAGTGTGTTGACTGGCTGAGTCGTTGCAGCCGGGATAGTCGTGACTGGTTGAGTAATGGCCGGCTGGTTAGTGGCTGACTGGGTGGAGCTCGGCTGAACAGAGGCTGGAAGAAATGTGACTGATTTGGTAGTGACTGGTTGAGTTGTAGAGGGTTGTGTTGTGGCGGTTTGTGTCGTGGGTTGGCCTGTGGTTGGCACCGGCATTGTCACTATTGTTATATATAATATAATATAATATAATATAATATAATATAATATAATATAATATAATATAATATAATATAATATAATATAATATAATATAGCATAACGTACAATACCCTTGTAGCGACTAAAGGCGGACTTCAGAATGGTCGCTTTCTGACATGTCTTTGGTGCCAGTTTTGTTCTATAAAATAAAGACCACCAACATGTTGTAAAGAACAAAGTTTCTTAATGTTGTTCGAAACAACAGGAATACTACTGGAGTTGCTTATGGGACACATTTGCGGCAACAGTATGTAACAGACCAGTAAAAAAACAAAATGCGGAATCGAAAGCACATGCAACTATTCGACTGAAGAAATTTGAAGTTTTCGTGTGACAAACAGTCAATCACCTCTTTCACTGCATTACTCTGACATTTTATAGACAAAGCTGCTAGGCATGCAGGCGGCAACGTCATGAAAGATCTTAAAGTACGTCATATGTCTTTTATGTATCCATATATATATTTTTGACGTCAGTCATGTCCAGAGTTATCCAGGTGGGAAGATATCAGCTTGATTCCTTTCACGTAAATAGTAGAGTAAAAAAAGCAAATAATTATACTGACTTCCATTAAAAACGCGAAAAGTGTCTGTAAGTGTACCCGCAAACAAAGAGCCACCCTGACAGCTATACAAGAACATTTTATTTGTTGCTTACTTTAGATGTTTAGCCTACTGTCTGAGCTATCTTCACACAAAAATTGGATGAATTATCACCCTTGGCTACCTTGGAGGAACAGGGTTTTATTTGTAGAGAAAATAAACAAAACTGGACACACTCTGTGAAGCAAGTTTCCTGTGATGTGTTTTAACACACAAGTTGTGTGGTGTGCTTATGATTTTATTAACTGCCTCAAACGAAATTTGACTCGAAATATTCATTAGAGAACCAGAACTTCCGGTGCACAGCTTTTTCTTAATATATCTTATTTGATTTAATGTGAAATACTTTCAGATCAATTTTTATGCTCCAGTGACTGACACAGAGATAACGAACACACCCATAGTCATATGTTCAGGCAAATATGGCCACTAACCTAAAAATAAAGAGCTTTTTGATTTCATGTTTGTAGTTCATGTTGATTATTTATGTGCCTTTGACAAACAAAAAGTAGGACAAGACCAAACAGGCCGGATTTTCATGCACACGGACCCTAGTGACACTGCTCATTGGTTGGCTTTCAGTTGTGCCCTCTGCAGATGCTCCCCTTTTCACTTTTGCAGCAACTATGACTAGTGACGAAATTTCGTGTGATTTATTCGCTGATGACGCGACAATTTACACCCGGACAAGAATTTTGATTCTTTAAATGGCCGTTTGCAGCAGGGTTTGAGCGAAATTTCCATTTGGTGCGCAAACAATGAAATGATTTCAAATTGTTCCAAAACGGAATGCATGACGATAGCAACCCTTCAGAAGCACCAGCTCAAGCCACTTACACTCAGCCTGATTATCCATAATGACACCGTTACTAAGGTCAGTGAACACCGATTACTTGGTGTAATTGTTGACGACCAGATGAAGTGGCAATCGCACAAAATTATATATGTAAAACTGTTGCCAGAAACGGTTGTATGCTTTCAAAGTTGAAGTACATTATCGATGTTGATGCCCGCAAGTTATTTTACAATGCACACGTCAAATCTCACATCGATTATGCGTCCACGATATGGAATGGCAGCGGTGACATGCACTTGAAGAGGCTTAACTCCCTGCATCGGAGAGCAGCGAAACATATCTTGCCTGATTCAGCCTTGACAACTCACGAAACACTTGAAAAATTGAAAATGCTACCTCTTAGTAATGTATACAAACCAAGGAGAATCACTCAGCGCTGGACAGACAAACAGTTAGCTCCCCTGCCCCCGCCTATCAGGCACCAATTCGCCAGCCCACAGAGAAATAACGCAGGTATAGAACAAGACGATCATCTACATCCCAGGGGATCTAACTGTTTGTTTGTCCAGCGCTGAGTGATTCCCCTTGGTTTGTATACAATTCTGCCAGCGCTAGCCTCACCTATCTGGTTTGTGAGTACCTCTTAGTAAGCATCACCTTTTAAACAAGGATGTGGTTATGTATAAAATCTGGAATGAGATTCACCCAGAATATCTTTGTAAGCTTTTTTTCCAAGGCAAGTTCAGGTTATTCTACTTCAAGGCGAAACTTTATTACACCTCGCCCCAGGATAGATCTTTTTAAAACAATTGTATCTTTCTCAGGCGCATCTTTCTGGAACAAACTGCATACATGTATAACACACGCTAGCTCCCTCTCCTCTTTCAAGAAATGCCTCCTCAAGAACTTTTGTCTGCGGATACATAATCTACCACAAGTATTCGTATCAAACATGTGCTTATCGTAATCAGTGCATGCTGCCGAATGGTTTGTCCATACTAATAATAATCGCCTAATTATATAATAAAGTTTCTATTATAATCTTTGCTGTCTTAAGTGAATTTTCACTATGATTCAAATGATTTGCTTCGTATATAGGTTATCATTAGCGCGTGTCTGTGTGTGCGTGGGTGCGCGCGCGCGCGCGCGTGTGTATGTGTGTGCGCGTGTTGCGAGTACTTTTTATGTTTTTTGATTGTTTTTGAATGACCGAAGGAATAATTGAATTTTATTTAATATCTCTTTTAATGTTTAACTTCTCCTAATATTTTCTTTGTGTAATTTAGTACTATTAGTCTTACAATTATTACCCTGTGTTTGTAGAGAAGCAACGGCAAGTATGAAAAATGGCACATGTGCTAATTACTTCATCCGTTGAGAAATAAATTTTAATTTAATTTCAAATAAAGTTTCATTTCATTTCATTTCATTTCATTTCACTTTCAATATCCTGTGATGGTAGTGTCACTGATGAAGTAATGAGCCATCGATATGCGATTATTTTTTAGACTAAATATTATATTTTCACACGACATCACACACTCTTCATAAAAGTTTCTAAAAAATGACGTCAAAATAACACTGATTAAAGGATATTTACGAAGAAAAGCTATATGGTGAAAAATTCGCTTTTCTTTTGTTGATCAGTATATATTATTGGTTGCAGGGGTTTGCTGCACAGACCTTTGTAGGCCTGAGTAAGGTCAAGGGAAGCATTGTACCCTTAAGGTATTCCTCCTTTGGGGCACAGGTGTTTTTTTTTTTTTTGCCTCTCTCTGGTCTACATGGGTCCATGCAGCAAATCCCTGCAATCAGTACCTTCTAATATTTGGTGAAGAACGTGTTTTTAAACCAGTACGTTGTCATTGAAACATGTAATAAGTTGAGGTTTTATCACCAGTTGCCTTGATAACGGGTGATAAGTAGTACAGGCTGCCTTAAGAACAGGTGAAAAGAGACAATAAAAAATGAAAACATTAAACTATAATAGGACTTCACGGCTTTTGCCCATACACAGGACAGGGCACCAAATAGGGTCACAGTTATCAAGTTATTGACTAGGCCTACCTGATGTAGATAACCGAGCAGTGGTTGTAGTAACAGGCGACTGTGTTGTGACCGCTTGTGTTGTGGTTGCAGCCACAGTTGTGACTCCTTGAACCGCTGTTGTGAGTGGTAATATTGTTAAAGGTTGGGTGGTGGTAAGTGGTCTCGTTGTTGCAGATAGTGTTGTGACTGGCTGAGTCGCGGCAGCCGGGGTAGTAGGGACTGGTTGAGTAGTGGTTTGCTGGGTAGTTGCTGACTGGGTTGAGCCCGGCTGAACAGAAGCTGGCAGAGTTGTGGTTGATTTGGTCGTGACTGGTTGAGTTGTAGCGAATTGTGTTGTGGCGGTTTGTGTCGTGGGTTGGACTGTCGCTGGCACTTGAGTTGTCACTGTTGTTGAAATATAATATAATATAATATAATATAATATAATATAATATAATATAATATAATATAATATAATATAATATAATATAATATAATATAATATTATATAATATAATATAATATAATATAATATAATATAATATAATATAATATAATATAATATATTATGTAATGTAATGTAATATATTATATTATAATATTATTGTTTTGATCCCTACGTCACATGACCAATTACTTTAGCGCAAACTGTACCACATGACCGAGCTACAAAAACCCTTGTAGTGAAATTTAGTAAAACTGTTGCCGCTAGGGTTTCACGTGAAAGAAAAACAGAAGATAGTGGTAGAAAACCCTTTAAAATAGAAACAAATAACGACGTTTCGGATCAAAGATCCTTCCTCAGGTGACATGGAAACAAACGTAGAACAGAAAAGAACACCAGAAAGAAAAGACGTCATCCTGTATAGAGAGAATTTAGAATGACGTAAAAAAAAAAAAAAAAAAAAAAAAAAAAAAAAAAAAAAAAAAAAAAACACCACACACACACACACATAATGACGCAAATACACATGCACAAAACACGTAGCACAAAACTTACGTCTATATACATACACGTCACTGCATACATTCGCATTCACTCGTGCCTACTGCAGCTCACGCACATGCACACACACACACACACACACACACACACACACACACATGAACACAAAACCCTCAGACTGGGTGACCTACCATTTTATGTGAAAATGGGTTCCCATATTTCTATTTATTCTAGGGCTCTGGAGTTGATGCCAATGTTTAGAACTCACCTTATAACTAAGCTCTACAACTTAAAATAAAATAGACATTTTCTAGAAACAGAGCCACTGGATGGAAAAAAAATGGGTGTTTACCCCAAAAGTGGGTGCCTCTCACACAAAACTGGGATTACAGTGAAAATACCTCACTAAAGATACCTTTGGTTGATTTTACTATTATGATTGTTTGAGTGGGGTTGTAAGGGGGTTGGGGGGGGGGGGAGAAGTGTGTGTGTGTGGGGGGCGGGGCGGGGGGGTGGGGGGGGGGGGGGAGGGGAGGGTGGGGGGGGTGGGGGGAGAGGGGGTCATCACTTTTGGTTTATAGAGCTGCTCAATGCACTCTTATGAATGAAAGAGTTTCATTATCAGTGGAATCAGTAGGTCATTTCAGAGGCGCACACTGAGTTGCACGTCAAACCACTCACAAATACTCATTTGGAGTGCACCAGATGGATCCAGTTGGCAAAGTCCCACATTCCACACTATAGGACAGCTAAGACTGAAAAGCAATCGTGGCGTTTATGGCGCGGTACAAGGTTTAAAACTAAGAAAATGTTGTTTTTAGAAGCGTGTCGGGCAAAAGTTTTTATGAAAACTGTTTTAAAAACCTCTTTTAACTCAACTTTTCTTAATGTTAAAAGTGTTTTATTGTACATTACTTAACGTCCCGACAGCAACAAGGCTTTCTCAGGACGTGCCTGCACTGCTTGTGAAAAAACAACAACTAAACAGAACATTGAATGTATATCGCCAGCCGGTCAAATACATTAAATAAACCTAACACATGGGGCCTACATAAAGCTAAGACCATTTAGCAACACACATCCAATATCAAGAGCTACAGGCAGTGCAGACAGTAGGGAGAGTTTTAAAAAGTCAAATACAGGTGAATGGACAAAGGGCCGACAGAGACACATGCCCCAGAATAGAGAGAAAAACCCACCCTGTGGGGCTGACCAGGGTGCCCCTGGGAAATAAAAAGTAGTTAACCCCACCCAAGTCCCCCAGGGCAGACCCGGGTGGGGTTAAAAGTGTTTTAATTTACAAGCATGTCGTAACTGATATGCATCTATTCCAACGTATAGTGCTGGATATTTTTCCCATCCTCGCCTTCTCTCGGGCTTCGCTCAACACTCGACTTTCCAGTCCTTTCCTGAAACACCCCCAACCGGTCTGCCCTCAACACTCGACTTTCCAGTCCTTGCCCTGGGGGACTTTTTAGTTCCCAGGGGCACCCTGGTCAGCCCCACAGGGTGGGTTTTTTTCTCTATATTCCGGGGGCATGTGTTTCTGTCTACCCTTGGTCCATTCACCTGCATTTTCCTTTTTTAAACTCTCCCTACTGTCTGCGCTGCCTGTGGCTCTTGATATTCGATGTGTGTTGCTAAATGGTCTTAGCTTTATTTAGGCCCCATGTCGTAGGTTTTATTTAACGTATTGGACCGGCTGGCGACATACATTCAATATTCTGTTGAGTTTTTGTCACTAGCAGTGCAGGCACGTCCTGAGAAAGTCTTGTTGCTGTCGGGACGTTAAGCTATGTACAATCAATCAACCTTCCTTCAAACGGACAGCATTCACACAAATAATACTTTACTATTACATCAGAAAATGGCCCATCCAAGCCTGCACTCTTTTAACTGCACTAAACGACTGACTGGTGCAGACGACGCATGAAACGACGCTGACTCTGTGACGTCATTTCCATTCAATCAATTTGTGCATACAATCCAAAAGGAGATGCGGCATTGATAACATCGACAAACCTACAAAATAAAGCAACAGGTTCAACCAAAAGGTCGGGCAGGACAAAAGACAACAGCAGCCTCACCCAAAGTCTAAACGTCCTCTCTTACAATGCGCACTCATACAATCACTTCACTTCTTAGCAACCGGCGCACGAATATAATTATAGGCTAAGTCAAACTAAAACAGAAGATAGTGGCGAAAAACCCTTTAAAATAGAAACAAAGAACGACGTTTCAGATCAAATATTCTTCATCTGACATGGAAACAAACGTAGAAAACGTATAGGCTAAGTCCCTGGTGAACGTATACATGAATCTCAAATCTGCCACTAGACATGACCTTTCTCCACATCACCCCGGAAGTACATTACAACTCAACACTTTTTTTTAACAAAACAACCACACCCTCAAATAACAAACCTAATTCTGTAGAAACATAAACAATTTACTCCCTAAAACAACAAAATATCCCCCCTGACCCATATCAGCTATGAAGTTATTTATAGCTAGCTGAGAAGGGTGATGTAATACATACACGCTCATTTTCAGGGTTCTGTGTCACAACACACACACACACACATTGCTGGGAGGGACAAGTTTTCAAACACACACTACCGGCGTGTCTGTTAAACACAAAAGTGCATGTGTTAACGCCAAAATGAGAAAAACGGATTTTTTTACTTTTTATGAATCTTTACCGCAAGACAATGCAGAAACAACCCTCAGAAAAAAATGGGTGTCTGACTTGGAAACCCAGAATTATACACATACCCAGTTTCCATAAGGATGGTAAAGACAGTCACCCGTTTTAGGTCTTTCGTCTACACACACACACACACACACACACACACACACACACACACACACACACACACACACACACACACACATACACACACACTCAAAGGTAGCATCCAGTATCAACAGTGAGGTCAAGCCTGGCACCAACTACCCATCAGGCCGAGCATACATCCCTAGGGGCGAATGTTCAAGCCGCGCGGATGGTAAGTGCCAAGCCTGTCCGCGAAAAAGGATTCTGTCATTTTGCGGCGGATGAAGTGGGATGTATTTTGCCAAAGGATGCGTATGCTGAAATGTGTGAGGCTATGAGGCGGTTCGTTGAAATGACGTCCAACCTGGTTGTTGTATCCGAGGCGGATCGAACGAACATGCTCCTCGCAGCGTTCAGGGAGTGTACGGTATGTCTCCCCCACATACAACATCTTTGGGCAGTGAGAACATGAGATGACATAGACAATATCCGATGACTGGCATGTGAATGATCGGTGGACATGAAAAGATGACAGGGGTCCGGTGATGACGGGGGATGTGTTGATGTACGGACATGCTTTGCAGTGTGGTTGCTGACAAGGGTGTGTGCCAGGTGGTAAGGTGTTAGATGCGCGAAGTGAACTGTGAACAAGATGATCGCTTAGGTTAGTGTCACGTTTGTAAGCGACCAGCGGAGGCTCAGGAAATATGTCTTTCAATACTGTGTCATTCTGAATGATGTGGAAGTTCCTGAGGAGAATGTTTTTGATGGGGATGTTGTGAGGATGATACGTGATACACAGGACCGGCCGGTCCTCTGCAGCACTGTGAGTTTTCTCCCTCAAAGCTTCACTTCTGCTTGTGGCCTCAGCCTTAGAACGAGCGTTCTGAGGCCACAAGCAGAAGTGAAGCTTTGAGGGAGAAAACTCACAGTGCTGCAGAGGACCGGCCGGTCATGTGTATCACGTATCATCCTCACAACATCCCCATCAAAAACATTCTCCTCAGGAACTTCCACATCATTCAGAATGACACAGTATTGAAAGACATATTTCCTGAGCCTCCGCTGGTCGCTTACAAACGTGACACTAACCTAAGCGATCATCTTGTTCACAGTTCACTTCGCGCATCTAACACCTTACCACCTGGCACACACCCTTGTCAGCAACCACACTGCAAAGCATGTCCGTACATCAACACATCCCCCGTCATCACCGGACCCCTGTCATCTTTTCATGTCCACCGATCATTCACATGCCAGTCATCGGATATTGTCTATGTCATCTCATGTTCTCACTGCCCAAAGATGTTGTATGTGGGGGAGACATACCGTACACTCCCTGAACGCTGCGAGGAGCATGTTCGTTCGATCCGCCTCGGATACAACAACCAGGTTGGACGTCATTTCAACGAACCGCCTCATAGCCTCACACATTTCAGCATACGCATCCTTTGGCAAAATACATCCCACTTCATCCGCCGCAAAATGACAGAATCCTTTTTCGCGGACAGGCTTGGCACTTACCATCCGCGCGGCTTGAACATTCGCCCCTAGGGATGTATGCTCGGCCTGATGGGTAGTTGGTGCCAGGCTTGACCTCACTGTTGATACTGGATGCTACCTTTGAGTGTGTGTGTATGTGTGTGTGTGTGTGTGTGTGTGTGTGTGTGTGTGTGTGTGTGTGTGTGTGTGCATGTGCGTGAGCTGCAGTAGGCACGAGTGAATGCGAATGTATGCAGTGACGTGTATGTATATAGACGTAAGTTTTGTGCTACGTGTTTTGTGCATGTGTATTTGCGTCATTATGTGTGTGTGTGTGTGGGGTGTTTTTTTTTTTTTTTTTTTTTTTTTTTTTTTTTTTTTTTTTTTTTTTTTACGTCATTCTAAATTCTCTCTATACAGGATGACGTCTTTTCTTTCTGGTGTNATAATATAATATGTAATGTAATATATTATATTATAATATTATTGTTTTGATCCCTACGTCACATGACCAATTACTTTAGCGCAAACTGTACCACATGACCGAGCTACAAAAACCCTTGTAGTGAAAAATAGGGGACTTCTTGTAGCCCTCTTTGTGACGCATCTTGGATACGCATTCCCTAAAAGATCACCAAAAAATTCAAAATTAAAAAGTTACTTGGTGTTATTCGAAACAGTAAGCACGCTACTGGAAATGGCAACGTCATTACATATTTAAATTACGCCATCAGTCCATTATGTATAAATGTATATTCCTTTTATGTCAGTCACGTATGGCGTGATTTAGGTCGGAAGAAGTCATCTTGATTTATTTCACGAAAAGTGTGGAGAAATGAAACCAAATACGTTATTGGTAGCAGGTGCTTGATGAAAGAATAATTGCGAAAACTAAAGCACTTGCGAATATTCAAATGAAGAATTTTAAATTTTGTTTGAGACAAACAGTCACTCACCTCTTCCACTGCATTCCTACGACAATATATAGACAAGGCTGTTGGTCATGCAGAGGGCAACGTCATGAAAATATCTTAAATTACGTCATATGTGTATTATGTATATATATATATATATATATATATATATATATATATATATATATATATATATATATATATATATATATATATATATATATATATATATATATATATATATATATATATATATATATATATATATATATATATATTACTTGTCTACAGTCAAATCCGGAGTGAGCCAGGACGCAAGATTTCAGTTTGATTTATTTCACGAAATTTGTAGGAGAATGAAAACAAATTAATATATTATTGACAGCAAGGGGTTGTTGCACGGACCCTTGTAGGCATGAGGGAGGTCAAAGGAAGCGCTATACCCCTCAGGCCTTCAGCCTTTGGGGTACAATAAATCTATTGACCTCATTCAGGCCTACCAGTGTCACTAAAGCAAATCCCTGCTATCAATAACATTTAATATTTGGAGAAGAATGTGTTTTTAAACCAGTACGTTGTCATAGAAACGTGTGATAGGTCGAGGCTTTTTATCACAAACTGCCTTGATAACGGGTGATAAATAGCTACACGTTTCCTTGAGAACAGGCAAAAAGGTAACATAGAAAATAAAACCCAAAACCCCCCCCCCCCCCCCCCAAAAAAAAAAAAAAAAAAAAAATAAAAAAAAAAATAAAAAAAAATCAATAAACTTTAAAAGGGCTTCACCCCTTTTGACCATACACAGGACAGAATACTAAATAGGGTCACAGTTATCAAGACATAGACTAGGTCTACCTGATGTCGGTAACCGAGCAGTAGTTGTAGCAACAGGCGGCTGTGTTGTGACCGCTTGTGTTGTGGTTGCAGCCACAGTTGTAACCCGTTGAACCGCTGTTGTGAGTGGTATAGTTGTTAAAGGTTGGGTGGTGGTAAGTGGTCTCGTTGTTGCAGCTAGTGTTGTGACTGGCTGAGTCGTGGCAGTCGGGGTAGTAGGGACTGGTTGAGTAGTGGCTTGCTGGGTTGTGGCTGACTGGGTGGAGCCCGGCTGAACAGAGGCTGGCAGAGTGGCTGATCTGGTAATGACTGGTTGAGTCATAGCGGGTTGTGTTGTGGCGGGTTGAGTCGTGGGTTGGACTGTGGTTGGCACCGGCATTGTCACTATTGTTATATATAATATAATATAATATAATATAATATAATATAATATAATATAATATAATATAATATAATATAATATAATATAATATAATATAATATAATATAAAATAGCATAACTTACAAATACCCTTGGAGCGACTAATGGCGTACTTTTTGTATGGTCTCTTGCTGACACGTCTTTGATGCCAGTTTTGTTCTATAAATGACCACCAAAACGTTCTAAAGTACAAAGTTTTTTAAAATGTTGTTCGTAGGAATTGTTTGTGGGACACATTTGCAGCAACAGTGTGTAATAGACCACTAAAAAAAAAAAGAATATTTGCAGAATGGAAAGCACATGCAACTATTCACCTAAGGAATTTTAAAGTTTTCTTGAACAAACAGTCACTCACCTCTTCCACTGCATTACTCTGACAATTTATAGTCAATGCTGCTAGGCATGCAGACGGCAACGTCATGAAAAGATTTTAAATTACGTCATAAGTCTTTAATGTATACATATATATTATTTTGAAGTCCGTCATGTCCAGAGTGATCCAGGTCGTAAGATTTCAGCTTGATTCCTTTCACGTAAATAGTAGAGGAATAAAAGCAGTTGTTTTCATTCCTGCGTCACACGACCAGTGCTTCAGCGTATACCGTACCATGTGACCGTTATACACAAACCCTTGTAGCGACAAATGGCGGACTTCTTGTAGCCCTCTTTGTAACGCAACTTGGATGCGAGTTTTGTTCTATAAAAGATCACCAAAACGTTCTAAAGAAAAAAAAATATTTAGTGTTGTTCGAAACAACAAGCACACTGAGTACTGGAGACGGCAACATCATGAAATATTTTAAATTACGTCATAAGTCTATTATGTTTAAATGCATATTATTTTGAGGTTAGTCATGTCTGGCGTGATCCAGTTCAGAGGATGTCTTGATTTCTTTTACGAAAATAGTTGAGGCATGAAATAAAATACGTTATTGGTAGCGGGTGCTTCCTGCACGGACCCTTGTAGGCCTTCGGGAGGTCAAAGGAACGATTGTACCCCTCAGGCCTTCGGCCTTCGGGGTACAATGATTTCTTTGACCTCCCTCAGGCTTACAAGGGTCCGTGTAGCAAAGCCCTGCGACCAATAACTTATAATATATTAAGAGATAAGAGATAAGATAGTTTATTGCCATATGTTTTCATGTACAAAACAATAAAAACATTGGAATTTGTCTTGATGTCAGTTACTAAGACTAAACACACACACACACACACACACACACACACACACACACACACACACACACACACCACGCACACACACACACACACACACACACACACACACACACACACACATACACACAGTAACATTTGATTCAGTTAAAAACTGACTGTACACATTCGTTCTCACTCGCCACTCACGCTCTCTCCAATTAGTCCGGTTGATCAGAGTAAGCGTGAACAGCCAGAGGGAAAAAACTGTTGCGGAATCTGTTGGTCCTGGTACTGATGGACCTGTACCTGCGCCCTGATGGTAAAATTTGGAAAAGCTCATTGCCGGGGTGGGTGGAATCACTGGAGATAAGACTTGCTCTACGTAAGAGACGCTGCTGGTACAGTGAGTCCAGGCTAGGAAGATCTCTACCTATGATTTTTGAAGCGGTCTTGACCACCCTATTCAGTCTGATTTTTTCTTTGGCTGTGATGGAACCATACCAAACCGTGATCAAAAAGGTGAGCACGCTCTCAATCACAGCTCGGTAGAACTGCATCAACATGTGGGCACCGAGACCGAAACTTTTCAGACGTCGCAGGAAGAACAAGCGCTGCTGTGCTTTTTAGACGATGAGGCGAGTGTTTTCCTCCCACTTCAGGTCACATGACAGGGTAGTGCCAAGAAACTTAAAGTTCTGGACTGTTTCAATGATTTCTCTATTGATCACAAGAGTGGTAGGGGGAGGGGACTGTTTCTTTCTAAAGTCCACAATCATTTCTTTTGTTTTGCCAGAGTTCAGTTCAAGGTTGTTGTTATTACACCAACTAATTGGAGTCTCAACCTGACTACGGTAAGCGGATTCGTCTGAGTTTGTAATGCACCCTTCCACTGTGGTGTCATCTGCAAATTTCAGAACTTTAGTACTGGCATGGCATGAAGCACAGTCATAAGTAAACAGGGAGTAGAGCATAGGGGAGAGCACGCACCCCTGAGGTGTGCCCGTGGATAAAGTGAGGGTGGATGACACATTTCCACCAATTTTAGCGACCTGTGATCTCATCAACAGGAAATCGAGGGTCCAGAGGCACAATGCCTCTGGAACTCCGATTTGCTGGATCTTCTGGTACAATTTCGATGGAATAATGGTGTTAAAAGCAGAACTGTAATCATCAAATAAAATTCTGGCATAGGTGTTTGGGATTTCAAGGTGTTGTAAAACATAAAACAAACCAAGTGACACCGCATCCTCCACTGAACGTTTTTCGCGATACGCGAATTGAAAACAATCCAGCAGAGGGTCGGTAAATGTTCTCAGAAACCGGAGGACCAGGCACTCAAGCGTCTTCATGACAACTGAGGTCAGAGCGACCGGTCTATAGTCGTTTAGGGAGGACACTTTGGATTTTTTCGGAACAGGAATGATGGTGGACCTTTTGAAACACTGAGAAACAGTGCACTGAGAGAGAGAGACATGTTGAAAATGTCAGTAAAGACGCCCGAGAGCTGGTCCGCACAGTTTCTGAGTAAGCGTGGAGAAATGTTATCTGGACCGGCAGCTTTCCTGCTCTCTAGACGCTGAAACATGCACCTGACATCGGCGTCTAGAATAATGAAAGGTGGGTTCTCAGTATGACTCCTCTCCACAGAAGGAGGTGGGGTCATATTCTTTTTGTCAAAACGACTATAAAAGTCATTCAGAGTGTCTGGGAGAGACGCATCTGTAACATCAGCAGTCTTGGAAGCAAGTGTTTGCTGCACGGTCCTTTGTAGGTCTGAGTAAGGTCAAGGGAAGCATTGAACCCATGAGGCATTCGGCCTTCGGGGTAAAGTGGTTCCTTTGACCTCTGACTGGCCTACATAGGTCCCTGAATCAAATCCCTGCAATCAATACATTCTAATATTTGGAGAAGAACGTGTTCTTAAGCCAGTACGTTGTCATTGAAACGTGTGATAGGTTGTGGCTTTTTTTAATAAAAAATCACCAGTTTCAATGACAATGGGCGACAAGTAGCTACAAGCTGACATGAGAAGAGGTGAAAAGAGAACATAACAAATGAAAACATTAAACTATAATAGGGCTTTACGACTTTTGCCCATACACAGGACAGGGCATCAAATAGGGTCACAGTTATCAAGTTATTGACTAGGCTTACCTGATGGAGGTAACCGAGCAGCAGTAGTAGTAATAGGCGACTGTGTTGTGACCGCTTGTGTTGTGGTTGGAGCCACAGTTGTAACTCCTTGAACCGCTGTTGTGAGTGGTAATGTTGTTAAAGGTTGGGTGGTGGTAAGTGGTCTCGTTGTTGCAGCTAGTGTTGTGACTGGCTGAGTCGTGGCAGCCGGGGTAGTGGCTGACTGCGTGGAGCCCGTCTGAACAGAGGCTGGCAGAGTTATGGCTGATCTGGTAATGACTGGTTGAGTCATAGCGGGTTGTGTTGTGGCGGGTTGAGTCGTGGGTTGGACTGTCGCTGACACTGGAGTTGACACTGTTGTTATAATATAATATAATATATATAATATAATATAATATAATATAATATAATATAATATAATATAATATAATATAATATAATATAATATAATATAATATAATATAATATAGCTTAATATATTGTTTTGATCACTACGTCATATAACCAAAATCTTATGCACAAAATGTACCACATGACCGAGCTACAAAAACACTTTTAGCGACCTATGGTGCGACTTCTTGTAGCCCTCTTTGTGACGCATCTTGGATACGGGATTTGTTTCATAAAAGATCACCAACAAATTCTAAAGTCAAAAGTTCCTTGGTGTCGTTCGAAACAACAAGCACACTACCGGATATGGGAAAGTCATTAAATATTAAATGTATATTCCTTTGACGTCAGTCATGTCTGGCGTGATCAATGTCGGAAGAAGTCATCTTGATTTATTTCACGAAATGTGTGGAGGAATGAAACCAAATACGTTATTGGTAGCAAGTGCTTGATGAAAGAATACTTGCGAAAACAAAAGCACTTGCGACTATTTAACTGAAAAATGTGAAATTCTGTGTGAGACACACAGTCACTCACTCCTCCCACTGCATTCCTACGACAATACATAGTCAAGCCTGCTGGTCATGCAGTCCGCAACGTCATGAAAAAAATCTTAAATTACGTCATATGTCTATTATGTAGACATATATTATTTTGTCTTCTGTCATATCCGGAGTGACCCAGGTCGGAAGGTTTTATTTTGATTTCTTTCACGAAAATAGGAAAAGGAATGAAAACAAATATATTATTGACAGCATGGGTTTGCTGCCCGAACAGCATGAGGGAGGTCAAAGGAAACACTGTACCCCTCAGGCCTTCAGCCTTCGACCTCCCTCAGACCTACATGGTTCCCTGCAGCAAATCCCTGCTATCAATATTTTATAATGTTTGGAGAAGAACGTGTTCTTAAACCAGTACTTTGTCATTGAAACGTGTGATAGGTTGTGGCTTTAAAAAAAAAAATCACCAGTTTCAATGATAATGGGCGACAAGTAGCTACAAGCTGACATGAGAAGAGGTGAAAAGAGAACATAACAAATGAAAACATTAAACTATAATAGGGCTTTACGACTTTTGCCCATACACAGGACAGGGCATCAAATAGGGTCACAGTTATCAAGTTATTGACTAGGCTTACCTGATGGAGGTAACCGAGCAGCAGTAGTAGTAATAGGCGACTGTGTTGTGACCGCTTGTGTTGTGGTTGCAGCCACAGTTGTAACTCCTTGAACCGCTGTTGTGAGTGGTAATGTTGTTAAAGGTTGGGTGGTGGTAAGTGGTCTCGTTGTTGCAGCTAGTGTTGTGACTGGCTGAGTCGTGGCAGCCGGGGTAGTAGGGACTGGTTGAGTAGTGGCTTGCTGGGTTGTGGCTGACTGGGTGGAGCCCGGCTGAACAGAGGCTGGCAGAGTTATGGCTGATCTGGTAATGACTGGTTGAGTCATAGCGGGTTGTGTTGTGGCGGGTTGAGTCGTGGGTTGGACTGTCGCTGACACTGGAGTTGACACTGTTGTTATAATATAATATAATATAATATAATATAATATAATATAATATAATATAATATAATATAATATAATATAATATAATATAATATAATATAATATAATATAATATAATATAACTTACAATACCCTTGTATCGACTAATGGCGGACCTTTTGTATGGTCTCTTTCTGACACGTCTTTGGTGCCAGTTTTGTTCTATAAATGACCACCAACACATTCTAAAGTACAAAATTACTTAATGTTGTTCAAAACAACAGGAATACTACTGGAGTTGCTTGTGGGATACATTTGTAGCAACAGTGTGTAACAGACCAGTAAAAAAAAATAGAATATTTGCGGAATCGAAAGCACATGCAACTATTCAACTGAAGAATGTTTAAGTTTTCGTGTGACAAACAGTCACACACCTCTTCCATTGCATTACTCTGACAATTTATAGACAAAGACTGCAGGGAATGCAGACGGCAACGTCATGAAAGATCTTAAATTACGTCATAAGTCGTTTATGTATACATATATATTATTTTGACGTCAATCATGTCCAGAGTGATCTAGGTCGGAAGATTTTAGTTTGATTCATTTAACGTAAATAGTAGAGGAATAAAAGCAAATAATTATACTGACTTCCATTAGAAAGGCGAAAACTGACAGCTATACAAGAACATTTTATTTGTTGCTTACTTTAGATGTTCAGCCTACATTCTGAGCTACCTTCTCACAAAAATTGGATGAATTATCACCCTTGGCTACCTTGAAGGAACAGGGTTTTATTAGTAGTGAAAGTATGCAAAACTGGACACACCCTGTGAAGCAAGCTTCCTGTGATATGTTTTAACACACAAATTGTGTGGAGTGCTTATGAATTTATTAACTGCCTCAAACGAAATGTGACTCGAAAAATTCATTAGAGAATCAGAACTTCCGGTGCACAGCATTTTCTTAATAAATCTTATTTGATTTAATGTGAAATACCTTTAAACCACTTTTTATTTTCCAGTGACTGACACAGAGATAACGAACATACCCATATCCATATGATCAGATAAATATGGCCACTAACCTAAAAATAAAGAGCTTTTTGATTTCATGTCTGTAGTTCATGTTGATTATTTAGGTGCCTTTGACAAACGAAAAGTAGGTCAAGACCAGACAGGCCGGATTTTCATGCACACGGACCCTAGTGACACTGCACATTGGTTGGCTTTCAGCTGTGCCCTCTCCAGATGCTCCCCTTTTCACTTTTGCAGCAACTATGACTAGCGACAAAATTTCGTGTGAATTCACACCCCGGACAAGAATAATGATTCTTTAAATGGCCTTTTGCAGCAGGGTTTGAGCAAAATGTCCACTTGGTGCGCAAACAATGAAATGATTTTAAATTTTTCCAAAACGGAATGCATGACGATAGCAACCCGTCAGAAGCACCAGCTCAAGCCACTTACACTCAGCCTGACTATCAATAATGACACCGTTACTCAGGTCACGGAACACCGATTACTTGGTGTAATTGTTGATGACCAGATGAAGTGGCAATCACACAAAATGCTGTATGTAAAACTGTTGCCAGAAATGGTTTTATGCTTTCAAAGTTGAAGCACGTTATCGATGTTGATGCCCGCAAGTTATTTTACAATGCACATGTCAAATCCCACATCGATTATGCGTCCACGATATGGGATGGCAGCGGTGACATGCACTTGAAGAGGCTTAACTCCCTGCATCGGAAAGCAGCGAAACATATCTTGCTTGATTCAGCATTGACAACTCACGAAACACTTGAAAAACTGAAAATGCTACCTCTTAGCAAGCATCACCTTTTAAACAAGGATGTAGTTATGTATAAAATCTGGAATGAGATTCACCCAGAATATCTTTGTAAGGTCTTTACCAAGGCAAGTTCAGGTTATTCTACTTCAAGACGAAATTTTGCTACACCTCGCCCTAGGACAGATCTATTTAAAACAAGTGTATCTTTCTCAGGCGCATCTTTCTGGAACAAACTGCCTACATGTTTAACACACGCTAGCTCCCTCTTCCTTTTCAAGGAAATCCTCCTCAAGTACTTGTGTCTGCTGATACATAATCTATTACAAGTATCCGTATCAAACATATTATGCTTATCGTAATCATTGCATGCTGCCTAATGGTTTGTCCATACTAATAATACTCGCCTAATTAAATAATAATGTTTCTATTATAATATAAATACTTTTTGCTGTCTTAAGTGAATTTTCACTATGATTCAAATGATTTGCTTCGTATATAGGTTATCATTTGCGCGTATCTGTGTGTGCGTGGGTGCGCGTGCGCGCGCGCGCGTGTATGTGTGTGCACGCGTTGCGTGTACTTTTTTTTTTTTTTTTTTTTTTTTGTATGACCGAATGAATGAATAAATTTTTATTTAATGTCTCTTTTAATGTTTAATGTCTTCTAATATTTTCTTTGTGCAATTTGGTACTATTAGTCTTACAATTATTACCCTGTGTTTGTAGAGTAGCAACGGCAAGTATGAAAAACGGCACGTGTGCTAATTACTTCATCCGTTGAGAAATAAAGTTTCATATCATTTCAAATAAAGTTTCATTTCATTTCATTTCACTTTCAATATCCTGTGATGGTAGTGTCACAGATGAAGTCATAAACCACCGATATGCGATTTTTTTTTTGTACCCGTAAGGCATTCCTCCTTCGGGGCACAGGGGTTCTTTTGGCCTCTCTTTGGTCTACATGTAGCAAATCGCTGCAATCACTACCTTCTAATATTTGGTGAAGAACGTGTTCTAAAACGAGTACGTTGTCATTGAAACGTGTAATAAGTTGAGGCTTTCTATCACCAGTTGCCTTGATAACGGGTGATAAGTAGCTACAGACTGCATTGAAAACAGGCGAAAAGAGAACATAAAAAATGAAAACATATATATAACGTTTCAGGGCTTTTGCC
This sequence comes from Semisulcospira habei, assembly GCA_036245525.1. NCBI lineage: Eukaryota > Metazoa > Mollusca > Gastropoda > Semisulcospiridae > Semisulcospira > Semisulcospira habei. The sequence continues at coordinate 318,395,743 of BTPG01000001.1, forward strand.
CATACACAGGACAGGGCACCAAATAGGGTCACAGTTATCAAGATATTGACTAGGCCTACCTGATGTAGGTAACAGAGCAGTGGTTGTAGTAACAGGCGGCTGTGATGTGACCGCTTGTGTTGTGGTTGGAGCCACAGTTGTGACTCCTTGAACCGCTGTTGTGAGTGGTAATGTTGTTAAAGGTTGGGTGGTGGTAAGTGGTCTCGTTGTTGCCGATAGTGTTGTGACTGGCTGAGTCGAGGCAGCCGGGGTAGTAGTGACTGGTTGAGTAGTGGCTTGCTGGGTAGTTGCTGACTGGGTTGAGCCCGGCTGAACAGAAGCTGGCAGAGTTGTGGCTGATTTGGTCGTGACTGGTTGAGTTGTAGCGTATTGTGTTGTGGCGGCTTGTGTCGTGGGTTGGACTGTCGCTGGCACTTGAGTTGTCACTGTTGTTGCAATGTAATATAATATAATATAATATAATATAATATAATATAATATAATATAATATAATATAATATAATATAATATAATATAATATAATATAATATAATATAATATAATATAATATAATATAATATAATATAACATAACATAACATAATATAATATAATGTAATGTAATGTAATGTGATGTAATGTTATGTAATATAATATTACATATTATAATATATTATAATATAATATTATTGTTTTCATCCCTACGTCACATGACCAATTAGTTTATAGCAAACTGTACGACATGGCCGAGCTACAAAAACCCTTGTAGCGACAAATACGGGACTTCTTGTAGCTCTCTTTTGTCAGTCATGTCTGGCGTGATCAAGGTCGGAAGAAGTCATCTTGATTTATTACACGAAAAGTGTGGAGGAATGAAACCAAATACGTTATTGGTAGCAGGTGCTTGATGAAAGAATACTTGCGAAAACTAAAGCACTTGCGACAATTCAACTGAAGAGTTTTAAATTTTGTTTGAGACAAACCTCTTCCACTGCATTCCTACGACAATATATAGACAAGGCTGTTGGTCATGCAGATGGCAGCGTCATGAAAATATCTTAAATTACGTCATATGTCTATTATGTATACATATATATTATTTTGTCGTCAGTCATATCCCGAGTGAGCCAGGACGCAAGATTTCAGTTTTATTTCTTTCACGGAAATAGTAAGGGAATGAAAACAAATATATTATTGACAGCACGTGGTTGCTCCACGGACCTTTGTAGGCATGAGTAAGGTCAAGGGAAGCATTGTACCCTTGAGGCATTCCTCCTTCAGGGCACTTAGTGCCTGCCAAATCGACCACCGTCAGTGGTCTTCACTCGCTGCGGACCGTGACACCTGGCGCTCCACCATTTACAAGGCAGGTGTCTCCTTTGAGGACTCGCGCAGAGCTAGCCTTAAAGACAAGCGGCTCAGGAGAAAAAAACAGAGATGCCGCAATTCAGAACTCTGGCCAGACCTCCCTCTGCAGCCACTGCGGTCGAACCTGCCTGTCCCGGATTGGCCTCCGCAGTCATGAACATGCCTGCAGACGTCGTGGGCAACCCCCATAGACTTTTTCCTATAGTATCTTCGTTCGCGAAGTCAAGCCAAGAGATATATTATTTTGACATTTGTCATGTCCAGAGTGATCAAGGTCGTAAGATTTCAGCTTGATTTCTTTCAGGTCAGGTAAATAGTAGAGGAATAAAAGCAATTGTTTTCATCCCTGCGTCACACGACCAGTGCTTTAGCTTAAACCGTACCATGTGACCGTGATACAAAAACCCTTGTAGCGACACAAATGGCGGACTTCTTGTAGCCCTCTTTGTGACGCATCTTGGATGCGAGTTTTGTTCTATAAAAGATCACCAAAACGTTCTAAAGTAAAAAGTTATTTAGTGTTGTTTGAAACAACAAGCATACTGATTACTGGAGACGGCAACGTCATGAAATATTTTAAATTACGTCATAAGTCTATTATGTATAAATGCATATGCATTTGACGTCAGTCATGTCTGGCGTGGTCCAGGTCGGAAGATGTCTTCTTGATTTGTTTTACGAAAATAGTGGAGGAATGAAAAAAAAAAATACTTTATTGGTAGCGGGGGCTTGCTGCACGGACTCTTGTAGGCCTTCGGGAGGTCAAAGGAACCATTGTAATACTCAGGCCTTCGGCCTTCGGGGTACAATGATTCATTTGACCTCCATCAGGCTTACAAGGGTCCGTGTAGAAAAGCCCTGCGACCAATAACTTATAATATATTATTGGGAGCAAGTGTTTGCTGCACGGTCCTTTGTAGGCCTGAGTAAGGTCAAGGGAAGCATTGCACCCTTGAGGCATTCGGCCTTCGGGGTACAGTTGGTTCCTTTGACCTCTGTCTGGCCTACATAGGTCCTTGAATCAAATCCCTGCTATCAATACCTTCTAATATTTAGAGAAGAACGTGTTCTTAAGACAGTACGTTGTCATTGAAACGTGTAATAAGTTGAGTTTTTTTTTTAATCACCAGTTTCCTTGAGAATGGGCGACAAGTAGCTACAAGCGGACACGAGGCCAGGCGAAAAGTGGACATAAAAAATGAAAACATTAAACTATAATAGGGCTTTATGACTTTTGCCCATTCACAGGACAGGGCACTAAATAGGCTCACGGTTATCAAGTTATTGACTAGGCCTACCTGATGGAGGTAACCGAGCAGTAGTAGTAGTAATAGGCAACTGTGTTGTGACCGCTTGTGTTGTGGTTGCGGCCACAGTTGTAACTCCTTGAACCGCTGTTGCGAGTGGTAATGTTGTTAAAGGTTGGGTGGTGGTAAGTGGTCTCGTTGTTGCAGCTAGTGTTATGACTGGCTGAGTCGAGGCAGCCGGGGTTGTAGTGACTGGTTGAGTAGTGGCTGGCTGGGTAGTGGCTGACTGGGTGGAGCCCGGCTGAAAAGAGGCTGGCAGAGTTGTGGTAGTGACTGGTTGAGTTGTAGCGGGTTGTGTTGTTGAGGATTGTGTCGCGGTTTGCGCTGTAGTTAATAATAATAATAATAATAATAATAATAATAATAATAATAATAATAATAATAATAATAATAATAATAATAATAATAATAATAATAATAATAATAATAATAATAATAATGTAAAGATCAAAAAAGAAAAATAAATAGTGCTTAGGGAATATCTTCCTTATTTGGTAGAGCTCGGTATGCGCGGTTAACCGTACATTCGGCTCAAGCAAATAATAATAATAAATAATAATAATAATAGTTTTTGTATAGAGTTGTTCTCCAGGAAAACACTGGACTCACTGCACATGCACAACAGCACACACTCTCTCAGACACAAGCATAATTATACACTACTTTAACCCACCCTATCCCTCCCCAACACCTTACATCCACTTCCCTCGATAATCAGAATAATAAAACTCTGGCAGATAAAGTACACAATAAAATAACATACGAGGTAAAAAAAAAAAAATCGGTAATCCAGGACAACCCTGTTTTTTAAGCAGTTTATACCTCCTCCTTCTGCTTACTATTTTTGTAGGCTGAAATGTGACCGAAACAGCCATCAAAGTGAACTCACTACGCGGCATGTTTACGTTTGACGCCTCAAAATGTGTAAATGTGTTTCAGAAGCCCCCTAAAGGAAAATAATTATCTCTCATACCAATCCGATAATTCACGATAAATCCATACTCTAACCTGTTTCTGCTACTAAATTCCTACAAATCACTGTAGACACCTGCACAACATATCTTTGCTTTCGTTTAGATGCCGTCACTGCTTTATATTACTAGTGACAAAATTAAGCCTATAGTCATGACGTCAAACTCTAATTTTAAAGTTGAAACGACGCCCTTCCCTGCTCCATACATGCGTCATTTCAATATGCACAAGTCTTATTACGTCGTATGTTCACTTCAGCATGTGCTCATGTTCGGTCATAGCTTCATTTTTAAGTCTCTTTCATTCATAAAAGGGACATTTTAGGGCGGGTCGCGGTGGGGCGAATTTAACAGCATGTCCATAATGTCAAAAGCGGGCAAGCTAAACCTCTAACAATTGAAGTAACAAGATAAAAATTACGTCATGTCTAGTTACGCTAACCTCGCTGCTGAACGTACATTTGGCGCGAAGCGCCGTATGTGCGTATATGTATGTATGTGCGAATGTATGTATGTGTGTGCGTATGTGTGTAAACAAGAGAATATCCTATATTTTTGTACACATAAGCTTGAAACTTGGCGAATACTTTCTTAAGTGGGTGGCTAAGAGAGCCTCCGAGCATATTGTAATTGAATGTCTCATTGAAGACATAAAAGCCGTTTATAGGGGGTCAACTGACGGCCCAGATTGAGTCCGTAATTTTTGTCATATTTACTAGAACTTTTGTATATTAGCTTGTAGAAAGACATTGGATGAGTTCGTTAGCCAGCTTTGTATCCTTTCAACCTCTTTAGTAAAAATTAATTCTTTTCAGAAAAGAATTAAAACACTAAAAAACCTTTACTTCTAGAGAAAGTCAGACAGTGGTGGTGACGTAAAAGAGGCAACTCCGTCAACACGCAGACACTGACATAATACTCTAAACATGACGTCATTCTCCCTCTCGCGCACGGCTCTTTCTCTCTCTCTCTCTCTCTCTCTCTCTCTCTCTCTCTCTCTCTCTCTCTCTCTCTCTCTCTCTCTCTCTCTCTCACAAACATGCGCTCATCTCCAGGAGGAATAGATCCTCATGCGCCCGATATTCGCATGAAACTCTATGCCTCTTGGAGATGTTTGGAGCGCGCGCGAACGCACGCACAAACACGCACACACACATCGACACGCTTTCAGAAGAGCATGCAGGTGACCCGTGTACTTTTTGTATTATGTAGCTAGGTAAATTCAACCTGGTTTCACACAAATTAAAGCAAGACTGAAATTGTACCGTGAAGTTCTAGTTTTGTTACTATTTTCTCAAGAATGTAAGCGAAAGTGACACTCATATCACGTAAAATATAAAATAACGTAAAAACTAAAACTTACGTTATGACAAATGACGTTTGACAAATCAATGACGCGTATGTCCTGCGCCCCTTATAGAACTCACTGTCTGCTTTGGCAGATCTGCGAGACTTTTTCCATATCAGATAATTCAACATCAGAATCAGTTCAAAGACAAAAGGTAGAGACCATTGACAACGAGGACAGTTCTCATATAGAAGAGACTTTTGTGGGTTATGGTATATCCCATCTTGTTTGTTGCTAGGTGTATCGCAGACAGCTAGGTAGATCGAACATCTAATGTTATACGAAATCTTTTTCACATTTCTTTTTAATTTGGAAATCCACGACGATAGCAAACTGTTGTGCTGGTCTTTGATTTTGGATCTTACGAACATAGAGCGTAATTCAATAGCGTGCAAATGACGTCATAGGCCGACAGGCCTAAAACTCTGACAGATAAAGTAACAAGAAAATAAATTACGTCATGTCTAGTTACATGTGAGTGTATGTGTGTGTGTGTGTGTGTGTGTGTGTGTGTGTGTGTGTGTGTGTGTGTGTGTGTGTGTGTGTGAATGCACGACCTCTGTTTACGTACAAGCTTGAAAATGTAAAAAAATATTTACTGACTGGGGTTGAAGCGAGCCTGTTGAAATTGAATCCCTCATCGCCGATTGAAATTTAGATTGTTGTCATAATAATGACGTCACGAGTGTACAAGCCAAAATGTGTTGGGTCCCAGCCTAGGCACGGCCCCGACCTCGGATAGAGTGACAAAGCAAGGAAAATTGCAATTTGAGCTTGAATTTATTTTTTTTATTTTTTATTTTTTTTAAATCTTAGCTTGGATAAAATAATTGTTGTGTCAACCACTGACTACTTTCACAAAATTGATATGGCATATAACACTCATACAGGCAAATTTAGCTTGAATCACAGGAAGTGTTAGGCAGGGTATTTGGTTATATATAAAAACAAATTAGTGTAGTAATACCAGGCTTTACAACTGAAATTGAATGTTAACAAAGTAGCATGAAGCGGAACTGTTACGTCGTATTTTCGACTCACTTTTCTGGTCGCATATCCACTTCTTTGCTCCAGCATAAGACGGTCCGGCGACTATAATATTTTGGTCATAAAGCCCTTTCGGCGACCAAAACTAATGCGGAGATGCAACGGTCGCATCATGGTCACATTTAAGTTTCATTTGCGACGGTCGCAGTATGGTCACGTTTAGGTCTTATTTGTTACGGCCACTGGAGTCGCGTAAGGGCTCAAAGGAACCATCACAGGATGAGCGCATTAGGGTTTCACTGTGACCCCACCCTTTTCCCACCCTTCTTTTTCATGAAATAATATTTGCATTTATAAAATTATTACAAGATTCAAGCCTGAGTCAGACATTTGGCATTCTGCCATAAAGAGGCACACTGAAAAATGAATTACAATGACTCGTTGGCAATATGTCTACTTAGTCTATCTGACAGATGTTTGTCACGAACAGAAAAATCTGAAGAAAAATGTAACAATTGCAAACAAGCCAAACATAACACTGTAAATATGACCAATTGTGTTTAATTATTCTGCATCATTCATAACAGTGAATACATACTTTCTTTTCTCTTCATGTCTTTTACACTCACTGACATTCAAGCTGTGTATCACACAGGTATACTATAAAAAAGAAGAAAAATGCTTAGACCGCATGGCTTTGGCTCTGACCCTCCTCCTGCCGTGAGATGGCCTTGGTCACCTGCTCAGCGTTAAACACAAATAACTAACTAACTCCTCATTTTTAGTCAGTAGTTCAGTAAAGTGTACTGCTGTGAATTGTTATGAAGGTGCTTCTATAAAGTTCCTGCAACATATGATCCAACAATAGACTAACTTTCGAAAAAGTGCAAGAGTGCAACACGACAGCTACAGTTCACAGTTTTAAACATTATAGTGAAGAAATTAAAATTTTGTAAAATTATTCAGCTAACTTATTAAAGCCAATCCATTTTGTGTGTATAGATCTTATGGTATAAGAACAGTAAAGCAGCACCTTCGAATGAGGGGGACTGAGCCAGAGCCAGGTGAGTTCGAGCACTTGGAATTTTCATTATTTTATTTTATTTTATTTTTTAAAGAGTCATTTTATAAGACCTGTCTTCATAAAATACCATCTTTCCATAAAATACCATATTTGAATACAAAAGGATCCATTCAGATGTCCTTGGTGTAGAAAAAAAGAAAAGAAAAGAAATTGGTCGCACTGTGTCCGTCAGCCGCCTTCAGATGGCCTTAGTTGCCTGTTCGACGTTAAACCAAACTAACTAACTAACTAAATGTCGGTCAGTACACATGTAAACGTCGAAAGTGGATGAAGCACGTGGTGAAGTAGCCATAGACGCAATGTTGTAGGCAGCACTGGTGTGTCTCCATCCTGGTGCTGGTGAACTTCTGTACAAAAGATCATTTTGCATTAAGACTGTTTCTCAATATGAGAGAGAGAGAGAGAGAGAGAGAGAGAGAGAGAGAGAGAGAGAGAGAGAGAGAGAGAGAGAGAGAGAGAGAGAGAGAGAGAGAGAGAGAGAGAGAGAGAGAGAGAGAGAGAGAGAGAGAGAGAGAGAGAGAGAGAGAGAGAGAGAGAGAGAGAGAGAGAGAGAGAGAGAGAGAGAGAGAGAGAGAGAGAGAGAGAGAGAGAGAGAGAGAGAGAGAATGACAATAACAATGATTCTTTAAGTTTTGGCTGGCACAACCATTTTTCGAACTTGCCGTTGCTAATCTAATCTACAAATAATGCATAAAGTGTGAAAATATTATATTAAAAATAAAACAAAATAATATATTAAAAGAGAAAACAACAAAGAAAAACGCGCACAAGCACGCACGCACGCACGCACACACACACACACACACACACACATACACACATGCACACACACACGTGCACACACACAAATACGCGCGTGAACGCACACCCTGCATAATATAGTGAAAGTATTACGATAATGACGTGAAAGTATTACGGTAATGACGTGAGGTAATTGAAAATACTGGCTCTAACATACGAAAGGGTTGTTCATGTTGTAATCTTCCTAGGCAAAGTGTTTCACATGCCACGGCCTGAGAACGCTAAACTTGTAGAGATCGATTCTAGGTCGTGGTACAATAATGGATTGCCTTGATCTTGAGTACGTTGGGGATGGAAAGAAAAATAGTTTCTTAATATAATCAGGCATTTTGTTATTCAATGTTTTGATCATAATTATTCCCTTGTACATTAAATGATTTTTGAGGGGAGAATCTCTAAGAGAGAGAGAGAGAGAGAGAGAGAGAGAGAGAGAGAGAGAGAGAGAGAGAGAGAGAGAGAGAGAGAGAGAGAGAGAGAGAGAGAGAGAGAGAGAGAGAGAGAGAGAAAGAGAGAGAGAGAAAGAGAGAGAGAAAGAGAGAGAGAGCGAGAGAGAGAGAGAGAGAGAGAGAGAGAGAGAGAGAGAGAGAGAGAGAGAGAGAGAGAGAGAGAGAGAGAGAGAGAGAGAGAGAGAGAGAGAGCTATTGGGGTTTAATACCGAGCAGGCGACTAAAGCCATCTCACGGCTGGAAGGTTAAAAGTCAGCCAGATTAAGAGAAAGGTCTTAGAACATGATGTAAATACAGTTTAAAAGTAATCTTAGCTAAAAGGTCGCACAGGTCAATCGTACATGTCTACAGACTTTGTAAGTTCATAAAAACAGACAGATTTAAATAGACTACAGAGACTTAAATTCTGTAAAACAAATTAGCTTCCTTTAGAAAGCTGAAGATTTTGTGCGGGGGAATGTCCCGAAACAAAAACAAAGAGTCTGCTATATAGTGTTTCCGCCTTCTCTCTTGGCTTGACTTCGCGAACGAAGATTCTATAGGGCTTGCCCACGTCGTCTGCAGGCATTTTCGTGGCTGCGGAGGCCAATCCGGGACAGGCAGGTTCGACCGCAGCAGTGGCTGCAGGGGAAGGTCTGGTCAGGGTTCTGAGTTACGACAACTCTGTTTTTTCTTCTGAGCCGCTTGTCCATAAGGTTAGCTCTGCGAGAGTCCTCAAAGGAGACGGCTGCCTTGTGAATGGTGGAGCGCCAGGTGTCACGGTCCGCAGCAAGCGAAGACCACTGGCGGTGGTCGATTTGGCAGGCACTAAGTGACTTCTTGCCGTCGCCTCAAGCACCAGACGGCGCAGAGAGGACTGAATGAATGAAGTGACTTCTTGAGACCGTCTTTGTATCTCTTCTTTGGTGCCCCTCTGTCTCGGTGTCCAGTGGCGAGCTCGCCGAACAGAGTGATCTTGGGTAGGCGATGATCCTCCATCCTGGAGACGTGCCCCGCCCAGGGAAGCTGTGTCCGCAGCAGCAAAGCCTCGATGCTCACAGTTTCCGCCTGTTCAAGGACCTCGACGTTGGTGATATAGTCACTCCAGTGAATGCCCAGGACGGTACGCAGGCAGCGCTGGTGAAAGCGTTCGAGGAGTCGTAGTTGGCTGCGGTAGAGGGCCCAGGACTCGGAACCGTACAGCAGGGTGGTGAGGACGACAGCTCTGTACACGCTGATCTTGGTGTTTCCGCCTTATATCGATTAAATCAGCACATGGTGTCAAGAAATGCTTCCCCAAAAACGTCTCGTCGAAGGAAAAGCACCAGGGGCGTTCCACCCCTTTCAATAAGGAGTGTGTGGTACAAGTATGGCAAATGTGACGACAAACAAGGACAGTCTCCTCACGGCGGATGCGAGTGTGTGTGTGTGTGTGTGTGTGTGTGTGTGTGTGTGTGTGTGTGTGTGTGTGTGTGTGTGTGTGTGTGTGTGTTGAGGAGAGAGAGAGAGAGAGAGAGAGAGAGAGAGAGAGAGAGAGAGAGAGAGAGAGAGAGAGAGAGAGAGAGAGAGAGAGAGAGAGAGAGAGAGAGAGAGAGAGAGAGAGAGAGACTAGCATCCCCCCTTGGGGGGCGGTCTGGATATTCTCCAGCGGATGGCGGGGCGCCTGGGGGTAGTCCCTACTGCTTTATGTTGTAGGTGTTCAGTGGAAGGCTCAAAATGACAGGTCTGTCATTCCTTCTCTCCCACTACCCTTTCCTTTCTAAAACTAGTGAGCGATGCAGTCACAAAATGGACGATGTCCTAATGACACAATGCAAGCTTACCAGCCTGGAATTCCATGGCATTAGCACAGCATTTTCAGAATTGAATGAAACATTACGTCCCTTGGAGCTAATCTGATTGAGTGCATTTTTATGGTTTTGGGCGACGCCTTTGTTAAAAGTAAAGTATATATATATATATATATATATATATATATATATATAATTATATATATATATATATATATATATATATATATATATATATATATATATATATATAAACTGCATCCCGAAACCGGTCGTTGGCGGCAGAAACTTAAAATCTACTCAGCAGGTCCAATATCTGTTTGGGAATATTTTCTAGCATCTGCCCTCGTGGGTAGGTCTGGATATTCTCCAGCGGATAGCGGGGCGCCTTGGGGTAGTCCCTACTACTTTATGTAGCGACTAGGTGTTCAGTGGAAGGCTCAAAATGATAGGTCTGTCATTCCTTCTCTTACACTACCCTCTCTTTTCTATAACTAGTGAGCGGTGCAGTCACAAAAAGAGTAGCTGATGTCCTGATGACACAATGCAAGCTTACCAGCCTGGAATTCCATGGCATTAGCACAGCATTCTCAGAATTGAATGAAAGATTACGTCCTTTGGAGCTAATCTGATTGAGTGCACTTTTTGGCTTTGGGCGACGCCTTTGTTAAAAGTAAATTATATATATATATATATATATATATATATATATATTATATATATATATATATATATATATATATATATATATATATATATATATATATATATATATATATAATATATATATATATATATATATATATATATATATAAATAAAATTATGCAACAACTTTAAAGACCAACACAGTATTTACTTACATATTGCAGAAGAAATGTAAAAAGGAAAGTCCTCACGTGTTGCAGGCATCTCACCATTTCACCAAGTGGGACATCACCTTCAGTATCCAATTATCCACTCAAGCACAGCACACCACACAAGCACAGTAACCAGACACAGCTGTCTTAGCATACTGGAAATCAGCCGCGAGGGGAAGGGCACGCAATGTCACGCTTATCGTCTCGGACGTACTCTCGAATGTGCTGAAACAGGTACTGATGTCTGTCTCTGGAAAGTCCTAGAACTGGTATGATGGCTGGCATGCGGGGAAGTTGAGCAACACGGTCAGGAACATCTAGCACCTTCTCCTCTTCAGCGTCGGCAATGGTAGTCTTGTAGAACACCTTTGCAGGATGCTGGCTACAGAACCTGAAGCGTCCAACAGGCTTGATTCCATTCGAGCTACTGGTGGTCCTACGCAAAGTTTTTTTTTTTTTTTAATGAAGCGCACCACGCGGGCTGTGTCGTCGATAGTCAGGATGCGGGTGTTGTTCTTTTGACCCGACCCCCCAACCCCCCTCCCCCCCTCCCCCAGCCTTTCGTCGCGTTGGCATCAGCCCCTCTGCATGGTAGTGCTTTGAGAGGCGCGTCAGCGTATCTTGGCTGACACTGAAAGCAGAAACAAAAAAATAATGAAGGCAATTAAAATAAACTGTCATTGCTCATTAGACACAACACATGAGTGTGCATGATTCTGTGTAGAGCTTAAAATAATGTACTATACATACCCAAGGAGATAGAGGAAGGCGTCCTTGCAGACAGGACGTGTCAGCAGGCAGGAGCTGGATCGCGGCTTCTTGCGTTCGTGCTGCTCCTCCCACTTGCTGCACTCTGTCTTCGGTCCATTCCGCATGAACACACACTCAGAATGCCGAGGATCGCCCACTCCTTTGCATCTAAACAAAATACTTTTAAATTCATTTTAAAATGTATGTTTATGTGAGTATTTCTGTATTATCATTAGTAGTATAACTCTCCTATTCATCTTGTGTTGACAATTGATCAAACACCACACACACACACACACACACACACACACACACACACACACACACACACACACACACACGCACGCACGTATGCACACGCACACACACACACACACACACACCACCACCACCACCACCACCACACCACACAATAATGAGCATAAATCTACATTCAGAAAATCACGCACATACCTCGATCCATGTCTTGAACTGAGAGTTGAAGAGCCACGATTTTTTTCTGGTGCGAACTGGGTGATGCAGCCGTGTCGCATGTCTCCAGGTCCTGGCTATGGTACTTGATCTGCTTGCACCCATGTCTCGATCAACCGGTTCAAATTCAAAATCGTTGTCTGAAAAGCTATCGTCGTGATGTGAATCGATGACGAAATAATCAGTGATCTGGTCGCTCAATTCTTCTTGATCTGTAGGCGGTAAATTGCCTGATTTACAAGAGTTTACTAGATAAGCAAGCATGGCTTGCATTTTTCGCCTGGTTGTAATCACGAAAAGTGAACGCAGAAGAGGACGGAGTTCCTTCCCTTAGTCTTGGCTCAGCCAATGGGAACGCGTATAACTTCGTCGTTGCCATGTCGGTAAAAGCTCTACTCTCTGATTGGTCAAAACTGAACATTTGTGTACGCCCATTTTTCCTTATTTGGGAGGTACACAGCGTGTAGTTTTAGACAGCAAACCAAGCGCGTGAAAGAGCACTCAAAGGCCTTTTCAACAGTATATAGCATGATGGGGTTCTGTATGGGATGCAACGTGTTCTGTTATATTAAAAATAGGTCATTTTGCACAAAACAAAAGCATAATTGGGCCAAGATCAGACTTTTAAAATTATTTTAACCCATTTAATGGCATTTTTCATGATAACAGTTTTAACCATACGATACTATGGTGTTTGTAGAATACATTTCTGCAAGAAAGTGAAAATGACCCAGATTGACCCCCACAACTTATGACTGTGAGTAGCGATGATCGGCTCGCTGAGGGTTATAAGACTGGTTTCGTGACGGAGGGTCACAAATGTGGTTGTCATGGCAACCGTACGAAGCAAATATACGGTCTGTATAAATTAACTTGTTCATCTTTTAAGCAGCTCTGTTTCTGCCGAGTAAGCAAATCTACTACTATCTATGAAGGGTCTGTGTTTGACAAGCACAACTCAAGCAACTTTAAAGTATAAACAAACAGTAACAACGTATTTTCTGTCAAAGGTGAGTAAGTGCCCACCAGTAATTTTGATCACTATTTTCTACCACGGTGCCAAATTTTAGAGCAATCGGCCCATAATGCATTATCCTACCGTAAGCGATTGGACTAATATGGAGTGAGAGTAAGAGAGAGAGAGAGAGAGAGAGAGAGAGAGAGAGAGAGAGAGAGAGAGAGAGAGAGAGAGAGAGAGAGAGAGAGAGAGAGAGAGAGAGAGGAGAGAGAGAGAGAGAGCTTCTTGTGATATATATATATATATATATATATATATATATATATATATATATATATATATATATATATATATATATATATATATAAAATACATATATATATACTTTCCTTCCCAAAAACCCTTGCGCGCCAAGAAGATTCGATCTTGATGATTCTTACACTTATCAAAACGGAAACGCGAAATATTTGCATACTGCAACATTAACAAGCTCCTTATGTGTAGTAGTAATGAAATACTTCTTAATTTGTACGAACGCGCCTATTTATAACCTATACACACACACGAACGGAGAAAAGACGCCAGAAAACGTGGGAGTCGCTGAAATGACCAATTAAATTGACGATATCGATAACCTGAGAAAAGAACTAAATAAACAAACCTACGGGCATTTTCCGAAATTATGCATGATCTAGTTAGAAGTAGAATGCAGGGGCGGATCGGGGGTGGGTGGGGGGTGGGGGGTGGGGGGTGGTGGAAGGGGTCGAAAACACCCCCACCCCCGGACCCAAATTTTGTAAAATGTTATAACAAAGTCTCTTTTTGTGGTGTTTGGAACCCCCCCCCCCCTCCCTGTTGTTTGATATTTTGGCAAGTGGTGAGTCGTAATATACACGCGTCTTCTCTCTCTTTTTATCCCCCCCCCCCCCTCGCTTTTCCATTTTTCGGCCTCGCGTGTCGCGTCGCTTCGGACTTTTATATCAAGATGAAGGTCTTCGATCTCTTCCTCTTCTTATCCTATGTACATAAGAGTATTACGATTATGAGATAATCGTTGAATACAGAAACCAATGACGATTACGTATCTCCGGTTCACCGTTAATTACGTATGTATATTTTTCTGCGGAATAGAGATTTTTTTCTACAGAATAGCGATATTTCAGAATCTGCTTGAAATGTACAATATTTGGAAGAGTATTTTGTAGTCTCGATTGGTAGATGTGAAATTTTGCCAACACCAGATTTAGATCAAATACTTTACCTGTAACATTATTTTGCTGTCTACCAAAAAGTACAAAAATCTCGGCCAGAAAAAGAATGGGAAAATATTACATGGATTTTTTAGCCAGTTAATTAGATTAGTTCAGACCGACTGAACATGCCCAAAGTTCCCGCCCAACCCCCCCCGCCCCCCCCCCCGCCCCCGCCCCCCCCCCCCAAAAAAAAAAAAGAAAAAAAAAAAAGAAAAAAAAGAAAAGAAAAAGAAGATATGCTAAGGTTTCCTACTAATTCCCACAAAAGATACAAATAGATGAAGCCGACAATTTTCTCCCAAAATAAGACCGTTGGAAGAATTTGATGGATACGTCTATACTGAAACAAACGCAGCTGAGAATCTTACCAGGGTTGAATTCACTCCATATGTCCACCAGTTCAAGAAATGACATCATTGCTTTCTCGTCCTCTGCCGATGTACACCCTTAACCCATTCAGCCCGACGCACGTATTTCCTAAATTTTGGTCGCGTCATCTAACGACTATGCACCTGTTGCGAGAGATGGATCGACCATGATAATTCGAGGGTAGTACAAGATTAGTTTGGCGCCGACAGGCGCCAAGCTAATCTGACACTACCCTTGAATTATCATGGTCGATCCATCTCCTGCTGTAGTGCGTCAGGGTTGAATGGGTTAATAATGTTTTCATCAACCATGTTCGTTAAATGATTGCACAGCTTTAGGAAAAAAAAAAGATGTTGAGTCGCACTCACTAGGGCCATATTCATGGACAAGAGTGCAAAGTTTTCCAGTTATGTTAATATTCGTGGGGGGGGGGGGGGGGGGGGGGGGGAACATCGTCCCAAATGACACTGTGAGCCTTATATTCAAAATCATTGTTAACCAAGATAGCCTCCCCTTTACTCTTTAACACCGATCCAACATGTGTAACCCCACTGACTTCTTATGAAATTTTCAAGGCGAACTTTAAGACGTTTCAACAAAGCGTGTGGTCAGGATCAAATAACATTAAATAACATTACAAAATTATCAAATCGTCGCAGCTTTTATTGTCACTATCTGATGTGTGCCGTTGTAGTTAGCATACGACATTAACTCATTTGAGACGAACGGCATCCGGATACGCGGCTTAAGCCGCGTATCCGGATGCCGTTTGTCTCGAATGAGTTAAGAGTGAAAGAACGAAGGAAGAAAAAAAATGCATTTTAATATTTACCTTTAACAGTCGGCAAAAGAAAAGACAACACGGCTAGAATTAAAACCAACATTTTCTCTCCTCTAAAATCCAGCATTTCAGAAGAACAGTCGAAAACACATTATCGTCCGGGACGTACTAGCCGCATGTAACTGCGGGGTCATAATGGGTGGGTAAGACCGCGCCCAAAAGCAATCAAGGGTATGTCGCGCGTCGTTGGCCTGCACCTAGCTAGGCTGTGCACGGCCGACTGCGACGAACGTCGGCCCCAAGACATTTTGCGCAATCTGAGGCGGTGCAGGTTGAAATGCTATTTATGTTCCCCTTTCATAAATAGTGATCCGAGACGCGGATTTTTTTTTTTTGCAAAATTATTTACATAGCGGGCTACCTTCGGCTCAATACGAACCACGCCTTTCTTCGGTTCGGCGACTTCTGTATGGCCGATCGCGACTGACACTCGATCGGAATTTTTTTTGTACACATACACTATAAATATACTACTCTTCTAAAAAAGAAAGTGTGCAGTTATTCTCCGGGCAATATTTTGCAATACCCTCGATATTTAAAGAATCGGCTTATACCATTGAAACCTCATTTAATTAAAGTTATTTTTTGTCAGTTTCGTTTTCATCCATTTTCTTTACGCAGAAGACCGAGAAATGTGACAACCCCCTAAATCAAAAGTTGCAAGTTGGTTGTTGTTTTTGGCGTTGCCATGGCGCACTGTTTAAGTGCATATATTTCGTTTGCTAAGGAACTGCTTCAATCAAATTTTACTGTTGGAAACAACATTCATTTTCCTTCAAAAGCGGCGAGTTTTATATTTTTGTGTCAAATGGTTTTGATTTTACAGCCCAGTAAAGACATGCACCCTCTGAAACATCAGTTGCTCTAGATTCAGTGGCGTATGTCTGACGTCTGACGGTTATACGCGAATAATCTGTTGTATACTCTAAACTTGAAGAGAAACCTTTTTTTTTTCAGCTTTGGAATGAAAACACTTTTCATTTTGCTGAGAATTGCGGGTTGTTTGGTCTTACCCCTCTACGTACCCCTCAACGTACAGATTTGCTCTAAACGGTAGCGCTGGCCGTCATGTCAAAAGCTAATGTTATGGTTCTCAAAATATTCTCTCAGCTGTGTGTGTGTGTGTGTGTGTGTGTGTGTGTGTGTGTGTGTGTGTGTGTGTGTGTGTGTGTGTGAGTGTGCGTTCGTGCGTGCTTGTGCACACCCACGCGCGTGCTTGCCAGTTTGTATAATATGTGTGTTTTTGGCTTGGATGTTTCCATTTATTTTTTTGTAACTTTGCTATTTTGTATTGTTACTAAGTACGCACGCGCACACACACACACACACACGCACGCACGCACACACGGTACGCACACACACACACACACACACACACACACACACACACACACACACACACACACACACACACACACACACACACAACCCCAAAAAATGACGTGTAGCATGTTTTACACCTAGATCCAGGGAACATTTTATTATACTGAAAACAAGAGTGCAAAAGCAAAAACACACAATTAAAGTATCGAACAACAAAGAACCCTTCCTCCTCCTCCCACTCCTAATAAAAGCAGCAAACAAAGAAACAAACAAATAATCAAACTAACCCGCATATCTACATTGAGATGTAGAGTATTTAATTTTCCCACAAGACAGCAAACATTACCGTTCATTGCAAATCTATGCCTTGAGGGCCTAGGGGTACGTGAGATAATGATCTAAATGAATCGCAAATATTAACTTTTTCAGCTCGAATGAAAACAGGTTTTTCCGTTCAGACTTAGAGTAGACGACAGATTATCGCTTATGTACCCACTCCATAAAGGTTATGCATCTTTGACACATGTAATCATATCTTTATAACAAGCAAATTAATATTCATGAACTTGCTTGATATACTTTCCTTCACAAAATCCCTTGCGCGCCAAGAAGACTCGATCTAGATGATACTTGCATTTGCAAAACGTAAAGGCGGTAAATGCTCATACCGCAACATTAACAAGCTCCTTATGTGTAGCAGTAATGAAATATTCTTAGTGTGTATGAACGCTCGAAATTTATATCCTATACACAAACACGAACGGGAAAAAGACGCCGGGAAAGTTGACGTGCTAGTCTCTGGACTGACAAGTAAAATTGACGAGTTGTCAGCCGGCGATATCGACAACCTGAGAAAAGAACTTAATCAACAAACAGATGTCATTTTCAACAATTATGCGTGATCAAGTTACAAGTAGAATTTACTCGCACGGTTATACAATGCGCTGATGTCTTCATAGTCAGACGAAATGAACGCGCTGAGTCGACAGCGATATGCAGTCGTTTACCATTCATGTGTTTTGTCTGAACACCGCAATCAACCGCAAAATGAATGACGCCAGACACAGTTTTGTTTTGGACTGGGTATAAGAATAATATTGAGCAACATCGACAGATGTGATTACGTGACCCGAATCAAATGTCCTCGTCTTACGACTGGGACATTTTGATTCGGGTCTCGTAATCACATCTGCCTGTTATCGGCACTGTATTAAGCAAAATGCTGCTCATTATAATAATAATAAATGTCAGACATGTGCCAGTGAATTTAGAGCAGTTGACGTTTACTCGGCTGCAAAAATAAAACCAATTGACATAAGAACATAAAACTTGCAGATTTTGTAGAAAATTGAATTATGTTTCCAAAGGTTAAACACGATTGGGGCAGTTCCTCAGCAAACGAATGATACGCGCTAAAACAGTGCAACGAAAACGAAACCCTGCAACTTTTGATTTTCGGAGGTGTCGCCTTTCGCGTTCTGCTGCATAAAGAAAACGCAATGGAAAAAAAATAAAATAGATAACACCGTAACGAAAATTGGATAGGATTTTCAAATGGAATAAGCCGATTTTTAAAACAAAATATAAAGGCGATTGCAAAATATCCACCGGAGAATACGTGTGTACTTTTTTTTAAAACATATGCTAGTTAGTTAGTTAGTTATTTGGGTTTAACGCCGAGCAGGCAGCCAAGGCCATTTCACGGCGGTTTTAACACATGCCTTTGAAACAGCACAAAGGATCATACATTTTTTGACAACTTGCATTTTTACCTGTACATGTAATTAGTGTCAGCCTCCAGACGTAGAAGGAAACGCCCTGGTCATGCATTATTGATGTCTCAAGATAAAAGATTCAAGATTTTATTTGATTCCTTTCGCCCCTATCGGGGTATGGAGGAATAATCCATTAAACAACATGTAAAACAATTACATTACCTCATCTGTGCACATGCACCCTGTCAAACGAATGTTTTACACTTTCATTACCCCATTCAGCCCTGACGCACTACAGCAGGAGATAGGTCGACCATGATAATTCAAGGGTAGTGCCAGATTAGCTTGGCGCCTGTCGGCGCCAAGCTAATCTGGCACTGCCCTTGAATTATCATGGTCGATCCATCTCCTACAACTGGTGCATAGTCATTAAATGACGCCTTAAAAATTTGGGAAGTACGGCCGTCGGGACGAGTGAGTTAAAGTATAAAAATAACAGAAACAATAGAATGCTTGTACAACTGACATGATATCCACTGACAAAATGTATCCCAGAGTCGTAACTCACTGAATAAGTTTCACCTATGAAAGCTACTTTTGCAATCAGGTTAGCGTGTCAGTGTTGAATTCGGAAGTTATGTCTGTTTTAAATGGCATGTTTTGCTGATCTTGTCCTTTGAGTCACATCAGGTATTCCTTCTGTAAAGATTTTAGGTCAGTTATTTTATTCTGCTGAAGTACTGAGAATAAGATGTGTATATTTTATTACACTACTTTAACTTTATGACTTTGTACAGTATGTAACATTCGATGTTTTTTAAGTGGCCAAAACTGATTGATTGATTGATTAATTGATTGATTGATTGCTTGATTGTACATTGCTTAACGTCCCTACAGCAACAAGACTTTCTCAGGACGTGCCTGCACTGCTTGTGAAAAAAAACAAAACAAAACTAAACAGAATATTGAATGTATGTCGCCAGCCGGTCCAATACATTAAATAAACCCACGACATGGGGCCTAAATAAAGCTAAGACCATTTAGCAACACACTTCCAATATCAAGAGCTACAGGCAGCGCAGACAGTAGGGGGAGTTTACAAAAGGAAAATACAGGTGAATGGACCAAGGGTAGACAGAAACACATGCCCCAGAATAGAGGGGAAAACCCACCCTGTGGGGCTGACCAGGGTGACCCTGGGAACTAAAAATTAGTTAACCCCATCAAGTTCCCCAGGGCAGACCCGAGTGGGGGGCCAAAACTGAACCACTACAAATCTCATATAATACACCACCAGGAGCGCAAGGAAATGTATACATTCGAAACATACTACACGCGTAAAACGATTCGTGGGAACATGTTGTGCGGGTCCACTCTTCACAACGCCGGGATGTTTGCAGGACTATTGGCTGTGTTTCCGCACACAAAAGATTAACTGCGAGAGTCAACTCATTCTAGACATGCCGCCTCCGGATACGCGGCATAAGCCGCGTATCCGGAGGCGGCACGTCTCGAATGAGTTAAGCGTACTGCGCAGTACCACCCAAGTCCCCGTTTGCTCTTCCCAGATGTTCAGCCACCCGCATCCACCCAAATACACACTATACAAATTATTTATTAAAAAAAAGCATCTGTTGAATTTTGGTGATCGTGACTACTGATAGCTTTTACGCGACGAAGAAGTAGGTGTTGGTGTACGTCGTTGTAGCCTGGACCGGATTTTGTACACACAACAAGTGATCAAGGCAAGCCTGATTTTATATTATTTTATTTTTGTCGAGGAGGAGGTGGGGTGATGGGGGATTTCCTCGACAGTGAAGAGGTTAAGTTTTAACGCATATACACAGATATAAGCGTTTCTTTAAGCGCCAACTCGGTGCGAAAGATAGATTGACCAGCACGATGGCTTGAGAACAAGTTCGAATATAAAAAAAGGTTACTCAGGTACTATCTTCCATGTAACATGGTCGACCCATCTCCCGAAACCTGATATCAATGAACAGCGTACGGTCGGCACTGACTGAAATGTGAGCTATACAAACTCACCTGCCAAACCAGTACTCACAAACCAGATAGGTGAGGCTAGCGCTGGTAGAACAGTACACATACCAAGGGGAATTACTCAGCAATGGACATACAACACTTAGATCCCCTGCTCCCGCCTATCAGGAACCCTTTTGGCCTTGAAATGTGTTCTGGTCGAACAAGTAAAGACGTAAAGCATATAGCATTCCTTTCAGGTCCAAAGACGACAGGACCCATACTCTGTTTTGTTAGAAGTCAATTATTCATAAATATGGAACAAGGACAGGTGTATCGCATGGAGTGCGTAGGACATGCTGTTGAGTAACACAAGAAAAAATGTAATTTGCAAGCCGCAAGTCTCTGGTTTCGTGCCTTGTATTGCTAACGACACGTAGCCCTAGCAATAGTAGTTCTATCAACAAGGCCATCGTCACGTAGTTCTCGCGACACGTTGTGCTATGCATACGCACCCGTCCTAATATGTCGTCGTGTCTCTTAACCGTGCCTCGTCATCACCTCGCCCTCTTGCCTGTTACGAAAACTTGCATGACAGGTTTTACTCGCAACATTTCGGCGGATGGTGCGATTTTTGGGTCACTGGCATTGCAAGTTTTTCCGTCGGGGGGCCTTTTGTGTCAGGTTCAAAAAGGTAGCTGATCCGCCCCTGATAACTCCCAATGACTTCTTCATTCTGGGAAGTAAAGATAATACTAAATTGGGTCTACTAGCCAGAGGCATAGATTTGAATGAGCCCCTGCAGCTGCAGGGGTTCCCTGATGCGAATCTATGTCCCTTGCAGGCGAGTGAGGTTTAGTCATTTGCCTGAACTTAGGCCCGATTCACTGGTCCGCACACCAGTAAATACGCATGCAACATTATATAGGGCGATTCATACAGCCCATTTCATGCCATACGCATTACAACATATCTACGTGGCCAGTGTAACTTGGGCGTGTGTGTCAATGGAGTTCGAGGCCACGTGCACTTGACACCTTCGGACAAATGAGGTCGGCGGTGGAAATTAACCTTTCATAATATTTCCCGGAGAGTCAACGCGCAGCAATTTTGCCTAGTTCACTGTGCCCGAGGTACTAAATACCCACATTTCGGAGTTATCCTCCGAAGAGAGCATTACAATTTAGGAGACAGATCGACCATGATAGTTCAAGGGTGGTGCAGAATAGCTTGGCGCCTATAGGCGTCAAGCTATTCTGCCACCACCCTTGAATTATCTTGGTCGAGCCATATCTCGCTGTGGTGTGTCGCCTGGCAGAATGAGTTAAACATGACGTGTATATACAGATATATTATGAACGTCTGAAATATAATTACAATAGCAATGAACCTATCATATGACAAAATTAACATTTTGTAAATAGGTAAACTCTGACCTGTTGGAAACCTCTCCGCAGCCATTGATTTAGCTGTTCTGCTATCCCCTGTTTGATTGTTTTCGTCAAAATTGTGTATCACGGTTTACATCCAGGAACACCTGCTGGAATTATCGAGTACACTCGGACACAACTCCAAACATCTGCACGATGAATAAATCCTCATGAACCACTGCGGAACACGAGGGCTCATGAAAATCTATGTCTTAACTCATTCGAGACGTGCCACCTCCGGATACGCGGCATAAGCCGCGTATCCGGAGGCGGCACATCTCGAATGAGTTAAATTACTTGTATTTTTAAAAAAAATAATTGATACATTGTCTGCTAACCCCAGGACCGCCGTGAGATGGCCTTAGTCGCCTGCTCGGCGTTAAACCCAAATAACTAACTAACTGCTAACCCCAGGAAACTTTTCCACAGTAAAAACCGTGGCACAGAGCAGACCTGCTTGCGCCGAATTGTCTGTACGGTATACTGTTAATTATTGACAAACTTTGCCTGAGTAAAATATTCTTTGCTCTCGCAGAACTCCGGGGAAGTGACGTATTTTATTTATTGTTAAAAATAGTACGGGAAAACACTCTAGCGTTCTGGCCAATTATTGAAGGCACGTGTTCCAACGGTTTACAGTACACATACCAAGGGACATAACTCAGCGCTGGACATACACACAGTTACATCCCCAGCCCCCTCTTATCAGGCACCCAAACGACAGCTCACAGAAAAATACGCAAAGAATAAGATTATCATATACATTCCTTAACGTAAGACAGGTTTATGCCGAACCTTGAGGCTCTATGCCGTAAGTTCCAATGGCAATGTTACACCGCGCGGCCATCGGTAGATTGCATGCATATAGCGAGCTAAACCCTTTTAGCCCCGGTTCCATAAAGCAGGAGATGGCTTGACCATGATAATTCAGGTAGTGACAGATTAGCTTGGCGCCAAGCTAATCTGACACTACCCTTGAATTATCATGGTCAATTCCATCGCCTGCAACTGGTACATAGTCGTTAGGCAACACCTCCAAAATTTGAGAAATGGGACCTTGGGGCTGAAAGGGTTAAACAGCGAGTCTTAAGTTCTAGTCTCTGCTTTAGCGCCTTCCGGGCTTAGTAAAGAAATTCTTTAGTGCGCGAAAGTTTTCGGCTGTTGCATGGGTAGCGTATGGCCCAAGGTCAAACCTCTTAGGCACGGTTATTTTTAGCCTCTAGCAGGGTTTCCACATACGCGGTAACAACTTACTGCCCAATGAAAATGTACTATTTTCGTTTCTCGGCCTGTGACCGCCTGACGCACGCGAATGTACTACGGCCGAGGCATGGAACAATGGCGACTCAAAGTTCGGCCGCCTTGGGCAGCAACAAAAGACTACAAATTACCTTTTTTTCACGGAGACACAAGATTCGTAGGTTCACCGAACAGGTCATATGCAGAACATAAGCAGTATCCGAATTTGAACAGGCGGTTTCCATGATTAATAATAATAATAATAATAATAATACCGTTATTATATAGGCGCTTTTTCTCAATTTTTGGGCAAATCGACTCAAAGCGCCGCGAACTGAAACCCAACACGCACACTCACGTAACAAACACGGATTTACGCCATTTAAGACTGACAAACACAGAACAAGACAATCGAAGGGCCAGTTCAGCTACTGAAGTTACAGAGATTCAGTTTTGATCGCTTGTATTTGAAATTTGTAAAGTGGCCTGAAACCGGTACCAAAGTGTGTGTGTGTGTGTGTGTGGGGGGGGGGGGGGGGCGGGGGTGGAAGAACCGGATTACACAGTGTTAGTACTATATGGCCAATGTACGGCCGATGTCACAGACTGAGTCTTACGTAACTGAAGTATCAAGGCCGCACACTGAAAATAATGACTTTGTGTGAAAAATGGTCAGTGTGGATCAGAAAGATCTTTACTCTGTACAAAAGCATTCTGCATCCTATACGGCAGGTGGCCACTACAAAATCGGCGTTGTACACACCGGACATTCTCTTGCATGTCAGTAGTCAGTGTGGTCACGCCAGCTAAGCTCGCTCACTCGCTAGCCGGCTCAGTAAGAACGGTTTTAGGAAGGGGAGTACCGTCCTTAAATTTAAGATCGGCGCTAAGCTTGCCCGGCATGATAAGAACGCCCATGCAACCCAGGTTTTTAAGGCTAAGTCAGCCATCATAGCGCTAAGCACTGTCTTAGCGCGCTATGCGAACATACTTTTATGCAACCCATAGGCGGAGTGAGTGGATTGCATTTCAGTAACGTGCTTAACCAGTGTGTGTTAACTCATTCGAGACGTGCTGCCTCAGGATACGCGGATTAAGCCGCGTATCCGGAGGCGATACGTCTCAAATGAGTTAAGCTTGTCGCCTTAGCGAGTTCCGTGCGGCTTAGCCTGCGCGAGTGACTTATGTTGCAATGAGCGGCTTAGCTCCGATCGAGTTCTTAGCAAACGGAGATAGGTTATTTATAGCTTCAAGTCTTTTGGGGTTTTCCCCTACGTCATCATAGATTGTAGAAATCGGTCAATAAAAACGCACGGTTTTCGTTTCTTCGGACCAAACGGAAACGAAGTAGAAAAGACGCGGGTGAAAATGGCGAACGAAAACAAGAAGACGACGAGAGAAAAAATTGTTACTATTATTATTTCCGATATCGAAGTTAGAGCGCTGATAGAGCAAGTGGCCGCGCATAAAGAGTTGACATCAGTTTTGTCTGCGGCCTGCGTGGCCGTTCGGACGTGACGGCGAAAAGGAAAGAGCTCCTGTGGCGGGCCATTACCAATGTTGTGAATGCTGCCAGTGGTTTCGGTAGGACCAAGAAACAAGTAAAGAAGAAATGTTCCGAACTTAAAGGAATTGCGTACACCCATTTTAACTCATTCGAGACGTGCCGCCTCCGGATACGCGGCATAAGCCGCGTATCTGTAGGCGGCACGTTTCGATTGGGTAAAGAGTGTAAAAAAAGCCAGCGACGGGCGGCGGACCATCGGATGTACTAGCTTGTTGGGTTCATCCCATTATTGACAACTATTCTGTCGATGGCATTGACGGTGAATCAAATTTTAAATTTCACTACGACGTTGCTTGTCAGTATTGACGTGAAAATTAACATTTTTGAGCCATGGTTTTACGTGGACAGTTTCTGCTCTGTATTTTTTTAAAAAAAAACTCATCCCCACAGCCATGCAGTATTAAGAGTGTGATATGACTAACACTGAAAATAGACTATCAGAAGAACAACCCTAAAATACAGTACCACTAAGTCTTAAAATACAGTACCATTAACCCTTTTAGCCCCAATGTCCCATTTCTCAAATTTGGAGGTGTTGCCTATGTACCAGTTGCAGGAGATTGCTTGACCATAATAATTCAAGGGTAGTGCCAGATTAGCTTGGCGCCTGAAGGCGCCAAGCTAATCTGGCACTACCCTTGAATTATCATGGTCAAACCATCTTCTGCTGTAGGGTTCCGGGGCTGAAAGGGCTAAGTACGCAGTTTTGTGTTTGCTTCTCTTCTAGTGAAATTTTACGTGGTATTGTATGGTTATGAACATACAGTGTCTGAGTTCTGTACGATATTTTAGGAGGAGGAGAGTCATATGCCGGCAGACGTGCTGCTGATGTCCCACGAGGTTGAAGGTGACAACTTCAATAATGAAGGTGTGAGGAAATGTAAGTAACTAATTTACAAGCCATAGAATTGTTTCTGATATTCATACTCAGTTTCTGTGAATATGATAATCAATATTCCTATGGAATCAGCGCGCGTACAAATTTGCTCTTGTCTTCACAGTTTGTGTGTGTGTGTGCTAATAATAGCATTACACATGTGCAGTGCGTAACTGCTGTTTTGTGGCTGTAGTTCTGTTTGTAGTTGTGGTTCTGTACATACCTGATGTCATGTTTTGTGAAATTTAAGATATTGTTTCACGGACTGGTAAATGTATGGCTGGTGTAAAGCT
The DNA here is from genome assembly GCA_036245525.1 of Semisulcospira habei. Taxonomy (NCBI): domain Eukaryota; kingdom Metazoa; phylum Mollusca; class Gastropoda; family Semisulcospiridae; genus Semisulcospira; species Semisulcospira habei. The sequence continues at coordinate 318,421,727 of BTPG01000001.1, forward strand.
TTTGTTAGTGGTGCAAAAGCTTGCCGACATAAAGAAATAAAGAAACAAGTCTGCAGGGAGTCTATGCTGAACCATGAGGCTCTTTGCCGTAAGTTCCAGTGGCAATGTCACAGACCAGGGGCATCATATGTTAAACACTATTAACAATTTATGCATGCAAAAGTTCAGCAAGGATAGTTGTCAACTTAGCTTAGTATCATCCCATGCACCAAACTGATATGACACTAACCTTGCACTGTCATTGCTGAATCATCTCCAACAGATAATGACAGTATGTAGTAATAATCTTTATAGCCACCTCGCAGAGGTGTAATTTGAAGTTGATTTTCTTTTGCCAACGACAGCTATCCATCGAATATGAACACGATTCTAAAAACAAACATGTGTGCATGAGACATGAGCATCATGTACTAAACACTTTAAACAGTTTAAGATAGTTTCGGTGTGCAAATCTTTCAGATGGAAATTTGTAAAGTTTTTGTTTCTCATACCATAAGGCAACAAAGTAATTTGAATGAGCACAGTACTGTTATCTACATGCACAAGGGGTTCAGTGCATGCACAAGTTCAGCCAGGATAATTGTCACATGCGCTTAGCACCATCCCGTGCACCAAACTGATTTGACACTATCCTTGAACTGTCATTGTTGAATTATCTCCCACAGGTAATGGCAGTATGTAGTAATACGCTTTATAGCCACCTCGCAGAGGTGTAATTTGAAGTTGATTTTCCTTTCAGGAGCTTATTCAGGGGATGAGATTAAGCCTGTTGATGGTCTTGACAATGATGCCACTTCTGAATCACAAGGTAAAATACTGCAAAGGTGAAGGTCAAGTGCTACCTAAACCCATTTAACGCATTCGAGACGTGCAGCCTCCGGATACGCGGCTTTGAGCCGTGTATCAGGAGGCGGCATGTCTCAAATGAGTTAATAGAAGATTGCCTCTTGGCTTTACAAGTAATTAATTCCAAACAACTAACTATATGAACACAACTTGTGATCACGAGACTTTTTGTTTCAGCAGTTATGAGGTTCAGTCAGGGTATAGCTAATGTCACCACACTGGCTTGATTGTCTCCATCAAATTGTCTCCACAACTATGATTGAGACCTCAAAGGACATAACAAATTGATAATGCCATCCTCAGGATGTGAAGGGCTAAAGAGGACGCAAAGTAAACAACGTAAGTAGATTGTAGTCTAACACAACAGATTCAGCCAGCAGAGAGATATTTTTAATTGGATCAGTCCTTAACGGATTAACCCATTCGTCCTACAGCAGGAGATGGATCGACCATGATAATTCAAGGGTAGCGCCAGATTAGCTTGGCGCCGACAGGCGCCAAGCTAATCTGGCACTACCCTTGAATTATCATGGTCAATCTATCTCCTGCAACTGGTGCATAGTCGCTAGATGACGCCTCCAAAATTTTGGGAGATACGGCAGTGGGGCTGAATGAGTTAAGCAGCATTAGAAGTAATGCACACTTGCTTGTAGTCCAACACAGTACATGAGCTTCGTGAAATATTGTCATTGTAACAAATTTCCTACAACACTGCATCTGCTTAGTAAATCCATAACGCCCTTAAATGCTACTGGGATGGGGATCAAACGTGATAGTTAATAATGTTAATAATAATGGGTATTTATGTAGCGCCTAACCTCCTGACGGCGCTCACGGCGCTTTCCAATATTTGTTTAAAGTGTTGCAAGAATAGCATGGCGTATGTAGACGCCAAGCTCTTCTGATAAGCACCCTTGAACCGTCAGGGTCGACCTGTATCCATAACTGTGACATAGACCTCAAAGGACATGAAAATGATTTCATCGTCAGGATGTGACTGGTTAATCCATTCAGCCCTGACGCACTACAGAGGGAGGTGGGTCGACCATAATTCAAGGGTAGTGCCAGATTAGCTTGGCGCCTGTCGGCGCCAAGCTAATCTGGCACTACCCTTGAATTATCATGGTCAATCCATCTCCTGCAATAGCTGCATAGTCGTTAGATGACGCCTCCAAGTTTTGGGATATACGTGCGTCGGGCTGAATGAGTTAAGGGGATGCAAATTCTGCACAATGTTGGTAGTGTGCAGTCTAACACAACAGTAAACAGAAAAAAAAGTATTTTTTATAATTGGCTTGAATTCACCTCGCTTATGGCTACCTGGGAGAAATAACAGCAGCTTAAATTTGCACTGTATATTCACACCTTGAACATTCATACTGCATATATTTTCCCTGGGTAACTTCAAGCTTGGTAAATTCATGCCTAAAAATTACTTTTGGCATAAGTGACTGATGAACTAAAAAGACTTAATGATTGGAGTGTGTAGACCGATTTTTTTCTATCTCCGTTTGTGTATTTCCCACAGATATATGCACGTTGTTTCATCAAGCCTGCCCTGAGCATATTGGAGGAAGTCACCTGACGGCTGAAGACTTCAGGTCCAAATCACGCTCGACCCCGAAGGCAAAACCAATGCTACCAACGACCAGGGCTCACAACTACAGACTGCTACACGTGTCCACAAAGAGGCCACCAGCAGGGACTCCTTCGCCAGCAGCGCGTCCAACAGCAGTAGGCATTTCAAGAAGTGTTTCTCGTCCAGGTAATAGTCAAACATCTCAATCGTTATCAGCAGTGACTTTTCCAGTGTCCCCGAGCTCAGCCAGTGAGACTTCTTTACACAGTCAGTGACTTCTCAAGTGTCCCCGAGCTCAACAAGTGAGATTTCTTTACACTGTCAGTTGTCCCCGAGCTCAGCCCCGCCGTGAGATGGCCTTAGCTGCCTGCTCGGCGTTAAACCCAAATAACTAACTAACTAACCGAGCCTAGCCAGTGCGACTTCTTTACACAGTCAGTGACTTCTCAAGTGTCCCCGAGCTGAGCCATTGAGACTTAATTCTTCACACAGTCAGTGATTTCTCAAGTGTGCCCGATCTCAGCCAGTGAGAATTCTTTTCGCAGTCAGACCATCGTAGGGGAAAAAGACATTGACAAGCTTGCTAGGAAGAAACAAATCAAACGGAATGGACAGTTGAGTGACGAACCAAAACAAGAAGTTACGAAAGTGCTAAAGGATAGGCACACTATTCAACTCGACGTAAAAATCGACAGAGTGCGACTTGAGTAGCACAACTATGAACTGCAGGTGGAGCCTATGAAACTGAAAAACTCCAATACAAAACTTGAACAGCTTAACTCATTCGAGACGTGGATGCAGCACGTCTCGAATGAGTTAAACTCTTTCATAAGCTCAGAAAGTTGGAACCTGAGCTTGGGGTGCCCATTTCGGAGGGAATGCAAAGTGTCTTTTTGGATGTTCCAATACCAAGAGTGCAAAAACAGAGTGAGAATGAAGAGACTGTAACGCACGCAGACTCGCCCCAGTCGCACGTACAGACTCTCGAACAACAGACGCATACACCGCCACTGACTCAGTCGGACGCATTCACGCGGTATAACACAAAAGCTAGTACTCTTTCTTTTGTGGGCCTTTATAAAAATAAACAAGAAACACTCAAAAGAATACTCTTACACTATACACTTCTCCAATTTAACGCATCAACACCTCATACACATACACAACGTAAAAACCAGGCTAGGTAATTGTCTCTCACAATCCAACATGTTTCACTGGTGTTATTGTTCAGCAAAGTACTGTCCTTCCAGGTCTAGGCGTGTAGTTCTTGTTTCGCACGCTTCTGAGTCGTCACGTTTCTCGTACCGTGGACGTCCTCCTGACTCACTCCGTAGCGCAGTCCCTGATGACCCGGGTGTCTAAGCACCGGTGGTTCACTCCTCGAGTGATGAAATGACCTCGCAGTAGGTCCCTCGGCGGTAGCCTCTGTTGACTGACGTTTCGGCGTCCGTCGCTCCGCTCCACACAAGAACTCTGTACAATAAAATCCTAATATCATAACACTTGCTAAACACACACATATTGTATAATATGAGGTAACTTACGTAACAAAGTTGAGTACAAATAACTCTTGAATACAAATAACTCTCACATGTTCATTCACACCCACGTGCTTTACAACACGAACTACTTTCGTAGCACACCACATTTCTGTCACTAAATTAAAACAGGCTATAACCTGACACTCTCGCCATACGTTATTCCACACATTGGAAAAGACTATATACTTAACCCATTCTACCCCAACACCGAAATCCCCAAATTTTGCCGTTGTCCTCTGAAGACTGCAATGGAGTGCAGAACACAGATCGACCATGATTGTTCAAGGATGATGCCAGAACAGCTTGGCGCTCATAGGTCCGTGGCGCAGTGGTTAAGGCGCCTGCCACCAATGCCAAAGGTGCGCGGTTCGATACCGGGTTCCGGCGTTGGACTTTTCTCCTCTGGTAAGTGTCACCGTTAATTCGGGCGGACCGTCGGGGGTTCTTTCTCCGGGTACTCCGGTTCTTCCACCCCTCCCCCCCCCTCACTTTGGTACCGGTCTCAGGCCACTTTACAAATTTCAAATACAAGCGATCAAAAATCTCTGTAACTTCAGTAGCTGACTGGCCCTTCGTTTGTCTTGTACTGTGTTTGTCTTAAATGGCGTAAATCCGTGTCTGTTTCGTGAGTGTGTGTGTTGGGTTTCAGGCGCGGCGCTTTCAGTCGATTTCCCCAAAAATTGAGAAAAAGCGCCTATATAATAACGGTATTATTATTATTATAATTATTCTGGCATCACCCTTGAACTTTTATGGTCGATCCATATATTGTTTTGGTGTGTCTGGGGTAGAATGAGTTAAACCAGTCACGTACTACCTTCATAACGACTTAGGCATACGCACCTCACATTCCTTAGTTATCCATCTCGGTAAATCATCACCTAGGAACATCACCGGTTGTCTCAACGAATTCCAAACCAACATAACTGAACCAAACCAGTCAACGCTACACAACCGATCTAACTCTTACTAGCGCATACTATCTTTAACTCAGTAGCTATTAATATTACATATAAAACATACCTGAATTCTAGGTTTCAGAGTCTTGGAATACGGGCTAGGGTATCTCACACACGACTGTCATCACTGACAGTATAGTCCCGTACTAACTATCTAGACCTCTGATAGACTGAGCTCTCGCCTAAAACTCCGTGCAAAACGTTTTCCCTATAATTTCACGTGACCTCGTGCATACACGAATATTTGTCGCAAGAGAAAACGTTGACAAGACCGTAGCATACAAAAACCATGTGTGAACTCTATGCATGGGCATAGAGCTTCATCACAGAGACCATCATTGTTTTGGACACGGAGATGCATCTGAGCGTTAAGTCCTTTATGAAAAGGACTGTTTGCATGCCATCTTTGTGTCCTGGCTTCATTTATAATGTTAGTAAATAAGTAATTAAACAATGCAGTCCTGACCAAAACGGTGACTGCCAAGTGTGTAAAATGCAGAGAAGAACCCAACGAAGAAAGAAACACGCTTTGTGTTGTAGCTGTCTTTTCTAAGCGTGTTTCTTTTTCCGTTGGGTTCTTCTCTAAATAAGTGATAGTCACTCCCTACCGTCACCCCATTCCTTCTCAGCCTGTGCTGAATGTCACCTTTTAAAACCGTAAACATCCTCACAAACCAGATAGGTGAGGCTAGCGCTGGCAGAATTGTACACAAACCAAGAGGATCGTCTTATTCTATACCTGCGTATTTCTCTGTGGGCTGGCGATTGGGTGCCTGATAGGCGGGGGCAAGGGATCTAACTGTTTGTCTGTCCGGCGCTGAGTGATTCCTCTTGGTTTGTATACAATTCTGCCAGCGCTAGCCTCACCTATCTGGTTTGTGAGTATTTATAACTCGAGGCAAATTTGTATCGCTATATTGTTGTGTAATGATCTGTGCATCTACTGTGGGAAATTAGGGTATTTACCTGACCACATAATGGTAGTCAGCACCTTCGTGTTTGTGTATGTATGTTTCCCCTGCCTACTTCCTAAGTTCCGGAGAAAGACACGGGTTATATAAGAGACCTGATGCATCTTTTTAAGATGCAAATGATCGTCTTATTCTATACCTGCGTATTTCTCTGTGGGCTGGCGATTGGGTGCCAGATAGGCGGGGGCAAGGGATCTAACTGTTTGTCTGTCCGGCGCTGAGTGATTCCTGTACGTAAACATCCTACATCAAGGGTAAAATGGATGTGCTGCAGTCTATGTAAATTGTATGGCGCAGTTTCAACACACAGCATACTATTATAGCAAATGTAAGTGTTGTGCTGCCTTAACCCTTTTAGCCCCGGATCCCAACAGCAGGAGATGGCTTGACCATGATAATTCAAGGGTAGTGCCAGATTAGCTTGGCGCATGAAGGTGCCAAGCTTATCTGGCACTATCATTGAATTATCATGGTCAAGCCATCTTCTGCAACTGGTACATAGTAGTTAGGCAACACCTCCAAAATTTAAGAAATGGGACTTTGGGGCTGAAAGGGTTAAAGTAAATGTAAGTGTTGTGCTGCTGCCTTAAACGTATGTTGTTGGTGGAAATCATACCATGCGAAAACGTAGAGTAAAGATGCTTTTGTCACTAGTCAACTTTTGTTTGTAAGAACAAGTCCAGTATATATGATTTTTTCCTTTTTGGCTCACGTGAGAAGCATAAGTGAGTCAATGTTAGGGCAGAATACGCAGATTTGATATGTAATGAAAGTCTGTTGCCACCGATTCCATCGCAGCGGTTTAAGCTTCTCAGCGCGACAGGTGAGATTTCATTGACACCAAACCCACAAGGACCTCCTCCACATGAGGTGTGTTGCACGAAGGGCCCAGTGGCACAGATACGACGGATAGTGAAACTGAAGGTCTAGACTTGTCTGAGGTGGAAGTTGTTCACTGTTGAGATACAGGGGGCCCGCGAGACACTCCACCGGCTACATCTGTATGTCAGTTGAATCGGAACGTGCGACTTCAAACATTACACATCAGCGAGTATTTAAACCAGTATTTAATTCAGTGACGAAATAATATGAACACCACCCAGCTGCAAGAGGTGTAGATCCTAATGAACCCCCGCAGTTGCGGGGGCTCATGAGTATCTATACCTCTTGCTGACACCAATTTGAATCCGAATCAGTGTCTAAGACAGCTAGGGCTTTTGGTGTTGAAACAACGAGGAGCGCAGAAACACAATCTGTCAGCTGGCACTGAATGGGTTTAACCTTCCCCTTACGTCGTGTTCAAACTTAGACGGAGTACATCCTGGGTCTTCAGAGACACGTGGTTCTCAAATAGTCATTTCACTAGATATACCTTGCTGTACATCGTGGGTCTCCAGTGACCAATGGTTTTCACAGAGTCGTTTTCTTAAAATTTAATATACTTTGGTGTACGGTGTGGGTCTCTAGTGACCCTCAATTTGTATGACTGCTTCAGTAGATCGTACAACTTTCATGGTTATTTATTTCTTTATTTAGCAACACAACAAAGTAAAAATTGAAGGGGTGGAAGAAAAACTTTTCATTAACAAAGTCCTAAACGCTTGTTGAAGTAATTCAAAAATTGACGGAATTATTTGCATTTATGTGCAAGTGTGGGGATTTTTTTACCCAAGGTGTACGGGAAAGGTTAGTCACTTTGAGAAAAAAAGAGGTTGCCTGTAGTGTTTACTTTTGCAAGTGCTACCTCCCTGCCTGCGTCAGAGGTTAGGGATACACGCCTTTCAATTTGTGGCCAGTCAAGCGATCTGTTCAACAGGTATGGCGGTACTGAAAAGGAAAGCGACGCACCGCGCCCAATGTACAAATATCGCTTCCCTGGATTAGTGAAAACACGATTTCCACCACCCCCCCCCCCTCACCCCCCCCTCCCCCTCTCCTCCCCCAACCCCCACCCCCCACCCTCCTTCATGTCATAAACACAAATGTAAATTTAGGAGTCAGCAAGACTCACAACTTCCGTTGGTCCCCAAAGCCTGCAGATGAAGATGTGTCAGGATGACAATAATTATTCCGTATGTCTGTAGTGTGTGGCAATTAAGGGATATAGCTTTCACCTCCCGTACCAACTGCAACAAAGGAATATCTTTTACTTTGGCTCATGTTTTGTGCTCCATTATCTTTGAGCCTGAAAAATTGCCAGTACTACCCTTCAGCTGTCATGGCCAGTCTATATCCGCGGTATACTAGGATGTCCCAGAAACCTTAGCGTGGTTAGACTATGAGATATGGTGTAGGGATGCTATCTATGTAAAAGTGGTGTTGAAAGGTTATATAAGGGCCTGATATACAAATTTAGCAATGTCCTACTTTCTTTTCCGTTTCCCGTTGTCCTTCAGAGCAGCCTTCACCCATTTAGCTTCAACGCCCTGCTGCAGGAGATGGATCGATCATGATAATTCAAGGGTAGTGCCAGATGAGCGTGGCGCCTAAAGGCGCCAAGCTCATCTGGCACTACCCTTGAATTATCATGATCGATCCATCTCCCGCAACTGGTACATAGTCGTTAGATAACACCGCCGAAGTTTGGGAAATGCGGACTTGTGGTTAAATGGGTTAAGAAGATAGATCCTTTAAGAATACACGCATTAGGCCAACTACCCAGTGAGGAAAATTTAATAGTCCCCAGGACCGACGTTTACCCGAGGACCTTGTTGCACACACTTGGCAGTTGCCGTTTGCAGGAGATAGGACACGTAACACTATGTCAATATTATGAAAGGCGGTAGCGAATCGAGAGAGGCAGCCCGTGTGGACACAAGTATGAGTGTGATACGTACTGACGCGACCGCAACATGCTCACAAATCACGCCTTGGCCCGAGAGCCATTGGCACACTTGGCAGTTGGCGATTGTGGAAGGCAGGACATATGATGCGTCACACTGGTTGTCTCTCTCGATTCGTTACAGCCTGTCGGCGGTAGCGTGTCGAAGAAGATAACCAGTGTTGAGATAAGTATGCTTATTGCTTTTGATACGAAAGCACCGATTATCAACATAAATAATTAAATAAATTAACTAATAAAAGCTCGGGCACGGTGGTTTGAAAGACAGAACTTCGTGTTGTTTTGAAATCTTTTGACAGGATCCGCTCTGGTTGCCAATTTTTTTTTTGAACGACACAACGGGTTACCAATATTGTCTAGCCATAATTAAGACATGCTTACCGTTTTTACTCTTCCTGTTGCAATCCATGCGAGTACACGCAACAGTTTTTCTATTGTCCCTTGTGCGCATCGATGAAACTCTCCTACCAACAAGGGAGAAGAAAAGCAGAAAAGACATTCAGTTTACTACATTTAAACTTCATTTACATTAAGCATTATTGTAAGGCGTACTAGGAACACGTATACAACCCCATTACTATTACACAAGATATTCAAAACTCTTAGCGATTTCTTGCCCGGAGCAGGTTCTTTTACCCCTTTTCATTCAGAGACATTACAGGTTGAAATTAATTTGATTGATAGTTCCAGGGTGGTGTCAGAATAGCTTGGCGCCTGAGGCATCAGGCGCCAAGCTTTTCTGACACCACACTGGAACTAAAATATGATGTGATGGGTTAAAGTAGTGTATTGAATTATGTTTGCAGTCATGGGCGTGCACATTATCTTAGGTGATCAGCATTTCAGATGGATACTTTAATTTAGCTCTCTCTCTCTCTCTCTCTCTCTCTCTCTCTCTCTCTCTCTCCTCTCTCTCTCTCTCTCTCTCTCTCTCTCTCTCTCTCTCTCTCTCTCTCTCTCTCTCTCTCTCTCTCTCTCTCTCTCTGTGTTCAAGATTAATGTTTTCATGAAGGTAACGACAGATATGGGGTACCTCAAGGATTTCTTTTTGGGATCTACTTTTTGGGATTTACGCTACTCAATCTCTCTGCCGCCTTCGACACCATAGACCACTCTATCCTCCTCCACCGCCTTCACCACTCCTTTGGCATCACTGACTCTGCTCACTCCTGGTTTCTCTCCTACCTATCCGACAGACAGCAGTCCGTCACCATCGACGGCGTCTCCTCCAACCCAGTCAGGCGCTCCTGCGGCGTTCCACAGGGGTCCGTCCTGGGCCCGGTCCTTTTCACACTCTACACCTCCCCCATGTCCAACATCATCCAGTCTCACCACATACATCACCACCTCTACGCCGATGACTCACAACTACTAGACAAAGACAAACTCGACAACACTCAGACACTACTGACTCGCACGGCTGACTGCTATGAAGACGTGAAAAACTGGATGACAGCAAACAAGCTCAAACTGAACGACGACAAAACGGAAGCCATGCTGGTAGGCACTCGCCAGAAACTTTCCCAGCTCCCTCCCTCTCTCCACCTTCAACTCGACAGCACCTCCATCTCCCTCTCTGACTCGGTCAAGAACCTTGGCGTTATCCTCGATTCCTCTCTTTCCATGACCAGCTTCGTCTCCGCCACGGCCCAGGCATGTTATTTCCACCTCCGCGGCATCAGTCAGATCAGAAAATACCTCACTACCGAAGCTGCCACCAAACTCGCTGTCTCTCTCATCTTATCTCGCATCGACTACTGCAACTCTCTCCTTTCCGGCCTTCCTCACTCCACCACTCTCACTCTCCAGCGCGTCCAGAACAACGCTGCCCGCCTCGTCCTCAGAAAGAAAAAATCCTCAAGCTCCTTCACTGGCTCCCCATCCCCCAACGCATCCAATACAAGATTCTGTCTCTCTGCTACAAATCCCTGAACAACTACGCTCCTGCCTATCTCTCCAACTTACTTCACCCCTACACTCCTCCCCGCTCCCTCCGCTCCGCCTCCGACCCTCTCCGCCTCCTCATCCCCCGCACCAAACTCAGCACTTTCGGCCCCCGCTCCTTCTCAGTATACGGTCCATCCACCTGGAACACTCTCCCACTCTCTCTCCGTCAGAAACACTCGCTCTCCTCCTTCCAGTCCGCCCTCAAAACTCACCTCTTTCAACAGTTCTAGCACTATATAACCACACTCCCCACCCCAAGCTGACCGTCGTAATGTTTTTTTCACTTTTTGTGTTACGTGAGTCATTGTCTAAAGCGTGCGCATGCGTGTGCGAGTTGTGAGTGCGCGCTTAGAGTTATAATTATTATAAGATAAGCGCATTATAAATACCGTAATTATTATTATTATTATTATTATTATTATCTTTGTTGTTCGTGCTATTTATAAACGATCTCTTCTTATGTGTTAGTAACATCGATGTTGTGTGCGACCTTTTTGTCGATAACACAAGCGTTTATGCCTCTGGCAAAGAAACATCCGAAATAAGCCGCTGTTTTCAAGAAAGTTTAAACATAGTCTCCGAGTGGTGTAGTAATAATCATATGGTTCTACATCTAGCAAAAACCAAAAGTATGCTAGTCACTACAGGACAGAAACATCAGCATCCATCTTTACAACTCTATTTGGAGAATGAAGAAACCGAGCTACTTAATGAGCGTAAATATTTATATGAGTATGTGTGGACCAACAACTTAGCTGGAAACCTCACATTAATATCACAGTTTTGGAAAATATTTTCTTACTTTTAAGGCTTTTAGACTACATCTCGTTTGGGATGGATGTAGCGACGTGCACAAGATTGGACCGAACTCTTTGCACAAAAGGGCTATACACATGATTGAACAAGGACCCATTTCAACATTAGACAAAATGTAAAAAAATGAAACATCCTTGGCATGCACCAACAATTAAATTCCAATAAGTCCGGTTTTTTTTTTGTACAAGATTCTACACGAACACACTCCTCGGTAGGCCCTACTTATCTTCGAAGAGTCGCAACATACGCGTGCGGGGACCTCGAGGAACAGTGTTCTGCATGCATACCTCTACCCCGTATTGATCTGGTTAAACCAGTCTTTCCTTTTCAGGATATCTTACTTAACCCGTTCAGTGCCAGCTGACGCGGACAGTGTTTCTGCGATCTTCGTTAATTCAACACCCAAAAAACTCTAGCTGTCCAAGGGACATAGATTCAATGTGGTGTCAGCAAGAGGCATAGATCCTCATGAGCCCCCGCAATTGCGGGGCTCATAAGGATATATACATCTTGATTGTTGTGTGGTATTCAAATTATCTCGGTGCTGAATGGGTTAAATTGTGCCATGTACTGATTTTTATTTATGTTTGACAAAATGCTGCCATCGTATGCTTATTTTGAAACTGCTTTTCTTTCGTTAACACATTCGGCTTCATGCAGCGAATCCCGGTTGCGGCACGTTCCCAAAGAGTTAATTTACTCGATACGTGCCGCCTGCGGATACGCGGCTCGAGTGAGTTAATTAAATTGTGTCGAAGCCATACCACAGCTTGTACAACATGGCCGCGAGGCGTTGTGCTCTTGTTCTAAACCTCTTAGTCCATTCGTTTTCTCCGCACATCCATCCTGGTTTGACTCATACTATAGTCTGTCGACTGTTATTTCATTCGTCGAGAGCCGATGGCCAATTTCCGAATGAAGGTCCGGATGTGGACCCTCAGACACTTTGCTGAGATATTTGATAGTGAAATGAATCAGTTCCTGCGGGGAAAACCGAATCACAGTAATAAGTTATTGGTATCAGGGGTTTGCCAGACGGATCCTTGTAGGCCTGAGGGAGGTCAAAGTAACCATTGACTTCCTGAAGGCCTACAAGGGTCCGTGAAGCAAACCCCTGCCATCAATAAAGTATTTGTTTTCATTTCTCCGCTATAAACGTTAAAAAGTCAAGTTGATCAAACTTCGAAAGTCTGTGGCTTCTGCTGTAGTTGTCTTAAATAATGTTCCGTGCGAGCCCATGCAGTTGAAAGGGCCGGGGCCACGGTTATGCGCAAACATAGCTCTTCCTGTCAAATTCAGCTTGACTTTTGAAATGGGCGATGTTAAGCGACAATCTAACCTCCTCAAATCAAAGAGCGGGGGAGGGGTGGGGGTGGGGAGGGGGGTGATGGGTCTGAGGTTGTCCCTCAGACAAACCTCAGAAGAAATCAAGTCATATAAACCAAAAGGGAGGAGAGGGGGAGGGGGTAGGGGTGGGAATACTCTGGTCCCTCCCACCCCTCCCCCTACATTTTAATTTTCCCCGGCCACCCCATTTCTACTCCAATGGTATTGAACCTCCGACACGGAGAACGTAAGGCTCGTCGCGCACCGGGCGTCGGAGCGTCAATATTCAAGCGAAGCGTTGGCGGCGATGCAAGATTTTGCCTTATGTGCGAGTTCTACCGTTTCCTACTGAGAGACTAAATTTTTGTTTTAATTTTTTAATTTTTGTTTTAATTTTTTAATTTTTGTTTTAACCTACTTGTGCATGCGTACCGGTGGCTGCGTGCATCGGAGTTTTAACTCATTCTGCCCGATGTGCTAAATCCCCACATTTTGCAGTTATCCGCTGAGGACTGCATTACAATTCAGGAGACAGATCGACCATGATAGTTCAAGGGTGGTGGCAGAATGTTTGGCATCCTGTCTCGGAAGACAATGGAGTATATGCGCTTGCTGGGTCAGTCACTGGAGTGACCTCTCCAGGGCGCAAGCCTGGGCGAAGTGTATGGAGATTCTGGGGTGCCCAGTCGTCAAGATCCCCCTCTCGGCCTCGCTGATGTATCCAAAGGAATGCAAAGCAGTACGTTTGGCACCAGTTTGGCTGCAGGAGCTGCCAGAACAGTGCGTGAATACAGGCAGCTGTCTGCCTTCGGGGCTCCACTCCTGATTTGAAGGGTTTACTCCCCCACATTTGGCCGTTGGATCCAACCTGATCTCCTCCGTCCTCTAGCCGTTGGCTGTCAGAAACAGCTCATCCGCCTAGTGGTGCAATGTGAACACCACCCCCTCACGTGGTTTAGCCCACCAGCTGAGGTGGTTTGCCAGGGTGTGGCGCTTGGAGCCAGCACGTGAGAGATTAAGGAGATGGATGAGGACCAGTGATGCCCGTCCGTCCTATGTAGGACGCAGCTGCCGAACAGCAAAGGTGCTACCTCTATCCAGAGCCCCCTACACCCCAGGTGGCAGAATAGCTTGTCGCCTATAGGCACTGTCATGGTCGAGCCATATCTTGCTATGGTGAGTCGCAGGCAGAAGGAGTTCAAGCGATCTGCTTTGTGGAACCCTTCGATTGCTAGAATTCGTCGATTTAATTGGTTATCAATGTTGTCATGCTTCAACTAAGATAATTTTACCCTTCTTTTCACAATCAGTGCGAGTAGTTTGACGTAACAGCGGTTTTCCGCTGCCCTTTTCAGCGTAACGGAAAGAACTCTCATGTGAACAACGGAGAAGGAGAGCAAAAGGTAACGGAAAGAACTCTCATGTGAACATCGGAGAAGGAGAGCAAACAGTAACGGAAAGTACTCTCATGTAAACAACGGAGAAGGAGAGCAAAAAGTAACGGAAAGAACTCTCATGTGAACAACGGAGAAGGAGAGCAAACAGAAAGAACTCTCATGTGAACAACGGAGAAGGAGAGCAAAAAGTAACGGAAAGTACTCTCATGTGAACAACGGAGAAGGAGAGCAAAACGAAAGCAAAGAATAAAAGACTTTAATTTTATAACATTCACACATATCATAATTTAACCCCTTTAACCCCAGGGCCGCCTTTCGCAAAGTTTTGAGGTGTCACATAACAACTATGTATCTGTTCGTTCCAGGTGATGGATCAACCATGATAATTCAAGGGTAGTGCCAGATTAGCTTGGCGCCTTCAGGCGCCAAGCTAATCTTGCACTGCCCTTGATTTATCATGGTCGATCCCTCACCTACTGTAGGGCTTTGGGGCTTAACCCCTTCACTGCCGAGAAAAGGTGAACACGATCCAACTGCACGCGACATTGATCCTAATGGGCCCCAGCGATTGCGGGGGCCCATGAGGATCTATGCCTCTTGCTGAGACCAATTTGTTTCCATGTTTCTTGGACGGTGTTGGCTTTTGGTCGTTGAATGAATCCAGATTTCAGAAACAAACATGTACGTGCAGTGGCAGGGAAAGGGTTATTGGGTGGCCTTAGCCCTTGTTGGCAGTATTGCTGTAAGGCATAAAGGAGATCCATTTGAAACTAATAACCCTTTATTACCTAGAGTAGAACCATAACGCGAAAATCTGAAGACACATCGCAGCACCATGTGTGTTCATTATGCTTGTCACACCTAATGAACTTTAACGGCTGTTTTGGACATGCAGTGAACACACATAAGGAATCGCACTTATTTATTCTGCGCTGCGGATAGCGTGTCAGTCTATATTTAGCAGTTTCTCGCACAGATAGCGTTGCGTTTCTAAAACAGAGTGGAGTTTTTGTCAGGTTACTTGATATTAAGACGACCTGTGCTGAACTGGATCCTCCGCTTTCTAAATGAACCATTGCTAGACCTGTGTGTAGTGTTTTGTAACCATCTGATACAATACAGAAGTGTATATTTGAACATTTACGGCGGTAGTGGGCCTTAAGATACAGTAATCCGCAAGTTTTGCTGAACACACACACACACACACACACACACACACACACACACACACACACACGCACGCACGCACGCACGCACACACACACACACACACACACACACACACACACACACACACACACACACACACACCAACAACCAAAAAAAAGTACCCAACGGAGAAAGAAACACGCTTAGAAAAGACGGGTACAACACAATTTATTAATATTTCGGGTAAATAACCTTTGTCAAAATAGACAAACAAACAAACAGAGAGATTAGCCGCTACTTATCTTCATTTACCCGAAATATTAATAAATTGTGTTGTACCCGTCTTTTCTAAGAGTGTTTCTTTCTCCGTTGGGTACTTCTTTGCATATTACACGCTTGGCAGTCACCTTTTTGGTCTGGATTAACCAAAAAAGAGAAGAAAACTCAACTAGTACTGAACGATTGCCAATTGTTTTCAACCGGTTTCAGCCAATCAGCAAGTTTTAGATTGCGGGGGAAACTTTAACGCTGCCAGTGGAACCATTCAGTACCCTGATCACCCTGGTAACTACACCAACAACCTGGACTGCGTCTACGTCATCAGGCGCCCGCAGGGGGAGCGCATCACTCTCACCTTTGAACGGATGGATATGCCGGGCCGGGGGTTCGAGTGTACTGAAGACTTTTTGGAGGTTCGTTAACTCTTTGACTGTAGCTGGAGATTGTACTGGCGATATTTTGGGAGGCTAGTTAACCCGTTGGCTGTCGGTAGCGGTTTAGTCGCGATGATTTCTGTAGGAATAACAACACTCAGACATCGTGTAGGAATCATCGCGACTAAAACCGCTACCGATAGTTAAAGGGTTAATAAAGACAGTTCGATTCCAACAGATCCTCTTTCTAGTTTATTGTATTTTACCATGTTTTTTGTGCTTGGTTTTGTTTGTTTGTGTTGTTTTGTTAGTCTTGGTGTTGTTTTTGTTAATATGATTCGTTTGTTTGCTTGTTTGCCCTTTTGGTTTTGGTTTCAATTGTCAACGAAATTGACAAACGGACGGCCCCGAGGATACTTCCTGTTACGAATTTCATTCATTCATTCATTCATTCATTCATTCATTCATTCATTCATTCATTCATTCATTCATATATTATTGTTTTAAGTAACTTATTTGTTATTTATTAGATCCGGGATGGGGATTCTGCTAACTCTTCCATTCTCGCGCGTGTGTGCAACACCAGTCTCCCTTCTCCCAAGAAAACTTTCCATAACAACATGTGGATCCGCTTCCGGTCTGATGGCGCAATGAGGGGAAGGGGCTTCAAAACTTTTTACACTTCCGGTAGGTACTATTCTACTATTATTGTTATTGTTAGTTTATATTATTATTATTATTATTATTATTATTATTATTATTATTATTATTCGTGCTGATAAATTGGTTATAATAGTAGTAATAGCAGGCGCCAGTGGGTGGAGGGGGGGGGGGGGGAGAGGAGAACTGTGCGACATAGAACCAAGATCATTGATTTGATCTAGCTGGCCTGGCGCACTAAATGATATTGATAAATTATTGCATTCCAAGATGAATCATTCAGTGCTGGGTATATAGTTTATGAAGATTGAAAAGACACACGTGATCAATTTACGTCAAAGTTCAATAAGTCAACTGACCTATTTATTTGTACACGTACGTATACTGACGAACAAAGGATATGTGACATGCTTGGAATCATCGGAAACGCAAGATTCCAGAAATGTCGCATTTATTTTGCTGGTCAGTATATTTGTCCAGAGTTAAATGACCGATCCACCCTTTACCTTGACCAGTCGTTTTGACCTGGATATTTTTACTTTCTCTGTTCACTCCAGGCATAATGAAAGAGACGTTTTTGTTCATCGCTAGCTCCTCGGGAAACATCTTTGACATGGACGTGGAGAGCGGCTCAAGAACGGTCCTCCCCCTCCCCGGCCTGAACAACCCCGTCGCTGTGGACTACGACCCCGTGGTGAGAAGGCTATACTGGACGGACGTCACCATCAGACAGATACCGAGCGCCTACCTTAACGGTAGTGGCATCAGAAGTCTTAGCGTGTTCAATGGCAGTGAGCATGAAAACCATGTAGATAAGTGGCGTGTTTTATTTCCAGTATGCGGTAACAGACTATTATACTGACGAGCAATAGAAATGCGACATTTTTGGAATCATCCGATGATTAAAAAAATGTTGCATTTCTTTCGCTCGTCAGTATATGCACTAGTTACCCGCCCCACAGCCTAGAAAAATGGAACACGATCACACTACGAGAGACATAAATTTTCGTGGGGTGGGGGGGGGGGGAGGGGGTCACGATGATCTATGCCTTTTTCCATTCATTTTGTATTCATGTTAGAATGTGTTTTTTGTGCATCCGCGGCTAATTAATTTACAATTGCTACGGTTGCGCGTGCATACAGTGACCACGGCGATCAGGTGAGGCAGTTTGGTCGCTCTAACTGTCCATTTTGATATGATTCTGTCACAAAAATGACAATAGGTGCACCATCTACAATTTTGAACTGTTTTTTCCAAAAAAATGACAATGACTTATTTTTTCCACTTCAGCTGCATTGCTGGATGGAATGGCCGTCGATCCACTTTCCCGCTTGGTGTTTTACGCCGACATGGGCAATGTCGTCATTGGCATGATTGGGCTTTCCGGGACCATCATCAGCACAGACCTCGACAGGCCTTGGGCCATCGTGCTAGACACCATGAATGGGTACGACCAGTCCTTTCTCTGCTAGTTTCCGTGCATGCGCCATGGTTTATCAATTTAGAAATCATGCATCGCCGACTGAAGCCAGATATGACAATTTTGCATGAGACAGGTAGACAGACAAAGAGTCTGCAAGAGGCAAAGATCCTCATGAGCCCCTGAAATTGCGGGGGTTCATGAGGATCTGTGCCTCTTGCACTTGGGTGGGGTTCTCTGTGATACCGACAGAGAAGGGGTTAGCATAATTTTGTCGTTCAATAATTCTACAGTTGGTACATCAGCATCATAAAAATTCCCTTAACACGCCAAACATACTACGAGTTTTACCATGAAAAACTGAACTTTTTTGAGAACCCAACCCTTCTTATCTCACCGCACATACAAAACAGCCGACGCTGCGTTTAAATAATTTAGACATTGGCAATAATGTGTTTTCTCCCCATACAAATTTGAGATTCGGGACCACTTACAGGTCAGTATTCCTAGGGTAAAATTTATAGTATGTTCGGCGCGTTTTAACTTGGGGATGGTATTCAGGCTTCAGTTTGTGAGTGTGTGTGTGTGCGCGCGCTCGCGCGCACGTGTGTGTGTGTGTGTGTGTGTGTGTGTGTGTGTGTGTGTGTGTGTGTGTGTGTGTGTGCCTTAATTGAATGCGTACAAAGGTAGTGTGTGATTGTACATGCATGTGCATAGTGTAGTGTACCTTTTTTGGTAGCGCGCTTAGGACTCACTGCTTCTAGGGATTTAGCGCGATATAAATGCTCTTATTATTATTATTATTATTATTATTATTATTATTATTATTATTATTATTATTATTATTATTATTATATTGCTAACCGCGAAAGCAAAAATTCTATAATTACATATTTTACAGGCTTAAGAATAATAAACGAAACCAAAAGGGTCGACTGCCATCCCCTATAACACAAGATAAGTCCCTAGTAGGTGGAAAAGTGATAAAGAAATGGAGAGAAGTGTGAATCATAGACCAGTGGTCATAGCTTTATGAATGAACGAACGAACAAACAAAGGAACCAGGGAATGTGTTTATTTATTTATTTATTTTAATTAATTAATTAATTAATTAATTAATTAATTAATCTGTTATATATTTTTAATTTTAATTTTTTATATGCATGTCATTTATCAACAATTGAATCGGTATTTAACCAGTTTTCAGTTCAAATACCTAAAAGGAAAGTAGCATCCGGTATGCTAGTACCTTCTAGATATGACAAATACCGGATGTGGAGGTAGAGATACAGATTGTATATGCTGTGACTGAATACATTTAGCTTTGGAGAAGGAAACAATAACAATATTTGTGATTTAGCGATGATGTTCGCGATGTATGAATTAGAACGACGTCGATAAATATTTGTTTGTGAAAAAGTTTAGATTAACTCAGCAGGAGCAGACAACATCCCTGCAGAGCTGGTCCAAGAAGGGGGAGAAGACATGATAAGCGCCTTACTAACAATCTGCAATAAGATCTGGCAGTCAGGGGATTGGCCCACACCATGGACCCAATCACTTATAATAACTCTCCCCAGAAAAGGCAACTTACATCAATGCCAGAATTATCGCACGATCAGTCTTATATGCCACCCAAGCAAAGTCATGTTAAAGATGCTACTCAACAGGCTGAAGCCACAGGCAGAGGAAATCATAGCTGAGGAACAGGCAGGCTTCAGACCAGGGCGCAGCACAACTGAGCAGATCTTCAACCTGAGAGTTCTATGTGAGAGGTACCTCCAGCACCAGCAAGACCTCTATCATGTCTTTGTGGATTTTAAGAAAGCATTTGACAGGGTGTGGCATACAGCTCTTTGGTCCACCATGAAGCTATACAACATCAATGCCAACCTGATCAAAGTCATAGCAAACCTTTACAACAAGGCCACTAGCGCAGTCTGCTTCAACAGCAAAATAGGAAACTGGTTTAGGACTACAGTTGGAGTCAGACAAGGCTGCTTGCTCTCACCTACTCTTTTCAACATCTTCCTGGAAAAAATCATGACAGATGCTCTGAAAAATCATGAAGGAACTGTCAGTATTGGAGGCAGAACAATCACGAACTTGCGCTTTGCGGACGACATTGATGGCCTTGCAGGAACAGAAAAGGAGCTAGCTCAGCTGGTGGAAAAGCTGGACAGTACAGCCATTGCGTAAGGGATGGAAATCAGTGCAGAGAAGATAAAACTTATGACAAATAACACCAGTGGTATTGACACTCACATCATGACTGTAAGCCCAAAAATGGAAACAGTTAATGAATTCAAATACTTATGAGCCATTGTGACAGATGAGGGATCAAAACCAGAAATACTGTCCAGGATTGCGCAGACAACAGCATTGACAAGATTGAAGACCATATGGAAGGACAGAAACATCACGCTCTGCTCCAAGATCAGACTGATGCGCTCCTTAAACATCTCAGTGTTCTTGTATGCCTGTGAGTCATGGACCCTAACAGCAGACCTTGAAAGGAGGATACAAGCCACTGAAATGAGATGTTTTCGAAGGCTGCTTGACATTTCATACAGAGATCACATCACGAACGAGGAAGTGGGAAGCAGAATCAGGCAAGCCATCGGGCTCTATGTAGACCTATTAGCCATTATGAAAAAACACAAACTGAAGTGGTATGGGCATGTCACTCGTTCAGCAGGTTTTGCCAAAACAATCATGCAAAGCACTGTGCAAGGAGGACGAAGGAGAGGAAGACAGAGGAAAAGATGGGAGGACAATTTCTCAGAGTGGACAGGACTGAGGCTGGGCGATATGCTAAGAATGGCAGAGAACAGAGAGGAATGGAGGGAGCTGGTTACCAAGTCATCAGTGGTGCCCCAACGGTCGGCAAGACTACGGGATATAGATATATAGATAGATAGTACGGGTGATGGTGTGACTAGCGCAAGCGGTGTTATTACAGGTTTTAGTGGCTGTAGATGTGTGATTTTTGGACTTAAGTTTACAGATTGATTGCGTCCTAATTTCTGATCATACCCTGCAACAATTATATCATTATTATAGTTTGTTATTGTCCCCATTTGGAGTTGAAGGTCAGATGGTAACATGTATAACCTGATGCCAACTACAAAGTCAACTTTTGATCAGGCATATCTGAGAACGTCTTGGTAGTGTTGTATGCTTAATGAGAGATCTACTACTGAATTGATTGAGTCTTCTAGGTTTGCAAGAATATGTTTTTGTGCTTCAAATTTGCCACTCCTGTTTAAGATGTTTGATTTTGTTTGAGCTTGTGCTACTAGTATACACCACAGATACGTTCTGATAGACTCATTAATGCGCTCGACTCCTGCTTGAGTAAACCCGTCACTCTGGTCTAAGGCAAATGTGATCCAGGCATTAGACTGTTTTTGTTCAATTGAGCCTAACCAGATTTCAGATTTTGATGAGAATGAAAAGTAGGGATGCCAGTAATCTTGAGGGTATTGTCTGTGACTCAGAGCATAATACAATGTATCCATGCCGTGGTGATCATCAAGTTTTTGTGTAAAGTCATACTTTGTACTGATGTTAAATTCATTACAGATGCGTTCAATCACTTTCATATCCATGGGGTTGTTAAACTGGTTAAAACTGGATTCAGTGGGCAGTGGGACATGGAGTTCTGACAGTATTCTTCTAAGCTTATAATACGTGTGAAAACGATACACAGACCTAATCAGTTTGTTTGAGTGATTCAAGTGGTCTGTAAAAGAAACACCACAGCCTGTAGTTGATCATAGTATAGCAAAGTTAAGCTGGTTTTGAAACATCTGTAGTGGGCTTGAAGACCACTTTCTTGCAGTTGCATCATCTGTTATGGGTGGGATTAGGTAATGATCAAAAGGATTTGGAACCTTTGGCTTGAAATAAATCTCCTTCGGACAGAGCTATATCGAGCTGATTTAGCTGAATTATTTTCTGATCATAAGTAGGTGCGACGTTGTACTTGGCATCTACATTAAATTGAAACGGATTTGTAGTACTAATTGTTGGTGATTTAAATTCCATCGTGCTTTTTTATGAGATAATAAAAATGTTTATCACATTAACAAATCTTGATACCAGTAAACAAGTGATGTTAACTAATGGGATTGATAATCATGCTAATAAAAAAGCTGCAGCTATCCATGAAATGTTCTACGTGAGTTGTACATTGCTTAACGTCCCATGAAATGTT
The DNA here is from genome assembly GCA_036245525.1 of Semisulcospira habei. Taxonomy (NCBI): domain Eukaryota; kingdom Metazoa; phylum Mollusca; class Gastropoda; family Semisulcospiridae; genus Semisulcospira; species Semisulcospira habei. Next base: position 318,444,053 of record BTPG01000001.1, read on the forward strand.
CTATGCTGTAAAGTGGTTTAATGTAGAAGATGGTGAAAGTTATCAAATATTTTACGATATCAAGTCTGTGCCTATACCAGCTGGGTATTATGACTTTTGTACTATAGCTAACTTTTTTCAAAGTAAGTTTAAAATTAAAGCAACTGTAATTCCAGATAACTTACTTGTTACATTAGAATTTCCGAAAGGTAGTCAGTATTCATTGTCAGCCAGTTTTATAGTGTTACTTAGTTTTTTTAAGTGAAGACAAAATATATTTCAATTTACAAAACTTTAAAGATGAAGATTGGACATTAGTGTTAGAAAGCGGACTTACAAGGGCAAATAAACAAAAAATAACTGGAAGATATCCTGTTCATTTGTTAGTGCATACAAAATACTAACCATTTATTTAAAAGAACTAAACACAACTGAAAATGTGCACAATGGTGGACCTTCAACTTTTTAAAGATGTGTGTTGACTGGAACTGCTCCTTATTGTGAAAGTGTGGTTGTTAGATTTCTTAATTTGAAGTTAAAAAAATTAGTCTCCAGTTTCTTTGAATCACTGGTTTATCTGTAACTAATCAGGATGCCAAACCAGTTCTGATGCATGATTTTTGTGTTGTCTTAGGGATGGCGGGCCAGTCGCGGATCAACGATAGGTCATTGTCAAAATTGACGTAATTTTGTGATCAATTATTTTATTTTAAATTTTTATTTTTATTATTTTTTTCTTATTTATTTTTAGGCTTTAAAATCTCTTATGGTTTATTTCTTACTTTTTTTTGTGGATGTAGAACCATATGATTATTACTACATCATTCTGACAATGTGTTTACACTTTCTTGAAAACAGTGGCTTATTTCGGATGTTTCTTTGCCAGAGGCATGAACGCTTGTGTCATTGTCAAAAGGTCGCACACAACATCGTTGTTATTACAACACAAGTTGAGATGGTTTATAAATAGCATGAACAACAAAGGTCCCATAAAATATCCTTGAGGTACCCCATATTTGACGTTACTGTCATGACAACATTGATTTTGAACAGAGAGAGAGAGAGAGAGAGAGAGAGAGAGAGAGAGAGAGAGAGAGAGAGAGAGAGAGAGATCATTTAATTAATGTATCTGTCTGAAATGCTGAAATGATAAGATAATGTACACGCCCATGATTGCAAACATAATTCTATACACTCCTTTAACCCATTACTTCATATTTTAGATCAAGGGTGGTGCCAGAATAGCTTGGCGCTTCAGGCGCCAAGCTATTCAGGCACCATCCTTGAACTTCCAATCAAATTAATTTCAAGCAGTAATTATCAGAATGAAAAAAAGGACCTGCTCCAGGCAACAAATCGCTAGGAGTTTTCAATATCTTGTGTAATAGTAATGGGGTTGTATAAATATTTCTAGTAATCTTACAATAATGCTTAATTTAATTAAAGTTTGAATGTCGTAAATTGAATGTCTTTTCTGCTTTTCTTCTCCCTCATTGGTAGGAGAGTTTCGCTGATGTGCACAAGGGACAGTATAAAACCTGTTGCGTGTGCCTGTACTAACATGCATTGTAACAGGAAGAGTAAAAAGGGTAAGCATGTCTTAATTATGGCTAGACAATATTGGTAACCCATTGTGTCATTCCAAAACATTTGGCAACCAGAGCGGGTCCTTTCGAAATATTTATTAAAAAAACCCCACAAAGTTTTGTCTTTTAAACCACCATGCCCGAGCTTTTATTTATTAATTTATTTATCTATTTATTTATGTTCATAATCGGTGCCTTCTTATCACAAGCAATAAGCATACTTATCTCAACACTGGTTGTCTTCCTCGATACGCTACCGCCGATAGGCGATAGTGAATCGAGGGAGACAACTAGTGCGACTCATCATTTGTCCTGTCTACCACAATCGCCAATAGCCATGTGTGCCAATGGCTCTCGAGCCAAGGCGTGATTTGTGAGCCTGTTGCGGTCGCGTTTATGTTTGTATCACACTCATACCTGTGTCCACACGGGCTGCCTCTCTCGATTCGCTACCACCTTTGATAATATTGACATAATGTTACGTGTCCTATCTCCTGCAAACGACAACTGCCAAGTGTGTGCAACAACGTCCTTGGGTAAGCGTCGGTCCTGTGGACTATTTGCTCACTGGTTAGTTGTCCTAATCCATGGATTCTTAAGGGGCCAGACCTACCTAGATATATGCAAAAAAAAAGAGAAGAGATTTCTTTAGACACTCTTAGTAAAGCACAGCATTGCATTGATCGGACAATTTTAGTTGTTGCTTATTACAAGAAAATACGAACCGCTCCCTGCAAATTCATAGCATAAAATGAAACCTCCTGACCTCCCGATTATCTTCGACTTTCGCGGTACAATGGCTCCTTTAACCTCCCTCAGGCCTACAAGTGTCCGTGTAGCAAACCTGTGCGACCAATAACTTATAATATACCACTGCAACCATTGGGGATCAACGGAAGTTATGCAAGCACATCATCATCACAGTCAAAACCAGCAGCGATTTTGCAGAACAGGAAGCTGTTTACTACCTTGATTTTCTGTTCAAACCGGTCAGCTAACTTAGACTGAGTTGGTAACGTGTGGCAGTGAACACGTTTTTGTAGTAGGTCCGATCACACTCCGATTGAAACGTTTCTGAGGTATAGATCCTAATGAGCACCCACAGTTGCCGGGCATCATGACGGATCTATACCTCTTGCTGACACCAATTTAAATCCACCTGTCTAAAGGCCTGGCCACACATGCCTATTTTGAGGCCGATTCTCATGCAGTTCCCCAGATTCTTGAGAAAAACGAGAAGACCGTATTTACCAAGGTATACAGGCTGATAACGTTGCCAAACTCAGAATCAATGCAGCATCAGCAGTCAAGGATGTTATTGTGGCAGAAACATATGGCAACAGATTTTGCATTCCACTTGAATTTGAAATCCTAAAAGCACATTTGCCATATTATCATGGAGCACTGAATGACCGTTTAAGCTTTGAACTAACTTTTAATGACTACTCCAAAGTTATCAAATCCACGGATCTCAAGGCAACATACAAGATCTCTAACATCTCTTTCGAATATGAAATTGTCACACACACTGAACTAGCCAGACTCATTCAAAATCAGTACCAGTCAAGACTGCTGATTTATTATGACCGTGTGATAAGACACAGTTTGATGCATAAAGACAAAAGTGATCCAATGTGTAATATCAACCTAAACACGCCTGCTAGGTCACTAAAAGGCATTCTTATGTTGTTTGTTGAACCAGGAAGTCCATTCAAACGAGATTCAGAAAAATTATACAATCCAAAGATTACACATTTGTCCTGTACAATCGAAGGCTGTCCAAATCAAGTCTAAGCATCAGGCATGCTACATTATCAACACTATGACGAGATAGTAAAATGGACAGGTGGAAGACTTAGAGAGAAACCAGCAAACATGGCATGCAAAGATCTGCATTTGTTTGACATAAGAATGGGACAATACCTGACAGACAAATGCACTTTGGCTAGACCTGCATAGTACAAATGATGATTACCTACACGGGTCTGGTCATACTGTTAAAAATGGCAGTGACGGAATTACAATCCAAATACAAAAAAAGACTGAAACCAACGGAGCAATAAATATATACCTGTATCTGATTTATGATGCACAACTGAACATTTAAGAAAGCAGACTAATTAGTCACGTGTATTAAAATTATATTCTGTTTTAAAATGAACTTGCTCACACTCGACCCTCATTGTGGTTTGTTTTGTTGTTCCGCAGGTTGTGGGAAAACTGAATTTGTTCTTGATCTCTTACAAACAAGATATATCTATCATTTCGAAAACATTGTGATATTCTGTCCTACTATCAAACACAACAAAGCTTATCACAACCATTTATTTATTTAGGATGACAATAACATTTATTTAGTTGACCCTGAGAAAAAACTGTATGACTACCTGCAGTATTTTTACAAGCAATTTCAAGGACAGCCAACTTTGTTTATTGTTGATGATTGCTCAGCAGAGAAAGACATTGTTAAGAAGAGAAACACTCTAGCAGAACTGGCTTTAAAGTGACAGACATGCAAATATCAGTGTATGGATTCTCACTCCAAAATATAATGCTCCACTGAAAGATTTTTGAGAGCAACTAAAGTTTATTTGTTTGTTTTACTGTAAAGATCATGTCAGCTTTGAAGACTGTCTCAGAGAAAATGATGTCATACCCAGCAAACATGAATGAGAATTTGTAAAAACTAAACTGAAATTGATTAAGCATCTTGAGCTTATCTTAAAGACAGATCAGCCTACAGGGTATGAAATAGTAAATTAATTTATACTTTTGTTTTGGTTATAAAAATGACGGACGGACAAACCATTGATATCATAGACTGCTTCAGAGATATCCAACACTTTGAAGACATAAGAGCGCATTCCAAACAACAACTTGCCGTAAAACCAGCAATAGCAGCGCAAGCGGTACCTGCGGTGATATACGTTACATATAATGTGACTTTAGAATATATTGATGGGAAACCGTTTAAAGAGTACATTGCTGGTGATTTTAAGACATAAACCTTAAAGTTGATGATAACTGTCAGGGCTGTTTTCAGATAGTGTATGAACAAATACATTAACAACTAAATAAACTGAATGTTTGTTTCATAGGTGTTACAGTAAATAAAGTGGTACTACACATAGAGTAAAAATTTTCTATTTATTATTTTGTCGGACAAATAAAAATGATGGACAATGCTCAAAGCCCTCCAAACTTACGAAACTTGTTTCACACAACAGAATTGCCTATATCTAATAGTTACAATGTTTATGAATCGATAGAAAGATCTTTTGCTGTCATACAAGATAATCTTCTTTCAGGTAGTGTAAAGATTCAGGTTGTTGCTAAAATAGAATTTAACAGGGTAGATGGTGAAGTGATTGTATCGTATATCTCAACAAGACAACACACAGTTAATGCAAGAAGATAACTAGAGAATGTGTTTAGAGACTGTTGCCTGACTTCCTCGAAGCAATTGGCAGAGCAAAAATGAAGGGGTCTGTTTGGCATGAAGGATATGTACATGAACTACAACTGACGCAGTCAAGATATCATCCTATATTAGGTAAATCATGGCTGCCACTGCCAACTGAGGTTGCAAACAAAAGGGCTGTCGTCAATATTCAGAACAAAGATAATTTCTGTTTTATGTGGTGTGTGCTTGCTAAACTACACTTTGTAAAAACAAAACCTGATCGCGTATCTAACTACATCAAATTTGTAAACGAACTCAACTTCAGTGGTATAGATTTTTCTGTAAAGGTAGAGGACATAGACTTGTTTGAAAAACTAAATCCTGGCATATCTGTGAATGTGTATGTGTGGGATAATGAGTCTCTTAACAAGTTACAGCCAATTAGAGTATCACCACTTGCTCCAATCAACAGACAGCCAGAAGATAAGCATGATGACCTCTTATTAATAAGTGATGAAAATGGTAATGATAACTTTCACTACACAATTATCAGGAGTATATCATTACTAATTCATGGGCATACAAAAAAAACGCAATGGTAAACAGGAATTTTTTTAAAAAATGTTTACAAAGGTTTTCTTCTATTGAAGTAGCACACAAAAACGTTAAACATTGTAGGTCAGCTGATTGCATTCAAACAATACTTAGGTATCCAGATCCTGGTAGTCAGGTATATTTCAAGAACTATGGGAATCAGCAAAAGCTGCCGTTTGTAGTGTACGCTGATTTTGAATCACTGGTTGTACCATATGACAGTCCTGTTCCAGAATCATTACCAAAGACTGTAAAGTTGAGTGACCAAGTGGTGTGTTTTTTCGGATACATTCTTGTTAGGTCAGATGATCAGCATACAGAACCTGTTATCTACAGTTCTGAGAATGCAGCAGCTGAGTTTTTAACAGAAATGAGACAACTACATAGTAGTGTAGTACAGTATCTGGAAAAGTGTCAGATGCCTTTGATGATGGCAGAAGAAGATAAACTAAATTTTGATATGGCGGTGATGTGTTGGATTTGTGAACAACATCTCTAAGATGATAAAGTTTGCGACCATGACCACATAACTGGGCATTACAGGGGTGCTGCACATAACAATTGTAACTTGCTATTAAAAGCAGATCCCAAGACATATAAACTGCCTATCGTTTTCCACAATCTCAAAGGGTATGATTCACACATTATCATGTGTGCTGTAGATAAGTCTCACAAAAAAATTAGTTGTATTGCCCAGACAACTGAAAAATATCTGACTTTTAAGCTAGACAACAAATTAGTGTTTTATGACTCAATGCAACATTTGTTTTTAGGGCTTGCTAGTCTGGCAGAAGGTCTGACTGAGTTTCCAATAACAAATAAATATTTTGAGCCAAAGTTGTTGAGCCAGAGTTGATCAAGAAAGGAGTCTACCCCTACGAGTATGTTGATGACTGGGTTGTGTTTGAAGAAAGGAGTCTGCGCCAAAAGAGGCATTTTATTCTACACTAAATGGTAAAGGTATTTCTGACTCTGAATACCAGCATGCTCTTGATGCTTGGGATAAACTAGGGTGTGAAACGATTGGTGACTACCATGACCAGTATTTGAAAGCTGAAGTTTGTTTGCTAGCAGACATATTTGAAAGTTATCGTGAAAAGGGTCTATTGCACTTCGGCCTTGACCCAGCTTGCTATATAACTAGTCCTGGCATGACATGGGATGCATTTTTAAAATTCAGCAAGATATATATGGACCTGCTGTATGATCGCACGATGGGTGAAATGGTGGAAGGTGGATTGAGGGGAGGCATTAGTATAGTCGCAAAAACAACTATGCCAAAGCCACCAACAAGTATCTTGACGACCTTGACTTTGACCCCTCAAGGTCAAGGTCATTCATATTGTATGTGGATGCTATCAATATGTATGGCTTTACGATGTTTGAGTTATTGCCCTTGAAAAACTTTTGTCTGCATGATTTGTCACAGTATGACATAACAGAGTTAACAAACTGTATTATGACTCATGACCGAAATGATGCAAAAGGTTGAATCTTTGAAGTCAACCTGGAGTACCCACACCACCTACATGATTACCACAATGATTATCCATTGGCTGTTGAGAAAATGTCTTTGACGGGGAAAAAAGAAGACGCTAAACTTGTGCCAAATCTTAATGATAAATTCAATTACATTTGTCACTATCGCTTACTGCAGTTTTACATCAGACATGGGTGAGTAAGAAAAAATTTCACAGAGGCATAAGCTTTGATCAGTGTGCTTTTATGAAAAATTACATAATGAAAAACACAACCCTGCATGCAAGAGATGGCAACACTGCTTTTGACAAAGACTTCTTTAAGCTTATGAACAATGCCTGTTTTGGTAAGACGATGGAAAATCCTCATCACCGCAAAGATGACTGTGAGATTGGTCACAACTCAATCAGGTGCAATTAAACTTACAGGCAAGCCACAATACACAGGGTATAAAGAGTTTCATCCATCATTGTTTGCAGTGACACTCGAAAAAAAAAAAAAGATTGTTTAACTGGACAAGCCAGTATTCATTGGCATGTCAATTCTTGAGTTATCAAAATTATTAATGCTTGAATTTTACTATGATTACTTTAAACCAAAGTATCCTGAGTGCCGACTGTGATACACTGACACTGACTCTATGATTATATATGTGCCTACTGAAGACTTTTATGAAGACATGAAAACAGAGTTGCATATGTATGACGCGTCTGATTATCCTAAAGATCACCCGCTGTACAGCACACAAAACAAGAAAGTGCCTGGGAAGTTTAAAGACGAACTGAATGGAGTGCTGATAGTTGAGTACGTTGGATGGAGATCAAAATGTATTCCATACTGCACCAAAAAGGCAGTCAGTCTAAAGCCAAAGATATAAAAAAGCGATAAAAAGTAGACATTTGTCATGAACATTATAAGCAAGTTTTAGATGGAGAACTAATGCCTGATTATCCAAACAAGTCACTGAGGTCAAATAGACACAGTCTTGAATTGATCCAAACACATAAGAAGTCACTTGTAGTAGTAGACACAAAACGAGTGTTTCACACTAAGGAAAAGGCTTTTGCACCTGGTCATTACGTGATCAAGTTATCTGAAGAAATAGCCAATGAAATGATTGATGAACTGATTAATGAAATGGTTAAAAATGTGTAACAGTGTATGAAGGAATAATCTGTAATTCTTCTCTGACAAATGCCCTATGTGGGGCAGGTTCATATTGATAATAAATTGACGGGTTAGCGCTAGTGCCAGAAACTTTTTTTTTAAAAATTGTGAACAGACGTGGACCAAATTGGATCAGTTGCCCTGCTCCTGATGTCATTCTCAGCCTCACTGGGTTGATATAGATATCTCATCTGTTTTGTAAACAAGCTTGTGTCTGGTGCTAGTGGCGGTGTTCTTGTTTCTGGCTCTGTCATTGTTTTCAATTTAATAGCATCAGCAGGTTTTAAACGACCTTCGTTATTCATTGCTTTTATCACAGATGGTAATCTTTCTACCCACTCAGTGTTACGTGTGTCATGCATGAGTTCCTTTGAATACTGGTAGCTAAAAAGTCTCTCTGATAATTGTTTGTTAAAGTTTTTTACAATTGCCTGTGATCTGTGTACACCCGACATCCCACGTCTAATGAGCACTCCATGCTTCGCAAATAACTGATTAACGGCTCCTTTAAATTTAGATCCGTCATCAGCTTGAACAAACCTGGGGAATTTTAAAGGGCCTCTTTTATAGATAATTGATAACGCTGTTGCTACAGTGGTTTCATTTTTGTCAGTTATGGCTTCGGTTTCTTTGAACCTTGAAGCTATGTCTACAACAGTTAGTGCATACTTGTAACGCTTCTTTCTTATTGTATCGTGTGGTAAGAACAGGAAGTCCATTTGATGGGTATCATTGGGCATAGTGTTCACAAAATGAGGTCTTGATATTTTTCGGGGAGCAGGAAGATATATTTGCCAAATTGCTTGTTTTGTAGCCACAGTTTCATTTGTTTGAGTGTGACATCACCGCCCACAGCTGCATGTAACTTCTCTATCGCAGTCTTTCCTTTCCAGTTGCCAATTGGAGAGTAATATATTTTTGATAGTTTAGTCCCGGTGTCTGTCATTTTTTTCTAGCAATAAAAACTCCTGTAAAATAAACAAATGTCATTCCCACTAAAACAAAGATTATATCTCCCCATTTCTTTGTTGTGTGCTTGGTTGGTAGTAGTCGCTAAGTTTTGGCTGTGAAATGGACATGTCTTCGCCAGTAACAAGAAAATATTCTCTGATTGAATCATCAACATTTGAAAATGTATGCTATGCGTGACCTTCTAGCCTGAGTTTTTCATTGATGAAATCAAGTTTCTCTATTCTTCGCTTTTCATATGCCTGCTGGGCTTGTGGTAATTTTTCAGATGCCTCATTGTGATGTCGCAATTCTTCTGCAGATTCCTCTCTACTCACTTTTGAAAAGAGATAATTTGACCCGCTAAATGCCAGGGCATTGACAACCGCCCCTCACACGATAACAGCTAAAGTTGCCATACTTTTTTTTATTTACACAGAAACATTTTTGGGAATAATTCCTTGCTTGGCACGAAAGTCTTTTGTAGCAATTGACACTGTTACAACAACTACTAGCTTAGCCGTATCTTCAAAGTCTAATCTTCTCAAGTGTGCCGATCTCATTTTGAGAAGCTTTTTCCCAGCATAGAATAAGCAACGGCTAGTCTGCTTATTATGGCAGAGTGATAGACAAGGTTTATTATATTCTTTGGGTCGCTCATTATTTTATGCAATAAAAAATAAAAGAATATTTTCATTCACTGCATGAAAAATAGATCGAAGGGTTATGACATTGCTGGTAATGTGGCGACTTCTGGTTTTATTTTTGGAGTGTCTAATTTTTGGGACACTCTTCGAGTGTGTGGTTTGTATTTTTTGTATAATTGGTAAGCTACGTAACCAAATCCAACAACAAATCCACCAACTAAATATTTTGTTATTTCAGGTTTAGACTGATGGGTGGCAGGTTCAGTTGATAACATCTCACTTAGTTGAGGATGGTGGGGGTGAGGGTGTTGGCAGTGGCATGGTTGTTGGGGTCGGGACTGTTGACAGCGGGCCAGTTATGTGATCCTTTTGTGCTATAGCCTAAAGCTGTATTTTTTTTGGTCTATTATATTCATGTCACGACCCCGCTTCCGGGGTGCGAACTATGAGTGCTGTCACTCGAGATTCACCCAACCCACACTAACACAAACCTAACACAAACACCAGAGGAACAATAACAACAACGTTTATTAAATATAACCCTAACAAAAACTAACTATTCACACTCAATCCTAATCACGCACTCACCCGTCACATTCACACACACATACATCCAGACTCCCCAAACTAAATATCCTTAGTACACAATACACAATAACAACAAATAAACTAAATAATCCTAATACAATACAAAATAACAATATATAAGTAAAACGACTATCCTTACTACTAAAAAGAAAAGAAACTGATGAACTTAAACCATATGCCACTAGACCCAGCCGGAAGCACAAGCGTCAAGCGCTGGCGCCAGTTGTACCAACGCCTTTGCTTCTGTGGAGAGTCTAACACAGCATGTGGCTCCTTAAGCAATACGATAATTCACCTAGCACAATAACTATATCAATCAAATAAGCTTGCTTACTAACTCAAAGATCGAGAAAAATTAATACAATGCGTACGCTACTATAACTCCCAAAAGGGATCACGAACAACAAGTTCGAATTAAGCTAGCAAATTATACATTGACAGCACAAGGCTCTTAACTAGGAGGTCTCAGGACACACAACTTTCCTTTAACTAGTACGTCTCAGAGTAATATCACATAAGCACATGGAGACTAAACATCGCATATGCAAATGGAGACTAATCAATATCACATAACTTAATGTAACTGAAAGTTGAATAAATAATATATTTCACGTGACGGGACCTCCTCGCCGGAAGCACAACCGTTGAGCGCAGTTCAACTTGACGCTCTTGCTTCCGCGATAAGATCTTCCGTAACACAGGCTACTTTAAACAATAATATAACTCCAAATGTTACTGTACCAAAAGCTCCTCTAGCAATACAATCGCTACAAAGAGAATATGAAATAGACTAACGTTCCTTATAACAATGATACACAACTTCACATAAACAGGTTAGAAATAACTATATGGGACGACCCAAAATGACTAAATACGAGGCGTGCGAAGGCACCCAGGTCCGGTGTCGTAGCCCACAAGGCGGAGCGACACAGTCAGCTTCCACACAGTACCACAGCACGCTGGCAGACTAGCTGGTTAATTCTTCGTATTTAAAATGCACTGTAACAAAGGTGCAAAATATTCATATAAATAACTAACAAAAGACAAGATAATCACATCACCCTTCCCGCAACTTTAACTGCCGTCTTTTATATTCCCTTCACCTTTTTTCCTGCAACAATAAACTCAACCTCCACAAATACATATTCACAATGATATCACACTTCCCGCAACAATAGATTTAACCTCAACATTCTCTTCACCTCTCTCCCACAACAATAACTGCAACCTCAACATCTTCTCTTCATCTCTCTCCCGCAACAATAGATGCAAACTCAAAATACATATTTACACGTCACCACCTAACTCACTTCCAATATTTACACTCCTACCAACGCTAAATACTGAGACGAACTCAGTCGCCTACTCGGCGTTAAATCCCAATAACTACTTCACCGCTAGCTACTCTAGAAATACAACATAGCCCTCTACTTTCTATTCACTTTTATTCTACGCCTGCCCCCCAATACACACTAGCCAAAATAACGAACATGCAAACACAAACAAAACCCCCGAGCAAATGGCCACTAAAAGATTGTTACGTGCACTTACTTTCATCCGTGAAGACGCCCCGGCTAGGACGAAGACAAACAAGACAAGACAAGCCAGGGTAAAGTCGTTGCAGCTCTTGTTCTCGTCACATGACACCGACTACCGGGCCCGAACCAGGGCCGTATCGTAGGACCGTCACAGAGGGACGACACAGCTACTTGAGGCTGGCGGCAAATGGAAACCCACGCCCGCACAACCCCCCCCCCCCCCCCCCTCAAAGACTATGTTGAAAAAACGACTGCTTTCGTTCGCTGGTGTTTTGCGACTCGCTAGTAATTTTGAAACCGTTAGGTTGGCGAAATACTGCTCACTACCTCACGTGATAAAAATTCACGTGAAGCAGGTACCACCCGATGACGTTCAGACTGGGTGGCCACGTGGCTGCACGCCGTCCACCCAACCTCCCGCACAGCAGCAAATACACGTGTAAAGGCCATATACTACATACCTACGCTAACGTTACCCGGTGACTGACTAAACCTTGTCACCCCTCTAAACTCATGCCCCTACAAAATTAGACACAAAAAAAACTCGTGTGGTGACAATTCAGCTAATCTTTTTCTTGTCTCAACCCTGCCAGGGTTTTTCGGTTTAGTTATCATTTGAATCTGAGTCGAGACATGGCTCATCTGTGGGGTTGTCTGGGTGTCGTCCGTTCGATCCATTCGGTTCATTTCCTTTTGTTAAAAAAATTATTTTTCAAAAATCAATATGACTCCCAGTAACAAGCAAAGTTACCACAGGTGCAATGTAATTGTCAAACTTGTAAAAACATAACACATGCTAATTTGCCTATTGAACTTCAAACGCCCCCACTGGGTCTGCCCTAGAGGAACTTGGTGGGGTTGTCTACTTTTTAGTTCCTAGGGTCACCTCGTCTAACCCCTGCAAGGTGGGTTCTACTCTTTTGGGGGTTTGTATTTCTGTCTTTCTGGTCCATTCATCTGTATTTTTCTTTTGAAATTCTCCCTCCTGTCTGCGCTTCTTGCAGTTCTTTTCTTCATTTAGCGCAGGCACGTCCTGAGAAGGCCTTTGTCGCTTGCGGGATGTAAAGTAATCTATACTCACTCCTTGAACTTCAAACAATAGGTTGCCTTCGAGATCGCTACTTAGACTTTTTAGTATCGACTGGGAAAAAGTGACTAACAGCCTTTGTATAGAGACACAAGAGACCGACTGAGATCACGAATCATTAGTGAAGCGATGTGATTTTCATATTTGGTGTGTAGCCTGATGATTTTTTCTGTTGAAAGAGATTCAATGTCCTCTGTGGTATAAGAGTTTTCTGAGATAAGCTTTTGATTTGCCTGAAACAACCACAGAAATAAGATGTTCCCTTTTAGAGCTTATGGCTGTATTATCCAACGAGTTGATTTCTCTCAACAGAAGAAGTTCCTCCTGATTCATTTTATAATATAATTTTAAAAAAGTAAAACAAAATTCAACTTATGTTTTAGCTGTTTCGGCTTAGCTTTGTCTCGTGAGAAGAGTGCATTTAGCTCTTGACACTAACGGGTGTCGGGTGTCGAGTTTTTAAACTACACAGGCATCTGATTTGCACTCCTAGAATAATTTTGTTTAAAGTTAGTATCCTATCCAGCTGTTTGTAAGTTTGTTATTGGGTGCCCGTATATGGTGCAGTATGACCGCTGATTTAGGTGCACTGACTTTCGTACGTATCAACTGGAGTGCACGCAAATATCTTTAAAAATAGACCTGATGACAAACTTATTGCTGTTTGTCAAACTTATCGCTGAAAATTGATCATGGTCTTTTTATTTTGAAATCATCAGGGTGTTTTGAGATGACGGGCCGGTGGCGGGTCAGCGATAGGTCATTGCCCAAATTGCCATAATTTTGTGGTCGATTTAAAAAAAAATTATGTTATTATTATTTTTTGTTAGTTTTAAAATCTCTTGTGGTATATCTCTAAAGTATGCTAGTCACTACAGGACAGAAACATCAGCATCGGCGTCCATCCTTACAGCTATATTTGGAGAATGAAGAAACCGAGCAACTTAATGAGCGTAAATATTTATGAGTATGTGTAGACCAACAACGTAGCTTGAAATCTCACATTAATATGATATGTAAAACAGTTTCTGAAAATATTTTCTTACTTTCACGGCTTAGACACGTGAGAGACACACATTGTCGCAAGCTATATTTTTTTATGCACATTTTAAATCCCATTTAGACTCATCCCGTTTGGGATTGGTGTAGAGACATGCACAATATCAGACTGAACTCTTTGCACAAAAGGGCTATGTATACAAATGATTGAACAAGGACCCATTCCAACGTTAGACAAAATGAAAAAAACAAAACATTCAACATCCTTGGCTTGCGCCAACAATTAAATTCGAATAAGTCCGTTTTTTTGCTCAAGATCCTACACGAACACACACCTCAGTACTTATCTTCAAAGTCTGAGACACAAAAAAATGCGTGCGGGGCCCTCGAGGAACAGTGTTCTGCATGCATACCTCTCCCCCGTATTGATCTGTTTAAACCAGTCTTTCCTTTTCAGGGCATCTTACGTAACCCGTTCAGTGCCAACTGACGCGGACTGTATTTCTGCAATCTTCGTTAATTGAACACCCAAAAAACTCTAGCTGTCCAAGGGACATGGATTCAAAGTGGTGTCAGCAAGAGGCATAGATCGTGATGAGCCCCCGCAACTAAAGGGGCTCATAAGGACTTATACCTCTTGCAGTAGGGTGGTATTGAAATTATCTCGGTGCTGAATGGGTTAAATTGTGCCATGTACTGATTTTTATTCATGTGTGACAGAATGGTGCCATCGTATGCTTATTTTGAAACTGCTTTTCTTTCGTTAACACATTTGAGACGTGTCGCATCGCATGTTGCGGCACGTCTCGAAAGAGTTAATTCACTCGATACGTGCCGCATGCGGATACGCGGCTCGAGTGAGTTAATTAAATTGTGTCGAAGCAACACCACAGCTTGTACAAAATGGCATTGAGGCGTTGTGCTCTTGTTCTAAACCTCTTAGTCCATTCGTTTTCTCCGCACATCCAAATAAAAAATAAAAAAAATCCATCCTGGTTTGACTCATACTATAGTCTGTCGACTGTTATTTCATTCGTCGAGAGCCGAAGGCCAATTTCCGGATGATAGTGAATTGACTCAGTTCCTGCGGGGAAAACCGAAACACAGTAATAAGTTATTGGTATCAGGGGTTTGCCAGACGGATCCTTGTAGGGCTGAGGGAGGTCAAAGTAACCATTGACTTCCTGAAGGCCTACAAGGGTCCGTGTAGCAAACCCTTGCCACCAACAACGTATTTGTTTTTATTCCTCCGCTATATTCGTTAAAGTAGTCAAGTTGAGCAAACTTGGAAAGTCTGTGGCTTCTGCTGTAGTTGACAAAAAAAAAAAAAAAAAATGCTCCGAGCGAGCCCTTGCAGTTGAAAGGGGTCATAGTTATGCGTAAACACAGCTCTTCCTGTCAATTTCAGCTTGACTTTTGAAATGGGCGATACTGGCAGTTAAGAAACAATCTAACCTCCTCAAATCAAAGAGCGGGGAGGAGGGGGGGGGGCGGGCGGGTGTGTGTGTGTGTGTGTGTGTGTGTGGGGGGGGGGGGTATGGTTCTGATGTTGTCTCTCAGACCAACCTCAGAAGAAATCAAGGCAATAAAACCAGAAAGGGGAGGGGGAGGATGGGAGAGGGGAGGGAATACTCTGGTCCCCCACCCCTCCCCCCTACCGAAGAGCCGATCGCAGTACGGAATCAGAATGGATATACCGAACTTTGCTGGACTCCCAAAAAATGGTTGATATGAGAGTAAGAGACATCGAGGCAAATAATTATTATTAATATTATTAATAATTAATAATTAATAATTATTGAACTTTACAGGAGAAGTCAGAAGAATCTACACAACTCCCGTCTAAATGCATATCATGATCGTGACAAATCCGGGTATCGTACATTTACATTGTGTCGAAAATTCCGCCAGTTTTGTTGTTGTCATGCATATGTCTAGCAAGACTCGCGACACTTGACATACATGGGACTCAGCGCGCTTAACCATTTGGGAGTGAGTAAAGGTATACCGCTACCGACACCGAAAGGGTTCATTTGTCCCGTGTGTGCGAGTGTTAAGCGCGCCGCAAGCGCTGCTGCTTGCTGCCGATTCCCCGCGCTGTAGCGTACGCGCCTCAAGTATGCGACGCGCCTAAGATGTTAATGAGGATTGCTGGCTTTTAACCTTAACTGACGTTATGTTGTCTGTCTCAGTCAAATTGAACGGAAAGCAACTGAAACATGCTTTTTATTTTTTTTAACAATAATGTAAAACGTGATGACAGACACAAAGACAAACACAACAAAAAATACACACAAAAAAGTGAAGTAATTTTTTTTAAAACTCTCAATGTCTGATACGTTAAACTCTTCACAGACCGAATTGGCCTCTTGTGTCTACTACAACGCACTAACTGTTCAAGATTCAAGATGACTTTATTGTTGCTGTAATAGAAGATAATCATACACAGCAAAAATTGTCATGCCACCACAGGTGTTGTTCACGTTTACTCGCTCATTCTACAAATTACAATAACAGAGCTACAAAATGGACAATGACTCGGGACGGGTGAAGCCCGTCGCCAAGGCACAGTTAATGCCCGACGCCAGTGGCCTCATCCGGACCCGAGCCTCCCTGGCAAAACAGACTGCTAAGACAGGCGTATGTCTCCTGAACACACTAGTATATGCTCTTTTGTTAAATTCCTACTTGACTAAAGCTAGTACAAAAAAATACAAGGTTAAAAACAGAAACAAATTACCGTCGAAAGGAAAATAATCTCCGATCTAGGCAACATAAAACAACGGTCAAAGCTGCACCTAGAGGCCCGTCGCAATAGTACAGCGCCGGTGTTCAGAGGGCACCGCTTCGACAAAGTCCGTCATCATCATTTATAACACATAATATCATGATGGTAACAGTCATGAGTCATTATAATGAAATAAAACCAGCACCCCCACACACAGTCATTTTCACTGACACGCCGCCGCTTGTTGGGAAATATCTGTCAACAGCGAAGGTCGGCGAGCCAGGCAGTAAGTGATACATAAACACGGCTGCCGTGGTGGTAGGAAAGCTCGCTGGTAAATTCTTCTCTGTGTGCTTCCACGCTCTTCTGTGGGGTCAGTCAGAATGAAGAAAAATCTGGCAGCCGGGGTTAGTCAGTGAATAATGTAGGATGGAGCCCGGAACAGCACATGTTTAGTAATTCCAAAGTTCATCTGCACGCTCTTCTTTAGATACATAGGCTGGCACGACTGGTAAAACAAGTCCAAATTCCGAATATTGTACAAGATTAACCTTTTGACGACGGAACACACATATGTGTGCCCCAAGCAAAGCTCCGTTGCCGACGGGACGCACACATATGTGCGCTGGCCTAGTTTCCCCATTGCCAATACCGGCAGTATGGTCTAAGGGAAGCAATCTACTATAATATGTCAAGCACTCATTTCTTTACTTGTAGAGTGACTTTTCTTGTTTGTATGGGCTGAAACCAACGAATTAGAAGCTCTAATACAAAACGTCCCCATGTGCAAAAAAAAAAAAAAATGGCGGATTTTGGTGTAAAAACTTTTATGTGTGAAGAAACTTTTCTGTTGTGCCTTTCTTTCTGGATTATTTACTGGTGACACACTAGAATATGTCTCTGGAATGCTAGGTGAGTGTAATTTTCACACTCTGGCTAACTAATACACTAACAGCATGTTCAGTTTCAGTGGAACCCAGTGTAAAACTGTTTTTGATTTTTGGCTTCTTACCCCATCTTCTTTATACACCTGTAAAATCTTAACATTACAAAATATTTTCTTCAGCATAGTGTCTACGAGTTCACCTTGAATTGCTTTTTCCACTGATACCAAATATGTTGGGGTATGATAAGATTTTTACAACAGACAAGGCCAATGAAATTTGTCAAAATTACTACGGTAGCAGGGAAAAATCAAGTTGGCAGACTACGGTGGCAAAAAGTTAAAACAATGTTACAGTTGGTACACCACAGGTATCACATAAAGTTGTCAAAAAAGTACAACATTGTTTCCACAAAACTTGATGGCACCTCACTGCCTGGAAAATAATAATAATAAGAGTCGCTTCAAAGCACATTTGGCGGATTTTGCCGCAGGGGCCGGCTAAGAGATCGGGTGCCTGGCCGCGATCTTGCCCTCGCCAGTTCAGTTAAAGATGGATCGACTATGGGTGATCAGTTTGGCGCCTTTTCATGCTGGCACTAATAAGACACTATCCATGAACTATCAAGGTCGATCCATCTCCAATGTGCACCATATCAATTAAACACGACCCTTGAACTATCGTGGTCTAGCCTTTGTCGTCTATGTCAGTGTACAATAATATAATGTGTAAGGGCCGAATGTGTTTAAAGTGCATTACCTTTCAGCTATCAAAGTACATTCAAATTAGGACATAACAAAAACGCCCTGGGACTCATACATTTTTGTTTGTTAAGTTAAATTGTTATAAGCCAAGTCATAAGTCTATTCCTATAATAGTAATAGACTTAATCCCATAATAGTAATAGACTCCTGACTTAACTCATTCAGCCCGACGCACGTATTTTCTAAATGTTGGAGGCGTCATCTAATGACTATGCACGATTTGTAGGAGATGGATCGACCATGATAATTCAAGGGCAGTTACAGATTAGCTTGGCAATGCCCTTAAATTATCATGGTCGATCTGTCTCCTTCTGTAGTGCGTCAGGTCTGAATGGGTTTTACTTGGAAAATGTGCAGTCGGAATATCTGCAAATAAGCGTGGTTATAACGACGCTTGTTTTATCCGACTTTGATGTAGGAAAGTGGACTGTGCACGGTCAAATTCAGATACAGGAATGTGCAGTTGAACTCACTGTGTTTGTTTCTTGGACTCACTGTGTCTGTTTGTTGGACTCACTGTGTCTGGTTGTTGAACTCACCGTGTCTGTTTGTTGAACTCACTGTGTCTGGTTGTTGAACTCACTGTGTCTGGTTGTTAACCCCTTCCCTGCCACTGCACGTATACTTTGTTTCTGAAATCCTCGCTCATCCAACGACCAAAAGTAACAACCGTCCACAGAATATGGCTGCAAATCGCCGGGGCTCATGAGGATCTATACCTCTTGCTGTGGATCGTGGTAAACTTTTCTTGTGAATGAAGGGGTTAAACCCGACGATGTGTGGGTGATTCTGTGTTTATTTCTATTTTTGCCAGCATATCACTGTGGCTGTTGTCTGGCCGGAGTTCTTAGTCACTGGCTGTAGACTAACCGTGAGATGGCCGTGTATCCTGCTCGGTGTTAAATCCAAATGACTAACTTGAGGTTTCAGTGATAAGAAATGTATCAGTTATTCAGCGCCACTGCATACTTTATTTTATTCATTGATTGATCCAGAGCACTTTATATATGCTTTCGGCTTGTTCTGTTTTTGAACGTCAGTGTTTTTATTTTTTCGTCTTTACGTATGATAATGATACAAACTAGACTGTTTACTAAGTAAACCAATAACTAACTAACTAGTCGTTGTAAAAACGATGTCAGCCTGTTTTCTTTCGACCAAAAGGAGCTATATTTTAAAGCTGTATTTTAGATGTAGTAGTAGTAGTAGTAGTTGTATTAGAAGTACTGAGTAGTAGTAGTTATAGTAGTAGTAGTTGTTGTAGTTGTAATAATAGTAGTAGTAACAAGTAGTAAATAGTAGTAGCGGTAGTAGCAAAATTAGTAGCAGTAGTTGTAATCATAGTAGTAGTAGAATTGTTGTTATTGTTGTTTTATTATTATCATTATTATCATTGTCAATTGCCACCCCCCCCCCCCTCCCCACCCCCACCCCTACCTCCCCGAGCCCGTAACCCAAACTAAATATTGGACCAGTTGGACCAGGATATACTTTATGTGTCCTACACGCAGTTCTCAGCAGGGCCGTCACTTAATTGTTCACTTCAACTCTTGGTTTTCTCGTATCGCGTCTAGAACAGACTTCCGAACAGGCGGTAAAACCGATACCGCGCGCAGTTGTCCAGCGAATACAATGTCCTCGGGGCGGTGCGCGGGCCAAATGCGGCCGACGTCGGCCATGGACTTTCTGCGCACATGTCTGGTGTCCTTAGGGTCTTAAAAAAGAGATTCCGATTACGCCGGACGACTGTAGCTCCCAACAACGAACGCCGGAGAGCGAATGGACGCTGTCCGGGTCAAAATGGCGCGCGTTATGGCGAAAGCGGTGGGTTAAAAAGCCCGGACAAACACCCGACATCGCTTGTGTCCGGGCTTTTAGCCACCGATTTCGTCGAAACACGTGCACGTTTGACCTACTGTTGATTTCCGAACAGCGTCCATTACTGTAACTCTTTGAGACGTGTCGCATCCGGATTCGCGGCCAAGCTGCGACACTTCTGGAAAAAGATAAGCAAATCCAAGAGGCATAGATCTTCATAATCAGACCAAAAAGGTGACTGCCAAGCGTGTAAAATGCAGAGAAGAACCCAAAGGTGAAAGAAACACGCTTAGAGAAGACAGTGACAAAACAATTGTGTTGTAACTGTCTTTTCTAAGCGTGTTTTTTTTTCCGTTGGTTTCTTCTTTGCATAGAACTCCATGACTCGGAGGAGAGGGGGAGGGGGCCAGAGGCAGGAGTGGGGGGAGGGGCGTGGGGGGTGTGGGGGGGTTATGCCTCCTGGTGATGTTTGGAGTATTGTCTATGCTGGTTATCCGCCCGCGGCGATTTATCTGTTTTGTTGTTGCGAATGGTTGGGGGGTGGGGTGGGTGGAGGTGGAGGGGGCTGGCGGGGAGGGGGGCGGAGGGAGGGGGTGGGTGGGGGCGGGACTCGTGAGGATGTATGCCACCTGGAGATGTTTGGAGTGTTGTCTACGCGTATATTACATGCTGGCTTTCCCCCGTGATTTCGTTGTTTTGTTGGGAGTCCTTCGATGCAAACGAAACCCCACTAATATATTGTATCAGTGTACCGCGACAAGCTGGTTAGTCAGGCTTTCAGCTTCTCCAACAAACGGAGCCTGTACCCACTAATATATTGTATCAGTGTACCGCGACAAGCTGGTGAGTCAGGCTTTCAGCTTCTCCAACAAACGGAGCCTGTACCCACTAATATATTGTATCAGTGTACTGCGACAAGCTGGTTAGTCAGGCTTTCAGCTTCTCCAACAAACGGAGCCTGTACCCACTAATATATTGTATCTGTGTACCGCGACCAGCTGGTTAGTCAGGCTTTCAGCTTCTCCAACAAACGGAGCCTGTACCCACTAATATATTGTATCAGTGTACTGCGACAAGCTGGTTAGTCAGGCTTTCAGCTTCTCCAACAAACGGAGCCTGTACCCACTAATATATTGTATCAGTGTACCGCGACAAGCTGGTTAGTCAGGCTTTCAGCTTCTCCAACAAACGGAGCCTGTACCCACTAATATATTGTATCAGTGTACCGCGACAAGCTGGTTAGTCAGGCTTTCAGCTTCTCCAACAAACGGAGCCTGTACCCACTAATATATTGTATCAGTGTACCGCGACAAGCTGGTTAGTCAGGCTTTCAGCTTCTCCAACAAACGGAGCCTGTACCCACTAATATATTGTATCAGTGTACCGCGACAAGCTGGTTAGTCAGGCTTTCAGCTTCTCCAACAAACGGAGCCTGTACCCACTAATATATTGTATCAGTGTACCGCGACAAGCTGGTTAGTCAGGCTTTCAGCTTCTCCAACAAACGGAGCCTGTACCCACTA
>BTPG01000001.1:318470784-318553284 GCA_036245525.1 Semisulcospira habei
CACAGCCCTTGAAATATCAGGGTAGGCGTTAAGCATCCTGCCACTACCCTTCACCGCGGCATATGTGGTATGTGGTCGTGATCACTCCAGCCTAAACTATTCTGGCACTACCCTTGAACCATCATGGTCGATCTATCTTCTGTACATGTCAAGCCGCGATGCGTTCATGGGATCCAGCCTGTCATTATGTGTGAATGCAAACGTGAACTGTCTCTGCCGCTAGTACCAGAAACGCTGGCGCCGGAACTCTCAAGATGGCGACCGCTAAGCACGCGACGCCGCACGCTGTGAGACTTGAATCGCCACTCCCTTTTTATCCACTCTATGATACTGACGAGCGAAAAACATGCGACATTTTTGGAGTGCTGTTCACATTTACTCACTCGCTCATTCCACAATTACAATAACAGAGCTACAAAATGGACAATGACTCGGGACGGGTGAAGGGCCGTCGCCAAGGCATCTAATGGCCGGAGCCAGTGGCCTAATCCCGACCCGAACCTTCAGTCCTGACAAAACAGAATGTTAACACAGCCCTATGTCTCCTGAACACACTAGTATATGCTCTTTTGTTAAATTCCTACTTGACTACAGCTAGTACACAAAAATACAAGGTTAAAACAGAAACAAATTAACGTCGAAAGGAAAATAATCTCCGATCTAGGCAACATAAAGCAACGATCAAAGCTGCACCTGGAGGCCCGCCGTAGCTATAGTACAGCGCCGGTGTTCAGAGGGCACCGCTCCGACAAAGTCTGTCAACATCATTTATAACACATAATATCAAGATGGTAACAGTCATGAGTCATTATAATGAAATAAAACCAGCACCCCACACATAGTCATTTTCACTGGCACGCCGCTTGTTGGGAAATAATTATCTGTCAACAGCGAAGGTCGGCGGGCTAGGCAGTACGTGATACATAAATACGGCTGCCGTGGTGATAGGAAAGCTCGCTGGTAAATTCTTCTCTGTGTGCTTCCACGCTATTCTGTGGGGTCAGTCAGAATCGAAGAAAAATCTGGCAGCGGGTTAGTCTGTGAATAATGTAGGATGGAGCACGGAACAGCACATGTTTAGTAATTCCGCAGTTCATCCCTAAGAACTTGATGGCACCTCACAGCTTGGAAAATAATAATAATAGGAGTCGCTTCAAAGCACAGTTGGCGAATTTTGCCGGAGTTGAGCGGCCGGCCAGGAGATCATTGGTGCCTGGCCGCCATCTTGCCCTCGCGAGTTTGAAGATGGATCGACTATGGGTGATCAGTTTGGCGCCTTCTCATGCTGGTACTAATAAGACACTATCCGTGAACTATCAAGGTCGATCCATCTCCAATGTGCACCATATCAATTAAACACTACCACTGAACTATCGTGGTCTAGCCTTTGTCGTCTAAGTGTACAATATATGTGAAAGGGCCGAATGTGTATAAGCTGTCAAAGTACAGTCAAATTCGGACATAACAAAAACACTCTGGGACTCATACATTTTTGTTTGTGAAGTTAAATTGCTATAAGCCAAGTCATCAGTCTATTCCCATAACAGTAATAGACTTATTCCCATAACAGTAATAGACTTATTCCCATAATAGTAATAGACGTATGACTTAACTCATTCAGCCCGATGCACGTATTTCCCAAATTTGGAGGCGTCATCTAATGACTATGCACGAGTTGCAGGAGAAGGGTCGACCGTGATAATTCAAGGGCAGTGCCAGATTAGCTTGGCAATGCCCTTGAATTATCATGGTCGACCCATCTCCTGCTGTAGTGCGTCAGGGCTGAATGTGTTAACAATAATTTACATATCTGCAAATAAGCGTGGTTATAATGACGCTTGTTTTATCCGACTTTGATGTAGGAAAGTGGACTGTGCACAGAAAACTTCAGATACAGGAATGTGCAGTTGAACTCACTGTGTCTGGTTGTTGAACTCTCTGTGTCTGGTTGTTGAACTCACTGTGTCTGGTTGTTGGACTCACTGTGTCTGGTTGTTGAACTCACTGTGTCTGGTTGTTGAACTCACTGTGTCTGGTTGTTGAACTCACTGTGTCTGGTTGTTGAACTCACTGTGTCTGGTTATTGAACTCACTGTGTCTGGTTGTTGAACTCACTGTGTCTGGTTATTGAACTCACTGTGTCTGGTTGTTGAATTCACTGTGTCTGGTTGTTGAACTCACTGTGTCTGGTTGTTGAACTCACTGTGTCTGGTTGTTGAACTCACTGTGACTGGTTGTTAACCCTTTCCCTGCCACTGCACGTATACTTTGTTTCTGAAATTCTCGCTCATCCAACGACCAAAAGTCACAACCGTCCATGGAATATGGCTGCAAATTCGCCAAAGCAAGAGACATAGATCCTCATGAGCCCCCGCAATCGCGGGGGCTCATGAGGATCTATACCTCTTGCTGTGAATCGTGTTCACCTTTTCGCGGGAATGAAGTGGTTAAACCCGACGATGTGTGGGTGATTTTGTGTTAATTTCTATTTTTGCCAGCATTTCACTGTGGCTGTTGTCTGGAGTTCTCAGTCATTGGCTGTAGACTAACCGTGAGATGGCCTTGTATCCTACTCGGTGTTAAATCCAAATGACTAACTTGAGGTTTCAGTGTTAAGAAATGTATCAGTTATTCAGCGCCACTGCATACTTTATTTCATTCATTGATTGATCCAGAGCACTTTATATATGCTTTCAGCTTGTTCTGTTTTTGAACGTCAGTGTTTTTTTTTTTTTCGTCTTTCCGTATGATAATGATACAAACTAGACTGTTTACTAAGTAAACCAATAACTAACTAACTAGTCTTTGTAAAAACGATGGCAGCCTGTTTTCTCTCGGTGAAAAGGAGCTATATTTTAACGCTGTATTTTAGATGTAGTAGTAGTAGTAGTAGTAGTAGTACTAGTAGTAGTAGAAGTAGTAGTAGTAGTTGTAGTAGTAGCAGTAGTTGTTGTCGTTGTAATAATAGTAGTAGTAGTAAGTAGTAAATAGTAGTAGCGGTAGTAGCAGCAGTAGTAGCAGTAGTTGTAATCATAGTAGTAGTAGAATTGGTGTTGTTGGTGGTGGTGTTGTTATTATTGTTATTATTATTGTTATCATTATTATTGTTACCATTATTATTATTGCCAATTGCCCTCCCCCCACCCTCCGCCATCCCCCCCCCGCCCCCCTCCCAACCCCCCCCCCCCCCGCCCCTCCCCGAGCCCGTAACCCAAACTAAATATTGCACCAGTTGGACCAGGATATACTTTGTAAGTCCTACATGAAGTTGTCAGCAAGGCCATCACTTAATTGTTTACGTCAACTATTGGTTTTCCCGCATCGCGTCTACAGGAACAGACTTCCGAACTGGCGGTAAAACCGATACCGCGCCCAGTTGCCCAGTGAATACAATGTCCTCGGGGCGGTGCGCGGGCCAACTGCGGCCGACTTCGGCCCAAGGACTTTCTGCGCACATGTCTTGTGTCCTTAGTGTCTGAATAAAGAGGTTCCGATTACGCCGGACGACTGTAGCTCCCAACAACGATCGAGAACGAGTGGACGCTGTCCGGGTCAAAATGGCGCGTGTTTTGGCGAAATCAGTGGGTTTAAAAGCCCGTACAAACACGCGATGTCGCGTGTTTGTCCGGGCTTTTAATCCACCGATTTCGTCGGCGCCAAGCTATTCTGACACCACCCTTGAACTGTCAAGCTCGATCTGTCTCAAGAAGTGTAATAAAGTGCTTTTGAGGTGTGAACTTGTGTGCACCCGGTGTTTGTGGGTGAATTAGGTTGGGGAATATAAGAAGCCGAAGCAGAGGTCGCGTTGACGTACTTTATTTGTCGTTTATCAAATAGCAGAGAAACAGCACGGATATCCATAGTGGACATACGGTTGAAGATAAGCTCAGTGATGGCTCAGAGTGATGGCAACAATACTCGGCGGTCAGTGAGGCGACTCGTTTAGGACAAAGACGTCCCGCGCTGGCACTGACCGGCTTAAATACTCTCCGGGCGAACCGCAAAGAGAGCAACTCGGCGCGGACCAAGAAACGGTTCCAGACAGACCGAAAAATTGGTAAATCTGTGCTTCTTAGGTACTACAAAAAGAGCCATAACTCAATAATTATTTAACACAAAGGCTTCGGGTTTGAAGCAAAAGACAGGAAATGTAAATAGCTACAAACTACCTTAACTATATTTTAGAGGGAAGTCCTAAGAATTTATTATTAAATTCTAAAATGGGCTAGGAGAGCTCACTGAAATTTGTAAAAGTAAGAAAATCGCTAATTGAACAATGGTGGTCATAAAATCACTAAACACAAAGCATATGAGTAGAAGGGGAGTTGCATGAGGAAACTGATGTGAGTTACGGATTCTCGATCGGTAAAGCCGTTAAAAAGTTATAGAGGCTAGAACACGGGCTACCTAGCACAACTTTCAAAGTACTACAAAATGACTAGCTGACTGACTTGTTGCTGGGTTGCGGCCCCTAGCTAAGCATGGGTATCATGAAGGCTAAGAGACTTGGGTGGCCAGAGGGTAAAGGAATAAAAAAAAACCACATCATAGCGTCTCAGCTGAAGGGACCGCGTCAGCCGGTTACATTTCCCCCCGCTGAAACCCTACCAGCGTCCTCGCTGGAACAAAATTTTAGGAACTACTCAGGCCTCGAGCAGAACCACACCACTAACATGATACATGTTTCAACATTACCACCTAAACCCTCTTGCTAACCTGTTTGGAAAGCATGGTCACAAAAGTGAAAACATTCCAAGCACAGCTTGCGTAGCAAAATGACAAAACAGAAAAATGGTAATTAAAACATGATCCTGAGTCAAAATGTACCCTGCTTAGGAATAAAATATAAAAGAACCCACTTATATAGCTACTAGGCTTGCAAAACGCCAGAAACATTGCTTTGCAAAAGTCAGTCAAACTAACAGAACAGTGCACTCATGAAATTGTATTGTTCATGAGACTCAAAAAGCACAAACGTGCTACAAACAAACCCACCTACAATGAAACAATGCATTGCAACAACAATCTCTGATCGTCCGACTCAATACACAAAAGGTCTCTGGGTGGACAGTTCATGGCGCAGTTTATGTTAAAACTATAACGCCGGTGTCACTCATTGCAAATTCTAAAGTCTTGGAAGCAACTAGAAAAACAAAGCTTCCACCCGATTGCACATGGCTTTCAATCTGTTCTGAAGTCTGACAGAACGTCTAGTTGGAGCCGATGATGTGCCGGTCTCGGGTTCCGTTGACGGTTCAGACCTCGCAGCCAGAGCCGCTGCAGGTGGTACCGCTGTCACAACCAGAGCCGGCGTGACAGGCACCGGGACCATGGAAATGCCAGAGGCGTCATCAACTGCCTGAGGGACTGCAGCTTCTACTTCTGCCAGGTTGGGAACTGCAATGGGATCACGCATCTCTGGGACGGGAGCTGGAATAGGAACCGGGGCGACAGGGTTGGCACCATCAGTAGTTATTAAAAGAGGCAGAGCCCAGTCCTGTTCAGCCTCGTTCACCGGTGTTTGGACCGGTCTTTGAGTTGGTGCTTCCGGTTGGTCAGGTTCCTCAGCCGGTTGTTCAGCCATGTCGTCAAGAAGGTGGTCAGTCCGCAGCAGATCTCGACGGTTGACAACCCTCTCAGCACCTCCATCAAGAGGTCTCACACGGTAGGCCTGGCCTTCCGGGCTGATCCGCTCGGTGACCACATACACGCCCCGCTGCCATCTGTCCTGGAACTTGTTTAGTCCCCGAACACGGTTGGGCAGCAGGACGTAGTCACCGATCTGCAGAGCGTGGTCAGTAGCTCTTTGATCAGTCTGCACAGCTCACTTGGCTGCGGCCTCAGTCAGGTGCTGGTGTGCCTTCTCGTGGGGACGTTGAAGGCGGTCGCGATGGCGACGAACCCATTCCTGAGGCCCAGCTGCAGCTGTTGGCGTAGGCAGACCAAGGAGATTGTCGACAGGCAGGCGAGGCTCTTGCCCAAAGAGCAAGAAGTAGGGAGTGAATCCGGTTGAGGCATGCGGGGTGCAGTTGTACGCATGCACCAGCGCAGAGATGTGGCGCGGCCAATGCGCCTTCTCAACCGGATCCAACTTCCGAAGGAGATCATGCATCGAGCGGTTAAATCTCTCGCATTGTCCATTTCCTTCCGGGTGGTAGGGCGTCGTCCTGGACTTTTTAACGCCATATAGGTCGCACAGGAGGCTGATCAGATTAGATTCAAAGTTCCTGCCCTGGTCACTATGGATCCGCTCGGGGACACCGTAGCGCTGGAACCATTCACGAACAAGTACGTCTGCTACTGTTACTGCCTCTTGGTTCCGTGTTGGAATCGCCTGCGTGAACTTGGAGAAGACATCTGTGATGACCAGTACGTCTCGCTTGCCACCAAAGAGGTCTCCAGCTGTGTGAAGTCCATCGCGACGATCTCGAGGGGACGGGTTGCGAGCAGGTGTGCAGAAGGCAGGGACAGATTTTGTGGAGTGTTGGTCCTGCAGCGTTCACACCGGCCGATATACCCCTTGATGTCTTCGTACATCCCAGGCCAGTAGACCCGTGTCCTTATCAGGTCAACGGTACGCTCATAGCCCTGATGTCCCATGTTGTCGTGTAGGGCTACCAGGACATCAGGTCGCAGGCAACTTGGTAGGACCAGCTGCAGGCAGGCACCTCGTCGAGGGTCGGTGACACTCCGATGTAGAAGGCCATCCTTCATCTGCAGCCGCCGATGTTGGTGAAGGAGCGCACGAGCCGATCTACCAAAAGATGAGGGCTTGCTCGACCAGGCTGCCAGGAATGGGCCAATGACTGCGTCTTCCTCCTGGTAGCGCCGCATTTGGGTGTTGCCAATCCGTGGAAAGACGTCAGTCTCAGTCTGGGTGTCTGGGGAAGGAACCTTGGAGTCGGGGTAAGGGGGGGGGGGTAGTCAACTGGGTTGTCACAAGCAGAAATGTCAACTGGTTCACCCACAGCCATGCGCTCACACATGGCTATCTCTGCTGGTACCCTGGTCAGAACTGGAGGTGGCACTTCCATCTCCACTTCTTTTACAGGTAGGCGGGATAGCGAGTCTGCTCGATTCTCTCGTCCAGGCCGGTACTCAACACTAAAGTTGAACTGGGCCAACTGTGCTGCCCACCGCTGCTCCAGTGCACTAAGCTTTGCTGTCTTGAGGTGAACCAATGGATTGTTGTCCGTAAGAACCTTGAATTCTGCCCCAAGCAAGTAGTGCCTGAACTTGTCGGTGATAGCCCACTTGATGGCAAGGAGCTCAAGCTTGGAACTCTGGCAGTGGTAACTCTTCTCAGTGGGACGCAGGCGACGGCTGGCGTATGCCATGACCCTCAGTTGTTTGCCTTGCTTCTGAGAGAGGATCGCACCCAAACCATCATGGCTGGCATCGGTTTCCAAGATAAAAGGCTCATTGAAGTCCGCGTAGCCCAGGACAGGAGCAGATGTCAGAGCCTCTTTCAGTGCTTTGAAGGCGTCGTCGTGTGGTTGGCCCCAAAGTCGAGTGATGTTGCCCCCTTTCTTCTTGGACTTGCAGCTCTCAGTTACTAGGTCATGAAGAGGGCCAGCCAATTTCGCGAACCCTTGGATGAAGCGTCGGTAGTAGCTGGCAAAACCCAAAAAACTGCGCAGCTCCGTCGTGGTGGTTGGTGAAGGCCACTCCTGAACAACCTTGATCTTCTCGCTGTCGCAGGATACCCCGTTTGCAGATATGGTGTGTCCAAGGTATGTCACCTGCCTACGCAGAAATTGGCATTTATCTACCCGCAGCTTCAAACCAAGGTCAGACAGGCGCTTCAGGATTCTCTCAAGATGGGCCAGGTGCTCCTCAAATGTCTTCGAATATACCAAAAGATCGTCCAAGTAAACCAGTAGGAACTGGAACAGCTCTTGACTCATCGCCGCTTGCATCAGGCGCTGGAAGGTAGCAGGCGCTGACGATAACCCGAACGGCATCCTCGTGTACTCGAACAACCCCATCGGAGTGATGAACGCTGTCTTGTGCTGATCTTCTGGGTGCATAGCTATTTGGTGGTATCCGCTGGCTAAGTCCAATGTGGAGAAGAACTGCGCACCGACAAGCGAGTCAAATGATTCCTGGATGCGAGGGAGTGGGTATGCATCACCGACTGTCTTGGAATTCAGGCGGCGATAGTCCACACACAGTCGCAGGCTGCCATCCTTTTTCCTCACAAGCACCACAGGTGCAACATACGGGCTCCTACTCTCCACCACAATACCAGACTTGATGAGTGACTTGAGGTGTTCCTGTACTTCTCGCAGCTGCATTGGCGGGATGCTGCGGTAGGGCTGGGCAACGGGGATGTTGTCCGTAGTCGGGATGCGGTGCTGCTCCAAGTCTGTGTACCCCAGGTTGTGTTCATCCTGAGCGAAGACATGGGAATACTGTGATAGAAGCTGCTAGAGCTGCGCCCTCTGGAAATCATCTCCGCCACACTCAGGAAGGGAGACACTGGAAGACGGAGGGGGTGTAGGGGACGATGCTGTAGAGACCTCTTCAATGGTGACAGCCATCTCCCGGCAGTCTGTGGTGATCCGGATTCCATCGTATTCGACGGCGTCCACAGCATGAAGTAGTGCTATGGGCGTTCGCGGCCTCAGCAGGTTGTCTTGGGTGCTGAGGTTGGCCAGTCGTATGTATCGCTGATGCCGGTTTGCGCTCACTAAAGTGGGGATGACAACCAGACCGCCTGGGAGTGGAGTAGCCAGTGGGGATGCATACAGAGGTCGGTGCTGTTGGACTCCTGTAATGCGGACGTTGATGAGTGAATTGGCTGGTACGCAGCATCCATCAGCAACTCGAGCTTGCCAGCGAACAGAGGATTTGTCCAGGTGAACTTCTCGGACGAATGCCTGAAGGGCTGGTGGGAGGGCTGAAGGCTGTTTGGTTGAATTTTGTAGCTGGCTCAACACATTCATTCCCAACAGAATTGGGGTCTCGTTCTTGCGCCGCCGGGTGACAGTGTCTTGTGGATCGTTCACTACAAGGAAAGGCACTGACTGCAAGCTGTCCTTCAACACTGCCAGACTGCACAAAATGATGCCTCTGTATGGGATTGCCTGGCCATTTGCAGCCCGAACATTCAAGAAGCTCTCAGATTGCACTGGGATATGAGGCAAGTGGGTGTCCACCCACGATGATGTTACCGTGGACACTTCACTCCCAGTGTCAATCAATGCCTGTCCTTGTTTGCCACCTACTTCCACCCCAACCACAGGGCAACGTCCAACGAGTCCCATGTATACTTCATTGGCCCCCGTTGTCTGGCTACTGACAACGGGGGTTAGAAGTTTCCCTGGTTAGCAGAGTTACAGCTGGTGGTTTGGCTGGTGTTCGGAGGCTGGGGCGGTCTTGGTCGCCGACGATTGTGGTACCGCTCTTTAGCAGGGCACCTACTTTCTCTGTGTC
This sequence comes from Semisulcospira habei, assembly GCA_036245525.1. Lineage (NCBI taxonomy): Eukaryota > Metazoa > Mollusca > Gastropoda > Semisulcospiridae > Semisulcospira > Semisulcospira habei. The sequence goes on from BTPG01000001.1 coordinate 318,480,223, forward strand.
CAGGCTGCTGGCACCAGAAACAAGCTCCCTGGAATGAGCGTGACGCATTTCCTGGTGTTCTCATCGTTGTTCGCTGGTGCTGCAACAGCGCACGCAGTTCAGCCACTTGCGCTCGGAGGGCCTCGATCTCAGCGCCGGACTCAGCAGTGTGCATTTGAACGCTGACACACTGCTCGCTGTCCTCGCGAGTCCACCGCAGCGCTTCGTCCACCATGTCCTGGAATGTGCTGGTTGGCCTGATTTGCAGGAACAGCCGCAGGGCACCGTTTAGTTGGAGGTGTGCCCCGCTGACCAACCGGTCCCTTAACATGGTGTCCGAGAGGGAGTTGGGCGTCAGTGCGTTGATTCTTGCCCCCAATCCAGCCAGGGTGTGCGAGTATGCAAGGATGTCTTCACCAGCACTCATACTACAGGCGTAGAACGCAGCCATAAGCTCACTATGTGATCTTTTGTCCCCAAAACGATGGTCGAGGACCCTCAAAATGTCCTCCACCGTCTGTCTGTGCTCGGCTGGCCTGGACGAAACCTCCCGTTTAGTTGGGCCATCCAGCGAAGATAGTACCAGTCGTACTGCCGCCTGTGGTGAGGTTTGTCCATCCTCAAAACTCCGTCTGACTTCCTCTTGGAACTCCGTCCATGGGCAAGTTCCTTGTACCGCGGAAAATCTGGGGAGTCTTATTACTGGTGCAGATTGCACGACGATACGTGCTGTCTGGCCTGCCACAGCATTTATCAGGACATGTCCCTGGCCGGCTTGGTGGTCAACAGCCTGCTGAGGGACTGCATCTTGTTGGTTTCCATCATTCTCCATATTGATGTTGTTTTAGTCGCCCTCTCCGTGCTGTTTTAGACTTCTTTACCCCGATCCTTTGCTCGCAGCGCCAGATGTGAACTTGTGTGCACCCGGTGTTTGTGGGTGAATTAGGTTGGGGAATATAAGAAGCCGAAGCAGAGGTCGCGTTGACGTACTTTATTTGTCGTTTATCAAATAGCAGAAAAACAGCACCGAAATCCCAGTGGAGATACGGTTGAAGATAAGCTCAGTGATGGCTCAGAGTGATGTCAACAATACTCGGCGGTCAGTGAGGCGATTTGTTTAGGACAAAGACGTCCCACACTGGCACTGACCGGCTTAAATACTCTCCGGGCGAACCGCAAAGAGAGCAACTCGGCGCGGACCAAGAAACGGTTCCAGACAGACCGAAAAATGGGTAAATCTGTGCTTCTTAGGTATTACAAAAAGAGCCATAACTCAATAATTACTTATCACAAAGGCTTCGGGTTTGAAGCAAAAGACAGGAAATGTAAATAGCTACAAACTACCATAAAATATATTTTAGAGGGAAGTCCTAGGAATTTATTATTAAATTTTAAAATGGGCTCACTGAAATTTGTAAAAGTAAGAAAATCGCTAATTGAACAATGGTGGTCATAAAATCACTAAACACAAAGCATATGAGTAGAAGGGGAGTTGCATGAGGAAACTGATGTGAGTTACGGATTCTCGATCGGTAAAGCCGTTAAAAAGTTATAGAGGCTAGAACACGGGCTACCTAGCACAACTTTCAAAGTACTACAAAATGACTAGCTGACTGACTTGTTGCTGGGTTGCGGCCCCTGGCTAAGCATGGGTAGCGTGAAGGCTAAGAGACTTGGGTGGCCAGAGGGTAAAGGAATAAAAAAAAAAAAAAAAACCCACATCATAGCGTCTCAGCTGGAGGAACCGCGTCAGCTGGTTACAGAGGGAACCTTCAACATTTGGGGATTTCGGTCCTAGGGTAAAATGCGTTAAATTAATTGACCCATTAACTCTTTGACTGTCGGTCGCGCTTTTTGTCGAGTTGACTCAAGCAGGAATAGCCCCGATGAATAAACACAATCGACATCCGAACGGTTTAACTACCCCTCCCCCCAAAAAATAATCAAACAAACAAACAAACCAAAAAAAGAGAAACAAAACAAAAAAAGAACAACAACAAAGCAACAACAACAACAAAAACAACAACAAACAAACAACAAAAAACAACCAATCAACCAACCAACCAACCAACAAACAAACAAACCAACCAACCAACCAACCAACCAACCAACCAACCAGCCAACAAACCTACCAACCAACCTACCAAAGAAACAAACAAACAAACAAATTAACACCAAACTGTGTCTAAGACTGCCTATTTTTTCTATGTTTTCCCATTTCATTCAGTCTTTACACACTAGCCTGACAATAATGAAACACTATGACCGTGACAGTTCAACGGCGGTGTGGCAGAAAATGTTGCTTCTCTAGGGACAAGACTTTTCGGCCTGGTACCATCCTTAAACTGTCATGGTCTGTTTATCTAACGAACCGCAATGCACGACTCCCAAGCTCGTGACACTTGCCCCAGAGAACTAAGTGTGTTAATTTTAAAGCTACTATTCTTTAATAAATGAAAAGAAAAGGGGAGACTGCCAGTGCTAATATTTTAGGGAGGTTACAAAGTAAAGTAGGTTATAGCACTGTCAGGGGAGAGAAATGTGCATGATCGACCAGTGATCATAGATCTACTGTGGCCGAAGCACAATAACAAAAAAAAAAAAAAAAAAAAAAATAGGAAAGAGGGGGCGCTAAGAAAGTGACTGAAAGCAATGCATATGGAAGCCCCCCCCCCCCCCGAAGGGGGGTGTATCACATATCCACTGTTCCAGCCACTCAGTGCATGGAAATTTAAATCTAGGTCCCCCCAAGGGGGGTCCAGATATTTAGCCGGTGTGGACAGCTGTTTCGGTCTTGGCGACCTCTTCAGCACACCATCGGCAATACTCGAGGAGGCAGGAAATTCTGCCTACCTGCAATAACAACCACATTTTACTGTGGTGTCTGCAGGGGCATACATTCCATGCCACCACCTAGAGTTAAATTTCCATGCACCCTAAAAGAGAACCTACCAAAAGGGGGGAAGGGGTTGCAGTCGATATTGTAGTAATAAATAACAAGAAAAGGGGAGACTGCCAGTGCTAATATTTTAGGAAGGTTACAAAGTAAAGTAGGTTATAGCACTGTCAGAGGAGAGAAATGTGCATGATCGACCAGTGATCATAGATCTACTGTGGCCGAAGCACACAAAAAACAACACAAAATAGGAAAGAGGGGGCGCTAAGAAAGTGACTGAAAGCAATGCATATGGAGCCCCCCCCCCCCCCCCCCCCCCCCGAATGGGGGCGTATCACATATCCACTGTTCCAGCCACTCAGTGCATGGAAATTTAAATCTAGGTCCCCCCAAGAGGGGTCAGGATATTTAGCCGGTGTGGACAGCTGTTTCGGTCTTGGCGACCTCTTCAGCACACCATCGGCAATACTGGAGGAGGCAGGAAATTCTGCCTACCTGCAATAACAACCACATTTTACTGTGGTGTCAGCAGGGGCATACATTCCCTGCAGATGCAACTGCAACCCCTTCCCCCCTTTTGGTAGGTTCTCTTTTAGAGTGCATGGAAATTTAACTCTAGGTGGTGGCATGGAATGTATGCCCCTGCAGACACCACAGTAAAATGTGGTTGTTATTGCAGGTAGGCAGAATTTCCTGCCTCCTCCAATATTGCCGATGGTGTGCTGAAGAGGTCGCCAAGACCGAAACAAATGTCCATACCGGCTAAATATCTGGACCCCCCCCCCCCCCCCCCTTGGGGGGACCTAGATTTAAATTTCCATACACTGAGTGGCTGGAACAGTGGATATGTGATACTCCCCCCTTCGGGGGGGGGGGGGGGGCTTCCATATGCATTGCTTTCAGTCACTTTCTTAGCGCCCCCTCTTTACATTTTTTTTTTTTTTTTGGTGCTTCGGCCACAGTAGATCTATGATCACTGGTCGATCATGCACATTTCTCTCCCCTGACAGTGCTATAACTTACTTTACTTTGTAACCCTACTATTCTTTACTATGGAGACTGAATTTTTGTTTTAACCTACTGTGCATGCGTACCGGTGGCTGCGTGCATCGGAGATTTAACGCATTGTGCCCGAGGTACGAAATACCCACATTTTGCAGTTATCCGAGTTATCCGCTGTGGACTGCATTACAATTCAAGAGACAGATCGACCATGATAGTTCAAGGGTGGTGGCAGAATAGCTTGGCGCCCATATGTGTACGCGTATGGTTCGACGGTGATGATTTTTTTAATAGGTTCTTTTTTATTTATTTATTTATTTATTTATTTATTTTAATTTTACATATACAACATGCACATGAAACAGTTACAATGTCACAACAGTTACAATAACCATATACATAGAAAAAGAAGATATGTTGTACGGTAGGTTGTACATTGCTTAATGTCCCGACAGCAACAAGACTTTCTCAGGACGTACCTGCACTGCTGGTGAAAAAAATAAACTAAACAGAATATTGAACGTGTGTTGCCAGCTGGTCTAATATGCTAAATAAACCTAAGACCATTTAGCGACACACATTATATTTCAAGAGCTACAGGCAGCGCAGACAGTAGGGAGAGTTTAAAAAAGGAAAATACAGGGGAATGGTTGGTTGTACATTGCTTAACGTTCCGACAGCTACAAGACTTTCTCTGGACGTGCCTGCACTGCTTGTGAAAACAACAACAACAACAACAACAACAACAAAACTAAACAGAATATTGAATGTATGTCACCAGCCCGTCTAATACCCTAAATAAACCTAAGACCATTTAGCATCACATTCAAGAGCTACAGACAGCGCATACAGTAGGGAGAGTTTAAGAAAGAAAATACAGGTAAATGGACCAAGGGTAGACAGAAACACATGCCCCAGAATAGAAGGGAAAACGCACCCTGTGGGGCTGACCAGGGTGACCCTGGGAACTAAAAAGTAGTTAACCCCACCCAAGTCCCCCAGGGCAGACCCAGTTGGGGAGAAAAAGAAGAATAAAAAAAGAAAACAAAACAATGCGGAAAAACTCAGAACATTCAGCTCAAAATCAAACACTAATACAATCAAATTTACATAAACATAAAAAACAAATAAACAAATATGTAGACAACAAGTTCGCTATTTGATATTTTAGACTAACAAGTTACCAGCCTATCTGTTAATACAATTTTCATTATGTGTCCATTTTATTATGAAGTCTGTGTGTTCCATGTTCAGTTTTGCGTTGTGCCTTTTAATGTTATACCTGCCTTTTAGTTTTCTACAAATATGCCGCATCGTTGGTCCTCTCTTTCTTATTTCCCATTATTAATATAGAATTTTTCCATCAATTTTATCAAAAGCTTTGTCTGTTTTAAAATTAATATCGTTTCCAAAAAGTCTAAGTCTTTCACTGAAACTGAAACGACCTACATCATCACATTTTTTCACCCATAACACTTGCTAAGTTTACCCAATAGAATTGTACATAACCACATTTCCAAAATATAATTTATGTTAAATACTTTCTCTGTTGTTAACGCAGAAAGTACACTTATCTGAACTTTGAATACATTATGTTTTGCATTATTATATTTGTGCCAATAATTCTAGTCTGAATCCATTTTAGTTTGACGTATTTTTTCCTGTTGCAGTTTCTGTAAAGTTTTCTTCCAGTCCATATCATAGCTTAGTTCTTTATCCCATTTATCTAGGCTTTGTGGATTTTTGTTATTCATTGTCAAGATTTCATAGTAACGTTTTAAGCCCTGTTGCACTGAGTAAAGGAGTTGCAAGGATTTTGGTTTATCATTCATATCATTATATTTAATGTGAAGATTAATGTTGCGAATATATTTTAGTATAGTTTGAATGGGTCTTACATATGCAAGAAAGTCGGTGTTTATACTAGATTTTGTTTTCAATTCAGTATATTTTACTACTTCGTTATAGAACTGTCCAATGCAGTATTTTTTTTTATTTTTATCTCATACAAATGTGAAGCACATTGTTTGCAATTCTTCAACATGTTTATCAGGTGGGTTAGGGAGCATATACCATAGGTAGACCAGTTTTGATAAAATCAATGATTTTAACACAGCGACTCTGCCTAAGGGTGTAATTGGCCTCTTTAGCCACATTTTCATGTGCATTTTTTTTATCTCAGTATACTTGTCCTTAAAGTTTCTTAGATGACAGCTCTTTAAATCGTTTGCCAGTGTTGGAAAAACGGTGCTCACATCGCACACATGAAATTTTCAGCCTGATTCTGGCCTGGCCGTATACACAGAGTTTTGTGACACAGGTCTCGATTTTGTTGAGTCACTCATCCTTTGTGTATTTCGAACATGTTTCACTTTAAAAAGCCAGGTACTGCTCTCGTCAGCGGACCAAACCTGACCACAGAGGTGTGATTTAGTTATCACATCCGTCCTTCTGTTCAAAGGAATATCTGTGGATTTGCTGTTTGACGGTATTTGTTGTCCGTTCATTGTGAGTTGGTCGGGTTCATTGCGTCTCCCCGTGGAGTAATTCAAAGCACTGTGGGAGGTTATTTTGCGACACCAATTTTGGTGCGATTACCTCGCTTTCTATGTTACCTTCATTGCGTTTTTCGCAGCAGTGTTTTCATAGCCGGGGGCATTTTGGATTGTTTAGCGCCAGGCTGTTGTACGTCACCAATATGTTTGGTGCGATTTCAGTTGGTTCTTGGATTTCTCTAACCACGGCATTCTGGTTTATGCCAGTGCACAGTTTGTAGCGAGGCTGTAGCTCTTCCTACGACCTTCTCGTCTGCAGTTCAAGTGGCGTGTATGGCTACTGCCGCATCAAATGATGTTGGTGGCGGTTCGCAGTGCGGTCCGGTCACGTGGTCCCGCACAGCGCGCTACGCGCGTGCCTGTTGAGCTGGCGGTTCGTCGTTGACTTTTAGCTTTCGCGCGCAAAGTCTCCGGCCAAGGCTGGTTCCGTCCATCCCGGGCCCTGTACATGTATCTCTGCAGAAGCAATAAAATTCAATGCACATGTGGCATTGCAGAGACAAAAACAAAAAAAAAAAAAAAAAAAAAAAAAAAAAAACATGATGAAAATGTGCCCTGAAGGAAAAGGCCTAAACTGCTCATGTGTCCCTGCAGAAAAGAGAAACACACATGCACAAGGGTCCTTGCGGAAACAAGAGGCATAGATGCACAACTGCGGATAGAGGCAACGTGTCCCTGCAGCCGCCACTCGCGAGTGCCCAGCCGGTAACTCAGTGTAGGTTTCAGCCTGTTAATCGTGCTTCCCTGCACTGCAGGGCCTCATGAGCTTCTAGTGCATAATAGTAACAGGCCTATGAGTGCGTACATACCCTGACGCACGCTCGCACACACACACACGGCACAAAACAAAAAAATACAAAACAAGAGTAGGGCCGGGGTGGTGAGGAAGGATGGGGGTGGGGGTGGGGTGGGGGTGGGGGGGGGTGAGGGCACCGCACGGTCAGTCACCTCATGTAAAAAATATTACGATCATTTCTTTAGCACAAACGTGTTCTCCACTGAATTAACACATTAAATGTCAGTCATTCCACACTGATGATGATCTTTTAAGGGGCTCTCACTTAACATCATTTCTCAGGGGAAAAAAAACCGACCAGCTGCACTGTGATTCATTCCTGGGTTGATAAAGATGTTGATTTAGCAGGTCAAGCAAATAAACTGTTAATAGTTAAGTCTACTATTAACTATAAATGAAAAAAAGAGCGAAATTCAAGTAAAAATGGCTGCGTAAAACAGGCACGCTGAAATGAGGCAACTTTGGTCACGGTGGCTACTTCTGAGGTTTCTGTTATGTAAATTAACCTTTCAACAGCAAACTGTTAATGATTTTCTTTGATATTTCTAAAATCTTTTATTTTCATAATGGGATTTTGTAAAATTTCTTGTTTTCAAACAGCGTGACTGCGTAACAAGCGGCGTCACACGCCTCCGGACATACAAAATAAACCGACATGTCGTTGTTGCTGATCACAGAACAAATAAAGCCATGAAAATCACTAACTTTTATTAAACTAAAGTTGTACAACTACACACATTGAATGTGTATGCACACAATCAAGAAATTTCTGGCTTCTAAGTTATGGTGTCACAGATGTTACACAGTTACACTATATTACACCGCAGGTACACATTTCATATTTACCCATCTATTGGCAGTTTGGTATGTTGGTCTGCTTTTTTTTACAGTTATAAACTACACACGTTAATTAACAATAATTAACAATGGTGCTAACATTTAAAGTTGAGTTTGATTTTTTAGCAGTAATTCCCCTATTTAGTTATCATTAGTGTGGAATGACTCTACCAGCATTGTTTTTGGCTAAGCACAATAAACAACAAACAACTCGTAACATTATTATGCGCCAGAGGATACTCTGCACTGCCCCCCTTGGTGCCTAATGTGTCTAAAAAAATTGGCAAAAACTTAGTACACAAGTGTTCAATCAAAAGAAATCACTTCGTGGTAAACTCTGGAATGGCGGTCGTCAGTCAGCCGCGCTGGTATGAAATCGTATACAGTAGGCCGTTAGACTGACAATGTATGCTTCAAATTTAGTATCTAAACAAATTGATTTTTTTTTTAATCTGTCTATGGCGGTTCTGTTTAAACAAATCATAATAATCATTGCGTCAGTCAGTGCCTTATTAATAAGAAGAGTGATCAAGTCATTATTTATCTTCCTGCTATAATCTGCTATTATGCCGTACAAACGTAACTCAGATCAAATAACACACACACAAAAAAAAACATTTTCCGGCAGCGAGGCCAAGCAACCCACTGCATGCATGTCTAACTCACGTCACTAGTAGTTTCACTTTCAGGTTGGTCAGCTCCACTCCGCCTTTTACGTTGAAATATCTTTTTTAAGGCACAAGCCAGAAAGTTTTTGCGAATTTTTACGACTTTACAGCACAATGATCGTAAAAGCTAATCGTATTTGGTCCACCGCCACTAAATGAACTGTTTTGTCTGGAAATATATAGAAAAAATGTTAGTTCTGTGCGGAAACTATATAGATGAACATGTGAGAAACAAGTGCGCTCCGGCCAGATGTCAAACGACCTAAACATACACACGCACAATGGCAATATTTGGTGGTCATTTTTGGATCAGAAAACTTTGCATGCGCTGATCTCGCAAACTAAAATTTCAGAGCGCGAAAAAATTTATCGGGGAACAGATAAAAATATCACCGCCTCCCACCGAAAGTATCTTGAGTCGTCTGCTTCGTGACAGTTTTACGCGCGGGTCAGATCAAAAATGGCATGGGCTGGAATGGTAAAAGTGTTCACCCCTATGGGAAAATGCTGATCATATGAGTAAACGAAGGAGGATGAGCATGTAAGCAGATGTGTTAGGAGAATCCAGGCTTTGATATTTTGGGGGATTGGAGCAATCGGACTGACTCGACAGTCCTGAGAGATAAACAACCGTCCGAAATTAGCTCTGCCTGGCCGTTAATTACGTTCTGTGACTCGCAGTGTAAAGAAGAACACAGGACAATGGGGTGGTCCGGCCTTTTTTGCACACACTGCGCGAACAAATAATTTTTTTAGACACAAATATGAACAATTAGCACAATACTGGCAAACGTCTTAGATCAAAATCGTTATTTGCTGTGTTAGTGATAAACATCGAAATTAACGATTATTTCTCTCAGGATGACAATGTAAGCAATCATGAGTCATATCACAGCTGTACTGTAAAACATACAAAAGAATTAAATGTTTTTCACGATGGTAATAATCTACAGACATACACACAGAAATGTGTTTCGTTAACTGAAAATGTGCCCGCAGACAATTTCTCACATATTGAATTTGAATGGTGGCTAGGCCTCAGGGCAGCCATCTCATCTTTCTTCTCAGCCACGGCGCGTCAATTGTTGATTGAGAGTTGGGCTGGGGGGGGGGGGGGGGGGATGGTCAAAGAAGAGTCACTACAATAAGTGTGCAAAGCCGATTTTTTCCCGGTATGTGAAAGTTTCGCAAGCAAGTGTTCGATGAAAAATATGCCCGCTAGACACCGATATATCTAGATATAATATTCAAATTAATTAACTTGAGTAATATAAACACATAAAACAACAATTCACCTACCTTTACTCGTTTGGCCAAAGAACGGGATGTTTTTCCTCCTCGCCGCTTGGCGTCCATATCAAAAGTTTTATTAAGTTACGAATTCTTGTCCTGTAGCAAGAATTAGGCGAACACTGAAAGTTAACACGGACTGATACACAATCTCTTTCCGCTCCGTGTCACCTTCCGTCACAGAATGACTCGTCAGCACCGACCGGCAGACAGTTTGTGAAAAGCCGGGAAAACTGCAGCGTACTGATTGGCTCAAATGCGCAGCGTACCAATGTCACGTGTTTTATCATTAGCGTGGACGCACTACTGTCACGTGACCAATTTACAATTATTGTACTTGCTTTCGAATCTGTTTTGTCGGATGTCCAGCTTGTTGTTGGAACAGCTTTAAATAAGTTAGACTCAGTCTGTCGATAGAGAGGCCGAGACCAAGAAAACTGAATGAAATGTTCAAAGCACACACCGAACAGGTAAGAAAAATGCTCCTCCCCCCCCCCCCCTTTTAATCAAAGCTAAAAAGCACACATTAACGTTCTTTTATCAAGTCGCCAAACAAGTTGTAGCTATGGACATTGATACGGATAAACAGACGAAAAAGCGAAGGTAAAAACCGGCTGCCGGCTGAATTGGTTTGAATCATTATCCCCATGCTTGTTTGGCATTCCATGAAAAAAAAAAAAAAACGGATAAACTTGTTCGTTGGTAAATCAAAATATCATTTTAAGTTCCGATCAGACTTCAAGTCGTTCCACTCCATAAAAGTGTCCCTGCTCTCCCTCACTCAATTATCACTCTTGCGGCGTGGACGTCACAGTTAAACCCCGATTTAAAAAAAAAAATAAGAAAGTCTGAGGCCCACTCCCCTGTACAAGAAAGAGAACTCGGTCGCACAAACAAGGCTCTTAGAATTTCCAAGGCGCAGGACTTGCTGAAACTTTTTTTTTTTTTTGCGAGCCCCCGCATCTGCTGCTGGCCGGAATTAGGTAACTGTTCATGCAATACAATCAATCCAGCTTACTGTCTCGACTATCATTAGAAATGTTGGTTGGTTGGTTAGTTCGGGTTTAACGTCCACAGCACAGAGGTGATCATGGACGGCCCTGACGGGCGGGTTATGGGGGAAAGGGAAATCTATTGCCTATGGAGTACGACCTGAACACTGATCAACTCAGCCGCACCCCAACTGTGCCACTTTGATTTACCAGGACCTTTCATTAGAAATGTTTGGGGGACTAGCAGGTTTAACTTGGTGTTGTGGGGGTGGGGGGTGGGAGAGGGGGGGGGGGTTGGGGTTGGGTGGATTTGGGGGAGGAGTAACTGCTTCCATCGGGTCAGTACCGATTAGACGTGGTGACAGCAGGTATAAACAGACCACTCTGCTAGTGCCAGCTCACATTTCAGTGTATAATTCCAGATGTGTGGTAAAGTAAACCGACGCTAGCCGGGCCCCAGTGCTTGACAGTCGCTGCCGCCGCCACTCTTGAGCGCAGCAGTGAGCTATCATGGCAATCGGCATGACCGCGAGGCTGGCATCAGCTATGTAATCCGCCAACCACACGCTTCATGTGTAGCATACCACCACCCCTTCTCTCCACCACCACACCCTCCCCTCAGTCCACCTTCCTTTTACCATGGGCTGCTAGCTCTATGCTGGCACTTCATGTGTAGCATACCACCGCCCCTTCCCTCCACCACCACTGCCCCCCTCCTCAACCCCTCCACCACCACCATGGGCCCTATCACCCGATCTGCGGCAAATGCCAAGCACGCCATGGACACTTCCATTGAGAAAATTCGCCATACAATGGATCCTATTCAAAAGACTTTCACTAGCGATAAACTCCCGCTATGGAGATGCATACTCCACACACGGTACATCGCAGGGTGTCCAGCCGCCATTACCGCCGACTGGTTCGACTACGAGCAAACCAGCAATCAGCCCAGCATCGTCACCCTCCCCACTCCACTGTGCAGCCCTTCCCCTCCTAATCTCTACAAGACATTTCTCCAACTCTACCTCGAATCGAGCAAGCTCATTACTATCACCCTCTACCATACTACAGGCACTGTGCTTGTGCAGGGAACCGCATGCCGACAGTGGGTGGATGAGGAGTTTGACAAGATGAAAACAATAGTGAGCACAATGTCTGACGAGACAACTACGCCTGCCATTGAACCCCCGATATCTAATTCCTCATCCGAACACCCACTGAGTACCCCGTCAATACCTGCCATTGAACCCCCCTCATCTGACTCCTCAATTTCACCCTCCCAGTCTCCACTCGCATCTCAGCCCGGCCATCCAATCTTAAACGCTGTAATCGCCACTAGCACTCCCCCCTTCACCCCTCCCCTTTCTGCTGATTTTTCTGGTCCCCAGCACTTGTCGAAATCGGAACCCCTCATTTTAGTAGCTTTGTACTTTTGTATCTTAGTAGCTTTGTACCTTTAGCAGATTTGTACCTTTGTAGTTTAGAAACGGCAAGCGTGAAAAATGGCACATGTGCTAACTGCTTCTTCCGTTCAGAAATAAAGTTTCATTTCATAAAGTTTCATTTCATTTAATTTCATTTCACACAAGGTGAAGACTTTTCTCTTTAGGGACGCCGCCAAAGATCGTGCGACATTTTGCAGCTAGTCCTAAACCCAGTACCTGAGTACTTATGGATCCGATCTCCGTCAGTATGAAATATAGATTCTCTTTAGTCTTCGCATTCGGCAGAGTTAATGAGGATCTATGCCTCTTAACGCTGGATTGCCATTTGACTGGACTAAGTCAGTCGGACTTAATTAAAGTCAGGAGGTATTGTTAAATTTTGCCACACTATCCTTGTTCCCTCCAACACCACATCAGGTCATTCGTGCAGTCCCTCTGCCTATCTATGTTTGCCCTGAATGACTATTAATGTAGATTCGTATGAGGAAAGACAGATGTAAACTGGTATAGGAAACAGTCAAAGAACCTTATGTCCCCGCGCAAAACTAGAATTTTGTTCACCAGGCATTTTAGTTTTCAGAGACGCCGCCAAAGATCACCCATAGGTCGTGTGACATTTTGCCGCCAGTCTTATCCCAATACCTGAGTACTGACGGGCCCGATCTCCGTCAGTATGAGATATAGATTCTCCTTAGTCTTTGCATTCGGCAGAGTTGATGAGGATCTATGCCTCTGAACGCTGGATTGCCATTTGACTGGACTAAGTCAGTCGGACAATTAAAGTCAGGAGGTATTGTTAAATGGTGCCACACCACCCTTGTTTCCTCCAACACCACATCATGTTATTCGTGTAGTCCCTCTGCCTACAATGAACACAGGTATTCATGTTTCCCCGAGGAAAGGCATCGATCGATATGTCTCATATAAGCGCCCTTGTTCACGCTAGTCATGGGGAGGAGAAATTATAGCTGCAGTCCTTGCTTAAACGGACACACACCTGACATAATGTTTTCAAGTAGCAATGATGTGTACAGAAATTAAACACAAATTCACTTCTTGGAAAAATAGATTTACATGGACAACAAAAAAGCTTAACTTCTTTGCAGCCCTTCCCAAATCGGGTACAAACGAATATCTATGTTTGCCCTGAATGACTATCAGTGTAGTTTCGTATGAGGAAAGACAGATGTAAAATAATATAGGAAACAGTCAAAAAACCGTATGTCCCCGCGTTAAACAAGATTTTTGTTCACCAGGCATTTTAGTTCACACCAGGCGGGGACTTTTTTTTTCAGAGACGCCGCCAAAGATCACCCGTAGGTCGTGTGACATTTGCAGCCAGTCTTATCCCTGAGTACTGATGGGTCCGATCTCCGTCAGTATGAGATATAGATTCTCCTTAATCTTCGCATTCGGCAGAATTGATGAGGATCTATGCCTCTTAACATAGGATTGCCATTTGGCTAAACTAAGTCGGACTTAATTAAAGTCGGAAGGTCTTGTCAAATTGTGCCACACCACCCTTGTTCCCTCCAACACCACATCATGTAGTCCCTCTGTCTGCATTGCACACAGGTATTACCGCCTTCACTACCGGCCTTGTCCCATCTAACACCACATCATGTAGTCACTCGTAGTCTCTCCGTCTACAGTGCATACAGGTATTACCCCCTTCATTGCCGAGAAAGAAGTGAGCACGATGCATCTGTAAGACTGCGGGAGCTCATTGTGATCCTCACGAACCCCCGAGACTGCAGGGGCCGAGGCGGATCTATGCCTCTTGCCGAGACCAATTTGTACCCATGTTTGTTCGACGGCGTTGTCTTTTTGTCGTTGAATGAACCAGTATTTCAGAAAAATAATGTACATACAGTGACTTTGCTCGAGGCTGCAGCGGCTTTGGCCTAAGTTTGTCCCTCGTGCTCAGAGATATGAGATATTTTCAGCCCTCCGAATTCCGGTACATACGAATATCAATGTTTGTCATGAATGACTATCAATGCAGATTTGTATGAGGAAAGACAGATAATTATAATATAAAATGGTCTATGAAACATCCAAAGAACGATATGTTCCCGCGCCAAATTAAAATTTTTACACCAGGAATATTAGTTCACACAAGACGGAGACGTTTTCTCTTTAGAGACGCCGCCAAAGATCACCCGTGGTCGTGCGACATATTTCAGCTATCTTAAACCCAGTATCTGAGTACTGATGGGTCCGATCTCCGTCAGTATGAGACTATAGATTCTCCTTAGTCTTCGCATTCGGCAGAGTTGATGAGGATCTATGCCTCTTAACATGTGATTGAAAAGAAGTACCCAACGGAGAAAGAAACACGCTTAGAAAAAAACGGTACAACACAATTTATTAATATTTCGGGTAAATACCCTTTGTCAAAATAGACAAACAAACAGAGACATTAGCCGCTACTTATCTTCAGATGCAGAAGGAATGTGGCCACATTCCGTTGGGTACTTCTTTGCATTTCACACGCTTGGCAGTCACCTTTTTGGTCTGGATTGTTTAACATGTGATTGCCATTTGGCTGGACTAAGTCGGGATTAATTAAAGTCAAGAGGTATTGTCAAATGGTGCCACACGACCCTTGTTCCCTCTAATACCACATCATGTAACCACTCTGCATTAAAGACAGGTTTTACTCCCTTCACTACCGAGAAAAGAGTGAGCACGATCCATCTGCAAGACTGTGGAAGCTCATTATGATCCTCACGAGCCCCCTTGACTGCGGGGCCGAGGAGGATCTATGCCTCTTGCCGAAACAAATGTGTACCCATGTTTGTTCAACGGCGTTGAATGAACCAAGATTTCATGAAAATATTCTACGTGCATTGACTTTGCCCGAGGCTGCAGCGGCTTTTGAAAGTCTGTGCCTCGTGCTTAGGGAAATAAACGACATTTGTTTCTTTAGGATGTTGGTACTATTCCGGGTTAAGTGAACACCCACACTGCCTTTTCATCTGCCGGCCCCCCCCCCCCCCCCCCCCCCTGGACGAAATCAGCGAGAGCTGGAAGTCCATGTCCCTTTTTAACATCATCATCATCATCACCTTTTCATCTCCGGTTGTTGGCATACATTCCCACAAGCGGTCGTGTGAACTAAATCGTTTTATTTTTCCCCAAATACTTTAAACATCTATTTCGATTATAGGAGAAACGGGTGGATGGATGTAAGGAGGGGGAGGGCAGGAAGGTTGGACGGACGAGACAGAATAGGATAAATTAATATATATATATACATATAAATACAGATACATAATAGACGTTCGAGCGAACGAAACAGTGAATAAATGGATCAAATACGAAACTAAATTTCAATGAGCGATTTTCTAAAATGTGTCTTTAAACTTTTAAGTTTACTCAGCTCTTAAATAAATGTTCGACTTATCTATCAAATGAATAAATGAATGCAAAAAAGGAATCAATGAATCAGCAGATCAATCAATGATCGACCGATCAATATACTTTGAAAGCATTGACATCCAAACAATTTTTGGGGGATGATTATTTGTGTAAGTTATTTGTGTTTTACTATTCGATGGTTCTTTTTTTCGAGTACGGCCTGACTGACTAAGTCCAATTTCCTGTCTCCTCGAAACTGCTGTTTATGGGAAACTAGCTGGTTTTACCTAGTTGGGGGGTGGGGAAAAAAATGGGGAGCAAGAGAAGGCCGGCAGCGCAGAGGCCGCGTGGCGGTCGTGATATCGTCTATGGTGGAGTTCCGAGGCCTGATCAACAGCGGTCCTTTTTATTATGGTTAAGAATAAAATCGTTTATTTCACAATATATATTTTTAAGAGAGAGTTAAAAGGACCAATATGTATAGATTAAAATTAGGTTAAAACTTTACTGTATGCACGTACTATGTTGTCAACAACTGTAGTTAAAAGAATAATGGTTAAGAACTTATGGTATACATTTAGGTATTGATCGTAGGTTAAGTTTTGGTCGTGCCACGTGGCTCGCAAGCGAGGCGCGCGGCAGTCCGTATGTAGCATTGGGTTACCAGTGCAAGGCACGGGGGCATGCGCAGTCTTTGTTTGACCTAGTGTGATGTAGTGGTAGACACAGTGTGTGACTCACACAGCTGATCCACAAACAGTGAGGGAGCAGGTCAAGGCTAAATGAAAAAGATAACTTTTTTAAGGGTAAAACCAGCTAGTTTCCCATAGTTTCGGGGGACGGGAAATTAGATTAGTCAGTCATGCTACTTAGCTACTGCCCAATTCATAGATAAAGAAAGATAAACACATTTTTATTGAGAACTCTTAAACTTGTTTTAACTTTCTCGTAATCATAACTGATGTATATATACAGACTTAAAATACGAATTCTTAAACCTTTTGTTTTTATACATAGGTGGTCCTGAATCTTGACCTGATTTTAAATATAAAAATAAATTATACTTTCTTCCCTATACAAGGACCGTTTGTAAAAAAGTGTATCACATCGCACACTATCCGATGAAATGGCCTGTTTTTTTTATCGGCCGGCCGTACACACTCGAGCGACACAAGTCAGTCTGAATTTTTATGTCTAGTTCATGTGTGTTTCGAGGAAGTTTTGCTTTAAATTGCCGGTACTCCTCATCGTCAGCGGACCAAACCGTGGAGATTAAAATTTAGTGTAGCGTTCTGCTGCACGTATTTCGATCTCCGTTTAAACCTCTCCCCGGTATTGGCTGGGGATTAGGATTGATAGCTCTAGGGCTTTCCTACTGACTTGAGTTAGTAGGTCGTTGGCTCACTTTCGAAAGGATGCTCGCATAGAGTGGTATCCTAGTGTTTGTGAGGTTCAACTTTCGTTTTTACAAATTCTTTCAACTGCGTTATAGCAGACTCTTGCGAGGCGGAGTGTTCCCTTTTAGTTAGTCCTTTGAGGACTGCTGGTGGGTGGGTTGAGGAGTCGGCATTGTTGCATAACTGCAACTGACCCAGGAAGTTTGCATAACTTTCATTGACCATGTACACCGATGGGTATAACCCAAACCCACCGTTGTCGGAGAGACATAGATCCTCATACTATGGGAGCCTACTAGGTACTCCTTACCTAACGTACATCTACATTGGACTTGACAAGCAGGGCTGCCTGCACACTGCGGTGGCGGAAACAAACACGTGAAGGCAGCACACCCACAGTGCACTACATAGCGTAGTAAGAAATGGCACAGACATGATTCGCCACATCCATTTCGTCTTTTACCACATCATTTATATCAAAAATCTGTTGACGCGTAAATCTAAACTTCTTGTGCAGCTTTACGTAGTCGTAGTGGTCCAAAGGGTTAGTTCTATCCCTGAAAATGCGGTCCCTCCTTCTCAATTGTGCTCGATGAATAACCAGCAGTAAGGGCGCAGCCATCTTGGAATACGACGTACAACGGGACTTCGGCTAAGTTAAAGGAGGGGTGTTGTGCCTCTAACTTACGGGCCCTTAGATGACGTCAATCGGGACAACAAGTGCTTCATGAATCCCATTGGAACCGCTTTTCCGGGTCGGTAGGAAACAACAGGCCGATAGATACCTGTCTCGCAGGTGGCCGTGGGGTATTAGTCCAGTCACCGCCAGAACCGGCGGTTACGTAATCAAGGACCATTCCCAATACCCTTTTACTACTTTTGGAAGTAGTAGCGCGATGCATGGATAGTGGCATAGAGGTGCCCTGCCTGTTAGTAAGATAGCGCATCCCGTCGCCGTGCAGTTTTCAGTGTTTTTTTCACGTAAAATTTAGCTCTGTTTCTATAAGTTGTGTCATTTAGATTTTTCTTATTCAGTGCTGAGTGTTCTCTTTATTGCAAGTCGGGCTCTCGGTTTTGATAACCATTTCTTGCTGGTTTGTCGTTTCTTCTTTTTTTTAGGTTTTCTGTGGATTTGTTGAATTTAATCGGTGTGCGTGTTTTTAAGGGTGAACTCGTAGGTTCATTGCGTTTGCAGTCCCTGGTTTTGGGTGCCAATAGAGTCAACCGGGTAAGGGGGTGTCCAGTCATTGCTGATCTGGGACCCAATTCAGTTTCTCAGCCAGCCACAGAGTTTCATGTGCCCCTTCAGCAGGGATTTATGAGAAGCATTACCTCTTTCTTGCGACCCCAGTCGCATTGCATCCTCATACGTGGCAAGCATCTAGGTTTAAGTCTACGACTGGAGACACGCACGCTGTGATCAGAAGCGAAAAATCAACTGCGCCCGTGTGTGTCTTCCCCGGGGTAAGCAGCCGGCTGGCCCGGGTGTCGTAGGTGATTGCTAATCCTCTAATCCCGTCACACGTCACTCTCTGAGCACACCGGCTCTCAGTGTCACTCAGATAACGTAGCTTTGTCTTTTGACATGCTCCAGTGCCCATCAGAGCAGCGTTGTAGTCATTGACGCGTGTCACCAGAGGGGTGGTGTGAAAATAATGTATTCTCTGATCACTAACTAACCCTTAAACAATCGTCAGGCAGTGGAATATAATTCAATGAGCGATTTTTAAAATGTGCATTATATAAACTTGTAAGTATACTCAGTTCCTAAATAAATGTACGAGTTATCAAATAAATAAATGAATAAACAAAGAGATATCAATGAATCAGCAGATCAATCAATCCATGAACGAATGAGGGATCAACCGATCAGGTAAATATATACTTTGAAAGCATATGTAAGCACACATTCATTCACACCCCGCCACCCCTGGGAAAAGTATGGGTGGGGGAGGGGGGCAAGGAGGTAAATAATCAATAAATTAACTAGCAAATGATTATTTATATTAATGTCTCTTCTTAATGTCATATGGACACGATTTAAAAGATAATTCTGATCTTAACAGTCACGACACCTAATTGACAACGGAAGGCCCTAACGGGCAGATTGCCAATCGCGTGCAGCTTTAACGTTGATAAATTTAGGAGCAATGAAGAAATGCCGCTTTGGTTTGCCAGGATCTTTCAATGGACGAGTATGGTAAGGTAAAACCTGAAACTAATCTGTGGCTTTCCCAGGAATCATTCGTATTTTAACTTCTGTACTTTTACATATTGGTGTCCTTTTGGGTTTAGTTTCAGTAGCGGACATAATTCAGCGAGCAATAAAGAACATTTACTTTTCAATGTAATGTGGTCATTCTGAGGTCCCATTTCAACTTTGATTTCTGCATTTTTTGTCTGTTTCGTATCATATTACAAAGTTAATATGAGGAAGAAAAGTGACCAAATTTTGATCATTTATTTTTGTGCGTGCATTGATTTCACTATTGTTGTCTGAGCATTGAGCCACGAATTGATATATATTGTTTATATCTCCTTTGGTTTATCTCCGTCCTGTCCTTTTTCCATGTTCCAATTAAAATAATAGAATCAGCGGTAGTATCTTGTCAGTCGGATGTTGAAATCTACGACAGGATATACTGACGAGCATTTCGGAATAAGTCCTGACAAAAATAAAGTTGTATTTGTTTTGCTCGTCAGTGTATGTCTGCAAAGTGCCCAAACACAGAGACGCATCAGAATACAGAAAAGAAATAGTAGCATAATTAAACTTAAAGGAAAAGAAACACACATAAAACGCACAAACACCATTTTTGTTGTAATACCCTGTGATGCCATTTTTTCCCCCGAATTATTATGTGCTGTTTTGGGTCATTCTCAGATCACCACCCACACCCTCCCTTCCACATCTCCCCTCCTGTGGAAGTGAGGGAGGGGTAGAGGAGCGGAGTGAGAGGGTGTGGACGATGGAAGGAGAAAAATGACTGTGCTGTCCGACGTTCATTTATATATTAATTTATGTCTGTACAGCTTCAGTACTGTAGTATTTCCCCTTGAAGAACACACGTGAAATGTTGAAAATAATAATTAAATCTTCTTCTTCTTCGTTCAAGTTTAACGTCCCACCGCAATGAGTGTAATAATTAAACGGATAATTTTTTCCTATTTATGCCCCCGTCCTTCCCCCCCCCCCCCCTCGCCCACTCCCCCCCCCCCTTTTGCACACGTAGTGAACGGGGGAAATTGATCAGAAGTAAAGAATGCCAATAAAAGACACCCAGGTAACTTATGTCACAGGTAACAAGCCTACAACGAGCTCAGGTGTGAGACTGTCTAATCCCCACCCTTTTGAAGGCCAGTTAGCAGCCTGTAAGAGTACAAAGAAAGCTGCAACACCTGCTGAGCGATCAAGGTCTTTCTATCTGCACTGACATAAACTGTCATGGTCTTTTCAGCCGCAGGGGCTCAGTTAATAAATCTTTAGCTCAGCTATTCCTCATGTGGAAACAGGGTGGGAGAAGTCTGTTAGTTATTGTGGTTTAACGCCGAGCAGGCGACTAAGGCCATATCACGGCGGGAGGGTGGGAGAAGGGATGAGGGGGAATGGAGGTTGGGCGAGAGGGGAAGGAGGGGGAGGTGTCATTGAAATTTCAACACACCATCCATCGGCAAAAGGCATAGACTCTCGTGACCCAGTATCTCACGAAAACCTCTACCTGTCCGGTTATGTGTAGCCGCCGTGATGTAAGGGCCGTTTCCTGCTGGCACAATTGAAACACAAACTGCCGTTAAGTGATTTCCATTCACTAAACAAAACAAAAATAATAATTTTTTAAAAAATCACACATTGTGAAGATGTGTGCATGCTGACGCCCGTTTAGGTTTTAATTGCTTTTAACAACAGTTCTATGTGCATATCCTGAATTTTACCTCATTTTAACTGTATTAACAATAAGCTTCCCCCCCCCCCCCGCCCCCTCTTTGTTTTAATGGCCGTTGATGAGGTAAACATTCCCGCCCCACACCCCCCCCCCCCCCCACTCCCCCCCCCCCCCACCCCCACCCCTGCGACTGACTGCTTTACGCCCGCTCATTCGGCGGCGCGGTCATGCCTGCTGGATCACGCACCTTCCGCCGGCCTCCTTCCTAGTTACGCAAACCCCTGAAGAACGTACTTTTGGAGCAAAACCGCCGTATGTGTGTGTGCGTATATGTACATAAACATGAAAATCTCAGATATTTGTGTACGCACACGCTTGAAAATTAAGGACTGGCTTTTCTCCAGGGGTGTCTAGGAGAGCCTTTGAGCGGCATACATGTATTGAAATTGGATGTCGCATTGAAGAGTAAATCAGAGACCGTTTCAGTATAAAAAGTCGGTGTACCCACAAGTCCGTATTTTTCGCTATATTCTCTTAAAATTTTGTTTGGAGAAAGACAATGGATACGTTCGTTAGCTTAGCCAGCTCTTAAACCTTCTAAAATTTATTGTAGGAAAAAAAATCAAAACTGTAAAAAAAAAAATTAAACTGAATCCCCGAAGAGTCAGACGGTTACATAAAATCAAAAGACACCTAAGTGTTATACAATGTTCCTGAATTGACGCAAAGCACCAGCACTTCAGTGTGAGTTGACGCAATGCTCGCCCTCTCTCTAAACGTTTGATTTAATTAGGAATACAGTTTTTATCTTTGTTACGATATCTTAGAGCATATCAGTTGTGAAAAAAGCAAACCAACGTCTGTACCTTCTTAGGAAACTGAGAACTTTTGATGTCAGTTCCAAGATTTTAGAATCCGTTTATAGAAGCCTGATTGAAAGCATACTGACTATTAACATCACTGCTTGGAATGGCCACCTCAGTATGAAAAACAGGGGCAGACTGTCACGTATCGTCACAACAGCTGGGAAGCTCATTGGCCTAGGACAGTACCCATTACATGGTCTGAACCATCGTGCTGTCAGAAGAAAAGTGGCTAGCATTGTCAGTGATCCTCGTCACCCACTATTTGATCAATTTCAAATGCTACCATCAGGCAGACGTTTCAACATGCCACTTGTCAAAAATACTGTTTTTAAGAAGTCTTTTATTTAAACTGCTGTCTCGATTTTGAACTCTTGTTTATAACGCCGTGATATATAATATGTGATCTACATAACATTACCTCTCTTCGTGTGATAGATTGTTTATGATAGATTGCCTGTGATAGATTGTTTATGATAGATTGCCTGTGATAGATTGTTTATGATAGATTGCCTGTGATAGATTGCTGCAATGATAATTTTAATGGAATGTTTTATAGTGTTTTGTAATGTTGTTTTATGACGAGCCAAAAGGCAAATTTCTGTCGTGCTTTGACTCAAACAGACAATAAAGTTGTATTATATTGTATTGTGCAAAAAGCGGGAAAATACACGCAAGCCGCTCAGTCACAGGTCTATAGAAGAGAACTTTGTAGGCTAGCTCACCCCATTTATTTTTTCACACTCGAGGCTACCCAAAAAATTGGTTCAACTGTTAAATTGACTGCAAAGAACAAATTAAATGCCGCACATGGTTTGCAAAATATGCACGTCCACTCATCAAGCCATTTACATGCCGCACATGTACACTGATTTACATAAAACCCGTGCAGTTGCAGGGGCTATATTTACTGCCATGGGGTTTCCTAACTTTTAAGGTGTCAATCAAGCTGAAATAGGATGTCTTACATTTTACTGACTCCGTACGAAAACATATAATAAAATGATTTTCTTTTCTTTTTACTGCTAGGAATACTGATCTTGCGAAATACATATGTAAATAATAGGAAAAGATTTACAGTCAATGTTCTCTACACAACCAAGGTCAAATTTAGATTTTTGCGCTCTTGTAATAACACATCACGGATGATAGAAAAGTGCCATGTCTCTGCAAGACGCAGGCCAGTAAGACTCTATAAAGTCTTATTTATGATTAAGAATTAATGCTTCTCCTGAGTCTGCAGGGGCTCATAAACACGCAGAGATTAACGCAATTTGTATAGCTACGTCATTTGTGTAGTTTAGTTGAGGGTCTTACACAACTGCATTGCCTTTCCATCTCAAGGTGTTCGTTGAAACCAGTTAACATCAATCGGAGAACATTGATGTAAAATTGTCCAAATAAGAAATAATAAATCCTCATGCCTCATATTTGTATATATCGCAAAAGACGATGGGCCCAGCTTGGCCCGATCTCCTGGGTTGGGTGGACATTTCAGTTGTCCTTTAGACACACAGATATATGGCGACATACATTCAATATTCTGTTTAGTTTTTTTCACAAGTAGTGCAGGCACGTCCTGAGAAAGTCTTTTATTGCTGTCGGGACGTTAAACAATGTACAATCAATCAATCAACCTTTTTTAGGGTCCTCTCGCATCTAATGTTATCTGGTTGGATTATATAGTCTAGTGCAACACCACTCCTAACTCAATATCCAGGCGCTCTTTTAGATACTCTATATACACTGACCATATGTATTTATGTGTCCCTTACGCGAGCTGCATGGGGCTACAGAGAATCTATGCCTCTTGATTGCAGAGGTGACGTCATTCACTTGTAAAAATCTGCGACCGTGATCATGTTTTAAAAAAAGTAAATTCCTGTACTGACACCAGGGATCGAGCAAACTGTTTAATTCAGTTTAATGTCCCACTGGCACATATGTGATCGGGGATGAGCAAACTGTTTCAACGCCAGCGTACATGTATTGGCATCTCTCAATGCAAATTGAAGATTAGCCCCGCCCATTTCTTTCCCTCGCCATTAGCCTTTCTATTTCAAACATGATGGTGTGAGGAGAGGCGGAGGTGTATTCGCTAAACAGCGCAGGCGCAGACCTG
The DNA here is from genome assembly GCA_036245525.1 of Semisulcospira habei. Lineage (NCBI taxonomy): Eukaryota > Metazoa > Mollusca > Gastropoda > Semisulcospiridae > Semisulcospira > Semisulcospira habei. The sequence continues at coordinate 318,504,312 of BTPG01000001.1, forward strand.
CCTGGCCTTTACTTTCGACGGCGTGCATGCCAGCCTAGAAGCAGGCAAACCAAGTGGTATTAACGGCTTTCTCTCATAGATAAAAATCGCACTAGCGGTGTGGCACTGACGTCACGCCACGCGAGCGACTAGCGTAGCCATCTGCTACCTCCCACTGACGGAACTGCCGCTACCGGCCTTCAGTGGCGCATCACAGTAGTAAATCTATACTATCCCAATCCCCCTCCCGCCCCCCTCCACCATGTCACTCTCGGTGTCGTGGGACATTAAAAATGAACGAATAATAATAATAATAATAATAATAATAATAATAATAATAATGCGGAGTCTGAGGGGATCACCACCTCCCCCCCCCCCCTACACCCCTCTTCAAACCCGATCGTCCCTCATACGCTTTTTGGCGTGAGCAGGGACAGTAATCTGGACTCTTGTCTTGAAGAAGAATGACACTGCTAATCACATAGGCCCATTAAGCTGTAGGGGCCGTGTCTTTCAGCCGCAAGATTTCACCAGAGTCCGAAATAGTTCAGGCGATTAAACGTCGGACGAAAGAGAGCAAAGGGAGTCGCTGGGTCGTGGGTTCGAGTCCCCGCCCCGGCCCCGGTAGCTGGACTCGCAATCCAGGGAAAAAATACGGGTTTGTTCAATGAAGGTTTGCTCATTGAAATGTTCTGGTAATTCAAAAGTGGCACAATTGCAGTGCACCCTATTTTGATCAGTGCAATAGATTTCCCTCCCCCCCCCCCTGCCCCCCCCCCTGCCCCCCCCCTGCCCCCCCCTGCCCACTCCCCTGCTCCCCCCTGCCCCCCCCCCCCACACACACACACCTTTCCCCATAAACCGCTCGTCAGAGCCGTCCATTATCACTTTGGTGCCGTGGACAAACCAACATTTCACCATTTCTTGTGTAGCTTTAACTATGAAGGGGTTTCCTAATTTTTAAAGCGATATATATATTTAGAGTATTTTTATTCTGATACAGCTGAATCCAACAGTGACATGTTAAATGAATTGCCATTGCATTCTTTACAGTCTACTGGCGCCCTAGAGAAACGGACCGATACAGCACAGAAATTTGGGGACAATGCAGCACCCGTGCCTCGCGCTACTTTGTAGTTTTATTGAAGGGAATGCTCGCCTGAGAATCAATCAATCAATCATACCAGCTTACCGTCCCGACTAACATTAGACATGTATGGGGGACTAGCAGGTTTAACTGGGTGCTAAAAAGGGGTTGGGGTTGTGGGATGGGGGGGGGGGGGGGGAGAAGGGGCGGTGGGGTGGGCCGGGAGGTTGCAGAGGGCCGGCAGGACCAAAGCCGAGCTGTCGCCCCCCCCCCCCCCCACCTCCTCGCGAGACTCTCTGGATCCGCCCCTGCGTAAACTATTATTTAAAGTTTAAAGGTGTGTCTCAGGCGAGCTAGTGATGCAGCAGATCCAGCCTGGACCCCGGCCAAATAGTAAGCAGCAAAGAGATAACGGAGAATTAAAAACACAGGGTCAAAGTAATAAAGCAACAGAGAAAAAAAAAGTTGAATTAAAAAAACGAATTAAATTAAACCCGCTCTCAAATCCTGACCCAGTCAAATTGTTAATATTTGCGTGGCTGCAGGCCGCGCGGCCTCAATACTGCCGGCTGTATAATCCCTTAACCCACCACACCCTGGGGTAGATACATATGCCTAATTTTCAATTGTTTTATCATTTTTAATTCATTTAACCATGCTTCTTATCAATCCATTTACATATACAGGTTCTTTTAAACCTTGTTTTAAACAAAAAAATGCTATGAAATAGCACATACTACTGAAATATGTTTAACTCCTAATTTTTTAGCACCTTTAAATCTCTTACCAAATTTTCTCTTTTCATGCAGGCCCCTTATTACATTGTTTTAATAAAGACCTTATAAAAAAATAGTGTACACCATCTTAATCATTTTCCACATAATTAAAAGGACTGTTGGTACTTTGGTGAATAGTCGGCCTTGGTGCCCCCGCACCAACGTAGCAATGCTGGATCGCCGCTCGGCTTTGGTCCTGCCGGCCCTCTGCAACCTCCCGGCCCATCCCGCATTGTCCCTCCCTTGTCCCCGCCGACCCTCCCCCCCCCCAGCCCCCCCCCCTCTCCCGCCCCCCCCCCTACAACACCATGTTAAACCTGCTAGTCCTGCATACATTTCTAATGTTAGTCGGGACGGTAAGCTGGATTGATTGAAAAATCTATGGTATAGTATGGTATGGTATGGTATGGTATGGTATGGTATGGTATGGTATGGTATGGTATGGTATGGTATCTCTAAGGCGCACATATCCATCTAATTAAAGATGCTCAAGGCGCCGCCGTAGGGATGGAAGCTGAAGCTTTGAAAGCCTGCTGCTAGTTGAGCGCTACTTTATGTGCAAACCTCCACCCGGCTATTAACTTCGGTGCATGTGAAATATTTCTGTTTCCATTTTACCGGCCCTACCGGGCCTTCTCTTTTTGATTGGTTTAAATAGTTTATTACTTTTGCAAAATACATAATAGAATATACATCACTTGTCATCAGATCAAAACAAGCCAAAGTTTAGTGATAATGGGATTTTTAACGTGCGCACTTGATGATAATGCGTGTTGTGCACACGAAGGCGAGACAGGCAACCGTAAGCCGAGTCTGTACGTAAATTTGACTCGATGGGAATGAGGAAAAGTCCACATCCCATTCCTGCCTACCAGGGGATTCGAACCCGGGACCTTACGACTTATCCACTAAGCTAGGTCTCTATGCACTTGCACTTGTCTTGTCCTCCTCCCCGCCTCCACCCCACCTCCATAACAAAACAATATTAATCGAGCACTTCTAATTCTTATTTGGTGTTAATTTTCTTATTGAAAAGAATGTTCTGCCTGGAGTTTCTGCAGGAGCAATCACCTGGTGTTTGACAACAACACTACACGACCAATTAATCCTCCTTAGGAGAAACAATACAGCCATTGGTGAAATCGTGATACTGCTCTATACACCCACAAACCTTCTTCATATAAGGACACAGGATCACATCACAAAAATAGTCATGATCACTCATGGTGTATACCTATTACACTGGCTGACGATTACTTACGGGTTAGTTAGTGATCAAAATCAAGACATTTCACACTTCCCCTCTCGTGACACGCAGCAATGACCACATTGCTACTCTGATGGGCACTGGTGCATGTCCACGGACACTACTTCAGAAGACGCAATCTGTGTGAGACTGAGGACCTACTGAGTTAGAGAGTAATGTGTGAGGGGATTAGCACTTACATGTGACACCCTGGCCACCCCCCCCCCCCCCCGGGGTGGGGGGGGGGGAGATACAGTGCAGTTGATTTTTCGCTTTCTGATCACAGTTGGCGTGTCCTCAGTCGTAGACTTAAACCTAGATAAACGTGTTGTACCCGTCTTTTCTAAGCGTGTTTCTTTCTCCGTTGGGTACTTCTTTAAACCTAGATGACTTCCACATATGTGAATGCAAATAATAATAATAATAATAATAATAATAATAATAATAATAATAATAATAATAATAACAATAATTATTATTATTATTATTATAATAATACCGGTTATTATATAGGCGCTTTTCCCAATACTTCAAATCAGCTCAAAGCGCCGCGAACTGAACCCAACACGCATGCTCACGTGACACACACACATACACACTGAAGACAAACACAGTACAAGACAAACACAGGACATTCACGTGATGCGACGGGTCAGCTCAGCTACGGAGGTTTCGGAAATTTTGATCGCTTGTATTTGAAATTTTATAAAGTGGGAGGAAGAGCCGGAGTACGCAGAGAAAGAACCCCCGACGATCCGCCCGAATTAACGGTGACACTTAGTAGAGGAGAAAAGTCCGACGCCTGAACCCGTAATCTTTAGCATTGGTGGTAGGCGCTTAACTAAGGCGCCACGGACCGCCCAAACCATTCGTATCGCACAGAAAAATGCAATGCTTTTCATGAGCCCCTGTGACCGAAGGGCACATGAAACTCTATGCCTGGTTGAGGGACTGAGTTGGGCCCCAGTTCAGCAATGATTGGACACTTTTCCAGAGCCGGCTGGGGTTGACCAGCAGTCAGCGGCTTATTGCCAGTCTGAGGATGCAATGAGGATTGTATCGCACAGCAAGAGACACTGATTTACATGAGCCCCTTATGAATGCGGGGCACATGGCACTCTATGTCTGGGTGAAGTACTGTGACAGGTGCAGGTCATGAGTACCAAGTGAACATATTTGACTATAGCCCATGAACAAATGAGATAATTGTGAAATACACCGTACAAGAAAAGAAGATCCATAGAATAGTAAAACACAACTTCCACAAATAACCATCAACAAACAAACAAAAAAATGGGTCAGGGCTGACGGTGGGGCCCGCCCCCCCCCCCTCCCTCCGGCTCAGCCACTGTTAGGGATCCCCAAAGTCCTCTTCTCATCGACAATGTTTCATTTACATTTGTGTCCACCAGTACCGACACATGATGAGACGAGTTTGTTTCGTCTCTGCAAGACGTAAATCAATCTAAATTTGAAAAGTTTTACTTTCGAGCATGGTATTGATTGATTAGTTCCGGGTCCGCGGCACCGAAGTAATAATGGACGGCCCTGACGGGCGGGTTATGGGGGCAGGGAAATCTATTGCCTATGGAGTACGACCTGAACACTGATCAACTCAGGCGCACTCCAGCTGTGCCACTTTGATTTATCAGGACCTTTTAACGGACATGCTATTGAACAAATCCGTCTTTTCCCCCTGGATTGTCAGTCTAGCTACTGGGGCCGGGACGGGGATTCGAACCCACGACCCGGCGATTCCCTTCGCTCTCCTGCTCCGACGCTTAACCGCCTGAGCTATTTCAGACTCCAATCGCATGGTATTGGTCGGTCGTACATGCATTTATTGTCATTTAGAGGAAACATTGGAACATTGTTCGTCCTTGGTGAAAACGGATAGTGACAATACCCGACAATTAATAGTCAAAAGTAAAAGTAGCCTTGACAGATATGTTACATTAACACTGATAAGAGGCATGATTAGTGTTCAGTCATTCCAAATGAATGAATAAATGTCTGAAAGAACGAACAAACGAACGAACGAACGAACGAACAAACGAATGCAGTCTATGTGCTGGAAAGAGTGTGCATTCTTTTTTCTTTTTCTTTTTTTATTTTTGAACATTGCTGTGCAAGGGTTTAATTTCCGAAATAAAAGAAGCAATAATTAAATAGGGCCTGTTTGAACTCCCTCAGGCAACCCCTTTTCACTGGGTTTGAATCCCGTCCCGGCCCCTGTAGCTGGACTCACAATCCAGGGGAAAAAACGGATTTGTTCAATAGCATGTCCGTTGAAAGGTCCTGGTAAATCAAAGTGGCACAGTTGGAGTGTGCCTGAGTTGATCAGTGTTCAGGTCGTACTCCATAGGCTATAGATTTCCCTGTTCCCAATAACCCGCCCGTCAAGGCCGTCCACGATCACCTCGGTGCTGTGGACGTTAAAACCAAACCCTTTTCACTGCTCGAGACAGGCTCATGAATCGCCACCGGGCACAACCCGTTTAGCCGCTTGATCTCGCACGGTCGGGATTAACTGATTTGTGCAGGATTTTAACGTCCACAACACAAGAGTGATAATGGGCGGCCCTAAAAGGAGGCATCGCAGCTGCACTATTTTGAAAAAAACTTGTAATAGAAACCTGTGTTATGTCTCACCAAAATGTAGGCAAAAACATATGTTTGAGTCCAAACTTGTAGATAGAAAGCTGTATATTGGTCCCCAGCTTGTAGGTAGAAACCTGTGTAATCGTCTCTAACTTGTAGGTATAAACCTAACTATGGGTCCAAACGTGTCGGTAGAAACCCGCGTATATTATGTCCCCAACTTGTAGGTTAAAAACCTGTTTAATGGTCCTAAACTTTTAGGTAGAAATCTGTGCATATATGCATTGCTCCAGTTACTTACTTTCCTATCCTTTTTGTGCTTTGACCAAAGTAGATCTATGATCAGTGGTAGATAATACACAATTCTCTCCCTTGACAGTCTTTTCATACTTGGTAGTTTCTTCATTTTGAACTGGTAGGTAGAAACATTGCATGGGTACCCAACTTGCAGGTATTCACCTATGTATAGGTCCCCAGCTTGTAGCCAGAAACCTGCGTATATATCCCCAACTTGTAGGTAGAAACCTGCATGGGTCTCCAACTTGTAGGTAGAAACCTGTGTATGGTGTGTATGGGTCCCCAACTTGTAGGTAGAAACCTGTGTTTGGGTCCCCAACTTTTAGATAGAAACATGGGCATAGGTCCCAACTTGTAGGCAGATGTCTGTGTATGGGTCCCCAACTTGTAGACAGAAAACCTGTGTATAGATCCTCAACTTGTAGAGAGAAACATGGGTATAAGTCCCCAACTTGTTGATAGAAACCTGTGTATTGGTCCCCAATGTGTAGGTAAAAACCAGGGAACAGGTCCCCAACTTGTAGATTAAAAAAACACAACAACTGTGTACCAACTTGTAGATTAAAAAAAAACTGTGTATGGGTCCCAAATTGTATACAGAAAACTTGTGTATGGGTCCCCATCATGTAGGTAGAAACCAGAGTAGAGGTCCCTAACATGTAGGTACAAACCTGAGTATTGGTTCCCAACTTGTTGGTAGAAACTCGTGTATGGGTCCATTATTTGTAGGTGTAAGCATGTGTATAGGTCCCAACTTGTACATAGAAACCTGATTAATGGTCCCCATCTTGCAGGCAAATAACTGTGTATGGGTCCCCAACTTGTTGGTAGAAAAATGGGTATAGGTCTCCAACCTGTAGGTAAAAACCTGTGTTTCGGTCCCCATCTTGTAGGTAGTGAACTGTGTATGTCTCTTAACTTGTACACACACTTTTTTTCCGGAAGAAAACGCTTAAAAACACTAGGATGTAAAAAATCAATGCTTTGTTTTGCATGTGTCCACTGCCCTTGTGTTGCAGACTTTTTTAGACATGCTTTTTAAAAGAATAACACAAGATATTGAGTGCATTCAGTAGTTGTCAATAATATGTAATAACTATTACATCTCATTTGACAATATATTCCTTGGCCAAGGGCTATTTCTGTCTTATATTCAACAAAATATACAAAATATATAATATACACGGCTTTTGGATGACAGAAACACGCAAGGAGAGCAAAAAAAGAGAAAAGTTTGTGAAACTCAATGTGTGTAAGAACAGGGATTGCAGACACATATTTTCAGTCACAAGTTGGGGACACCTAACACACAAGTGTGTAAACTGTTCCAAGTTACACACTTACACACTTCTGACAAAACCTACAAGTTGGGGACCTGATCCAAAATCAATCGGGAGATACCTATCGATATGTTTTTTAGGTCATAGATCACGATTCCAGTGTTAGTGCAAGTTGGGGACGTCCCCAACTTTGAACCTGTCCCCAACTTTAATGTACAAATATGCGCGCTGTCCCCAACTTGGAGGTGGGGGCATCACACACACACACACACACACACACACACACACACACACACATACACACACACACACACACACACACACACACACACGCACACATATTCACACTGATATATACCAGTCTGCACACACACACACACACACACACACACACACACACACACACACACTGACACCAAGTAAAACATCAAACATAAAACATTAAAAAAATTATGACGTTATGCTGCAGAAGAAATGACAAAGAACATCTCAGCAAGTCTAAAGTATTACGATATATGAATATGAATAAGGAAATGTTTCTGCAGTCAATGACGGTATGTGGTAAGAAGTCTGCAGGAACTCTGTTCCATAATTTTGCACCAGAGTAGAAGAGGGACGTCTTGTAAATATATAAGCGGGGCCTTGGTACTAAAAGATTGTTCCCTGATGTTCGAATAACTCTGTGGGCAAGTGCGAACAAACTAGAGAGATAGGCTGGTGAGTCTGAGAGGGTGATTTTGCGCATGAGTACCGATTTATTATAAATGAACTGCTTGTCAAGTGGTAGGATATCCAACAGCTTGAACTTGTAATCAGTATTAATGACTTGCATGGGTTTGTCAACGATTAATTTGATTGTTCACCTGTGAAGCGAATTCATCCTTTTGAGATTAGCATCACTACTCCCATCCCAAACTGAGGAGGCATAATCCAAATGTGGCTGAATATGGGCACAGTCAAAAAGTTTCCTTGTTGGTTCGTTAGTAAAAACAATCTTAATTTTGACAGTAAGAATAAGTTTTTTTTATATTGTTTTACACACTTTGGTAATATGGCTTTGCCAACACAGTTTGTCATCAATGATGATTCCAAGCACACGCTGCACCTTGACTTGCTCAACAGACTGACCATTCAAATAGATCTGTAGTGTAGGCGGGTTCCGCTGTTGTTTTGTGTAGTAGTAATTAACATACATTTGGTCTTAGTAGGATTCAGAATCATATAATTGTTTGGACACCATGTGGAAACATCATTCAGGCCGCTTTGTAGGGACTGGAATATACAGGATGCATCCGACGATGACACGTCAAGCGTTTCATCATCAGCAAAGATACTACAGATTAAACGGGGGTCGGATATATGTAAGGAAAGATCGTTTTTAAAAACTGAAAATAATAATGTACCGAGGATGGATCCTTGTGGTACTCCGTGCTATATCACCCCCTCACGTGAGTTTGTACCATTCAAACAGACGTACTGTGTGCGCCCATTTAGATATGATGTAATGAAGGCGAGGGTGTCATTACGCAGTTGATAGGCAACAAGCTTGTTAAATAAAAGATCATGGTTTACAAGACCAAAAGCTTTAGAAAGATCCCAAAATACTGCTCCAGTCATTTGCCCATTATTCATAGCAGTTAACCATCTGTCAACCAGGTGAACCAAAGCTGTGTGACATGAATGACTCCTACGAAAACCAGACTATAGTGGATGAACGAGTTTATATTTATCTAAGAAATGTTGTAAATGTGTGTGGATATGTCTTTCAATCGGTTTTGACAGAGTTGTCAACAGAGAAATGGGTCTGAAATGGTTGGGATCATTTAAATCTTTTGTGTTAGGTAGCGATATTACCTTTGCCGTTTTCAGACCAGACAGAAATTGTCCATATTGTATGCAAAGGCTGTAGATGTATGTTAGCGACTCGACGACGTATGGAAGAGCCATTTTAAGAACAGTGCTGCTAATTCCATCATGGCCAGATGTACGTTTACTCTTTAATGAAGAAATGGATTTTCTCACTACATAAACTGTTAAGAGCGAAATGTTCCAAGACGTGTTAGTTGTTAACGACTGAACGACGACAAAACGGAAGCCATGCTGGTAGGCACTCGCCAGAAACTCTTCCAGCTCCCTCCCAATCTCCACCTTCAACTCGACAGCACCCCCATCTCCCTCTCTGACTCGGCCAAGAACCTCGGCGTCATCCTCGATTCCTCTCTGTCCATGACCAGCTTCGTCTCCGCCACGGCCCAGGCGCACCTCCGCCGCATCAGTCAGATCAGAAAATACCTCACTACCGAAGCTGCCACCAAACTTGCTGTCTCTCTCATCTTATCTCGCATCGACTACTGCAACTCTCTCCTTTCCGGCCTCCCTCACTCCACCACTTTCACTCTCCAACGCGTCCAGAACAACGCTGCCCGCCTCGTCCTCAGAAAGAAAAAATCCGACCACATCACTCCCTTGCTCAAACTCCTTCACTGGCTTCCCATCCCCCAACGCATCCAATACAAGATTCTGTCTCTCTGCTACAAATCCCTGAACAACTGCGCTCCTGCCTATCTCTCCAACTTACTTCACCCCTACACACCTTCCCGCTCCCTCCGCTCTGCCTCCGACCCTCTCCGCCTCCTCATTCCTCGCACCAAACTCAACACTTTTGGCCCCCGCTCCTTCTCCGTCTACGGTCCATCCACCTGGAACACTCTCCCACTCTCTCTCCGTCAGAAACACTCTCTCTCCTCCTTCCAGTCCGCCCTCAAAACACACCTCTTTCAACAGTTTTAGCACTATATCACCACCCTCCCCACCCCAAGCTGACCGTCGTAATGTATTTCACTATTTGTGGTACGTGAGTCATTGTCTAAAGCGTGCGCATGCGTGCGCGAGTTGTGAGTGCGCGCTTAGAGTTATAATTATTATAAGATAAGCGCATTATAAAAACCGTAATTATTATTATTATTAATCTTTCAGCACAAAACCTTTTTAGCTTGTTTGAAACATCAGACGGTTGACCGGGTGACATAAGATTCTGTAGCAGTGTAGTGGAGGTAGTAAGAAAATGCTGATTAAACATATCAGCTGATATTTTAGTGCACTGTGCGGTATTTCTGGACCTCGTAAAGGCGTTTATTGCACGCCAAACAGAAACAATATCTTTTTTTGCCGTTCATGAGATGGTGAAAGTGAGACCTCTGAGCATTACTAACTAGATATTTTATAAGGTTTCTTTGTTCGGTAAGCTACAAATATATTGCTCCTTATATGATCGTCTCGGAGCTGCATGGCATCCTTGATTTCGTTGTTCAACCACGCGGGAAGCTGGGGATTTTTCACTCGTTTCTCTCTGAAAGGAGCATGCTTATCAAGAACACCAAGAAACAATCTGTACCATTCAGACAGAGCCTCGTTTGGGTCACCTTGGTTGTAAACTGTGTGGAAAGATAATTGACTTAGGTCGTGCAGAAATGCGTCTTTGTTGAAGCGCTTCAAAGATCTATATCTAATAGTTGTGTGCTGGTGTCTACGAAAAGTAGTATTTGCTTTAAATGCCCAGAGAGAGAGAGAGAGAGAGAGAGAGAGAGAGAGAGAGAGAGAGAGAGAGAGAGAGAGAGAGAGAGAGAAAGGGGAGAAAGAGGAAGCGGGGGTATGAAGGGGGGGGGGGGGGGGATGCATTTGTAACATAACATATACTGCTACAGAGGCTTAGGTGCTACTCGCACGCACGAACGTACGCACGCACGCACACGCACACACACGCACGCACGCACGCGCGCACACACACACACACACACACACACACACACACACACACACACACACACACACACACACACACACAAGTCCTTTTTAGCTCGGACGAAGCAGTACTGCATACAACTCTCGTCTGCTGTAGAATGACCAAGTTACCCAAGTGAACTTTCCAGCCCCGGAGCCAGAGGCGGTGGATCGGGAGACAGTGATGTCGAAAAGCAGTGTCCCGTCTACCCGGCGCCCTTAGCGAAACTGAATAAACAGGAAACCACTCCCGAGACAACACGTCCGATAGACCTTGCCCATTTACTCTGAAGCTTGAAAGTAAATGGTATCAGAACGTGAGGCGTGCATCTAGAGACACTAGTATAGTCTGTTTTCACATAGGCCAACACAAGCCATGTTTCGTCCCCACCACTGATTTCATTAGTGAGAATGGGACATGGCCTATGTGTGCCTTTCATGGTTTTGCAGAGGCTGGAATGTATAGTCCATGGTAACTTCTTATCGGCAAGTCGCATCCGGACACACGCCATAAATCCACGCATCCGGTTGCGGCAGCCGCAAATGAATCAAATCTGAGCATCACCAGCAAGACATCTCGTGAAACATGCACTTGGAAACACTATAGTCTGTATTCACACCGGCTAACATAAGCCATGTTCTGCCCACACCACTACGTGGCAGTAGTAAGAGCAGAACATAGCAAATGTATCTCTGTTTTCCACGGCTTTTCTTCCTAACACAGAGGAACACACTGACATAGGCCTGTCAACCCGGCACAGGCATGGGATGATCGTCCCGCAGTAGAGCACAGAATCGGCCACCATCTCAACAACATTGGATGCAAGATTATCAACTACCTGCGGCCGGCTCGGTTGATCGAGGGCCGACACCATCCCCGATCGCTCAACGATCATCCAGTGCCCTTCAACCGCTCATGCAGTCCGAGCCTGCCGGGGCAAAAGAATATAGCTTGTCATTGCACAATACTTTTATAAACACTTTCTATTTTGCGTGGACACCACGCCTCGAAACCTGTGTTTTCCGCACTGATGAATAGAATTAGGAGGCTTGACGAGGAAACGTGCTTGTTCTTTTTTGTATCTTTATTTTTTGAGACGGTAAGTGATTGTCATCTAATGTTTGAGTACAGACAGTCGGTGTTACCTGCTAGCGCACGCTTATTCACTTTTCATGGACACACACACACACACCCACTCACAACACACACACACACACACACACACACACACACACACACACACACACACACACACACACACACACACACACACACACACACGAACATTCATATGCATTGATATACACGTAAACTAGGCAAGAAGTGTTATGCATACTCTATCCTCAAGTGTGAAAAACGCGTATCCTCAGGCTCCTAAAGAGAGCTCGGGATATCGTCTTCCTTCCCGAGAAGAGACCGTAATCCTCCCTCTCTATGGAGTTTTAACCCCTTGACTGACGGCCACTGCAAACGGTATTTCCAAAGTCCTCAAAGATTCACAGCTAGATAGAACACCGCCTGTTGCTTGCGCGCATACATGGAGTCAGCAAGGCGCATTTACTCTCACAAACCCTCGCTTATACAGGGACTCGTGAGGATCCCTGCTTCCTGCATTGGGGGGTGGTTTCAATACAGCTTTCCGGCAGCCACGGGGTTAAAAGAATGGTTCTTGTGTGAATCCGTGGCACGTTAAGTTATTGATGATTCCAGTCTAGGCAAGTTTTGACGGTAACTCCTCGATGGCATCTCCATTTCTAACACACAGTCGGGGGTAGAGGGACACTCGCTTCGTTAACGGGCCTTGATCAGCATTATACCCGGGGAACGCGCGTAGCTGGCTTGAAGGAGTCGTCGCCTTTGCCTCTACCTCTGGCACCGCGTCCATAGCCTCTCAGCTGAAGATGGCGGTCAAGCACTGTGTATCCGTTTGCCTGTGTCTGGGTTGAGGTGGATGGAAGTGTCGGAGGGGCAGAGCCGCTGACAAGCCCTCCGACCTCATGATGTCCTCGGGCGTTGTGTGGATAATAATAAAAAATAATAATTACGGTATTTATAATGCGCTTATCTTATAATAATTATAACTCTAAGCGCGCACTCACAACTCGCACACGCATGCGCACACTTTAGACGACTCACGTACCACAAATAATAAAAATACATTACGACGGTCAGCTTGGGGTGGGGAGTGTGGTGATATAGTGCTAGAACTGTTGAAAGAGGTGAGTTTTGAGGGCGGACTGGAAGGATGAGAGAGAGTGTTTCTGACGGAGAGAAAGTGGGAGAGTGTTCCAGGTGGATGGACTGTATACTGAGAAGGAGCGGGGGCCGAAAGTGCTGAGTTTGGTGAGGGGGATGAGGAGGCGGAGAGGTTCGGAGGCGGAGCGGAGGGAGCGGGGAGGAGTGTAGGGGTGAAGTAAGTTGGAGAGATAGGTGGATGTCCACCTTCCTCACCTAGTTGTTAATTTTGATGAACACCTGGCCATCAGACGACCAAGTATTGTACTGTCCCACCAGCTCTTTCATGTCTCTTAGCAGCTTCTGGTTTTGGGCTGTCAGTAATTACAATTCCCTTGTCCTTTAGTTTGCTCCTTTGCTTCAGCACTCGAAACTTTACTTCTCTGCGCACAAACTTGACAGTTTCTGACCTGTGCTTGCCGTTCTCTGTCTTTACTCGCCTGTGTGCAATGTCAATATCTGCCTCCTCCAAAAGCAACTCATGCTTGGCTCTGAACATTTTTCTCACATTTTCTGACGTTTCCTCCGCAGACTCACGACCCTCTCCCTCGGGCAAACCATAGATCTTAATGGTATTCATTCTGCTGTATTTTCTCGCATTAATTCATGCGCTACTCTTGGGAGTTCAGTTTGTATTTCAAAGCTTTAAATTCTTCTTCTAAATGCACCTGTCTGTGTTCATAAGACTCTACCGCTTGTCGCAACCGAGCGTTTTCCAACTGCAGATCCATTAAGGCTGAGTTTACCTTCTCAATCTTCATGTCGCTCTCAGCCTTACGTACTGCAAGAGTCACCTCTTTGATTGTCTGACTTTGGCACTCTATAATCTTGGCCAGAATTGTGTTCATATTGGCCTCGTACATGTTTTTGTCCTCTGAGCTATCCTTTAGTGCCGATACCACAAATGTTGAGTCCGAAGTTTGTCCACTATTGTCAAGGTCACTTGGATTTCTCAGTTTACGCTTTTTACTGTTTTTTTCCCCCATAGTTTGCGCATCATCTTAGCCAGTCTTTATAAACAGTATTTAATGCCAAGCGTGTAAGCTAGACCCATACAACACATGTAGCATCCGTGACACATCAACAACACACAGTAGAGTCGTTGACAGCACGAGCCATTGTTAGCAAGAGCTGAGCATGTTCACACCAGTGTCATACCACTGTCACTCCTACTATCACCTGTTCCCAGATGATTCAATCGCTAGGCAAAAATCATAAATATTTCTTTTTCTCTTGCGATTGTAAATCAAGGCACGCGCGAAGGTTAGGCTCGATAGAATGTGTTACCCTTGTCTCCTCCCACTCAACAGAAAGAAGTGTTGCAATGTACTACATGGCCCTCACCGGTAATAGATTATGGTCAAGATGGACTTACGCCCAAGCTGAACTACACAGTGTGTAGCATGTGATGATACTGAGGTCCAATATAGTCCCGGCAAACTGTACACAAAAAGGCGCAAGAAAACGCAGCAGTAAAAGTGTAGTTTCATGAAAACGGTGGAGTTAAGGCGATGAAAGCGACGATAACTTGGCTCCAAAAACGTCGTTTGACGGAGGTAAGGCCACAAATAGCTGGACCGCCGCACTACGTGTGGTCACATCACCGCCGCCATCTTGACTCTCGGCTCGACCATGATAGTTCAAGGGTTGTGGCAGAATAGCTTGGCGCCTATATTCGCCCCGCTATTCTGCCACCACCCTTGAACCATCATGGCCGAGCCACATCTTGCTGTGTTTTGTCGATGATTCGTCGATACAACGGGTTATCAATCTAGTCATGCTTTAACTAAGATATTTTACACGTCTTTTCACAATCAGTCTTAGCAGGTTCACGTGGCAGAGGGTTTCCCTCATTTCACCCCAAGGCCGCCTTTCGTAAATTTTAGAGGTGTCACTTAACAACTTTGTACCAGATCCAGGAGATGGATCAACCATAATAATTCAAGGGTTGTGCAAGATTAGCTTGGCGCCTGATGGCGCCAAGCTAATCTGGTACGACCCTTGAAATGTCGTGGTCAATCCCTCACCTACTATAGGGCGGTGGGGCTTAACCCCTTCATAGCCGAGAAAAAATGAACATGATCCAATTGCAAGAGACATAGGTCCTCATGAGCTCCCAAAAACTCATGAGGGTCTATGCCTCTTGCTGAGGCCCATTTGTGTCCCTGTTTTTGGACGGTGTTGGCTTTGGTCGTTGAATGAACCAAGATTTCAGAAACATAAATGTACGTGCAGTGGCAGGGAATGGGTTAATGGGTTAGGTTAGCTATATTGCCAGTATTGTTGTAAGACATAAAGGAGATATTGCAAACTAATAACCCTTGATTACCTAGAGTAGCTCGCTTTATAGTACCTAAGTTACGCGTAAATCTGAAGTCACGTCTCAGCACCATTTGTGTTCATTATTCCCTGTCGACACTCACCTAGTGAACTTTAACGGCAGTTTCGACATGGGCCAAACACACAGCGTAATCGCACTTATTTACTCTGAGCTGCAGATATTTAGCAGATAACGTTGATTTATCGAACGGAGTGCAGATATTGTCAGGTTTTATGGTATTAAGACGACCTGTGCTGAACTGGATTCTCCTGTTTCTAAATGAACCATAGCTAGAACTATGTGTTGTATTTCGTAACCATCTGTTACAGAAGTGTGTATTTCACCAGTTACGGTGACAGTGGGCCTTCAGATAAAGCATTACGCTAGTTTTGCCTAAGAAAACAAAACCAAACAAACAAACAAACAAACAAAAACTCATCTAGTACTGAACGATTGCCAATTGTTTTCAACCGGTTTCAGCCGCTCAGCAGGTTTTAGATTGCGGGGGGAACTTTACCGCTGCCAGTGGAACCATTCAGTCCCCTGGTCACCCTGGTAACTACACCAACAACCTGGACTGCGTCTACGTCATCAGGCGCCCGCAGGGAGAGCGCATCACTCTAACGTTTGAATGGCTGGATATTCCGGACCGGGGGGTCGAGTGTACTGAAAATTTGTTGGAGGTTCGTTAACTCTTTGACTGTAGCTGGAGGTTGTACTGGCCATAATTATTTTGGCAGGCTAGTTAACCTTTTGCCTGTCGGTAGCGGTTTTGGTCGCTAAAATTTTTTGTAGGCATCATCGCGACTAAAACCGCTACCGACAGTTAAAGGTTTAATAAGGACAGTTCGATTCCAATAGATCCTCATGTGCCTTAGCAGCTGCGTGGAGCGGTTGTGCGTGCCTGTGTACCGACAACAAAGGGGATAAATAAATTAGTTTTTTTTTCTTTCTATTTTATTGTATTTTACCATGTTTTGTTTGCTTGGTTTTGTTTGTTTTGTGTTGTTTTGTTGGTCTTCTTGTTGTTGTTGTTTTTGTAGTTTGATTCGTTTGTTTGCTTGTTTGCCCTTTTGGTTTTGGTTTCAATGGTCAAAGAAATTGACAAACAGAGGGCCCCCAGGATACTTCCTGTTACGAGTTTTATTCATTCATTCATTCATTCATTCATTCATTCATTCATTCATTCATTCATTCATTCATTCATTCATTTATTCATTCATTCATTCATTCATTCATTCATTCTTAGATCCGGGATGGAGATTCTGCAAACTCTTCCATTCTCGCGCGCGTGTGCAACACCAGTCTCCCTTTCCCCATGAAAACTTTCCAGAACAACATGTGGATCCGCTTCCGGTCTGATGGCGCTATGACGGGAAGGGGCTTCAGAACTTCTTACACTTCCGGTAGGTACTATTCTACTATTATTATTATTGTTAGTTATTATTATTATTATTATTATTATTATTATTATTATTATTATTATTATTATTATTATTATTATTATTATTGGTGCTGATAAATTAGTAGTAATAGTAGTTATAGCAGGCGCTAGTAGACGGGAGGGGGGGGGGAGGGGAGGGGGGAGGAGAACTGTGCGCCATAGAACCAAGATCATTGATTTGATCTAGTTGGACTGGAGCACTAACTGATATTGATAAATTATTATATTTCAAGATGAATCATTCAGTGCTGGGTATATATTTTATGAAGATTGAAAAGACATGTGTGATCAATTTACGATAAAGTTCAAGAGGTCAACTGACCTATTTATTTGTACACGCACGTATACTGACACAGTGGAATGGAGGGAGCTGGTTGCCAAGTCATCAGTGGGGCCCGAACGGCCGGCAAGACTACGAGATAGATTAGACTAGATTAGATTAGATTAGATTAGATTAGATTAGATTAGATTAGATTAGATTAGATTAGATTAGATTAGATAGATAGATAGATAGATAGATAGATAGATAGATAGATAGATAGATAGATAGATAGATAGATAGATAGATAGATAGATTGATAGAATGAATGAATGAATGAATGAATGATACTTTATTTATTTCTCAAGGATGGAAACAATAGGCGCACAGGCCTCTTTTCATGTTTGTCCTTGATAAACTACAACATTAAAAGCAACATTAAAACAATATGTTAACAACACAAAACAAGCGTCTACACCCACAGGTCACTTGTGTTACATTCCGATACAAGTTCCAAAGTCGCTGAGGATTACACACACACACAGCAAAATGACAGGGTCTTGGGGGAAGGGGGAGGGGGATGTAAAGTGTGTTTATAGAAAGCGACTGCACACTTATGATACAGCTACTCATGTGTAGGAATTTAGTGAGCAGGCAAAACACGACGATAAAGAGAGATATTATGTAAAAGCTAACAAGTGCAAAACGGTGGACCACAGGAAATCATTGACATGGCTCTTTTGGACATATTATCTACGTTTCTTTCAAGTTTGCTCAGAGATGTATTTAAAAGCTTCCGTCCTAAACAATGGAAGATGTCTCGTTTGCTGTATATGTGGAGGAAGTGAGTTCCATAAATAGGCACCCGCGTAAGAAAGGCTGGATTTAAACAATTAAATTCGGGGCCGTTCAATGACGAGACTGTTCCTCAAAGTGCTGTAAACTCTTTCGCTCTCAGTGAAAAGCTTAGCCAGGAAAAGGGGGGCTTTGCCGTTCAGTGCTTTTTGCATAAGTACGCACTTATTAAACGTAAGGTGTTGATGTAAAGGAAGGAGCCCTGTTGCCTGAAGCTTTTCCTCCAAAGTTATAGAGGGGATTGGGAGGATCAGTTTCACTGCGCGATTATATAGAGAATTAATCCGCTTAAGGGTAGCCTTACTACAGCCGTCCCAAATAGTAGATGCGTAGTCAATGTGAGGTTTTATGTAGGAGTTGAAAAATAGCTTTCGTGTCTTAGTAACAATGATAGATTTTAATATTGACAGTAAAAATAGCTTCTTTGATAATGTTTTTCCTAGTTGTGTTAGATGGGGCAACCAGCACAGTTGGTCATCAACAATTACCCTGAGGAGGCGATATTCCTTGACTTGCGCAATGGGAACTGAATCAAAAGAGAGGTTAAGTGAATGGGGGCGGAGCTGATGCTTTTGGCGTGTTGTGAATAGCATGCTTTTCGTTTTGGATGGATTTACAAGCATTTTATTATTTTTGCACCACAGTGAGACCTCCTACAGACTAAGCTGAAGATTGCTTGATATTTCAGGTACAGTATTCCCGCCAGCGTGAAGAGTTGAATCATCGGCAAACATATCACATTCGGTATTTGGATTGGATATTATGAAGTGGAAGATCATTTATAAACAAACAGAAAAGTAACGGTCCTAGTATGGATCCCTGGGGCACGCCATACTCAACACGCTTTTTAGAAGAGAAGGTAGCATTGATGTACACAGTGTGAATTCTCCCTATGATATATGAACGAAAGAATGAGAGTGTCCCTGATCTGTTATTGTTAAAGTAGCAGTCTAGTTTCTCTAATCTAATTTCGTGGTTTATAAGGTCGAACGCTTTTTTTTAGGTCTAGAAAGACAGCACCAGACATTTTGTTTCTGTTGATGTTGAGCAGCCAAGTGTCAATCATATGAACCAATGCAGTGTGACACGAATGTTTAGGGTGAAAACCAGATTGATATTTATTCAAGAGAGACTTTTCTTCCAGGAATTCGAGAAGATGTTTGTGTACATGCTTCTCAATAGGCTTCGATAGAATAGATAATATGGATATAGGCCGAAAATCATTTGGATCAGATGTGTCTTTTGTTTTAGGTATAGGTACCACTTTAGATTTTTTGAAAGCCGCCGGAAAAAATATTATTTTGAATACATAGGTTGTAAATATAGGTTAAGCTTTCCACAATGTATGGAAGAGAAAGTTCGAGGATAAAACCATTGATACCATCAATGCCAGCTGACTTTTTGTTCTTGAGACTAGAGATAAATCTGCCCACTTCATGTACAGCGATGCAGGGGATATTAACGGCATCGCCCGCGGACAGTCTTTACTTACAAAAGTCAGTAAGCTTCTGCAATGCGACATGTTCCACCTGATCTAAACCTTCAGCATGTAGTAAAGATTTCGGGGCTAAAAAAGAAGTGATCGTTAAATGCATTGGCTGTAAGGTTGGCAGTCGTATTTGCAGAACGATTTTTACTATTGTTGGTTAGCAAGTTTAAAACTTTCCATATTGAAGACGGATTCCCGCCACGTATGGTTTTCTCTACCAGTGCTTTTCGTGCCTCCCGGATAAGGTATTTGACTCTGTTACGTAACCTTTTGAACTCGATAAAATCTTTGTCCCGCTTGGCTCGATTTCTGGCTTCCATGGTTTGTTTAATCTCCTCCGTAATTCAGGGGGGGGGGGGGGGGGCTCACGGCACCGGACTCGTTTCCTTTTTAAAGGGACATGCTTATTTAGCACTCCGAGGAACAGCTCAAACCACAGTGAGAGCGCTACATCAGGGTCATTGGGATGGTAAACTTCATGGAACGGCAAAAAAAACTGAGGTCATGAAGGAAACTATCTCTATCTAGTTTTCTAAAACATCTATAAGTAATGTATAAATGTTGGTTTCGGCTCTGTTTAGGAACATAACATGACCATGTACAGGTGATGGGAAAGTGGTCACTGACAGCTAGTGAAGGGACATCAGTTTCAATGATAGCTTGAGGGTTGTTAGTATAGATGTGGTCAATCAAAGTACACGCAGAGTGGGTTACTCTATAGATAGATAGATAGATAGATTAGATAGATTAGATAGATTAGATAGATTAGATAGATAGATAGATAGATAGATAGATTAGATAGATAGATAGATAGATAGATAGATTAGATAGATTAGATAGATAGATAGATAGATAGATAGATAGATAGATAGATAGATAGATAGATAGATAGATAGATAGAATCAATGAATCAATGAATCTTTATTTTACAACGGTGAAGATATTAACACAGTCAGTGACTATATCATTTTTCGTACTTGTCGTTGTTAAACCTACGACTAACTAAGTACAAAATATACATAAAACAGGGACATCAAAGCACAGTGATACAAAATATACAGTCCACTAAATACAAACACACGCATGCACGCACAAACGCACACACGCGTGCGCGTGTGCACACACCCACACGCATGCATACACACACACATACATACACGCGCACATACACATGATAGTTAGAATATACACGTACATTCGTGTGTCTACGTTTAGCTAGATATTATTATTTAAGTGATGTCAGGTATCTATAAAGACTTGTCTTGAAACGAGATAATGTCGGAGTGGCTTTAACGTCATGTGGGAGTGAGTTCCACAGTATAGAACCCGCAAATGACAAAGTGGATTTAAATAAATCTATTCGGGGTTTTGGAACAATATAAAGACCCCTCATATTCCCATTGCAGGAATCTGATTTTTTAAACAGAAATATTAAATATTCTGGAGCGATAGGGTTCCACACTTTAAACATCAGTACCCCTTTGTTAAATTTAAAGTGATTTTGAAGGGGTAGGAATCCAGTTGTTTTTTAGTTTTTCCTCGGTTGTCAAGTGCGGGTCGGGAAGAATTAATTTTGCCATTCTCCTATGTAGAGAATTTAATCTTTTTAAGTGGACATCACTGCAACAATCCCACACCGTCAATGCGTAGTTTATATGTGACATGATGTGTGCATTACTGAACAATTTTCTGGTTTCACTATCTGTGAAATACTTTAATTTCGATAACATAAAGACATTTCTAGAGACCGTTTTACATACATTGTCAATGTGCATCTGCCACCTGAGCTGATTATCAATTGTAACCCCCAATAGACGATGTTCGGCTACCTGTTCTATGATGTCGTCGCCGAGTCATAGATTAAGCTCTAATGGTTTCAACTGATGCTGTTGGCGTGTTGCAATAATCATAGAGTTTGTTTTAGGAGGATGCAGAATCATAGAGTTGACTTTACACCATGCTGATATATCATCGAGACTTTGTTGAAGGCCGTTTTCAACTACAATTATGTCTTTGTTAGCTGTGTGGATTGATGTATCATCGGCGAACATATCACACTGTGCTGCTTCGCAGGTTAGACTTAGAGGTAGATCATTGATGTAAATACAAAATAAAAGAGGACCTAAGATTGACCCCTGCGGAACTCCGAGTTTTACATCTTTAGTAGAAGAGTAGGCTCCATTTACAATTACTTTCTGCTTCCTGTTTTCGAGGTATGACGTAAACAACGAAACGGCCATGTCGTTTCGAAGATAATGCTAAAGTTTATAAATCAATATTGTATGGTTCACTAAGTCGAACGCCTTTTTAAAGTCAAGATAAATTACACCTGTCAGCTGCGAATTATTCATATTTGAAAGCCATGTGTCTGTTAGTTTGCTCAGAGCCGTTTGACATGAGTGCCTAGGGCGAAATCCTGACTGAGACGAATGGAGCAACTTTCGTGATTCTAAGTAGTCAGACAGGTGTTTATGTATATGCCTTTCGAGGGGTTTAGATACTACTGACAGCAGAGAAATGGGTCTATAGTTGTTAGGGCCAGTGCGATCTTTTGATTTTGGCAGTGGAACGACTTTTGCGACTTTAAGGTCTCTAGGGAATACATTGTTTTGAATACATAAGTTGTAAATATAAGTAAGGGTCTCTACGATGTTTGGTATAGACAACTTTAATATTTGTGAGCTAATATCATCATGGCCGGAGGATTTCTTATTAGTTAAGTTACTAATTAATTTGCCCACTTCGTGCACAGCAAGTGTGGGGATATTAAATGGTGGTGTGCCAGTTGTTTTTCTGTTGCAGAAATTAACTAAGTAATCTGGGCATATGTCAGCCTCTGTATCGAGACTAAGAGTAATTATCAAATCCGCAATAGACAGAAAATGTTCGTTGAATGTGTCGGTGGAGAGATTACTAGGGATGGTTGTTGACTTACTACTATTGCCTCGGGTGATCGAATTTAATACCTGCCACACTGCTGACACATCTTTGTTGTCCTTGACAGTGTTGCCGATAAAGTCCCTCCTCGCGGCGCGCACCATTGATCTCACACGGTTTCGCTGCTTTTTAAAATCATCAAAGTTTTTTTTCTCTTTTTAGGTCATTTCGCACCGACATAGCATGCCTTAGTTCTTTTGTCAACCAAGGGGGAAGTATCTCACTCTTTACTCTTTTTGTTCTAATCGGCGCATGTCTGTCTAGTACTCCAAGAAATAAACTGTACCAAGTGGACAGTGCAATATTTGGATCATTTGCGAGAAGGACCTCGTCAAAAGGAGTGTTACTGAGATCACGTAGAAAGGCATTACGATTGAAATGCTTAAATGACCTGTAGGTTGTTGTAGTATGACTATGTTTCTTTAATTTGGGAGTTTTACAGACCAGCAACAAATCACGGGGCAGTGGTCACTAACACTAAGATCTGAAACACTAACATCGGTCACCGCCTGCGGTTTGTTTGTATAGACGTGGTCAATGAGCATAGAGCTCGTGGCGGTAATTCTGGTGGGGAATTTAACTAGCTGTACTAGGCCAAATAAAGAAGATGTAGTTTCCCATGCGGGATGGGGTTTAATCATGTCTATATTAAAATCACCTAGAAGAATGACGTCATTTTGCCCTTTACAAACTTTGTCTAGGTTAGTAGTACAATTGTCATACCACTCGAACGTAGACGCCGGATTGCGGTAAAGAAACCCAACAAATGACGGTGAGAAATACGGGCTCTTGACCTCAATCCACACACACTCTACTTCAGCCGTTTCTAAGTCTTTCCGCCTACGGACTAAGTGTTCAATGGAGTGATGAACGTATACAGCAATGCCTGTTTGACCGTGACAGGAGGAATCTCTTCTCATGATACTAAAATTAGGAATTTTCACGGCATCACCACTGATGTTTGAATTTAGGCGTGACTCGGTAAGGCCGAAAATGTCGAACGGTGTGGGACTGTTAAGGAACGCTGACAGGTCAGATATCTTATTATAAAGATGAAAATCTTTGAGATGACCCACTCAATAATGATACTGGTGATGCTGGCCCGCGGGCAGACTCTCTGCCCGATGGCCATGCGCCACTTAGTGCTAATCAGAATAACCCAGTTAACTCAGTCACTGATTGTGGGAAGGATGCCCCCGACAACTCCTCTACCGCGCTCTCCCTCCAAGGGGAGGAGGGCGTGGTGGAGGATAAGGAGGGGGACGAACAGTTTCTTACAGTAAATAGAAATAAAAATCGAAAAAATTGGAACAGAAACCAACCCGGTGGGCTCTCTGGTGGGGCGGCCCCCGAACCCGTCGCGGAGGAGTGGTGTAGGTTCCCTGTCCGTCTTCGGGACTTGGGGACTGGTTCCACTCTCATCCGCGACCACGGTGTTCAGCAGCAGCATCTTTGTAAGGCTGCTGGGGTGTCTCCGTCAGAGATCTCACTGAGGCCCATTGGCTTTAACTTATGGATCGTTTCCTGCCCCAATCAGAGGGCACAGCAAAAGCTAAAACAGATGAATGAGATAGGAGGTGCGCACGTTGAATGCACCATTCCAACACCTAAAGTGGTGGGCGTTGTCCACGGCGTCCCCCGGACGGAGGATCCCGTGGAGATCGCCCACTCACTAAAAAATCAGGGACTAAATGCCACGGTAATCCGTCTCACAAATCGAGACGGTACGTCCTCCAGGGCAATAAAAATCGAACTACATGGTCTGACTAGCTTACCAACTAAACTTAAAATAGGTGCTGTCCTCTGCCCGCTGTAACCGTATGCGCCCACGGCGGCACACTGTGCCAACTGTTGCCGATTGGGACTTACGGCAAAGGCGTGCAGAGCGAAGCACGCCATATGCGTCCGTTGCGGCAGCAAAAATCACCGCCGTGCGGACTGCCCCGACACGGCGGTGCCTAAATGTACCAACTGTGGCGGTCCCCACAGTGCGGCGTATAAAAAATGCCCCAAAATCTCTCTTTTTCGGGAGGCAAAATCAAAACTACATTCCATATAGAGTGGCACTTCATAGAGCTCAAATAAACATAAATAAAAAAGAATCAGCCAAGGAAAGTAATATCCACAGGTCTGATTCACCAAATCTAGATAAGACTGCCTGGGTTAAACCTGTCATCCCACCCAGGCAGCCCCCAAAACCCCCGACAGACGTTAATCAGTCATCTAACAATCTAACTCAAAAACCAGTAGCTATGCTAGTCTCAACCTCCCCTCAGCCAGTGATCCAGACTAGCGTGACCACACCGGATGGCCGGCAGACTGTTGCTTTGTCGCCGGCCATCGTGGTATCTGCTGAGCAACCGAAAACTATGAGATCTGTAGGTCAACAAACGGATGATTCCCCCCTCGGCCGGCGGCCATTGCGGACCTCATCCCCCGGTGGGACTTGATTCCTGCTGTGGGGAGGGGTCCGGTTCTGGCATGGGGGCCGAGGGAGGTGATCCTCCTAAAATCAAAATAACCTCGTTGAGAACTCGCCTACTGAATACAGTCCAAAAAGCTATGGACGCCTTCGTGAAAGCTATGCACACGGAGGGGTCAGACAGTATGTTAGAGGCTTTAAATTATCTCAACCATATAACCGCTGAGATGGCACGGGCAGTCAGTAGCAATACTCTTCTTCCGATACCGCGCGCACGTGGCGCTAGCCGACCAAAACCAAACTAGGCATAAAGCGATACAGTTGGTCTTATGACCGCTAGTCCTTTCATAGAGACAGTGTTTTTAACTACATTTTTAAACTACATTTAATTAGACAAATCTGTTCTTAAACCATGTAAATAATGCATATTTGGTTTTTAACCTATTTGAAATAAAGTTATTTTTTAACATAGTCGATTGAGGAGGACCGTTGTTTTGTGGAGTGAAAGGGTGGCCTTTGTGCCCCCGAGACCTAATCCTTAGAACTAAGCGAAACATACCAGGTATAATGGACTATTTTACTGGTCACGCGGTTTTTTAGCTGACCCTTTTAGCTAACTTTAACTATGGCCCATCCCCCCCCCTTCCCCCTAAAATAAAGTTTACCAGCTAGTCCCTGATACTAGAAATAGGACATAGGGACAGTAAGCCAGATTCAAGCGATGACCCACTCGTAATTTTTGTTCTTTTTGTTTGCCTCTAGCCATGAGTATTTCGCTAACAGTTGTATTTTGTTTTACAATGAAACAACTACAATAGCGGTGGTTGAGCAAACGTCAATCAAATATGTAAAGCCTATGTAAAAGGAAAACAAAACAATCAAAGAAAACAATAAAAAAAAGTATAAAATACAAAATCTGATGATCAAACGTTCATGGATTATAAAAGCTCAGCGCCCACAGCTGAAGTTTATACGGGAAGTATCAATGTCCGATACCCTGAAGGAGCAATGTCAAAATGCTCCACGTCTGTTTAGTAAATGTTTGTGCTGCCGCGGATACGTACATGCAATGACGACGAAAACAGAACTTAAGCCGCGGAGCACCCACAATAAAAAGTATCACTGTAAATAAAACAGTCCATCAGTGTCCACAGTTACATTTCTGCAATGTCTTTCACAGTACGGCCTAATAAACGCCGATTTAGATGATAACGATTTAAAAAAACTTCCACACAGTGAAATGTAAGTGAAGGCGCTACCCCAAAGCAGCGTTCACTTAAGACACTCGATCTAGCCCGCAAAAGATATGAAAGAATTCCAGAAGTCCGAGCAAGTCAGTCAGTGTATCGACAAAAGCTAAATAAATACGGCACCATACACACTTTTATTATGCAGCACTTAAACGGAATAATTTACAATCGCGAGAAGCGCAGATGTGAGTGTAACCTGCAGGAGGCAGCTATCCTTCCGAACACGTGCAACTGCAGGAGCTTATGAGGATCTATGTCTCTTGCATTTGAGGCTTGTAGATGGCATGTGGTATTTATCATCACGAGCCCGGGCATCCACAGGGGCTCATGAGGATCCATGCCTCTTGCATTTAAACAGGTAATCGCGGCCATGGTGATTTGATGGCAGGGGCGCATGAGGATATATATGCCCTCTCCTTTTAGATTTTAGACAGACAGACAGACAGACAGACAGACAGACAGACAGACAGATAGATAGATAGATAGATAGATAGATAGATAGATAGATAGATAGATATATAGATAGATAGATAGATAGATAGATAGATAGATAGATAGATAGATAGATAGATAGATAGATAGATAGATAGATAGATAGATAGATAGTATACTGACGAACAAAGAAATGCAACATGTTTGGAATCATCGGAAACACAAGATTCCAGAAATATCGCATTTATTTTGCTCGTCTGTTTATTTGTCCAGAGTTAAATGACCGATTACACCCTTTACCTTGACCAGTCGTTTTGACCTGGGTATTTTTACTTTCTCTGTTCACTCCAGGCATAATGAAAGAGACGTTTTTGTTCATCGCTAGCGCCTCGGGAAACATCTTTGACATGGACTTGGAGAGCGGCTCAAGAACGGTCCTCCCCCTCCCCGGCCTGAACAAGCCCATCGCTGTGGACTACGACCCCGTGGAGGGAAAGCTATACTGGACGGACTTCACCATCAGACAGATAAAGAGCGCTTACCTCAACGGCAGTGGCATCAGAAGTCTTAGAGTGTTCAATAAAAGTGAGCATGAAAAACATGTAGATAAGTGGCGTGTTATATGTCCAATATGCGGTAACAGCCTATTATACTGACGATCAAAAGAAATGCGACATTTGTTAATTATCGGAAACATTTTAGTCGCATGTCGCTGTTACGTGGTAAAATCATGGTCGTAGTATGATATTACGCCAGACGCACACACGTAAGGTTCTTTTAAATAACCCTCATTCAGCTGCAATCCGTCACACGTGGCTTAAGGATGTAGACACTACTGGAGTAACAGTTCCAACAATATTTTATTACAGCGATGCGATCTCCACGAAATGCGTTCACAATTTCACCAACACTGACAAAATTTCTTCTCAGCAAAATGTCCAACTTTGACACAATGCGTCTCTCATACAATGTACATCAGCATTCACTGCATAACTCCGTCACTGACAATGAATCACGATATCTTGCGTACTCTCTCGCAATGTCAATACACTCTTTGATACACTGCAATTATACAACTGAACACTGTACCGACGCTGTTACATCGCAATTTTACAACTGAACAATGTACCCAGGTGCTTCCTACCACGACTCTTTTACAGTGTTATGTTTTCTGGAAAAACCAAGCAAAAGCGTACAACACAAAGAATCAAAACAAGACACGTAACTAAAACTCAAAGGTACAATCACACTGGAATATTCTGTAAACAACTGGCTGCCATTTTCAACCTCTATGTTAGGAAATTCCCCGGCGCGCCATGACGTCACACAAATGTAGGCCAGACAGGTCACGACCTTGCCCGCTCTATTTGGTAAACACGCGATCAGTGCATTAGTACTGAAAGCTACGCGACACACGCGCAGTAAACAAATGAATATCCGAGCTGCTTCTAGACTCTTCGTGACTCAACTCCGTGCGGCAACAGATAAACAACACCGCACTATTCGTAAACGAAAGTGAAATTCACTGAAAAGGTATGTGATTCGAAATTATGATAGCTCAAATAAACATCAGATCGCTCCCTACGATTTATGCATGCACGCTCTAACAGAACAACACAACCACAATCGTAACATTACCCCCCCCCCCCCCCCCCGTTTTATAACGAAATTTCACAAAAATTTCTTCTCAAACCTCAAAAATACGGTTGTGGCTGTGTTAATCTACACAGAACCTTAAACAAATACAATTTCACAACGAATTAAATGAAATTAACCACTAAAAATAATTAACTCACATATCTTTTAAAATGTCCCGAATGAAAATATGTTCCTTTAAACTGTTCTGATCACAAACATGTCCCTTTAAATTTTCATGGACACCAAAATATTATGTTTAAAACTGTTCTGGACACAATATGCTCATTTAAACTATTCTGTTCAGGTAATCTGCTCCAAAATTCTGCGAACCCTTGATATAACGAAAATCAAAATCAAAGTTCACCTGGAACAATACTAAATCACAAGTTACAGTTCACAGATCACAGAGTTCAAGGGTCAGCAGTCCTGGATCAAACACCGTCGGTCCACAGAAAGTATTAAAGTTCCCACACACCATACTAGATCTTTCTGGTCTATTCCGGATGACCACTGGTAATCTGGAATCTCTGTCGACTTTTGGGTCCGGCGTTTCCCCAACATTCTCTCTCAGTCTTTCTCTCTTGTTGTGAAACCGACGACCTGGCTTGTCGCGAAACGGCTCGTTCGATGTCAAGTTGACCTTGTGCTGGACGGTGTCTGTTGTTCCTGGGTCAGGTGTAAACCGATGTTCCGACTCCGTAGCTTGAACTCTCAACTTCAGTTTCTTCCTCTCCTTCTCCTGCAGCTCTCTGATATCTCCTGACTCAGAGGGGCTCCGTCTCGCTCGTGTCGATCGTTCATCTGGATTTTCGGTGGTCCGATCTGTTCTTCGCGATGGCACTCAGTATCGTGCTGCAGACTGTCCAACCCTTGCGTGCGTTTTTGCTGCAAACGGTGGGCGGCTGCTCGCTGTTCCGTCTCCAGCTCCTCTCGCTCGCTGGTGACGGTCGCATCCACCTGATTCTGCATTTGCTCCAGCGCCTCGCACTTCTCTTCTTCTAACGTGTCTCTCATCATCATCGTTACTACTTGTGTGTTGTCGGTCACGTTTAGAGGAATGGTATGGTGACTCTTCTCTTCCTGACCTCTCGTAACTGCACAGGTTTCAGGTTTCCACTGCGGATCTGGATCGTCTGGATTTCTGACACTGTTAACGTTTCCGATGATGAGGTCATAGACTGGTGTCCACGCACAACGCCTTCACCTCTCCTCTCAGGTACGGAGTGTCGACACTAACCTTGGCAAGAGGGGTGACTCTCCCAGTACCATCGGCCAAAATGAGGGTGGTCCATTCATGTAGCTTCTGGTCTTCAGCTACCAAGTCCTCTCTCACAATGACACAGTTACAACCGGTGTCTCTCAGCACTCTCACTGGTGTGTCGCCGACGAATCCTGACACTACTGGCATATTCGGCATTTCATTCTCAGGCAGCGCGATGTTTGATACTGGTAAAAATGTAGCTCCATCTCCTACTGGGATGCGTCCATTCTTTTTGAAAGATTCAGTCAGCTCCGGTGTCACTCGCCTTTCTCCAGACAGTCACTGGATGACGTCACATCATTTGCTAGTACAGTGGCGGCTCTGTGTTGTAGTACTACTTCTGCCTGCTATCTCGCGATCTTGGTTGGATCTTCTGATGTTGTCGCCTCGAGGAACATCTTTATAAGGACACCGTATCGCCTTGTGACCTTTCTTTCCACAGAGAAAACATGTCAGATTCTCCACCGGCGTGTATTTCGGGATGTCTCTGGCATTGTGGATTTCCTCTGCTGGTGCAGACACACGCTGCGGTTTACTGGGCCCGAACTTCATGTTATGGGCGTCAAGGTATCTTTGAGCGAAGTCTGCTATGGCCTTCAGGGACTGGTCTTTTTGCTCTCTGAGGTGGGCGGCCAGGTCCTTAGAACATGCGTTGAAAACTTGTTCTTTGATGATGAGGTCACACAGGTCTTGGTACTCTCTGTTTAGGCCAGCCAGCTCTATCCATTTCTCCAGGTAGCTTCTGATTCTTTCAATGAATAGGCCGGGTGTTTCTCCTTCTTCAGGCTTGCAGTTCCGAAATCGTCGCCAGTAACCCTCTTCAGTGAAGTCGTACTGTCTCAACAGGGCGGCTTTCAATTGTGTATAATCTTCGGCTTCTTCTCTCGGCAGGCGGGTGTAAATTCAAGTGCTTTGCCAGTTAGAAGTGCACTCAGTTTGATGGACCAAGTCTCTTGTTTCCAATTGTTACTACTTGCGAAGCGCTCGAATCGTTCCAGATAAGCGTCCATTTTATCGGAGTTTTCAACGAAAGGCTTTGGCGCACGGGCTGTTTGCTCCCTGCTGGCTAAGGCTGTTGCTTCAGAAACCCTCTGGCTCTGTGCCTCAATTTCCATCTGCTTTAAGTGAATTTCATGTTGTCGCTGTTTCTCTGCCTCTTCTTCTTGAATTTCGAGTTTCCTGATTTCACGTTCCTTAGCTCTTTCTTCTCTCTCCCATCTCTCTTTTTCTTCTCTCTCTCTCGTCTCTTTTCTTCTCTCTCCTCTCTCTCCAAACTTTCTTTTTCTTCTCTCTCTCGTTTCTTTTCTTCTCTCTCCTCTCTCTCCAGTCTTTCTTTTTCTTCTTTCTCCAGTCTCTTTTTTTCTCTCTCCAATCCCTCCTTCTCTCTCTCCTTTACAAACTCGAGGTGTTGAACTCCTTCAAGTCCACAATCCTTTCCAATTTTCAGGAATGTCTCCATTTCTGATGTCGCCATCTCTGCTTTTCACTGCTGGCTGTTTTCTCCTGCTACCCTTTCCACTGAACCAACTGAAGAAGATCTCGTCGGGGTCGCCAAAATGTTACGTGGTAAAATCGTGGTCGTAGTATGATATTACGCCAGACGCACACATGTAAGGTTCTTTTAAATAACCCTCATTCAGCTGCAATCCGTCTCACGTGGCTTAAGGATGTAGACAATACTGGAGTAACAGTTCCAACAATATTTTATTACAGCGATGCGATCTCCACAAAATGCGTTCACAATTTCACCAACACTGACAAAATTTCTTCTCAGCAAAATGTCCAACTTTGACACAATGCGTCTCTCATACAATGTACATCAGCATTCACTGCATAACTCCGTCACTGACAATGAATCACGATATCTTGCGTACTCTCTCGCAATGTCAATACACTCTTCGATACACTGCAATTATACAACTGAACACTGTACCGACGCTGTTCCATCGCAATTTTACAACTGAACAATGTACCCAGGTGCTTCCTAGCGCGACTCTTATACAGTGTTATGTTTTCTAGAAAAATCAAGCAAAATCGTACAACACAACCAATCAAAACAAGATACGTAACTAAAACTCAAAGGTACAATCACACTGGAATATTCTGTAAACAACTGGCTGCAATTTTCAACCTCTATGTTAGGAAATTCCCCGGCGCGCCATGACGTCACACAAAAGTAGGCCAGACAGGTCACGACCTTGCCCGCTCTATTTGGAAAACTCGCGATCAGTGCGTTAGTACTGAAAGCTACGCGACACGCGCGCAGTAAACAAATGAATATCCGAGCTGCTTCCAGACTCTTCGTGACTCAACTCCGTGCGGCAACAGATAAACAACACCGCACTATTCGTAAACGAAAGTGAAATTCACTGAAAAGGTACGTGATTCGAAATTATGATAGGCAAGGTATGTGGCAGATCCTGGAGCGACTAGGCTGTCCCCCAAAGTTCCTCAACATGATCGTCCAGCTCCACGAGGACCAGCAAGGCCAGGTCAGACTAAACAGTGACCTTTCAGAACCATTCCCCATTCGCAACGGCGTGAAGCAAGGCTGCGTGCTGGCACCGACCCTCTTCACCATCTTCTTCAGCATGATGTTGAAGCAGGCCACAGTGGACCTTGACGATGACGACGCAGTGTACATCAGGTATCGTCTCGATGGCAGCCTGTTCAACCTCAGACGACTGCAGGCCCACACGAAAACCCTAGACCAACTGATTCGTGAGCTGCTCTTTGCTGATGACGCTGCCCTCGTTGCACACAGAGAGAGCCTTGCAGCGCATTACGTCCTGCTTCGCAGATGCCGCCCAGCTCTTTGGACTTGAGGTCAGTCTGAAAAAGACAGAGGTCCTTCATCAGCCGGCACCCAAGGAAGAGCATCGCCCTCCCCACATCACCATCGGCGAGTCTGAACTGAAGTCTGTACACCAGCTTACCAACCTCGGCTGCATCATCACGTCAGATGCCAAGCTGGACAACGAGTTGGACAACAGGCTGGCAAAAGCGAACAGTGCTTTCGGGCGACTATTCAAGCGGGTGTGGCACAATCAACAGCTGAAAAAAGGCACCAAGATCAGCGTGTACAGAGCTGTCGTCCTCACCACCCTGCTGTACGGTTCCGAGTCCTGGGCCCTCTACCGCAGCCAACTACGACTCATCGAACGCTTTCACCAGCGCTGCCTGCGTACCATCCTCAGCATTCACTGGAGTGACTATGTCACCAACGTCGAGGTCCTGGAACAGGCGGAAACTTTGAGCACCGAGGCTTTGCTGCTGCGGACACAGCTTCGCTGGGCGGGGCACGTCTCCAGGATGGAGGATCATCGCCTACCCAAGATCACTCTGTTCGGCGAGCTCGCCACTGGACACCGAGACAAAGGGGCACCAAAGAAAAGATACAAAGACGGTCTCAAGAAGTCACTTAGTGCCTGCCAAATCGACCACCGCCAGTGGTCTTCGCTTGCTGCGGACCGTGACACCTCGCGCTCCACCATTCACAAGGCAGCCGTCTCCTTTGAGGACTCTCGCAGAGCTAACCTTAAGGACAAGCGGCTCAGGAGAAAAAACAGAGTTGTCGTAACTCAGAACCCTGACCAGACCTTCCCCTGCAGCCACTGCGGTCGAACCTGCCTGTCCCGGATTGGCCTCCGCAGTCACGAAAATGCCTGCAGACGACGTGGCAAGCCATATAGAATCTTCGTTCGCGAAGTCAAGCCAAGACTCACCCCACAGCCTAGAAAAACGGAACGATCACACTACAAGAGACATAGACCTTCTTGGAGGGAAGGGGCATGACTGATGATCTATGCATGTTTTCATCCATTTTGTAACCATGTTAGAATGTGTTTCTTGTGCATACGCGGCTAATTAATTTACAACTGCTACGATTGCTCGTGCCACAGTGACCGCGGCGATCAAGTAAGGCAGTTTGGTCACCCTCACTGTCCAGGGGGCACCATCTACTATTTTGACCTGATTCTGGCACAAAAATGACAATGACCTATTTTGTCTACTTCAGAAGCAGAGCTGTATGGAATGGCCGTCGATCCACTTTCCCGCTTGTTGTTTTACACCGACGAGGGCAATGCAGTCATTGGCGTGATGGGGCTTTCCGGGACCCCCCACAAGACCGTCATCAGCACAAACCTCAACAAGCCTTGGGCCATCGTGCTCGACACCATGAATGGGTACCCTCAGTCCTTTCTCTGCTAGTTTCCGTGCATGCGCCATGGTTTATCAATCTAGAAATCATGCATCGCCGACTGAAGCCAGATATAACCATTTTGCATGAGGCAGGTAAGACGGACAAAGAGTCTGCAATAGGCAAAATCCTCATGAACCCCCGCAATTGCGGGAGCTCATGAGGATCTGTGCCTCTTTCACTTGGGTGGGGTTCACTGTGACACCAAAAGAGAAGGGGTTAGCACTTAATTTTGTCCTTCAATAATTCTATAGTTAAATAATAATAATAATAATACCGTTCTCAATTTTTGGGCAAATCGACTGAAAGCGTCGCGAACTGAAACCCAACACACACACTCACGTAACATACACGGATTTACGCCATTTAAGACAAACACAGTACAAGACAGACGAAGGGCCAGTTCAGCTACTGAAGTTACAGAGATTTTTGATCGCTTGTATTTGAAATTTGTAAAGTGGCCTGAAACCGGTACCAAAGTGGGGGGTGGGGGGGTGGGGGGGGTGGGGGGGTGTGGGGTGTGGGGGGGTGGGGGGGGGTGGGGGGGGGCGGGGGGTGGAAGAACCGGAGTACCCGGAGAAAGAACCCCCGACGGTCCGCCCGAATTAACGGTGACACTTACCAGAGGAGAAAAGTCCGACGCCGGAACCCGTTTTCGAACCTCGCACCTTTGGCATTGGTGGCAGGCGCCTTAACCACTGCGCCACGGACCGCCCCAATGATGTATTAGCATCATCAAAATTTCCTTAAAAGCGCCAAACATACTACGAATTTTATCATGAAAACTGAACTTTTTACGATCACAACCCTTCTTATCCCACCGCACATACATCTTTGACACGGACGTGGAGAGCGGCTCAAGGACGGTCCTCCCCCTCCCCGGCCTGAACAAGCCCATCGCTGTGGACTACAACCCCGTGGAGGGAAAGCACTTTATTTTGTCGTTCAAAAATTCAATAGTTGGTGTATTAGCATTATCAAAATTTCCTTAAAAGCGCCAAACATACAACGAATTTTACCACGGAAAACTGAACTTCTTAAGAAATCAACCCTTCATATCCCACCGCACATACACGCGGCGTCTAAATAATTTCAATATTGGCAATAATGGGTCTTCTCCCCATACAAATGGGAGAGTCGGGACCACTAAATTACAGATCAGTTTTCTTAGGGTAAAATTTATGGTATGTTCAGCGCGCTTTGAGTTGGGGATGGTATTTAGGCTTCAGTTTGTGTGTGTGTGTGTGCGCGAGCGCGCGTGTTTGTGTTTGTGTGTGTGTGTGTATGTGTGTGTGTGTGTGTGTGTGTGTGTGAGTGTGTGTTTGTGTGTGTGTGTGTCTGTGTGTAGCTTAATTGAATGCGTACAAAGGTAGTGTGTGATTGTGCAAGCATGTGCATAGTGTAGTGTACCTTTTTAGTAGCGCGCTTAGGGCTCATCGCTTCTGGGGATTTAGCGCGGTATAAATGCTCTTATTATTATTATTATTATTATTATTATTATTATTATTATTATTATTATTATTATTATTATTATTATTATTAACTGCGAAAACAACGATTCTATAGAATAAATTTATCGGTTAAAAAATAATTTAATAATAAACGAAACCAGAAGGGTCGTCTGCCAGCCCTTATAACCCAAGATAAGTCCCTAGTAGGTGGAAAAGTGATAAAAAAAGGGAGAGAAGTAAGTATCATAGAACAGTGATCATAGCTTTATAAATGAACGAACGAACAAGCGAACAAGAGAAGCAACGAACGAATCTATTTATTTATTTATTTATTATCTTTTTATATGTTTTTAATTTAAATTTTTATATACAAGTCATCTATAAATAATTCAATCAGTTTTTAACCAGTGTTCAGTACAAATACCTAAAACGAAAGTAACGTCCGGTATGCTAGTACCTCCTAGATATTAAAAATACCGGATGTGGAGGTATAGATACAGTTTGTATATGCTGTGACTGAATACATTCGGCTATGGAGAAGGAAAGAATAACAATATTTGTGATTTAGAGATGATTTTTGTGATGTATGAATTAGAACGACGTTGATAAATATTTGTGTGTGAAAAAGGTTAGATTAACTCATTCAGCCCGACGGCCGTATTTCCCAAATTTTAAAGGTGTCATCTAATGACTATGCACCAGTTGCAGGAGATGGATCGACCAAGATAATTCAAGGGCAGTGCCAGATTAGCTTGGCGCCGGTCGGTGCCAAGCTATTCTGGCACTACCCTTGAATTATCAAGTGCGTCAAGGCTGAATGGGTTATACCTCTGTATGTTTGTATTTCAGTAGCAAACTTGAATCATTCACACAGTGTTTTATTTTATTTTTATTTTTATTATTTTTGGGGGTACTCTTTGCTTGTCGATAGCGGTTTTTTGTTGCGATGATTCCTACAGCAATCATGGCGACGAAAACCAACACCGACACGGAAATGGTTAAATCGTGATTTTTACAGAGTGATGTTTTGGACCGACGTGGGAACACCAGAAAAGATAGAGAGAGCCAACTATGATGGGACAGACCGCAGGACGCTGCACCGCTACCATCTGATTACTACAACTGCATTGGCTGTCGATTTGAAGAGTGCGCATACACATAAATGCAAAATATTAACCCATTCAGCCCTGACGCACTACAGCAGGAGATGGGGCGACCATGATAAATCAAGAGTAGTGCCAGATTAGCTTGACGCCTGTCGGCGCCAAGCTAATCTGGCACTGCCCTTGAATTATCATTGTCGATCCATCTCCTGCAACTGCTGCATAGTCATTAGATGACGCCTTCCAAATTTGGGAAATACGGCCGTCGGGCTGAATGTGTTAATGAAGTCATCAAAGTACCTCACCGCCCTTTTTGTTGATTTTTTTGTCTACTTTTAAGGAACTACGAATTCGCATTAAAAAAGATTACTGTATTGATTTGATCTGGTTTCGCGTAATAGAATTTAACGGGAAATGTAACTGTTTAACTGAAAGATAACTGTTTTGTCCTTACATTCTTTGAGCGCCTTCCCTCCCCCTTCCCCCGAAAATTCTTAATGGCGAAGTAATTTACAAAGAAAAAGTGTGGTGGTCACCTCTGCAATGTTAACTCCTTCCCTGTCAACGTGCGCACAGTTTGTGTCTGAAATCTGTGTTCACTGAACTACCGAAGCCACAAGTGTCCAAACAACATGGACACAAAGCGGCCTCAGCAAGAGGCAGAGATCCGCATGAACCCCTGCAGTCGTTGGGGATCATGAAGATCTAGAGGTCATGCAGTGAGATCGCGTTCATCTTTCCTCGGCAGTGAAGGGGTTTAACGTTGCCGACCATCTTATAAGGAACGTTAATTTATGAAGATCTACATATGTGCCCACTCCATAAAGTTTGTCCTTCTTTGACACGCGTATTGATATATTGTATAACAAGCAAATGTATTGAATTTGCCTGATATATTTTCCTTCCGAAAAATCCCTTGCGAGGCAAGAAGATTCATTCTTAATGATACTTGCATTTTTCGAAACGGACACGCGAAATATGCTCATTCTGCAACATTAACAAGCTCCTTATGTGTACTAGTAATGAAATACTTCTTAGTGTGTACGAACGGTCAAAATCTATATCTTATACACAAACACGAACGGAGAACAGACGCCAGAAAACGTGCGAGTCGCTGGACTGGTGAAATTGACGATAAGTCCGCTGGCGATATCGACACCCCGAGAAAAGAACTAAATAAAAAAAACGAACAACAACGTAACAAGATTTATGCAGTTCAAAAAATATCTGTCACGCGTTTAACATTTTAATTTCTTTATGTGTTTGGCAGTGGTTCATACGTTATGAAACAACCGCCAAGCACATAAAGAAATAAAAGTTGAACTAGTGACAGATAAAAAAAAAGTTTTCGGAATAAGTGGATCTTGTTATTTTGATGTTCGTTTTGGATTTCTTAGTGGGATTTCATCGTGTGTTTGAAGAATGTACAGTTTTGTTTAACACGGTTACTGTTTTTTTGTTTGGATTCTATCTTATCTGTTGAGATAGTCTGTGTTTGTTCATCTTCCAATGCAATTCCATTTTGATATATACTACAGATAATCGCCTGTATTGGGCGGATGCGGACACTGACCTCGTAGAGTGGTCAGACCTTGAGGGAAACAGCCGAATGCAACTGTACAAAGCGAGAGGAGGAGCTACTTTCTTCGGGATGACATACTACGACAACATACTTTACGTCACAGATTTGACTACCGTAGGGTACGATTCACAAAGCTGTTAACGTGTACTGGTGTGTGATTTTGTACCTTGCGGATCGATCCAGTAAGGTCCAAAATAAAAAACATGCACACAGACCAGTAAAGTCAAAAACATATTGACGAGGAAGAGGAATGCGTTAGTGTTTATGAATATTCAAAAAATGTCTCATTGGAGTCGCATTAACGCATGAGTGAGTCTTAATTAGTCCGTTTAACCCCTTGACTGCCGAGAATAGGTAAACACAGTGCAACTACAAGAGACGTAGATCCTTTTGATCCCCCGAAGTAGCAGGGGCCCATGAGGGTCTATGCCTCTTGCTGACTCCACTTTGTATCCATGTTCCTTGGATGGCGTTGAATTAACCCATTCAGACCTGATGCACTACAGCAGGAGATTGGTCGACCATGATAATTCAAGGGTAGTGCCAGATTACCTTGGCGCCTGTCGGCGCCAAGCTAATCTGGCACTACCCTTGAATTATCATGATCGATCCATCTCCTGCAACTGGAGTATAGTCATTAGATGACACCTCCCAAATTTGTGAAATACGGCCGTCGGGCTGAGTGAGTTAACGAAAGATGCAGACACACAATCTGTCCATTGGCAGCGAAGGGGTTAATTTTGATTTTGGATTCGTGCGGTCTTTTTATTTTTATAGATCTTTTCAGGAGTCTTAAAGGTTGCTAACTCATATATTCACAGGTCCAACACAAGCTACTTACACATACTGAGCACGGACGGTTCTATGGGTGAGACAGTTGTCTCTGTTCCGGACATACTCTTTGGCATACACATGTACGTGGAGGACGGCTGGCAGAGAGGTAATTCGGCATAACAATGTAAAACGCAGTGACGGGAATCAGAAAACAATGTGAAAAACACTTTACCCTTTGTCGAGATGACTCCTGCAGGAATCACCGCAAACAAAATCGCTACCGACACCCAAGGGGTCAAGTTACATTTGTGCAAGTGTTTTTCCTAACGAAATAATAAATTATGTGAGGCTGATAATACGCATTTTATTACTTTCATAGATGGCTGAACAGTTTGCTTGAAATTCAGATTGCTGATCATGCGAGTACGAGGCTTTATACGTGTAACCTTTCGTTACGGAGGAGTGAGGGGGGGGGGGATTTCTTTGAAGATCTCAAAAATGAATATATTGTGGCATTTACCCCACAACGGCACAGGTACAAATGAAATGATGCTGCATGTAATTTTTTAGCATTTTCATTTGACAGCATGGACGAGAAACCTTCTAAATTTGTGTTGTGATGTTGACAGGACCAAACGGTTGTAGTTACAACAACGGCGGATGCAGCCATATTTGTGTCCCGGCTTCTGGAAACTCTTCCAAGTGCCTGTGTCCTGACACACCGACTGTCTGTCGTGAAGGTAACTGAAAGAGAAATAGCATACATATGACGAGCAACAGCAACATTTTTGGAATCATCAGAAACACTAATTACACTAATTATTATTAAAAAGAAAACAAAAAATAGAGGTTGAAAATCCTTTACTAGTTAAATTTTAAGTCAGAAACATGAAACACAATATTAGGACCAAAGATTCTTCTTGTCGGTGATATGGAATCAACGTAGAACAGAAACAAAAAAACACACAAAAAAAACCACAGGATGGAAAGAAAAGGCGTCATTTTTTTATAGAGAAAATTAAGAATGACGTAAAAAAATGCTAGTAGAAAGAAAACAGAATCATAAATTCTCTTCTTAGCACTGTTTGTTTATATGTCCATAGATGTTCATCGGAAATCAGAAATATATCAAAATTTTACGTGTTCAGGCGAAAACAGTTGATTAAAGAACGAACAAACATACGATATCGCATGTTTGTCAGGGCTTTTAATCCAATGTTGTCAAAAGATGTGCAGGCTTTTTGCTGTTGTTGTTCTTTAAACCGCTCCTGATTTTAACCCCTTCAATGACGGGAAAAGGTAAACACGACATAACTATAAGAGACATAGATCTTCATGAGCATCGGCGAGTGCGGGGGCTCGTGAGGATCCATGCCTCTTGCTGAGACAAGTGTGTGTTTATGTTTCCTAGACGATGTTGGCTTTTGGTTGTTGAATGAACAACGATTTCAGAAACAGAAATATAGTACAGTGACATTGAAGGGGTTAAATCCTCCTGCTCTTTTTGTTGTTCTTATTTCAAAATACTTTGAAATTGGACTTGTCGGAAATCATTCCGGAGCATGCACATGATGTTTTGCCGAGCGGGGCAGAAACTCTGGCAAAGAAGTAACAATATGAAATTGACGACACGCCCAGATACGCAAAACTTGCTGGAGAACGTCTTTTGGGCGCCAAGCGTCGTATGTGTGTGTGTGTGTGTGTGTGTGTGTGTGTGTGTGTGTGTGTGTGTGTGTGTGTGTGTGTGTGTGTGTGTGTGTGTGTGTGTGTGTGTGTGTGTGTGTGTGTGTGTGTGTGAGAGAGAGACAGCGACTAGAGCCCGCGATTGAGGACGAACACACTTGAACTTTTCTCATATTGTCCCTAAAAGAATACTCTCCAGGCAGTTTTCATTTATTTATTTATTTTTTATTATATTTTTTATTAAGATGCTCATAGTCGAGAAAAAATGGCCGTTTTACAAAAACCGGTTGATCCACACTGTCCGTATTTGGTTTTATTTTTACTAGATATTTTGCGTATAGCTAGATAAAAGGAAGATACTGAACGAGTTCGTTAACCAGCATTGTACCTCTCGAATAGTTTAGTTGATAATTAAATAGTTTTGGAAAAAAATAAAAAACAAACAGAAAAACAGTTTCATTGTTTGGGGATTAATTTCACGAATTATTTGGGATTAATCATAAAACAATTCAAATTTTTTAACGAAAAAACAAACAAACAAGAAAAAAAAACAAAAAAAAAAACAAAAAAACAACAACAAAAAACAACAAAAAAACCAATAACAACAAAAAACAACAACAAAAAACAACAACAACACCAAACAAACATAAAACAATCTTCTTGTTTATACTCGCATGATTTTTTATATACGGTATTTACATAAACATACAGTTTGTCTGTAATCCCTACGTGTGAAAATCAGTAAATTTTCTGCGCGACTTTTCGGAAATATTTTTAAACAGCTAAGATATCTTTAATTTTTCTTTTATGAAAAAAACCTATGTTCTCATTAATACCTGCATAATATTTCGCAAACAGTGTTTGCATAAGCCAGCTGTTTGTCCTGGCTCTTGGGTAGGATTAGGTCAAATTGTGACCCGAAAGCTTTAGGCATGAAAATTAGCAAAAAAATTGCCAAGTTTGATTCTATAACGCGTAAAATGTTTGTACTGCGATGAGTGAAGTATAACATCGAGTCGTCACTATGAACACGCGTAGTGAGACTAATGATGCCTTGACGTGATGCTTGAAGTGACGTCATTTCGCTGCTCGTGCTATTCTTCTTCTTCAGAATAACTATCGCTAGGCCAGACCACATAGCGTACGGATGGCTGGAATTGTCTTGTGTCCGACTTTATTTCTTTGTGTCGGTAAATTTGAATCAGAGGGTGGGTTAACATAGAAGGTTCAGAAGGATAAGTTTGAAAAAAGAAACAACTTTGGGCTGGGGTCCCATGTTGCTTTTAAATAAAACCACCTGTATGAAAGTATGTGCCTCACAATCAGTCAATATTCTTTAATTTTTCCACTTTTAAAATGCTGAAAAAGATGTAAATTGTTTGTCCTGTTATTCCGAAGCGTACGCATATGTTTTGTTTATTTGTTTGTTTGGTTGTTTGTTCCTTCGATTATTTCGGCGAGTTGAAATTATCAAAGCCGTACTTAGAGCAGACCGAGTGAAAACATTTTAAAACCCTTTTCATTCTCATATACGACTTCTTGAAATTAATTTGACTATGATAGTTCATGAGGCGAAAAGCTGTTATGGCACCACCCTTGAACTAAAATGGTTGATCTAACTCCAGACCCGTAATGAAGCCTTATAGGACAAGAAGCATTAAAAAAATCAGCCTCAGGATGTAATGGGTTAAAACCCTTTTGTGTACCATGATTGTGCGACATACCAAGAACATTTATAAAGGAGATGCCGTAAACTATTAACCCTTTATCACCCGAAGAAGGTTGCGTTAACCCCTTTACTGCTGGGGAAAAGCTAATGCCATCTAACTGCTCAGTCTAGTTTCTATTTATCTTCTAACGTGCTCGCTTGACAGACATATGACCTAAATCCATAGTATTAATCAAACAACCTGTTTAAAAAATACTAATAAAAACCCAAAAAAGAAAACAAACGACAAGACCAAAAATACAAAATAAAAATAAAAAATAAATAAAATACAAAATAAAAGAAAAGAATGGAAAATATAATAGGGAATAGCGGTTCCTGCCAACCTTGCCCAACCATCCCTTATCACTCCGGTGTCGTGGACTTTACACTCCTGATTTGTCTATTAGGTAAATGTTATGCCAACAGTTGACTGCACGACTTACCGACAGGCTTATCAGCTGAGTGGCAGTAAACCAGTTAACTCATTCAGCCCCGACACACAACAGGAAGACATGGATCGAGCACGTTCGTTCAAGGGTGATACCAGATTAGCTTGGCGCCCATAGGAACGAAGCTATTCTGACACCACCCTTGAACTGTCAAGTTCGATCTGTCTCAAGAAGTGTAATAAGGTTCATCTGAGGGAACCTTCAACATTTGGGGATTTCGATCCTAGGGTAGAATGTGTTAAATTAATTGCTACATTATCCCTTTGACTGTCGGTCGCGCTTTTTGTCGAGTTGACTCCAGCAGGATCATCCCCGATGAATAAATACGATCAACATCCAAAAGGTTTAACTACCCATCCCCTCCCTCCCCCCCCAAAAAAAAAAAAAAAAAAAAAAAATAATAAAATAAAAAAAAATAAATAAACCAACCAAACAAACAAACAAACAAACAACAAAAAACAACCAAACAACCAACAACAACCAACAACACCAACCAACCAACCAACCAACCAAACAACCAAACAAACACCAAACTGTGTCTATGACAGCCTATTTTTCTATTTTTTTGTATTTCATTCAGTCTTTACACACTACCCTGGCAACAATGAAAAGTTATGACCGTGATAGTTCAACGGCGGTGTGGCCGAAAATGTTGCCCCTCTAGGGACCAGCCTTTTCGGCCTGGTACCATCCTCAAACTGTCATGGTCTGTTTATCTAACGAACCGCAATGCACGACTCCCAAGCTCGTGACACTTCACCCCAGAGAACTAAGTGTGTTAATTTTAAAGCTAGTATTCGTTTCTACTGAGAGACTGCACTTTTTTGTTTTAACCAACTGTGCATGCGTACAGGTAGCTGCGTGCATCGGATATTTAACTCATTGTGCACGAGGTACGAAATACCCACATTTTGCAGTTATCCGCTGTGGACTGCATTACAATTCAAGAGACAG
Source organism: Semisulcospira habei (assembly GCA_036245525.1). Classification (NCBI taxonomy): domain Eukaryota; kingdom Metazoa; phylum Mollusca; class Gastropoda; family Semisulcospiridae; genus Semisulcospira; species Semisulcospira habei. The sequence goes on from BTPG01000001.1 coordinate 318,547,806, forward strand.
AAAGACCATGATAGTTCAAGGGTGGTGGCAGATTAGCTCGGTGCCCTTAGGCGTACGCGTATGGTTCGACCGTGATGATTTTTTAATAGGTTCTTTTTTATTTATTTATTTATTTATTTTAATTTTACATATACAACATGCACATGAAACAGTTACAATGTCACAACAGTTACAATAACCATATACATAGAAAAAGTAGATAGGTTGTACGGTAGGTTGTACATTGCTTAACGTCCCGACAGCAACAAGACTTTTTTTCAGGACGTGCCTGGAATGCTGGTGAAAAAAAACCCCAACTAAACAGAATATTGAACGTGTGTTGCCGACTGGTCTAATATGCTAAATAAGCCTAAGACCATTTAGAGACACACATTAAATTTCAAGAGCTACAGGCAGCGCAGACAGTAGGGAGAGTTTAAAAAAGGAAAATACAGGTGAATGGTTGGCTGTACATTGCTTAACGTCCCGACAGCAACAAGACTTTCTAAGGACGTGCCTGCACTGCTTGTAAAACAACAACAACAACAACAACAAAAAACAACAACAACAACAAACACAAAAAACCCAACAACAAACACAATATTGAATGTATGTCACCAGCCGGTCTAATACGCTGAATACACCTAAGACCATTTAGCAACACACATCCAATATCAAGAGTTACAAACAGCTTAGACAGTAGGGAGAGTTTAAAAAAAGAAAATACAGGTGAATGGACCAGGGGTAGACAGAAACACATGCCCCAGAATAGAAGGGAAAACGCACCCTGTGGGGCTGACCAGGGTGACCCTGGGAACTAAAAAGTTGTTAACCCCACCCAAGTCACCCAGGGCAGGCCCGGGTGGGGGAGAAAAAGAAGAAGAAAAAGGAAAACAAAGCAATGCGGAAAAACTCAGAACATTCAGCTCAACATCAAACACTAATACAATCAAATTTACAAAAACATAAAAAACAAATAAACAAATATATAGACAACAAGTTCGCTATTGATATTTTAGACTAACAAGTTACCAACCTATCTGTTAATACAATTTTTATAACGTGCCCATTTTATTATAAAGTCTGTGTGTTCCATGTTCAGTTTTGCTTTGTGCTTTTCAATGCTATACCTGTCTTTTAGTTCTCTACAAATATGCCGCATGGTTAGCCTTCTCTTTCTTATTCTGCATTTATAAATATAAAATTGTTTCATCAGTTTTATCAAAAGCTTTGTCTTTTTTAAAATGAAAATCGTTTCCAAAAAGTCTAAGTCTTTCACTGAAACTGAAACGACCTACATTATCACATTTTTCACACAGAACACTTGCTACGTTTTCCCCAAAAGATTGTACATAACACATTTCCTTAATATATGTTCAATATTTTCTCTGTCGTTCATGCAGAAAGTACACTTATCTGAACTTTGAATACCAATGTTTTGCATTATTATATTTGTGCCAATAATTCTAGTCTGAAATCACTTCAGTTTGACGTCTTTTACATGTTGCAGTTTCTGTAAAGTTTTCATCAAGTCCACATCATAGCTTAGTTCTTTATGTCATTTATCTAAGCTTTGTGGATTTTTGTTATTCATTGCCAAGATTTCGTAGTAACGTTTTGAGCCCTTTTGCACTGAGTAAAGGAGTTGCAAGGATTTCGAGTTATCATTCATATCATTATATTTAATGTGAAGATTAATTTTGCGAATATATTTATGTATAGTTTGAATGGGCCCCACACATGCAAGAAAGTCGGTGATAGATTTTTTTTAAAATTCAGTATATTTTACTACTTTGTTACAGAACTGTCCAATGCAGTAATTTTTTTTTATCTCATACAAATTTGAAGCACAGTGTTTACAATTCTTCAACATGTTTATCAGGTGGGTTAGGGAGCATATACCATAGGCAGACCAGTTTTGATAAGATCAATGATTTTAACACAGCGACTCTGCCTAAGGATGTAATTGGCCTTTTTAGCCACATTTTCATGAGCATTTTTATAATAATAATAATAATAATACCGTTATTATATAGGCGCTTTTTCTCAATTTTTGGGAAATCGACTCAAAGCGCCGCGCCTGAAACCCAACACACACACTCACGAAACAGACACGGATTTACGCCATTTAAGACAAACACAGTACAAGACAAACGAAGGGCCAGTCAGCTACTGAAGTTACAGAGATTTTTGATCGCTTGTATTTGAAATTTGTAAAGTGGCCTGAGACCGGTACCAAAGTGGGGGGGGGGGGGGGGGGGGGGGGTGGAAGAACCGGAGTACCCGGAGAAAGAACCCCCGACGGTCCGCCCGAATTAACGGTGACACTTACCAGAGGAGAAAAGTCCAACGCCGGAACCCGGTATCGAACCGCGCGCCTTAACCACTGCGCCACGGACCGCCCCAACAGTATCTCAGTTTAATTGTCCTTAAAGTTTCTTAGATGACAGCTCTTTAAATCATTTGTCAGCCAAAATGCCTGAGACTGTGAACTCTGGTGGGTTCCAGTTCAATTTAAGGTATGGCAAATATCTGACTGTGTCATTTTCCTTAAAACCAGCCATAGCATCAGTTTTCCCAAAATTTAGCTGCAAATCCGAACAAATGCTAAATTTGTTTAAAAGTATCAATACCTGCCTCGAAGGATTTTGTACTTCTGTGTAGAAAAATGTGTGTCGTCCGCAAACTGTTATTTTATGTTCTTTGACTCCCTTATAAATACCTTCAGTAGCTACTATCATTAGCGCTAATATTTCTAGACACATTATTAAGATATAGTGTGACACCGGGTCTCACTGTCTGCAGCCGCGCTCGATGTTAAACCATTGAAAATAGTACCATTAACTAACACAGCAGATTTAATTTTAGTGTAGAAAAGGTTAATCTATTCCAAAATGTCTCGTCCAAAGCCAAAGGCCTACAATACTTGATACATGTATTTCCAGTCAATTGAATCAAATGTTTTTTAAAATCATGGCTGAGGAGCAAACCCTGCTTCTTGGTTTCGTTTATAATGTCCTAGACTAACCTGATATTGTGACCTGTTCCCACGAAAGGGATCTTAAGTCGCGCTGCGCCAAATATAGCTAAAGGCCGAAAAGAGTGCAGGGGGTCATCTTAGGTCAGTTTGAGTGATTAAATTTAAATGCATGTTTCTCGCTTAATAACAGGTCTACAACAATAACTTTTGCATCAGATTAATCTGTTATTGTCCCCAATAAATCTGTTTGCCATGATTCCGGGTTGGTATTCATTTATTATGCGTGGTAATACATTTGTTTTTATTCTCGATTCTAAAAAGGCTGCCCCAATCTCATAGACGATGTTAAGCAGAGTGATGGGTCTCCAGTTACTAATATAATGCCTAGGTTTATCCCCTTTAGGTAAACAAATAATTATCCCTTCCTTTTGTGTCTGAGACAGTTCACCATATCTAAAAGCTTCCTTTATAGACCTCACAATAAAATGTCCTAATCTTCTAAAAGAGAATTTGAAGAATTCATCTGTGAACCCGTCATTACCTGGACTCTTTCTAGCGTTATATCCATCTCTCCCTCTAGTGCGTCCGATTCATTTTTTTATTAGTTTTGTAATGCTTGTAACTATTTCCTCTATTTCACAGTCATCTACATTTCTTATGCTATATAGGTTTTCATAAAATATTTTTACTTCTTATGTAATAGCTTTCTTGTCTGTAATATACGAATTTGTTTACTAACATAGTTCTTCTCATCTAGTCCACAGAAGTATTTAGTTATTTTTTTCTGCCTCCGCAACCCATCTTGCCTTTGATCTCAGCAAAACACCTTCCATTTATTTTTTTCCGTAAGGGCTTTCAGATTTTCACCGTTTGAATCTAACGTTCCTGCTTCTTTGTTGTTTTTCTTCTTTTTCTCTCCAGTTCCTCTATTTCTTTTTCTGTTTGTTCAATTCTGTGCATTTTGGGATTTCATTGACGCGTATCCAATTGTTTTCCCTTGTATTTCCAAATGCAATTGTCTAGAAATAAACGGTCGGAAATTATGAGATGCATATGCTCATGATTTATATCTAAAAGATTTTCTCTATTGTAAGGCGATGCCGAATCTATCACCATATAAATAGTCTCGTTGATTTTTCTTACCTACTTTTAGTAACGAACTATTGAAATTCCAGAGTGTATTTCGTTTATTGCTATTTTGCATTTCAAATTGAAGTTTGAATGAAATCATGGAGTGATCAGTCCTATATCCATATTCAATATCCGCGTTTTAACGTGTCCAAAGACACTCTCTGATAAGAGAAAAAAATATAATCTGCTTTGTTGTGGGGGTGATTTGCGTCTCCAGGTAAATCTTTTTAATTCCGGATTTAATGTCCACCACACATCGACTAAGTCTAATTTATCTATCGTGTTTTCTACTCTTTCTTGAGCTCTAGGGTTATTGGTATGTTTGTAATTGTAATAATCTAGTTTAGGATCTAAGACTAGGTTCCAGTCTCCTCCAATTATCATATTTATAATTCCTGCATCTCTCATACGGTTTTCTAGCTCTTCATAGAAGATGGAACTGTCACTATTGGGTCCATAGTTGTTGACGAGTAGAAAGAACTGTTTCATGTGTTCCATTATAATCATGACAAAGTTCCCGTCTTCGTCCTTCTACACCTTTTTATGGAGAACTCAAAATTATTATTGAAGTGGATACCAACCCCTCTAGACTGGGTGTTAAAGGACAAAAAGTAGTATGTATATCCCCATTTTGCCAGTATATAGTTTTCACGTTCGGCATCGAATTGAGTATTTTGCAGGAAATATACCAAATAGTTGTTTTGCTTAATGAAATTGAATACATCTCTTCTCTTCCGCTGATCTCCCGGCCCTTGTCAGTTCATGGAGCAAATAGTCAGACACGTCATGGCGACAATAACATGTGTAACATGTCATTGTTACAAATTAACCCCCTAGTTACAATGGCCTGAAGGGGTGCTACATCTATTCTAATGATGGCACCACTATAATCAACTATTGTAATGGTATGATCACTGGAGTCAGCTGTATGAGAGCCCGTTCTGCAAAATCCCAACAAGCAAACACACACAACGTTTACTACAAACATAACTACTAAAAAAATAAAATAAACAGGATGCATCCGACGATGACACGTCAAGAGTTCCATCATCGGCAAAGAGACTACAGATTAAACAGGGGTCGGATATATATATATATTTAAGGGAAGATCGTTTATAAAAACTGAAAATAATAATGGACCGATGACAGATCCTTGTGGAAGTCCGTGCTCTATCACCCCCTCACGTGAGTTTGTAGCATTCACACAAACGTACTGTGTGCGCCCATTTAGATATGATGTAATGAAGGCAAGGGTGCCATTACTCAGCTGATAGGCAGCAAGCTTTTTAATTAAAAGATCATGGTTGACAAGATCAAAAGCTTTAGAAAGGTCCAAAAATACTGCTCCAGTCATTTGCCCATTATTCATAGCAGTTAACCATCTGTGAA
>BTPG01000001.1:318558284-318628284 GCA_036245525.1 Semisulcospira habei
CTCCCTCTTAATGGTATTCATTCTGCTGTATATGCTCGCATTAATTCATGTGCTTCTCTTGGGATTTCAGTTTGTATTTCAAAGCTTCAAATTCCTCTTCTAAATGCACTTGTCTGTGTTCATAAGACTCTAACGCCTGTCGCAACCGAGCGTTTTCCAACTGCAGATCCATTAAGGCTGAGTTTACCTTCTCAAATTCTATCTTCATGTCTCTCTCAGCTTTATGTACTGCAAGAGTCACTTCTTTGGTTGTCTGACTTTGGCACTCTGCAATCTTGGCCAGAATTGTGTTCATATTGGCCTCGTACATGTTTTTGTCCTCTGAGCTATCCTTTACTGCCGATACCACAAATGTTGAGTCCGAAGTTTGTCCACTATTGTCAAGGTCACTTAGATTTATAAGTTTCCGCTTTTTACTGTTTTTTTTCCATAGTTTGCGCATCATCTTAGCCAGTCTCAATATACAGTATTTAATACCAAGCGTGTAAGCTAGACCCACACAACACATGTAGCATCCGTGACACATCAACAACACACAGTAGAGTCGTTGACAGCACGATCCATTGTTATAACGAGCAGAGCATGTTCACACCAGTATCATACCACTGTCACTCCTACTATCGCCTGTTCCTAGATGACTCAATCAGTAGGAAAAAATCATAAATATTTTTTTTCTCTTGCGATTGTAAATACGACACGCGCGAAAGTGAGGCTCGATAGAATGTGTTACCGTCGTCTCCTCCCACTCAACGGAAAGAAGTGTTGCAATGTACTACACGGCCCTCACCGTTAATAAATTATGGTCAAGATGGACTTACGTCATAGCTGAACTCCACAGTGTGTAGCATGTGATGATACTGAGGTCCAATATAGTCCCGGCAAACTGTACACAAAAAGGCGCAAGAAAAGAAAAGAAAAAAACCCGCAGCGTAGAAAGCATTTATTCACACAAAAGTGTCCTTTCATGAAAACGTTGGAGTTAAGGCGATGAAAGCGACGATAACTTGGGCTCGGCTCCAAAACGTCGTTTGACGGAGGTAAGGCCACAAATAGCTGGACCGCCCCACTACGTGTGGTCACATCACCGCCGCCATCTTGACTCTCGGCTCGACCATGATAGTTCAAGGGTTGTGGCAGAATAGCTTGGCGCCTATTGGCGCCACGCTATTCTGCCACCATCCTTGTACCATCATGGTCGAGCTACATCTTGCTGTGGTGTGTCGCGGGCAGAATGAGTTCAAGCGATCTGCTTCATTGACTGCTAAATGATTCGTCGATACAACGGGTTATCAATCTTGCCATGCATTAACTAAGATATTTACACGTCTTTTCACAATCAGTCTGAGCAGGTTCACATACCAGAGGATTTCCACTGCCTTTTCTCAGCGTAAGAATGAACTCTCCTGTGTACAACAGAGAAAAGGGGGTGGGGGGTGGGGGTGAGGGGGGTGGGGTGGGAGAGTCTTTTATTTTATGACATTGACACTTCATAATTTAACTAATTTCACCCCAAGGCCGCCTTTCGTAAATTTTAGAAATGTCACTTGTCAACTTTGTACCAGGTCCAGGAGATGGATCAACCATAATAATTCAAGGGTTGTGCCAGATTAGCTTGGCGCCTGATGGCGCCAAGCTAATCTGGCACGAGCCTTGAATTGTCGTGGTCGACCCCTCACCTACTATAGGGCGGTGGGGCTTAACCCCTTCATTGCCAAGAAAAAAATGAACATGATCCAATTGCAAGAGACATAGGTCCTCATGAGCTTCCAAAGTCTTATGATGGTCTATGCCTCTTGCTGAGGCCCATTTGTGCCCATGTTTTTCAACGGTGTTGGCTTTTGGTCGTTAAATGAACCAAGATTTCAGAAACATAAATGTACGTGCAGTGGCAGGGAATCGGTTAATGGGTTACGTTAGCTCTATTGCCAGTATTGCCGTAAGACACAAAGGAGATATTGCAAACTAATAACCTTGATTACCTAGAGTAGCTCGCTTTAAAGCACCTAAGTCACGCGTAAATCTGAAGTCACGTCTCAGCACCATTTGTGTTCATTATTCCCTGTCGACATGGGCCAAACACACAGCCTAATCGCACTTATTTACTCTGAGCTGCGGATAGCGCATCAGTCTATATTTAGCAGAAAACGTTGCATTTATCGAACGGAGTGCAGATATTGTCAGGTTTTATGGTATTAAGACGACCTGTGCTGAACTGGATTCTCCTGTTTCTAAATGAACCATAGCTAGAACTATGTGTTGTGATTCGTAACCATCTGTTACAGAAGTGTATATTTCAACAGTTACGGTGACAATGGGCCTTCAGATAAAGCATTACGCTATTTTTGCCCAAAAAAACTAAATCAAACAAACAAACAAACAAACAAAAACTCATCTAGTACTGAACGATTGCCAATTGTTTTCAACCGGTTTCAGCCGCTCAGCAAGTTTTAGATTGCGGGGGGAACTTTACCGCTGCCAGTGGAACCATTCAGTCCCCTGGTCACCCTGGTAACTACACCAACAACCTGGACTGCGTCTACGTCATCAGGCGCCCGCAGGGAGAGCGCATCACTCTAACGTTTGAACGGCTGGATATTCCGGACCGGGGGGTCGCATGTACTCAAAATTTTTTGGAGGTTCGTTAACGCTTTGACTGTAGCTGGAGATTGTACTGGCCATAATTATTTTGGCAGGCTAATTTACCTTTTGGCTGTCGGTAGCGGTTTTAGTCGCGATAATTTTTTTGTAGGAATCATCGCGACTAAAACCGCTACCGACAGTTAAAGGTTTAATAAAGACAGTTCGATTCCAGTAGATCATCATGTGCCTTAGCAGCTGCGGGGGAGCGGTTGTGCGTGCCTGTGTACCGACAGCAAAAGGGATCAATAAATTAGTTGTTTTTTTCTGTCTAGTTTATTGTATTTTACCATGTTTTGTTTGCTTGGTTTTGTTTGTTTTGTGTTGTTTTGTTTGTCTTCTTGTTGTTGTTGTTGTTTGTAGTTTGATTTGTTTGTTTGATTGTTTGCCCTTTTGGTTTTGGTTTCAATTGTCAAAGAAACTGACAAACAGAGGGCCCCCAGGATACTTCCTGTTACGAGTTTCATTCATTCATTCATTCATTCATTCATTCATTCATTCATTCATTCATTCATTCATTCATTCATTCATTATTAGATCCGGGATGGGGATTCTGCAAACTCTTCCATTCTCGCGCGTGTGTGCAACACCAGTCTCCCTTTTCCCAAGAAAACTTTCCAGAACAACATGTGGATCCGCTTCCGGTCTGATGGCGCTATGACGGGAAGGGGCTTCAGAACTTCTTACACTTCCGGTAGGTACTATTCTACTATTATTATTATTGTTAGTTTTTATTATTATTATTATTATTATTATTATTATTATTATTATTATTATTATTATTATTATTATTATTATTGGTGCTGATAAATTAGTAGTAATAGTAGTTATAGCAGGCGCTAGTAGACGGGAGGGGGGGGGGGGAGGAGAACCTTGCGCCATAGAACCAAGATCATTGATTTGATCTAGTTGGACTGGAGCACTAACTGATATTGATAAATTATTACATTTCAAGATGAATCACTCAGTGCTGGGTATATATTTTATGAAGATTGAAAAGACATGTGTGATCAATTTACGATAAAGTTCAAGAGGTCAACTAACCTATTTATTTGTACACGCACGTATACTGACACAGTGGAAAGTCATCAGTGGGGCCCGAACGGTCGGCAAGACTACGGGATAGATAGATAGATAGATAGATAGATAGATAGATAGATAGATAGATAGATAGATAGATAGATAGATAGATAGATAGATAGATAGATAGATAGATAGATAGATAGATAGATAGATAGAGAGACAGACAGACAGACAGACAGACAGACAGACAGACAGATAGATAGATAGATAGATAGATAGATAGATAGATAGATAGATAGATAGATAGATAGATAGGCAGACAGGCAGACAGACAGACAGACAGACAGACAGACAGATAGATAGATAGATAGTATACTGACGAACAAAGGAAATGCAACATGTTTAGAATCATCGGAAACACAAGATTCCAGAAATGTCGCATTTATTTTGCTCGTCAGTTTATTTGTCTAGAGTTAAATGACCGATTACACTCTTTACCTTGACCAGTCGTTTTGACATGTGTATTTTTACTTTCTCTGTTCACTCCAGGCATAATGAAAAAGACGTTTTTGTTCATCGCTAGCGCCTCGGGAAACATATTTGACATGGACATAAATAGCGGCTCAAGAACAGTCCTCCCCCTCCCCGGCCTGAACAAGCCCATCGCTGTAGACTACAACCCCGTGGAGGGAAAGCTATACTGGACGGACTTCACCATCAGACAGATAAAGAGCGCTTACCTCAACGGCAGTGGCATCAGAAGTCTTAGAGTGTTCAATACCAGTGAGCATGAAAAGCATGTAGATAAGTGGCGTGTTATATGTCCAATATGCGGTAACAGCCTATTATACTGACGAGCAAAAAAAATGAGACATTTTTGAATTTTCGAAAACGTTTTAGTCGCATGTCGCATTTCCTTCGCTCGTCAGTATAATTATGGACTAGTTACTCACCTCACAACCTAAAAAAAACGGAACACGATCACACTACAAGAGACATAGACCTTCTTGGAGGGAAGGGTCATGACTGATGATCTATGCTTGTTTTCATCCATTTTTTTATCCATGTTAGAATGTGTTTTTTGTGCATTCGCGGCTACTTAATTTACAACTGCTACGATTGCGCGTGCCACAGTGACCGCGGCGATCAAGTAAGGCAGTTTGGTCACCCTCACTGTCCAGGGGGCACCATCTACTATTTTGATCTGATTCTGGCACAAAAATGACAATGACCTATTTTGTCTACTTCAGAAGCAGAGCTGTATGGAATGGCCGTCGATCCACTTTCCCGCTTGTTGTTTTACACCGACGAGGGCAATGCAGTCATTGGCATGATGGGGCTTTCCGGGACCCCCCACAAGACTGTCATCAGCACAGACCTCGACAAGCCTTGGGCCATCGTGCTCGACACCATGAATGGGTACCATCAGTCCTTTCTCTGTTAGTTTCTGTGCATGCGCCATGGTTTATCAATCTAGAAATCATGCATCGCCGACTGAAGCCAGATATAGCCATTTTGCATGAGGCAGGTAAGATGGACAAAGAGTCTGCAAGAGGCAAAATCCTCATGAACCCCCGCACTTGCGGGGGCTCAGCACGATCTGTGCCTCTTTCACTTGGGTGGGGTTCACTGTGCATGCGCCATGGTTTATCAATCTAGAAATCATGCATCGCCGACTGAAGCCAGATATAGCCATTTTGCATGAGGCAGGTAAAATGGACAAAGAGTCTGCAAGAGGCAAAATCCTCATGAACCCCCGCACTTGCGGGGGCTCAGCAGGATCTGTGCCTCTTTCACTTGGGTGGGGTTCACTGTGACATTAAAAGAGAAGGGGTTAGCACTTTGTTTGTCGTTCAATAATTCTACTGTTGGTACATTAGCATCATCAAAATTTCCTTAAAAGCGCCAAACATAGAAAGAATTGTACCATGGAAAACTGTACTTTTTAAGAACCCAACCCTTCTTATCCCACCTCACATACAGAACAGCCGAAGCGGCGTCTAAATAATTTTGACATTGCCAATAAAGCGCTTTCTCCCCATACAAATGGGAGAGTCGGGACCGCTAAATTACAGATCAGTTTTCCTAGGGTAAAATTATAGTATGTTCAGCACGCTTTAAGTTGGGGATGGTATTCAGGCTTCAGTTTGTGTGTGTGTGCGAGCGAGCGCGCGTGTTTGTGTGTGTGTGTGTGTTGATGTGTGTGTGTGTGTGTGTGTGCGTGTGTGTGTGTGTGTGTGTGTGTGTGTGTGTGTGTGTGTGTGTGTGTGTGTGTGTGTGTGTGTGTGTGTGTGTGTGTGTGTGTGTGTGTGTGTGCAGCTTAATTGAATGCGTACAAAAGTAGTGTGTGATTGTAGTATACCATTTTAGTAGCGAGCTTAGGGCTCACCGCTTCTGGGGATTTAGCGCGGTATAAATGCTCTTATTATTATTATTATTATTTTTATTATTATTATTATTATTAACCGCGAAAACAACAATTCTATAATGATATATTTTACCGCCTTAAGACTAATTTTATAATAAACGAAATTTATCTTTTATAATATTTAATAATATTTTTAATTTAATTTTTTTTATATACAAGTCATCTATCAATAATTCAATCAGTATTTAACTAGTTTTCAGTTCACATACCTAAAAGGAAAGTGGCATGCGATATGCTCGTACATCCTAGATATGACAAATACTGGATGTGGAGCTAGGGATACAGTTTGTATAATTATGCTGTGACTAAATACATTCAGCTTTGGAGAAGGAAATAATAACATTATTATTATTATTATTTTTATTAACTGCCAAACAACAATTCTAGGATAAATTTATCGGCTAAAGAATAATTTAAATAATAAACGAAACCAGAAAGGTCGACTGCCAGCCCTTATAAGACAAGATAAGTCCCTAGTAGGTGGAAAAAGTGATTAAAAAAAGGAAGAGAAGTAAGTATCATAGATAAGTGATCACAGCTTTTTGAATGAACGACCAAACAAACGAAGCAACGAACGAATTTATTTATATATTTATTTATTTATTATCCTTTTATATATTTTTAAATAACATTTTTATATACACGTCATCTATAAATAATTCAATCAGTATTTAACCAGTTTTCAGTTCAAATGCCTAAAAGGAAAGTAATGTCCGGTATGCTAATACCTCCTAGATATTACAAATACCGGATGTGGAGGTATAGATACAGATTGTATATGCTGTGACTGAATATTCAGCTTTGGGGAAGGAAACAATAACAATATTTGTGATTTAGCGATGATTTTCGCGATGCATGAATTAGAACGACGACGATAAATATTTGTGTGTGAAAAAGTTTAGATTAACTCATTCAGCCCGACGGCCGTATTTCCGAAATTTTAAAGGTGTCATCTAATGACTAAGCACCAGTTGCAGGAGATGGATCGACCAAGATAATTCAAGGGCAGTGCCAGATTAGCTTGGCGCCGGTCGGCGCCAAGCTAATCTGGCTCTACCCTTGAATTATCATGATCGACCCATCTCCTGCTGTAGTGCGTCAAGGCTGAATGGGTTAATACCTCTGTATGTTTGTATTTCAGTAGCAAACTTGAATCATTCACACAGTGTTTTATTTTATTTTTATTTTTATTATTTTTGGGGGTACTCTTTGCTTGTCGATAGCGGTTTTTTGTTGCGATGATTCCTACAGCAATCATGGCGACGAAAACCAACACCGACACGGAAATGGTTAAATCGTGATTTTTACAGAGTGATGTTTTGGACCGACGTGGGAATACCAGAAAAGATAGAGAGAGCCAACTATGATGGGACAGACCGCCGGACGCTGCACAGCTACCATCTGATTACTACAACTGCATTGGCTGTCGATTTGAAGAGTGCGCATACACATAAATGCAAAATATTAACACATTCAGCCCTGACGCACTACAGCAGGACATGGGGCGACCATGATAAATCAAGAGTAGTGCCAGATTAGCTTGACGCCTGTCGGCGACAAGCTAATCTGGCACTGCCCTTAAATTATCATGGTCAAGCCATCTCCTGCAACTGCTGCGTAGTCATTAGATGTCGCCTCCAAAATTTGTTAAATACGGCCGTTGGGCTGAATGTGTTAATGAAGTCATCAAAGTACCTCACCGCCCTTTTTGTTGATTTTTTTGTCTACTTTTAAGGAACTACATATTCGAATTAAAAAAGATTACTGCATTGATCTGATGTGCGCGTAATAGAATTTAACGGGAAATTTAACTGTTTAACTGAAAGTTAACTGTTTTGTCCTTATATTCTCTGAGCTCTCCCACCCTCCCCCTGCCCCCGAAAATTCTTAAAGGCGAAGTAATTTACAAAGAAAAAGTGTGGTGGTCACCTCTGCAATGTTAACCCATTCCCTGTCAACGTGCGCACAGTTTGTGTCTGAAATCTGTGTTCACTGAACTACCGAAGCCACAAGTGTCCAAACAACATGGACACAAAGCGGCCTCAGCAAGAGGCATAGATCCTCATGAACCCCTGCAGTCGTTGGGGATCATGAAGATCTAGAGGTCATGCAGTGAGATCGCGTTCATCTTTCCTCGGCAGTGAAGGGGTTTAACGTTGCCGACCATGTTATAAGCAAAGTTAATTTATGAAGATCTAAATATGTGCCCACTCCATAAAGTTTGTCCTTCTTTGACACACGTATTGATATATTGTATAACAAGCAAATGTATTGAATTTGCTTGATATATTTTCCTTCCGAAAAATCCCTTGCGAGGCAAGAAGATTCATTCTTAATGATACTTGCATTTTTCGAAACGGACACGCGAAATATGCTCATTCTACAACATTAACAAGCTCCTTATGTGTACTAGTAGTGAAATACTTCTTAGTGTGTACGAACGGTCAAAATCTATATCTTATACACAAACACGAACGGAGAACAGACGCCAGAAAACGTGCGAGTCGCTGGACTGGTGAAATTGACGTTAAGTCCGCTGGCGATATCGACACACCGAGAAAAGAACTAAATAAAACAACAACAACAAAAAAACAAAACAAACAAACGAACAACAACGTAACAAGATTTCATCATCATCATCAGTCCCTTGCCCGAACTGGGCGTTGGGGGGACTGAAAGGCAGCAGCAACAGACAGTGCTCTCCACTGAGTTCTATTTTGGGCAGTGGCAAGCAAGTCTGGCATCTCGAGTTCGGTCCATTCTTTTATGTTTGCGACCCAACTCTTTCTCTGACGACCTCGCCGACGACTTCCTTCGAGAGTGCCTTGGAGGATAGTCTTGGACAAGGTGTTGTGTCGGGTCACGTGGCCAAACCAAGCAAGCTTGCGCCGTTTCACGGTTGCCAGAAGGGGTTCATGTGGGCCCACCAGGGAAGTGACGATGCTCCGTACATATTCGTTGGTCTTGTGCTCGCGGTACGAGATGCGGAGCAACTTCCTCAGGCACTTGTTCTCAAAGGCCTGGATTTTCTTTTCTGAGTCTGCAAGCAGTGTCCAAGTCTCACAGCCGTAGAGTAGAATAGACACTACGAGGGACTTGTAAAGCCTGTACTTGATGGTGAAGCTGATGGAGTTACTTCGCCATATCCTGTCCAGCCTGGCCATTGCGGATGTTGCTGTACCTATCCTGATACGGATCTCTGCTATGCAACTACCGTCTTTGGACAGGGTGGCTCCCAAGTACTTGAAGCTATTGACCTCTTCTAGCTTCTGGCCGTTCATGTGAATGTTGCTGCTGCTGTCGCTTGTGGTGTTGATCATCACTTTGCTTTTATCCGTACTGATCTCCATGCCATAAGACCCTGCGCTACTTGAAAGTTTGTCTGTCAGGTTTTGGAGCTCACTATTGCTGCCTGCCATGAGGTCAATGTCGTCTGCGAATCGAAGATTGCACAGGGATCTGCCACCAATAGAGATTGAAGTATGGTGGTCGTGGAGGGTTTCCTGCATGATCTTCTCCAGGAATATGTTGAAAAGGACAGGAGAGAGCAGGCATCCTTGACGGACACCGATCGTCGTCCTGAAGAACTCGCCTGACTGATTGTTAAGTAGAACCGCGCTGCAGGCGTTCTTGTAAAGCGCTTCTATCATTTGGATCAGTCCCTCCTCTATGTTGAACGATCTCATGACTTGCCAGAGTCCGTCGTGCCAGACGCGATCAAATGCTTTCCTGAAATCAATGAAGTTGTGGTAGAGTTCGCGCTGATGCTGCAGATGTTTCTCGATCAGGACGCGGCAGTTGAAAATCTGCTCTACAGTGCTTCTTCCAACTCTGAAGCCAGCCTGTTCTTCTGCCAGCAGTTCCTCGGCGAAAGTTTTGAGGCGGTTGAGAATGATTCTAAGCATTACTTTGCTAGGGTGACTTATCAGACTGATAGTTCTGTAGTTCTGGCACTGTTTCAGGTTTCCTTTCTTGGGGAGCGGGATCACTAGAGACTGTGTCCATTCTACTGGCCATTTCTTTTGCTCCCAGATCTTTTGACAGAGTGTAGTGAGGACCTTCGTTGTTACTTCTCCTCCATGTTTCAACAGTTCAGCAGGTACGTTGTCTACACCTGGAGACTTTCCTCCCTTCAGGCCGCGTACGGCTGCTTCCACCTCTTCAGCTAACACTGGCAGGTCTTCAGCCTTCCTGGCCCCAGCCTGGTTGTTTTGGAGGATGCTGGTGTCTGGCTCAGCCTTGTAGTTATACAAGTCTCGGCAGTACTCAGTCCATCTGTTTAGTACAGCAGTGTTTTCCGTAAGGAGTTGGCCGCTGCTGTCTTCGATGACTGTGGCTGTTCGCTGTTGAGTCTTGGTGAGGGTCCTTAGCGTTTCATAAGCCTTCTTGCTGTTGCCGTTTGCCATGCCCTCTTCCACGCTACAACACTGGTCTTCAATCCAATCTTCTTTGGCTTCTTTCATCCTCTTCCTGATCTTCTTGTTGACAAGTCTGTACTTGTTTGCTGATGTGAGGTCTTGGCCTCTCTTTTTCTTCCAGGCTCTCCTCTCATCACAGAGATCGAGGATGTCATCGGTGACCCAGGGCTGTTTGCGCTTCCTCTGCTTCCCCAGCACTTCTTCTGCTGTAGAAAGTAACACCTCTTTTATATTTCCAGCAAGGGTGTCTACGTCACAGTCCAAAGTAGCCAAGGCTGCAAATCTGCCTCCCACCTGGGCTTGGAAGAGCTCTTCTACTTCAACAAGATTTATGCAGTTCGAAAAAAATATCTGTCACGCGTTTAACATTTTAATTTCTTTATGTGTTTGGCAGTTGTTTCATATGTTAGGAAACAACCTCCAAGCACATAAAGAAATAAAAGTTGAACTAGTGACAGATAAAAAAGTTTTCGGAATGAGTGGATCTTGTTATTATTTATGTTCGTTTTGGATTTCTTAGTGGGATTTCATCATGTGTATGAAGAATATACAGTTTTGTTTAACACGTTTACTGTTATTTTGTTTGGATTCTATCTTATCTGTTGAGATAGTCTGTGTTTGTTGATCTTTCATTGCAATTTCCATATTGATATATACTATAGATAATCGCCTGTATTGGGCGGATGCGGGCACTGACCTCGTAGAGTGGTCAGACCTTGACGGAAACAGCCGAAACCAACTGTACAAAGGGAGAGAAGGAGCTACTTTCTTCGGGATGACATACTACGACAACATGCTTTACGTCACAGAGTTGACTACCTCAGGGTACGATTCACAAAGCTGTTAACTTGTGCTGGTGTGTGATTTTGGACCTTGCGGATCGAACCAGTAATGTTCAAAATCAAAAACCTGCACACAGACCAGTAAAGTCAAAAACATATTGACCAGCACACAGAATTTATTCTAAAATTGACGAGCAAGAGGAATGCGTTAGTGTTTCCGATGATTCCAAAAATGTCGCGTTTGTGTCGCATGAACGCATGAGTGAGTCTTAATTAGGCCGTTTAACCCCTTGACTGCCGAGAATAGGTAAACACAGTGCAACTACAAGAGACGTAGATCCTTTTGATCCCCCGAAGTAGCAGGGGCCCATGAGGGTCTATGCCTCTTGCTGACTCCACTTTGTATCCATGTTCCTTGGATGGCGTTGAGTTAACCCATTCAGCCCTGACCCACTACAGCAGAAGATGGGTCAACCGTGATAATTCATGGGAAGTGCCAGATTACCTTGGCATCTGTCGTCGCCAAGCTAATCTGGCACTACCCTTGAATTATCATGATCGATCCATCTGCTGCAACTGGAGCGTAGTCATTAGATGACAACTCCAAAATTTGTGAAATACGGCCGTCGGGCTAAATGAGTTAACGAAGGCTGCAGATACACAATCTGTGTCCATTGGTAGCGAAGTTGTTAATTTTGATTTTGGATTGGTGCGGTCTTTATATTTTTTTAGATCTTTTCAGGAGTCTTAACGGTTGCTAACTCATATATTCACAGGTCCAACACAAGCACAACCTACTTACACATAGTGAGCACGGACGGTTCTATGGGTGAGACAGTTGTCTCTGTTCCTGGCAAACACTTTGGCATTCACATGTACGTGGAGGACGGCTGGCAGAGAGGTAATTCGGCATAACAATGTAAAACGCAGTGGCGGGAATCAGAAAACAATGTGAAAACACTTTACCCTTTGTCTAGATGACTCCTGCAGGAATCATCGCAAATAAAATCGCTACCGACACCCAAGGGGTCAAGTTACATTTGTGCAAGTGTTTTTCTCAACGAAATAATAAATAATTTTTTTTTATATATGAGGCTGATAATACACATTTTATTACTTTCATAGATGACCGAACAGCTTGCTTGAAATTCAGATTACTGATCATGCGAGTACGAGGCGTTATACATGTAACTTTTCGTTCCGGAGGAGTGAGTGGGGGGGGGGGGGGGGGGGGGGGGATTTCTTTGAAAATCTAAAAAATGAATATATTGTGGCATTTACCACACAATGGCACAGGTACAAATGAAATGATGCTGCATGTTTTTTTTTTTTTTTTTTTTTTTTTTTTTTTTTTGCATTTTCATTTGACCGCATGGACGAGAAACCTTCTAAATTTTTGTTGTGATGTGGACAGGACCAAACGGTTGTGGTTTCAACAACGGCGGATGCACCCATATTTGTATCCCGGCTTCTGGAATCTCTTCCAAGTGCCTGTGTCCTGACACACCGAATGTCTGTCGTGAAGGTAAATGAAAGAGAAATAGCATACATGTGACGAGCAAAAGCAATTCGACATTTTGGGAATCATCAGAAACACTAATTATACTAATTATTATTAAAAAGAAAACAAAAAATAGAGGTTGAAAACCCTTTAAGTCAAAATCATGAAACACAATATTAGAACCAAAGATCCTCTTGTCGGTGATATAGAATCAACGTAGAACAGAAACACACACAAAAAAAAAAAAAAAAAAAAAAAAAAAAAAAAAAAAAAAAAAAAACGCACGGAAAGAAAAGGCGTCATTTTGTATAGAGATTTATTAAGAATGACGTAACAAAAATGCTAGATGAAAGAAAACAGAATTAGAAATTCTCTTCTTAGCACTGTTTGTTTATATGTCCATAGATGTTCATCGTAAATCAGAAATATATCAAAATTTTACGTGTTCAGGCGAAAACAGTTGATTAAAGAACGAACAAACATACGATATCGCATGTTTGTCAGGGCTTTTAATGCAATGTTGTCAAAAGATGTGCAGGCATTTCGCTGTTGTTGTTCTTTAAACCGCTCCTGTTTTTAACCCCTTCAATGACGGGGAAAGGTAAACACGACTTAACTGTAAGAGACATAGATCTTCATAAGCATCCGCGAGTGCGGGGGCTCTTGTGGATCCATGCCTCTTGCTGAGACAAGTGTGTGTTTATGTTTCCTAGACGATGTTGGCTTTTGGTTGTTGAATGAACAACGATTTCAGAAACAGAAATATAGTACAGTGGCATTGAAGGGGTTAAATCCTCCTGCTCTTGTTGTTGTTCTTATTTCAAAATACTTTGAAATTGGACTTGTCGGAAAACATTCCGGAGCATGCACATGACGTTTTGGCGGGCGGGGCAGAAATTCTGGCAAAGAAGTAACAATATGATAATGACGTCATGTCTAGATACGCAAACCTTGCTGGAGAACGTCTTTTGGGCGCCAAGCGTCGTGTGTGTGTGTGTGTGTGTGTGTGTGTGTGTGTGTGTGTGTGTGTGTGTGTGTGTGTGTGTGTGTGTGTGTGTCTGTGTGTGTGTGACAGCGACTAGAACCCGCGATTGAGGATGAACAAACTTGAACTTTTCTTTATTATTGTCCCTAAAAGAATAATCTCCAGGCAGTTTTTATTTATATATTCATTTATTTATTTATTTTTATTCAGACGCTCATAGTCGAGAGAAAAGAGGCCCGTTTACAAAAACCGATTGATCAACATTGTCCTTATTTGTTTTTATTTTTACTATATATTTTGCGTATAGCTAGATAAAAGGGAGATACTGAACGAGTTCGTTAACCAGCATTGCACCTCTAGAATAGTTTAGTTGATAATTAAATATTTGTGGAAAAAAACAACAGAAAAACAGTTTCATTGTTTGGGATTAATTTCACGAATTATTTAGGATTAATCATAAAACAATTGAATCTTTTTTTTTCGGAAAAAACAACAACAAAAAACAAACAAAAAAAAAGAATTAAAAAAACAAACAAAAAACAACAACAACAAAGAAGAAGAACAACAACAACAAACAAACATAAAACAATCTTCTTATTTATACTCGCATGATGTTTCATATACGGTATTTACATAAATCTGCAGTTTGTCTGTAATCCCTAGGTATGAAAATCAACAAATTTTCTCCGCGACTTTATCGAAGTCATTTGTAAACAGCTAAGATATCTTTGATTTTCTATTATGAAATAAACAAACTATCTTCTCATTAATACCTGCATGATTTTTCGTAAACAGTGTTTGCATAAGCCAGCTGTTTGTTCTGGCTCTTGGGTAACATTACGTCAAATTGTGACCTGAAAGCTTTAAGCATGAAAATTAACCAAAAAAAATTGCCAAGTTTGATTCTCTAATACGTAAAATGTTTGTACTGCGATGAGTGACGTATAACATCGAGTCGTCACTATGAACACGGCGTAGTGAGACTAATGATGCCTTGACGGGAAGCGTTAAGTGGCGTCATTTCGCTGCTCTAGATATTATTCTTCTTCAGATAACTGTCGCTGGGCCAGACCAAAGAGCGTACGGATGGCTGGAATTGCCTTGTGTCAGTCTTTATTTCTGTGTGTCAGTAAGTTTGGATCAGAGGGTGGGTTAACATAGAGGGAGAAGGATCAGAAAGACAAGTTTGAAAATAGGAACAACTTTGGGCTGGGGTCCCATGTTGCTTTTAAATAAAACCACCTGTATGAAAGTATGTGCCTTGCAATCAGTCAATATTCTTTAATTTTTCCACTTGTAAAATGCTGAAAAAGATGTAAATTGTTTGTCCTGTTATTCCGAAGCGTCCGCATATGTTTTGTTCATTTGTTTGTTTGTTTGTTTGTTCCTCCAATTATTTCGGCGAGTTGAAATTATAAAAGCCGTACTTGGAGCAGACCGAGTGAAAACATTTTAAAACTCTTTTCATTCTGATATACGACTTCTTGAAATTAATTTTACCATGATAGTTCAAACGTGGTAACAGAACAGCTTGGCGCCTGAGGCGCCAAGCTGTTCTGGCACCACCCTTGAACTAAAATGGTTGATCTAACTCCAGACCTGTAATGAAGCTTTATAGGACAAGAAGCATTAAAAAAAATCAGCCTCAGGATGTAATGGGTTAAAAACCTTTTGTGTACCATGATTGTGCGACATACCAAGAACATTTATAAAGGAGATGCCGTAAACTATTAACCCTTTATCACCCGAAGCAGGTTGCGTTAACCCATTTACTGCTGGGGAAAATCTAATGCCATCTAACTGCTCAGTCTAGTTTCTATTTATCTTCTAACGTGCTCGCTTGACAGACATATGACCTAAATCCATAGTATTAATCAAACATGCTGTTTAAAAAATACAAATAAAAACAAAAAAAATAAAAAACTAAACAAAAGACAAGACCCAAAATACAAAATAAAAATAAAAAATAAATAAAATACAATAGAAAAGAAAAGAAAAGAAAGGAAAATATATTAGGGAATAGCGGTTTCTGCCAACATAGCCCAACCATCCCTTATCACTCGGTGTCGTGGACGTTACACTCCTGATTTGTCTATTAGGTAAATGTTATGCCAACAGTTGACTGCACGACTTACCGACAGGCTTATCAGCTGAGTGGCAGTAAACCAGTTAACTCATTCAGCCCCGACACACAACAGCAAGACATGGATCGAGCACGTTCGTTCAAGGGTGGTACCAGATTAGCTTGGCGCCCATAGGAACGAAGCTATTCTGACGCCACCCTGGAACTGTCAAGCTCGATCTGTCTCAAGAAGTGTAATAAAGTCCATCTGAGGGAACCTTTAACATTTGGGAATTTCGGTCCTAGGGTAGAATGTGTTAAATTAATTGCTACATTAACCCTTTGACTGTCGGTCGCGCTTTTTGTCGAGTTGACTCCAGCAGGATCATCCCCGATGAATAAATACGATCAACAGCCGAAAGGTTTAACTACCCATCCCCTCCCCCCCCCCCTCCCCCCAAAAATAAAAATAAAAAATAAAACAAACAAACACACAAATAACAGAAAACAACCAAACAACCAACAACAACCAACAACAACAACAAAAAACAACCAACGAAGCAACCAAGCAACCAACCAACCAACCAACCAACCAACCAAACAAACAAACAAACAAACAAATAAACACCAAAATGTGTCTATGACAGACTCTTTTTCTGCTTTCCCATTTCTTTCAGTCCTTACACACTACCCTGACAACAATGAAACGTTATGACCGTGATAGTTCAACGGCGTTGCAGAAAATGTTGCACCTCTAGGGACCGGGCTTTTCGGCCTGGCACCATCCTTAAGCTGTCATGATCTGTTTATCTAACGAACCGCAATGCACGACTCCCAAGCTCGTGACACTTGCCCCAGATAACTAATTGTGTTAATTTTAAAGCTAGTATTCTTTTCTACTGAGAGACTGCATATTTTTGTTTTAACCAACTGTGCATGCGTACCGGTGGCGGCGTGCATCGGAGATTTAACTCATTGTGCCCGAGGTACGAAATACCCACATTTTGCATTTATCCGCTGTGGACTGCATTACAATTCAAGAAACCACATACCGACCATAATAGTTCAAGGGTGGTGGCAGAATAGCTTGGTGCCCTTAGGCGTACGCGTATGGTTCGACCGTGATGATTTTTTAATAGGTTCTTTTTTATGTATTTATTTATTTATTTTAATTTTACATATACAACATGCACATGAAACCGTTACAATGTCACAACAGTTGCAATTACCATATACATAGAAAAAGTAGATAGGTTGTACGGTAGGTTGTACATTGCTTGACGTCCCGACAGCAACAAGACTTTCTCAAAACGTGCCTGCACTGCTGGTGAAAAAAACCCAACTAAACAGAATATTGAATGTGTGTTGCCAGCTGGTCTAATATGCTAAATAAACCTAAGACCATTTAGCGACACACATTAAATTTCAAGAGCTACAGGCAGCGCAGACAGTAGGGAGAGTTTAAAAAAAGGAAAATACAGGTGAATATTTGGTTGTACATTGCTTAACGTTCCGACAGCAACAAGACTTTCTAAGGATCTGCCTGCACTGCTTGTAAAAAAAAAAAAAAAAAAAAAAAAAAAAAAAAAAAAAAAAAAAAAAAAAACAACAACAAAAAAAAACCACCCAGAATATTGAATGTATGTCACCAGCCGGTCTAATACGCTGAATAAACCTAAGACCATTTACAACACACATCCAATATCAAGAGTTACAGACAGCTCAGACAGTAGGGAGAGTTTAAAAGAGAAATTACAGGTGAATGGACCAAGGGTAGACAGAAACACATACCAAAGAATAAAAGGGTAAAAGCACCCTGTGGGGCTGACAAGGGTGACCATGGGAACTAAAAAGTAGGTAACCCCACCCAAGTCCCCCAGGGCAGACCCGGGTGGGGGGAGAAAAAGAAGAAGAAAAAAAGGAATCAAAACAATGCGGAAAAACTCAGAACATTCAGCTCAAAATCAAACACTAATACAATCAAATTTACAAAAACATAAAAAACAAATAAACAAATATGTAGACAACAAGTTCGCTATTGATATTTTAGACTAACAAGTTACCAACCTATCTGTTAATACAATTTTTATAATGTGCCCATTTTATTATAAAGTCTGTGTGTTACATTTTCAGTTTTGCTTTGTGCTTTTCAATGTTATACCTGTCTTTTAGTTCTCTACAAATATGCCGCATCGTTAGCCTTCTCTTTCTTATTCTGCATTTATAAATATAAAATTGTTCCATAAGTTTTATCAAAAGCTTTGTCTTTTTTAAAATTAAAATCGTTTCCAAAAAGTTAAAGTCTTTCACTGAAACTGAAACGACCTACATCAGCACATTTTTCACCCATCAGCACATTTTTCACCCATAACACTTGCTAAGTTTTCCCCAAAATATTGTACATAACCACATTTCCAAAATATATGTTCAATATTTTCTCTGTCGTTTACGCAGAAAGTACACTTATCTGAACTTTGAATACCAATGTTTTGCATTATTATATTTGTGCCAATAATTCTAGTCTGAAATCACTTCAGTTTGACGTCTTTTATATGTTTCAGTTTCTGTAAAGTTTTCTTCAAGTCCACATCATAGCTTAGTTCTTTATGTCATTTATATAAGCATTGTGGATTTTTGTTATTCATTGTCAAGATTTCGTAGTAACGTTTTAAGCCCTTTTGCACTGAGTAAAGGAGTTGCAAGGATTTTGATTTATCATTCATATCATTATATTTAATGTGAAGATTAATTTTGCGAATATATTTTTGTATAGTTTGAATGGGCCCCACACATGCAAGAAAGTCGGTGTTTATACTAGATTTTGTTTTAAATTCAGTACATTTTACTACTTTGTTATAGTACTGTCCAATGCAGTATTTTTTCTTTTATCTCATACAAATTTGAAGCACAGTGTTTACAATTCTTCAACATGTTTATCAGGTGGGTTAGGGAGCATATACCATAGATAGACCAGTTTTGATAAGATCATATGATTTTAACACAGTGACTCTGCCTAATGAGCATTTTTATCTCAGTATACGTGTCCTTAAAGTTTCTTAGATGACAGTTCTTTAAATAATTTGTCAGCCAAATGCCTGAGACTTTGAACTCTGGTGGGTTCCAGTTTAATTTAAGGTTTGGCAAATATCTGACTATGTCATTTTCTTTACTACCCAGCCAGATAGTATCAGTTTTCCCAAAATTTAGCTGCAAATCCGAACAAATGCTAAATTTGTTTAAAGTATCAATACTTGCCTCGAAGGACTGTGTACCTCTGTGAAGAAAAATGTGTGTTGTCCGCAAACTGCATTATTTTATGTTCTTTGACTCCCGTATAAATAACTTTAGTAGCTACTATCATTAGCGCTAATATCTCTACACACATTATGAAGATATATGGTGACACCGGGTCTCACTGTCTGCAGCCGCGCTCGATGTTAAACCATTGAAAAATAGTACCATTAACTAACACAGCAGATTTAATTTTAGTGTAGAAGAGGTTAATTCATTCCAAAATGTCTCGTCCAAAGCCAAAGGCCTACAATACTTGATGCATGTATTTGAAGTCAATTGAATCAAATGCTTTTTCTAAATCATGGCTGAGGAGCAAACCCTGCTTCTTGGTTTCGTTTATCATGTTGTAGACTAACCTGATATTGTGACCTGTTCCCATGAAAGGGATCTTAAGTCGCGCTGCGGCAAATTGAGCTACAAGCCGAAAAGAGTGCAGGGGGTCATCTTAGGTCAGTTTGAGTGATTAACTTTAAATGCATGTTTCTCGCTTAATAACAGGTCTACAACAATAGTTTTTGCATCAAATTAATCAGTTATTGTCCCCAATAAATCTGTTTGCCATGATTCCGGCTTGGTATTCATTTATTATGCGTGGTAATACATTTTTTATGCTAAAAAGGGTGCCCCAATCTTATAGACGACGTTAATAATTAATAATAATTACGGTATTTATAATGCGCTTATCTTATAATAATTATAACTCTAAGCGCGCACTCACAACTCGCACACGAATGCGCACGCTTTAGACAAAGACTCACGTACCACAAATAGTGAAAATACATTACGACGGTCAGCTTGGGGTGGGGAGTGTGGTGATATAGTGCTAGAACTGTTGAAAGAGGTGAGTTTTGAGGGCGGACTGGAAGGAGGAGAGAGAGTGTTTCTGACGGAGACAGAGTGGGAGAGTGTTCCAGGTGGATGGACCGTATACTGAAAAGGAGAGGGGGCCGAAAGTGCTGAGTTTGGTGCGGGGGATGAGGAGGCGGAGAGGGTCGGAGGCGGAGCGGAGGGAGCGGGGAGGAGTGTAGGGGTGAAGTAAGTTGGAGAGATAGGTAGGAGCGTAGTTGTTCAGGAATTTGTAGCAGAGAGACAGAATCTTGTATTAAGTGCGTTGGGGGATGGGGAGCCAGTGAAGGAGCTTGAGCAGGGGAGTGATGTGGTCGGATTTTTTATTTCTGAGGACGAGGCGGACAGCATTGTTCTGGACGCGCTGAAGAGTGAGAGTGGTGGAGTGATGAAGGCCGGAAAGGAGAGAGTTGCAGTAGTCGATGCGAGATAAGATGATAGAGACAGCGAGTTTGGTGGCAGCTTCGGTAGTGAGGTATTTTCTGATCTGACTGATGCGGCGGAGGTGGAAATAACATGCCTGGGCCGTGGCGGAGACGAAGCTGGTCATGGAAAGAGAGGAATCGAGGATAACGCCAAGGTTCTTGACCGAGTCAGAGAGGGAGATGGGGGTGCTATCGAGTTGAAGGTGAAGAGAGGGGGGGGGGGGGGGGATCTGGGAACGTTTCTGGCGAGTGCCTACCAGCATGGCTTCCGTTTTGTCGTCGTTCAGTTTGAGCTTGTTTGCTGTCATTCGTATTTTTCACCGTCTTCATAGCAGTCAGCCGTGCGAGTCAGTACTGTCTGAGTGTTGTCGAGTTTGTCTTTGTCTAGTAGTTGTGAGTCGTCAGCGTAGAGGTGGTGGTGTATGTGGTGAGACTGGATGATGTTGGACAGGGGAGAGGTGTAGAGTGTGAAAAAAACCGGGCTTAGGACGGACCCCTGTGGAACGCCGGAGGAGAGCCTGACTGGGTTGGAGGAGACGCCGTCGATGGTGACGGACTGCTGTCTGTCAGAGAGGTAGTAGAGAAACCAGAAGTGAGCAGAGTCAGTGATGCCAAAGGAGTGGTGAAGGCGGTGGAGGAGGATAGAGTGGTCTATGGTGTCGAAGGCGGCAGAGAGATCGAGTACCGTAAGAAGGGAGATGTTGCCCGAGTCAGTGGAGAGAAGTAGGTCCTTTAGGATATGTAGAAGGGCTGTTTCAGTGCTGTGATGTTTGCGATATGCAGACTGGAAGGGACTGATGAGGTTGTTGTCGGCGTTAAGCAGAGTGATCCGTCTCCAGTTACTAATATATTTCCTAGGTTTCTCCCCTTTAGGTAAACAAATAATTATCCCTTCCTTTTGTGTCTGAGACAGTTCGCCATATCTAAAAGCTTCCTTTATGGACCTCACAATAAAATGTCCTAATCTTCTAAAAGAGAATTTGAAGAATTCATCTGTGAACCCGTCATTACCTGGACTCTTTCTAGCGTTATATCCATCTCTTTCTCTAGTGCGTCCGATTCATCTTTTTTATTAGTTTTGTAATGCTTGTAACTATTTCCTCTATTTCACAGTCATCTACATTCCTTATGCTATATAGGTTTTCATAAAACATTTTTATTTCTTCTGTAATAGCTTAGACGAACCATCCCCTTTTGTGATTTTCATAATTTTTTTATTAACATAGTTGTTCTCTTCTAGTCCACAGAAGTATTTAGTATTTTTTCTCCCTCTGCAACCCATCTTGTCTTTGATCTCAGCAAAACACCTTCCATTCATTTTTTTCCGTAAGGGCTTTCAGATTTTCACCGTTTGAATGTATCGTTTCTGCTTCTTTGTTGTTTTTCTTCTTTTATCTCTCCAGTTTTTCTATTTCTTTTTCTGTTTGTCCAATTTTCTGCTTTTTGGGCTTTCATTGACGCCTATCCAATTGTTTTCCCTCGTATCTCCAAATGCAGATTGTCTAGAAATACACGGTCGGAAGTTATGATATGCATATGCTCATGATTTACATCTAAAAGATTTTCTCTAATGTAAGGCGATGCCGAATATACGTCTATCACCATATAAATAGTCTCGTTGACTTTTCTTACCTACTTTTAGTAACAAACTATTGAAATTCCAGAATGTATTTCGTTGATTGCTATTTTGCATTTCAAATTGAAGTTTGACTGAAATCATGGAGTGATCAGTCCTTTATCCATATTCAATATCAGCGTTTTAACGTGTCCAAAGACACTCTCTGATAAGAGAAAAAATATAATCTGCTTTGTTGTGGGGGTGATTTGCGTCTCCAGGTAAATCTTTTTAATTCCGGATTTAATGTCCTCCACACATCGACTAAGTCTAATTTATCTATCGTGTTTTCTACTTTTTCTTGAGCTTTAGGGTTATTGGTGTGTTTGTAATTGTAATAATCTAGTTGAGGATCCCAGACTAGGTTCCAGTCTCCTCCAATTATCATATTTATAATTCCTGCATCTCTAATACGGTTTTCTAGCTCTTCATAGAAGATGGGACTGTCACTATTGGGTCCAGAGTTGTTGACGAGTAGAAAGAGCTGTTTCATTTGTTCCATTATAATCATGACAAAGTTCCTGTCTTCGTCCTTATACACCTTTTTTTATGGAGAACTCAAAATTATTATTGAAGAGGATACCAACCCCTCTAGACTGGGTGTTAAAGGACGAAAAGTAGCATGTATATCCCAATTTTGCCAGTATATAGTTTTCACGTTCAGCATTGAATTGAGTATTTTGCAGGAAGTATACCGAATAGTTGGTTTGCTTAATGAAATTGAATACTTCTCTTCTGCTGATCTCCCGGCCCTTGTCAGTTCATGGAGCAAATAGTCAGACACGACATGGCGACAATCACATGTGTAAGATGTCATTGTTACAATATACCCCCCTAGATACAATAACCTGAAGGGGCGCTACATCTGTTCTAATAAGGGCACCACCATAATCAACTATTGTAATGGTATGATCACTGAAGTCAGCTGTATGAGAGCCCGTTCTGCAAAATCAGAACAAGCAAACACACACGTTTTCTACAAACATAACTACTAAAAAAATAAAATAAACAAGTTCACAATTAGACACTGGATTTTTGTAAGGCCGTTAGATGCAGAAAAATGGGTTTCAACCAATAAAGTGGGTGCTTCTCACACAAAAACTGGCATTACAGTAAAAATTGGTGTCTTCACAACATTAGGCGTCTGTAATAAGCTCAAGTTCATGGAATACTTCTTTTTCACATTAATTTTGTTGTTGTTGTTTTTTTTCAACTTAATGACTGTGTATGTATGCTTTAACATTGTTAACATTGTATGGTGCAAAATTCAACAAACACTAGCCCGTAACCTTTCAATTATGATTTTTACAGAAGAAATCTTTTAAACATTGCTACGTTTTGTCCTTCTGAAGTAAAACAGTTAATATCCTGGCATTTATGTGAGAATCAACATAATTTATTCTGGAAATTAAACGACTTTTCATATGTACTCTGGAGTTTCAGACAAACAGCAACAGAGCATTTTGAATATTAACCCTTATCATTCAGAATACACCAGTGTGTGCAACAAGTGTGACTGAAATAGTCCAAGGGTAGTGCCAGAGTAGCTTGGCGCCTCTAGGCGCCAAGTTACTGTGGCATCACCCTTGAACTAAAGCCATTGGTCTATGTCCTCGTCTGTAAGTACTGTAATGTAGCTTGCATATAATTATGACAGTGTACAAATTTGAAGCTTTTAGCCTCAGTATGATGCAGGTCAAAAAGTGTGGAAAAATATGAAAGATAGAAAAAGACCCAGAGGAAGAAACTAACACTTAACTTATTCTACCCCAGACACACCACAGCAAAATAAAGATCAACTATGATAGTTCAATGGTGATGTCATCACCCTTGAACTATCATGGTCGATCTGTGTCCTGCACTGCAACACAGTCTTCAGAAGATGACTTCAACATTTGGGGATTCCTGTCTTGGGGTAGAATGAGTTAAAATGACAGAACAGAACACTGACATTAATTAATTAACTGACAACATAAGAAGTCACTTTAAACTTCAGCCTTTATTAATCATATCAAAGGTGCATGCATATAAAAACACAGTAATTGTTTGTAAACACTTCAAATCAAACAATCAAGAGCAGTCAAACCTTTTTCTGGCAACTTTGTGATGAGGAAAACTAGTTCTTGCCTTGGGCAAGTAAAGGGTTTCCGCGACTTATGTGTTCATAAAATGACGAGAGAAATAATTATAATACCGAGTTCTAGCAAGTGCGACAATAAAGTTTAGCCGAGTTGGTATACCTCGTCCAGTGCCTATGTTAAATGCACCAGTGGTGCCAATGTTGCTATTTTGGCACCAGACCGGTTGCTCAGACTGGTCTGATGCAACAAATCGGTTTAGAGCATGTGCTTTCTGCACCTGTAATGGGCAACCTCGGAAAAAGAATCACGTGACCGTCGTTTGATTGCTGCAAAATAACATGAATAAAGAATAAACCCTTTCCCATATATGCAATCCGGCCATAACGCATCCATCCTTATGCTAGCACCACGAAACATTACGCGATTTGGCAGATTTGAAAAATAGCTTTTTTAAAAAATCCTCAATGGAGGTGATTTTGCGACATCTCCGTCGTTTGCGGCAGAAAGCACCGTCATAGTTGAAGTTCGAGAAATGAGCGCACTGCATGTACAGTGGACTTGATTCAGTGGTGTGGGGCATGACACAAGCCTCCGCCATCTCAACACAAAACTGGCGTGTTAGGGGCGGTAAAAGGCGCGGCTAAAAGTTAAAACTGCAAACGAACCTTTTTTTCGACTGTGATCACAATCTTCTGCGTGAACGTACGAGACCACACTACTAGTGCAGAAGCCAACCTGCGCGTGCAGTTCTCGTGCACATGACCGGTCCGAGCGACTGGCCTGGTGTGAAAATAGCAACAATGGCGCTGCTGGTGCGTTTAACCTAGGTAGAGGGCGAGGAATACCAACTCAGCTAAGGTTTACGCTTCCTGTGACTTTTGAAACAATGCACGGCAGGCAAAGTGTACTTTATAGTAACAAAAAAGTTAGAGACATTTCCAAAATGATCCAGGTGTACATCAGATAAAAGCAAGCTATACACACTGAAATAATAACACTCTTGTAATACATCTTTAGGTTGACAATAATTTTCTTATCTTATTATTGTCTTTCGTCATGATTGGTTGTACATTGCTGAACGTCCCGACTTTTTCAGGACGAGCCAGCAATGCTTGTGAAAAAAAAAATAAAAATGAACAGACCTAAGACCATTTAGAAAACACACATACAAAATCAAGTGAGATAACAAAAAAAAGGTGACTGCCAATCGTGTAAAAATGCAAAGAAGTACCCAACGGAGAAAGAAACACGCTTAGAAAAGATGGTTACAACACAATTTATTAATATTTCCGGTAAATCCACTTTGTCAAAGCAGATAGGATAGACAAACAGAGAGATCAGTCGCTACTTATCTTTATTAGCAGAAGGAATGTGGCACATTCCTTCTGCGAATGAAGATAAGTAGCAACTGATCTCTCTGTTTGTTTATCTGTTTTGACAAAGCGGATTTACCCGAAATATTAATAAATTGTGTTGTAACCGTCTTTTCTAAGCGTCTTTATTTCTCCGTTGGGCACTTCTTTTCAAGAGATACAGGCAGCGCAGGCAGTAGGGAGAGCTTAAAAAAGAAAAATACAAGTTAATGGACCAAGGGTAGACAGAAACACATGCCCCAGAATTGAGAGGAAAACCCACCCTGTGGGGTCGACCAGGGTGACCCTATGAACTAAAAAGTAGTTAACCCCACCCAAGTCCCCCAGGGCAGACCTGGGTGGGGGCCACTGTTTAGTTGCAAAGTAAGGGTAATGTTACACAGTATGCAAAATAATCCAGGTGTACATCAGATAAAAACAGAGCTATACATGCTGAAAACAACTGAATAATAATGCTCTTGTAATAAATCTTTATGTTGACAATGTTTTTTTTTACCCCTTATTATTGTCTTTCTCCCCAACCATTGTTCCATTTGCAGAGTTTTAAATGTTATACAGTATACAAAATGATCCAGGCGGACCAGCCCCCATAATAGCACTCTTGTAATAAACCTTTATGTTGACAGTGGTTTTCTTACCCCTTATTATTGTCTTTCGTCCCCAAACATTGTTCCGTTAGCAGAGTTTTAAATGTTATGCAGTATACAAAATGATCCAGGCGGACCAGCCCCCATAGTAGCACTCTTTTAATAAATCTTTATGTTGACAATGGTTTTCTTACCCCTTATTATTGTCTTTCGTCCCCAACCATTGTTCTGTTCGCAGAGTTTTAAATGTTATGCAGTATACAAAATGATCCAGGCGGACCAACCCCATAATAACACCCTTGTAATAAATCTTTACATTGTCAATGGTTTTTGTTATCTTATTATTGTCTTTTGTCCCCAGCCGGCTGTTTCATTTTGTAAATTCAAAGGTTATACAATATACAAAATGATCCAGGTGTCCATCAGATAAAAGCAAGCTATACATGTTAAAACCAACCCAATAATAACACTCTTGTAAAAAATCTGTATGAAAACGAAAATGCCGCGAGTGTCGGAGAATCTCAATTCATTTCTTTTGTAACTTTTGTAACTTTTTCAGTCTGTTGCTGACGTAATCCTCAATGTTTGTCCAGGGCCTATGTCTAAGTGCGGGCTCTTCTGCGATTGCCTGCTGTATCTCGGCCTTTCCAGGAAGTTTGTTTATGATGAGGTGTGTCTTGAAACGAGTTTGAACAGCTTTCTCTTCAGCCTTCCCCAATGGTTTCCTTGTAAATCTGGCTTTCTTTCGAACAGAAGCTGACGAAGTACTGTCATCATCAATACTATCTAGATTGTCATCAGGCTCTGAACGTCTTTTCTCTGTCATGCTTATTGATTCCTGTGTTGTTGACTTGCTACTTGCTTCATTCACAGGTGCTGTATCTCCTCGAGACATCTCTGTGAGTTTCTGATGTGTCTTCATTGTCAAAGTCAACCTCTTCATCATCGCCCAGCTGAGCTCTAATGCAACTCTCAAAATCTGTCATCCCATTGTTAACTGACAGAAGAATTTTTGCCACTTTTGCCTTTTGAAGAACGTCTTGAGTGGCGGTAGATATGGCGATGTATCCGAATATCATGACCAAGGAAGTCTGCCAGCTGATCCTGGTCTAACTCCGAGATGGCCATTGACTGAGCCAAAGTTGCAACCTGCTTCCGTAACTGAGTAAATGTGAACATGGCTGGGTTTGACACACGTACTTCTAGCGCATTTTCCTTCAGAACATTATGGCCTCTGTAAGGCCTCTGACCAGAAGGTGTGGCAAAGATGTACTGGGACCCAGCGAGAGCTGGCACTGATTGCCTTATTTGAAGGATTCTGTCCACAGTTGTCATCATCTTCTTCGTCAGCAAAATGGGAACACTCATAATAAACTTGCCTCTGAATTCCACTCGCTAAAAATGATTCACCATTTTCTTCTCAACCTCTGTGAGACCTATCAAGATATCTTGATTGGTGATCGATCCAATTTTAGCATTCTGGAAGTCTGACACCTTCATTCCCTGAACTTCTCCCCCTCGTTTTCAGTTGAAAAGTGATACAGCGCAAAGAGTTGCTTTAACCACTGTTGGATAATCTTCCAAAACCATCCTTGTCTCAAGAAGCTGTTGGACCTTCCTCACATCTTCACATGATGGGATCAGCTTGGGTTTGTTCATGGTCATTTTCTTGACCGATTGGGCTGCTGTTGCTGACACACAATCACACCAGTCCCCGTTAAAGACAGTCACACCGCTGCGCCTCAGAGAGCTCCTGTCGCCACCTATCATCTGAACCATGCCCAAGTTGTTTGGATGCCTGTGACTGTTTGATCTGTAAACATTTTTTCAAAGCATGGCCTATGCGCATTGCGAGATTGCCTTTTTTGAACTGATGTGTGTCCTCATGAAAATCTGCTAGCTCTTTTACAGCCAGTACAACATGATCAAAGCTAGCTGAATTGATCACAGCATTTAAACTTGCGATTTTCATTTCTGACCTCACTCTGATAATCTCTAATAGTCTCCCTAACTCCCGCATCCTGGAGCTGATTTGTCCAGCCATGTGTTCTTCAATGTCCCTGCGGTCAAATAATCTCTTTCCATACTCAAGAAGCAAGGGGTCAGTTCTGACGAGACGGCTTATCTCATCATCTCTCTGTCTGGCTAATACCTTATGATAGAAGGAAAGTCCAACGTCTAAGGGTATTGGAAGCATAAGCCTCTCACGTCGTGCCGCCTCACCTCTCTTAGCAATCTGAAACCCTCCTGGTTTCTGACAGCAACGTTTTGAGTGGCCAGAGATCAGCTTTTTTTTTTGATAGAGCCCTTTGCAATGGCTAAAGGCGAGAAGGTCATCTATCTTACTAGTTTTGGTGCAATACTTGGGAATCAAACATCCTGATTTATTTTCAAGAACAGCAACGTTATGCATGTAATCACCCTCATCTTGTAGTCTGATCCATGCTTGACGTCTCTGCTTTGTCCCTTTTTTCATCAACAAAATTTTAGCAACGTCTGCCTCATCTGCATGGACATCTTGTAAATGCGTGCTCATTTTCAAAACAAGCTTGCTACACAATTTGCATGCATGTTTCTTGTCTCATTTGTACTTTCCTTTCCCTCTCTGCGACACGTGCACACCTGTTTCTTCTGCTCTTTCCCCACCTTCAACATTATGTTCCTTCTGCCTATCCACATTCTCATTGCCACCCCCTAATTCACCCCCTAACGCACACTGCACCTTGCTGGTACTAGCTTCACTGACACCTGCCCACCCTGAACCTGCCACTTTGATGAAATCTAACATAGTCAATACAATAGTCTGTGACAGAGACCCAAGCGATTGATGCCGACACACAGTCTGAATCCGGTGAGCTCGAGCTAGGAAAACTCCTCGTCATCACTCTCCTTGTATTGCGATGCGCTTGCACTCTCAGTCTCTGGTCCATCCCAGGCTCCATTTGCCAACTGGAGAAAGAAAGAAAGAAAAAAAAAAAGCTGAAATAGGACAGAAACAGCCCAATTTTGGTTCAAGGGGCATTGCACAAGAATAAAAAGAGTAATCCCGTGTATGACCGATTTACATAATGTGTGACCTCAGCGGCGAGGACTGGCTTCAGCAGCAGCAACATCCGTGTTTTCTGAAAATGTAAGCAGTTTTCACACATCTGTCAACCCCGCGTGACCCTTTCAGAGAGGTCACTCAAATTGGTATGTTTACAAAGGTCTTGCCACAAAGTATCATTGGGCCAAGCTTGAAGAATGTGGCTTGAACAGTCTCCGAGAAAATGCCACCGTTAAAGTTTACCATGGACGACGGATGGACGACCAGTGGCCCAGAACACGAACTCACTTTTGCTTTGCACGCGAGCCAATAAAATGAAGATGATCATAGAATCACTTACCAGTTTGTAATTGGGGGCATTCCACTGCCGTCTATGCACCCTCCTACCAGACGCACCCTATCCGGTAGAGGCTGGGCAATCCTACTGAAGCTGACTAATTTTGCCATGGGCCTTGATCATGTGCCAGGAAGGGGCGTGCTTGTCCACTTCCATAGATCCCGATGGGTTTGGACATCCTGCTGCCATCCGGTGCTGGGTGTGTGCAAAAGGTGCTGAGTGTGACCAAAACAGTGCTGCAAACATGTCAAATCAGCACAACCATGTAAACCGTTGACATTTTGAATCAGATATATACATAATTACTGCAGTACCCCCAGCCCCCAACGAACAATAACTGGTAATACAGTAAAAAGCGACACTTCAGTTGCACAATCCGAAAAGCCCGTGGAAGTCTGTTCTTCAAATCGCGAGGCAGTTTTGCGTACGAGGATTGAAATACACACTGAAATATGGCGCCATTTTTTTTTTGTCATAGTGCATGCATGTGTCAAGTTACGTTTCAATTGCAATCACACATGTCAGAAAAAAAAGCAACAAAATCGCGTGACAGATTGACCTTGTAATGGTGCTATTGAACGAATTCCTTTCATTGAAAAAGAAAGCTTTTGTTAAAATCGTGGGGTTCTATTATCCTTTAGTACAAGACTGAGCAGAAGACGTTAACCTACCGACCGGTGGTAGCAGACATCTCAGTTTTCTCGGCCAAACGGGTCAGTATTGGCGACTGTACAATTGTATCAGATTGGGAGCATCTCAGTTAAATAACCGCACTGAACAAGTACACTTGGGCGTGTTCTTAACTAAGAAATATTGCATAAAATTGTACCTCTGGAAACGGAACAATGGCTGGCGGGGTCGAAAGACAATAGAAAGGGAAAGAGAAACAACTCAGTTCATCAGTGTCACTGTGCAGCCGACCAATCAGCTATCATCAAGTTGATCTATAGACACTCGCTTCCGTGAACACACAGGCCCAGTGCGTCGCAAGCACACAACATGAGGTAAACCTCGCAAAATGGGACATCTTATTTTGATTTTTTTTTCTGACTTTTGAATAAAAGATAATGCAGAAACAACCCTCAGAAAAAAATAGGTGCCTGACTTGGTCACCCAGAATTTTACACACACCCATTTTCCATAAGTACGGCAAAGAAAGTCGCCCATTTTAGGGGTTTTGTGTACACACACACACACACACGCTCCCACACACACACACACACACACACACACACACACACACACACACACACACACACACACACACACACACACACACACACTGACACCAAGCAAAACATCGAACATTAAACATTAAAAAAAAGTATGATGTTATGCTGCAAAAGAAATGACAAAGAACACTTTAGCAAGTCTAAAGTATTACGATACATGAATATGAATAAGGAAATGTTTCTGCAGTCAATGACGGTATGTGAAAAAAATATGAACAATATGTTTTCACGTGTTCTTAATAAATTTACGCAGTTGGTTCTTGAACGTTCTTAAAGAAGGTGCTGCTTTAATGTCTGCATGAACTGTGTTCCATAATTTTGCACCAGAGTAGAAGAGGGACGTCTTGTAAAGATCTAAGCGGGGCCTTGGTACTACCAGATTGTCCCTGATGTTCGAATAGCTCTGTGGGCAAGTGCGAACAAACTAGAGAGATAGGCTGGTGAGTCTGAGAGGGTGATTTTGTGCATGGGTACCGATTTATTATAAATGAACTGCTTGTCAAGTGGTAGGATATCCAACGGCTTGAACTTGTAATCAGCACTAATGACTTGCATGGTTCTGTCAACGATTAATTTGATTGCCCGCCGGTGAAGCGAATTCATCTTTTGAGATTTGCATCACTACTCCCATCCCAAATTAAGGAGGCATAATCCAAATGTGGCTGAATATGGGCACTGTAAAAAAGTTTCCTTGTTGTTTCGTTGGTAAAACAACCTTAATTTTGACAGTAAGAATACGTTTTTTATATTGATTTACACACTTTGGTAATTTGGCTTTGCCAACACAGTTTGTCATCAATGATGATTCCAAGCACACGCTGCTCCTTGACTTGCTCAACAGACTGACCGTTCAAATAGAGCTGTAGGGGAGGCGGGTTCAGCTGATGCTTTTTTGTCTAGTAGTAATTAGCATACATTTGGTCTTAGTAGGATTCGGAATCAAATAATTGTTTTGTCACCATGTGGAAACATCATTCTGGCCGCTTTGTAGGGTTGGGTTATACAGGATGCATCCGACGATGACACGTCAAGAGTTCCATCATCAGCATAGAGACTACAGATTAAACGGGGGTCGGATATATATAAGGGAAGATTGTTCATAAAAACTTAAATTAATTATGGACCGATGACGGATCCTTGTGGTACTCCGTGCTCTATCACCCACTCACGTGAGTTTGTAGCATTCACACAAACGTACTGTGCGCCCATTTAGATATGATGTAATGAAGTCAAGGGTGCCATTACTCAGCTTATAGGCAGCAAGCTTTTTAATTAAAAGATCATGGTTGACAAGATCAAAAGCTTTAGAAAGGTCCAAAAATACTGCTCCAGTCATTTGTCCATTATTCATAGCAGTTAACCATCTGTGAACCAGGTGAACCAAAACTGTGTGACAAGAATGTCTCCTACGAAAACCAGACTGTAGTGGATGAACGAGTTTGTATTTATCTGTTACGATTGTGGTTGTGTTGTTCTGTGAGAGCATGCATGTGTTCATCGTAGGAAACGATCCGATATTTATTTGAGCTATCATGGTTAAGTATCACGTACTTTTTCAGTGAAAGTCTCTATTGTTCGCGCAGATAGCGGAATTGGTTTTGTTATGATACGATTAGTTTAGTCCGGAAGCTTCTAGCAAAGTCGCACGGAGGATAGCGGTAGTAGAGCTGCTCTATTTTTAGCCATAGTTGTTCTCTGTGCGCGTGAATTTAGCAGCCGTTCTTTGCGTGTTATGAAAGGTCGTGAACGGTGTGCCATACTTTTGTGTGACGTCATTACACACTAGGATTTGGGGCTGAAATGAGCAGTCAAATTTTGTAGACTATTGTATTTATGTTAGAAAGTTCATTTTTTTTATTAACATTATGAGTTTCAGTTACCTGTTTCGTTTTGATTGGGTGCGTTGTGTAAATTCATTAGATTTTTTTGGAAAGTCGTTTTTTTTTGGTAAAAAGGTGTCTGTACATCGCACACCACCATGTGATGGTTTGATGTGACCAGCCGTATACCCTTATGACATTTCACAAATCAGTCACGTTTTGTGTTAGTTGTCTGAGGTGTATTTCGGGCATGTTTAAGCCTTTAGTTTTGGCTAAGGGCTGCCTTCATCAGCGTGCTGATCCTTTTGTTTTTGTTGAGTAAACCTTTGTTAGGTTTTTATGGTAGTTTGTTTTTGGTTCATTCTGTATTGTTCAAGTAGTTGGTGTTTTCTCGTTAACGTCACTGGCAATTGAAAGGGCTAGTGGTGAGTAGAAGATAATGTCAGTCGGGGCGCAGCCACTGTATTGTGTGAGCAAGTGTTGCGTAGATGGCTTCTTGGTTGTAGTTCAATTTTGTTTCCACCACTGCCAATTGGTAGGGCTAGTGGGGAGTAGAAGAGCTGCTCTGTCTAGGCGCTCCCACTGCTAATTGTGAGAGCTAGTGGAGAGTGCGGCGTTCTTGCGTTTTGGTTCTTCAGTTCTCTTCCCGCAGTGCTGGTGGACGATGCTCGAACATGGCCTGCCGGTTCCGCAGTTTTGAATGCTCGTGCCTTCAACTGTATTAGCTTGATGCGGGTTCATCACGTGACTCCTCCTTTCTCTAATTCTATTCGTAGCTGGCTGCAAACTGGGATGCGTCTTCTCGCTCTGAGCGCGCCGGCCGGCATCGTCCAGAAGTGGCGGTGTGTGTAGCAATTCGACCGGTATACTGTCTTATGTTGTGTCATCTTAAGGACCAGTAGGTCTGTTTCCTTATTTGTAGGAAGGTAGTGGGGTTTACTCCGTTGTTCCTGTACTTCTCGCATTCTGTCAGTCCGTATCTTGTTTTGTCTTTCCTTCAGTGGTTGTATCATGCGTCGAGGGCCGTGCATAGTAATATTGCTGTACTTTATATTCAGTACAGCGGCAAGGCAACGTTTACCGGCTCTCAATGAGCTCAAGTTGCTTTGTTGTTGTTGTTGTTGTTGTGAGAATCCGTCTGCTCCTGCTGAGATTGACACGATGTGTATTCCCTTTTCCTTGCTTGCATTACTTTCTGATGATGTTTCTCACAGTTGGTGTGTGAAGCTGACTCCTTCTGTGGGTGCTTTTGCCAGCGTGAAAAGGCAGTTGATTTCTTCATTCGATCCCCGGATAAAAATAATCCCATCATCTCTGTATCGTTTGTGCTGTATGATGGCATCCTTGTGTGGGTAGTTGTTGATGACCTCGTCCATTATTCGTGCCATTAGTAGGTCACTGCATGAGGGGTGGGTGGGACTTGGCCCATTGCGCAGCCGATGATGTATTTGTAATTTTGTCCGTTTAGAGGTGAAGATGTTGTTTTTCAGAATTACGTCAGAAGTTCCACTATTCTACCCCTTTTCATGTTTGGTAGGGGAGGTAGTCGGAGTGCAGGTGCGTGTCTTGGTTTAGTACTGTGTACATATTTGAGACGCCATAAACACAGATTTTTTGTGTCTTCAGGGAATTCCGTTTCTTCTCTCAGGCGTATGAATGCAGGCGTGTCCTTCAGGTACGTCGGTAGTTTATCCACGAATGGGAGTAGGAAGAAGTCAATAAGGTGTCCGATGTAGACTATTGTAGACTATTGTATTTATTCTAGAAAGTTAAATTTTTTATTAACATTTATGAGTTTCAGTTACCTGTTCCGTTTTGATTGGGTGCGTTGTGTAAATTCATTAGATTTTACTGGAAAGTAGTTTTATTATAAAAGTTGGTGCTTGGAAGCACGTGTGTACATTGTCATGCATTGTCAGTTGTAGGGACACACAGTTTCCCGTAGGTACGTGAACCGTATAGGGTGTACATTGTGAGAAACGCAGCGTAACGGTTTTGTACGTTGTATGAGGAACTTTGTGTCGCCAGTGTTGACATTTCAGAGGAGACATTGTATCAGTGTTGGTGCATTTGGGAATTGTGTGGAGATCGCATCGCTGAATTAAAATATTGTTGGAACTGTTACTCCAGTGTAGCCTACATCCTTAAGCCACGTGTGACGGGTTGCAGCTGAACGAAGTTTATTTAAAAGAACCTTACGTGCGTGCGTCTGGTGTGTTTATGATACTACGACTACGACTCTACCACGTAACATTATCTAAGAAATGTTGTAAATGTGTGTGAATATGTCTTTCAAACGATTTTGACAGAGCTGTCAACAGAGAAATGGGTCTGAAATGGTTGGGGTCATTTAAATCCTTTGTTTTAGGTAGCGGTATTAACTTTGCCGTTTTCAGACCAGACAGAAATTGTCCATGTTGTTTGCAAAGGTTGTAGATGTATGTTAGCGACTCGACGACGTATGGAAGAGCCATCTTAAGAACAGTGAGGCTAATTCCATCATGGCCAGATGTACGTTTACTCTTTAATGAAGAAATGGATTTTCCCACTTCATAAACTGTTAAGAGCGGAATGTTGCAAGACGTGTTAGTTGTTAATCTTTCAGCACAAAACCTTTTTAGCTTTTCTGAAACATCAGACGGTTGACCGGGCGACGTAAGATTCTATAGCAGTGTAGTGGAGGTAGAGAGAAAATGCTGATTAAACATATCCGCTGATATTTTAGTGCACTGTGCGGTATTTCTGGACCTCGTAAAGGCGTTTATTGCACGCCAAACACAAACGATATCCTTTTTTTTTGCCGTTCATGAGATGGTCAAAGTGAGACCTCTGAGCATTTCTAACTAGATATTTTATAAGGTTTCTTTGTTTTCGGTAAGCTAGAAAATTATTGTTCCTTATATGATCATCCCGGAGCTGCATGGCATCCTTGATTTCGATGTTCAACCACGCGGGAAGTTGTGGATTTTTCATTCGTTTCTCTCTGAAAGGAGCATGTTTATCAAGAACACCAAGAAACAACCTGTACTATTTAGACAGAGTGTCTTTTGGGTCACCTTGGTTGTAAATTGTGTGGAAAGATACTTGACTTAGGTCGTGCAGAAATACATCTTTTTTTGAAGCGCTTGAAAGATCTATATCTAATAGTTGTGTGCTGATGTTTACGTAAAGTAGTATTTGCTTTCAATGCCCGGAGAGAGAGAGAGAGAGAGAGACTGACTGACTGACTGACTGAAACTTTATTTATCAAGGATTGAGATATTAGGCGCACAGGCCTTTCTTCCAATCTGTCCTTGCTACATCTACTGACATATAATAACAGGCAAAGCTACATTAAACTCACAAACAACATCGAACTGAAATTAATGCGAATTACGACAACACTACAAACTGCAACAATGATTTAACAAAACACACAGGGTACCCATACGAAGATGTTTGCACGTGTCATAATATCCGTTTGCGGGAGCCCTCCCCAGACACTCCCACCCGGGGGGCACGCCACAAATATACTTTCACTCGAATGACATACTAAGCACATCGTTTGAATAAACTGTGCACCGGCACTGCATCCCCTGACCAGGTCTATACGGGAAGCACCCTCACAAACGGCACGTGAACGCAAATGGTATAATAAAAATAATAGTTGCATAAAAAGAAATAAAAATATATTATGGTTAGACAACATGAGATAATTAAATTTACGTTGCCTTGGATAAGTGCTTGAACAGTTTTGCTTTAAAAGCAGCTAGGGAATTAACTACTTGTAGATGCAAAGGAATAGAATTCCACAGGAAACCACCTGAGTATGACAAACTGGATTTATACAAATCAATGCGGGGCCGTTTTATGCTCAGGTTGCTCCGAGAGGTGCTGTATCTCTTCTCAGTAAGAGTAAAAAGTTCCGATAAGTAGCCGGGGGCCTTACCCTTAAGAGCTTTGTGCACTAGTACGCACTTGTTAAATACTAAGTGTTTGTCAAGAGGAAGGAGTCCAACTGCCTCGAGCCTCGCCTCAGTGGGTAGAGATGAGCTAGGAATAATGAGTTTGGCTGCTCTTCTGTATAGCGAATTTATTTTCTTGAACTGAACCTCGCTACAGCCATCCCAAACTGTTGAGGCATAATCAATGTGGGGCTTGATGTATCCATTGAAAAATAGTTTACGCGTGTTCAGATTAATGACCGCTTTCAGTTTAGACAGTAAAAATAATTTCTTTGAAATTGTCTTTCCGATGTGTATGAGATGAGGCTGCCAACTAAGTTGGTTATCTACAACTACCCCTAGTAAACGGTGCTGCTGTACTTGCTCTATGGGGACAGCTTCAAATGAGAGGTTTAGAGGCGCGGGTTGCAGCTGATGTTTAGAGAGAGAGAGAGAGAGAGAGAGAGAGAGAGAGAGAGAGAGAGAGAGAGAGAGAGAGAGAGAGAGAGAGAGAGAGAGAGAGAGAGAGAGAGAGAGAGAGAGAGAGAGAGAGAGAGAGAGAGACGATGATGAATCTTTTTTTATTCAGGATAAAGCCATTAGGCAACTCAATGCCTGTCTTACAAGCTGTCCTGTAAACACAAGAGAACACAACAGGAAAAGAAACATAGCATGCAAATAATAATAATAATAATAATAATAATAATAATAATAATAATAATAATAATAATAATAATAATAATAATAATAATAATAATATGAGGAAGCAAAACTACGGGGAAGAAAAAACACAATAGGGGAATCATCGAAATGAGGGAAAAAAATGACAATGGAGAATTTGTAACTGCCTCCGATGCAAAAAAGCAAGAGAACGAAACGCGTGCACAGCATTAATATTATACTCATCTAAGACAGTGTCATAGAATCAGCAGCATCAATAGCGTATAGAGACACCGACAAGACAATAGATGATCAGTTAGCAAATGTAAGGAGAAAGAGAAAAATATTTGACGTTTACGTGTTATCAGCAGTATTATTCTTATATTGCAAACTGTGAAGTCACGCTGATTGAAAGTGAGTGTGCAATGCACGTTTAAAATGGGTTTTATCGGGAAATGATTTAATGTTTAATGGCAATGAGTTCCAGACAGAACTATCAGAAAATAGAAGGCTTGACTTGTAGAGATCTATCCGTGGGCGGGGTAAGTGAAGCAAGTCATTCCTCGTATGTAGTTGATGCCGAGGGCTGAAGTTAAATATCATGCGCAGATATTCCGGGGCTTGATAATGAAATATTTTGTGCATGAGGACGCATTTGTTAAATTTGAGTTGTTCCTTCAGTGTAAGCAGGCCAAGGGATTTTATTTTCTCGTCCGTGGAAGTAGGGTTAGGAATAATTAACTTAATTGAACGACGATACAGCGAGTTTAGTTTTTTAAAATGAAGTTCACTGCATTCGTCCCACAAAGAGGATGCATAGTCACAGTGGCTTTTAATGTGTGCGTGAAAGAACAATGTACAGCACTTTGTACTAAGAATATGTCTAAGTTTAGATAGCAAAAATACATTCCTGGATAAGGTTTTGCACAAACTGTCGATATGCGGCGACCAATTCAGCTGGTCGTCAATTACAACTCCCAGTAGGCGGTGCTTGGATACTTGTTGGATAGGTTTATTGCCAAGTGACAGTTTCAGAGGGGCAGGATGTAGCTGACGCTTTTGGCTGGTTGTTATCAACATGCTTTTGGTTTTAGAAGTACTGATTAGCATGCACTTTTGCGTACAACAATCTGATACTTCATCGAGACTTTGCTGGAGGATACAGTTTAACGTCGTTTCACGTTTGTCAGATGTATGTAGCGTTGAATCGTCAGCAAAGAGTTCACATTTAACCTCAGGATTTGAGATGGAAAGAGGTAGGTCATTGATGAATAAAGAAAATAAAAGAGGCCATAGGATAGATCCTTGGGGGACTCCGTGCCTGACTATACCTTCTTTCGAATACCTTCCGTTTGAGTACACCTTCTGTCGGCGGTTACTGAGGTAGGAGGAGAAAAACGCTAGAGTTCGAATCAAGCTTATATACTGAAAGTGTCTTTGAAAGAATGTTGTGATCGACTAAATCAAATGCTTTGGTTAGAGAGAGAGAGAGAGAGAGAGAGAGAGAGAGAGAGAGAGAGAGAGAGAGAGAGAGAGAGAGAGAGAGAGAGAGAGCGAGAGCGAGAGAGAGAGAGAGAGAGAGAGAGAGAGAGAGAGAGACAGAGAGAGAGAGAGAGAGAGAGAGAGAGAGAGAAAATCAATGAATCAATGAATCAATGAATCTTTATTTT
This sequence comes from Semisulcospira habei, assembly GCA_036245525.1. Lineage (NCBI taxonomy): Eukaryota > Metazoa > Mollusca > Gastropoda > Semisulcospiridae > Semisulcospira > Semisulcospira habei. The sequence continues at coordinate 318,597,030 of BTPG01000001.1, forward strand.
ACAACGGTGAAGATATTAACACAGTCAGTGACTATGTCATTTTTCGTACCTGCCGTTGCTACAACTACGACTAACTAAGTACAAAATATACATAAAAAGAGACATCAAAACACATTAATACAAAACATATAGTCCACTAAACACAAACACGTGCATACGCCGCGCACAAACGCACTCACGCGTCCACACACACACACACACACACGCACACACACACACACATACACATACACATGATTGTTAGACTATAAACGTACATACATTCGTGTGTCTACGAATAACTAGATATTATTATTTGAGTAATGTCAGATACCTATAAAGACTTGCCTTGAAACGAGATTATGTCAGAGTGGCTTTAACGTGATGTGGGAGTGAGTTCCACAGTGTGGAACCCGCAAATGACAAAGTAGATTTAAATATATCTATTCGGAGTTTTGGAACAATATAAAGACCCCTCATGTTCCCATAGCAGGAATCTGATTTTTAAACAACTCTGTTAGATATTCTGGAGCGCTATGGTTTCACACTTTAAACATTAGTACCCCTTTGTTATAATAATATTTAAAATGATTTGGAAGGGGCAGGAATCCAGCTTTACTGAGTTTTTCCTCGGTCGTCAAGTGCGGGTCGGGAAGAATTAATTTTGCCATTCTCCTATGTAAAGAATTTAGTCTTTTTAAGTGGACATCACTGCAACAATCCCACACCGTCGATGCGTAGTTTATATGTGACATGATGTGTGCACTACTGAACAATCTTCTGGTTTCACTATCTGTGTAATACTTTAATTTCAATAACACAAAGACATTTCTAGAGACCTTTTTACAGACATTTTCAATGTGCATCTGCCACCTCAGCTGATTATCAATTGTGACCCCCAATAGACGATGTTCGTCTACCTAATCAATGATGTCGTCGCCGAGTGATAGATTAAGCTTTAAAGGTTTTATGGCGTGTTGCAATAATCATAGATTTTGTTTTAGTAGGATGCAGAATCATTGAGTTGACTTTACACCATGCTGATATATCGTCGAGACTTTTTTGAAGGCCGTTTTCAACTTCACGTATGTCGCTGTTAGCTGTGTGGATTGAGGTATCATCGGCGAACATATCACACTCTGTTGCTTCGTAGGTGAGACTTAGAGGCAGGTCATTGATGTAAATACAAAATAAAAGAGGACCTAAGATTGACCCCTGCGGAACCCCGAGTTTAACATCTTTAGTAGAAGAGTAGGCTCCATTAGCAATTACTTTCTGTTTTCTGTTTTCGAGGTATGACATAAAAAAGAAACAGCCATGTCGTTTCGAAGATAATGCTTAAGTTTGGAAATCAATATTGTATGGTTCACTAAATTGAAGGCCTTTTTGAAGTCAAGATAAATTACACCTGTCAGCTGCGAATTATTCATATTTGAAAGCCATGTGTCTGTTAATCTGCTCAGAGCCGTATGACATGAGTGCCGAGGGCGAAATCCTGACCGAGACGAATGTAGAAACTTTCGCGATTCTAAGTAGTCAGACAGGTGTTTATGTATATGCCTTTCGAGGGGTTTAGATAATACTGACGGCAGAGAAATGGGTCTATAGTTGTTAGGGTCAGTACGATCTTTTGACTTTGGTAGTGGAACGACTTTTGCAACTTTGAGGTCTGTAGGGAATACATTCTTTTGAATACATAAGTTATAAATATAAGTAAGGGTCTCTATGATGTATGGTACAGACAACTTTAATATTTGTGGGTTGATATCATCATGGCCGGAGGACTTCTTATTAGCTATGTCACTAATTAGTTTGCCCACTTCGTGCACAGCAAGTATGGGAATATTAAATGGTGGTGTGCCAGTTGTTTTTCTGTTGCAGAAATTACCTAAGTAATCGGGGCATATGTCAGCCTCTGTATCACGACTAGAAGTAGTTATCAAATCCGCAACAGACAAAACATGTTTGTTGAATGTGTCGGCGGAGAGATTACTGGGGATGGTTGTTGACCTACTGCTATTGCCTCGAGTGATGGAATTCAGTACCCGCCACACTGCTGACACATCTTTGTTGTCCTTGACAGTGTTGCGGATAAAGTCCCTCCTCGCGGCTCGCACCATTGACCTCACACGGTTTCGCTGCTTTTTAAATTCATCAAAGTTCTTTTCTCTTTTTAGGTCATTTCGCACCGACATGGCATGCATTATTTCTTTTGTCAGCCAAGGGGGAAGTATCTCACTCTTTACTCGTTTTTGTTCTAATCGGCGCATGTCTGTCTAATACTCCAAGGAATAATCCGTTCCAAGTGGACAGCGCAATATTTGGATCATCTGTGAGAAGGACATCGTCAAAAGGAGTGTTATTAAGATCGTGTAGAAACTCATTACGACTGAAATGCTTAAACGACCTGTAGGTTGTTGTGGTATGACGATGTTTCTTTAATTTGGGGAGTTTTATAGACCAGCAACAAATCACGGGGCAGTGGTCACCAACACTAAGATCTGAGACACTAACATCGGACACCGCCTGCGGTTTGTTTGTATAGACGTGGTCAATGAGCGTAGAGCTCGCGGCGGTAATTCTGGTGGGGGATTTAACTAGCTGTACTAGGCCAAATAGAGAAAATGTAGTGTCCCATGCGGGATGGGGTTTAAGCATATCTATATTAAAGTCACCAATAAGAATGACGTCATTTTGCCCTTTATACACTTTGTCTAGGTTAGTAGTAAAATTGTCATACCACTCGAAGTTAGACACCGGATTGCGGTAAAGAAAACCAACAAAATTAATGACGGTGAGCAGTACGGGCTTTTGACCTCAATCCACACAAACTCTACTTCAGCCGTTTATAAGTCTTTACGCCTACGGACTAAGTGTTCGATAGAGTGATGAACGTATACAGCAATGCCTGTTTGACCGTGACAGGAGGAATCTCTTCTCGTGATACTAAAATTAGGAATTTTCACGGCATCATCACTGATATTTGAATTTAGGCGTGACTCGGTAAGGCCGAAAATGTCGAACGGTGTGGGACTGTTAAGAAACGCCGACAGGTCAGATATCTTATTATAAAGATGGAAAACGTTGAGGTGACCCACTCGTAATTTATGTTCTTTTTGTTTGCCTCTAGCCATGAGTATTTCGCTAACAGCTGTATTTTGTTTCACAATAAAATAGCAACTGCAATAGCGGTGGTTGAGCAAACGTCAATCAAAGATGGAAAGCCAGTGTAAAGAGAAAACAAAACAAAGAAAACAATAACATATGAAGACAAAAATTAATGTGATAATCAAACGTTCAGGGATTACAAGAGCTGAGCGTTGCGAAAAGAAAAAAAGAAAGAAAAAACCCCTCTCCCACAACTGAAGTGTATGCGGGAAGTATCAATGTCCGTTACCCTGAAGGAGCAATGTCCAAAATACTCCACGTCTGTTTAGGAATTGTTTGTGTTGCCGCGGATAAATACATGCAACGACGACAAAAACAGAACTTATAGCCGCGGAGCACTCACAATAAGACAAATCGCTGTAAATAAAACAGTCCATCAGTGTTCACAGTCAAATTTCCTGCAATGTCTATAGTACGGCTTAATAAACGCCGATTTAGGTGAGAACGCTTAAATAAAGCTTCGATACGGAGGTGCTCAGTGGAATGTAAGTGAAAGCGCTACACCAACGCAGCGTTCACTTAAGACACTCGGTCAAGTCCGCAAAGAATGTGAGAGAAGTCCAGAAGTCCGGGCAAGTCAGTCGTGTATCAACAGAAGCTATGAAAATACGGCACCATACACACTATTATCATGCAGTACTAAAGGTACTAATTTACACTCGTGAGAAACACAGATGTGAGTGTAACTTGCACGAGGTATCTATCCTTATGAGCACATCCACCTGCAGGAGCTCATGAGGATCTATGTCTCTTGCATTTGAGGCTTGTAGATGGCATGTGGTATTTATCCTCATGAGCCCGTGCATGTGCAGGGGCCCACGAGGATCCATGCCTCTTGCATTTGAACAGGTAATCGCGGCCAGCATGAGGTATCTATCCTCCAGAGAGAGAGAGAGACAATGACAATGACAATGATCCTTTATTTGACAACGGAAAAAGTTTTGGTAGTAACAACCATTTTTCGAACTTGCCGTTGCTAATCTACTGATTACAGAGTTACTATCGTACTAATTGTTTTCTACTACTAAGAAGGAAAAACAAATTACATGACACAGCACACGCCAAGAATGAAAATAAGAAAAAAAAAATGTTGGGGGGAAGTGACATAGGAATTACCAACTTTAATGGTCGGGCATAATGACATGTTGTGAGGTTTAATTAAAATAATATAATAAGAATACACACAACCTAATACGCATACATAACGCATGCACATTTGAGCACGCCACTCTCTGTCTCTAATATACACGTGCGCACATGCACAACGCACACACGTGCACACACACGCTTAATCTAGTCAGTCATATGAGTAGCTGGCTACATACAAGCTGTACCGAATAAATATGAGTCATCAGTCGAAACCTGTGATACAGCAATTAATGATTTAATGAGAAATAGTATTTTTCAATATGTGCACAGTCACGGGGATGCTGCTGACAAAAATAAGTACTTGATGAGACTGACTTTAAACGAGGAGAAAGTAATCCAGACCAAAAAGGTGACTGCCAAGCGTGTGAAATGCAAAGAAGTACCCAACGGAGAAAGAAACACGCTTAGAAAAAACGGTACAACACAATTTATTAATATTTCGGGTAAATACCCTTTGTCAAAATAGACAAACAAACAGAGACATTATTTGCTACTTATCTTCAGATGCAGAAGGAATGTTGCCACATTCCTTCTGCATCTGAAGATAAGTAGCAAATAATGTCTCTGTTTGTTTGTCTATTTTGACAAAGGGTATTTACCCGAAATATTAATAAATTGTGTTGTACCGTTTTTTCTAAGCGTGTTTCGTTCTTCGTTGGGTACTTCTTTGAGGAGAAAGTAGCTGATGTCGTGACGTTTCTAGGCAAGGCATTCCAAAGACTAGAGCCAGAGAACGTCAAACTCATTTTATAGAGATCAATTCTAGGTCGCGGCACAATAAGGGATTTTCTTGATCTGGAGTATGTTGATGACTGGACGGTAAATAGCGATGTGATATATCGGGGTAGCTTATCGTTTAATGCCTTGAACATAACCATTCCCTTATTGTAAATTAGATGATCTTTCAGGGGCAGAATTTTTAAGGCTGCCAATTTTTGGTCAGTAGTTAAGCTGGGATCAGGGAGTATTAGATTGGCAGCTCTCCGATGTAGCGTTCAATCTTTTCAAATTGACATCTCTCGAACCATCCCACACAGTAGAAGCATAGTCTATATGCGATCTAATTTGGGCATTGAAGAACAGTTGACGTGTCTCCATACCAGTAATGTGTTTAAGTTTTGCTAAGATGTACAGATTTCTGGAGACAAATTTACAAACGTTACTGATGTGTAGCTGCCACCTAAGCTGGTTGTCCACCGTGACTTCTAGCAGGCGATGGTTAGTAACTTGGCTGATGGTTTTGCCTTGGAGGGACAGACTGAGTGAGAGAGAGCCAAGCTGGTGTTTTTGGCGGGTGCTAATTACCATGCTCTCCGTTTTTACCGGGTTTAAAATCATAATATTACGACTGCACCATTCATCAATATCTTGCAGTGTGTTTTGCAGTCGTGAATTGATGTTTGATATATCTTTATCTGGCGTGTGTACAGCAGCATCATCTGCAAACATATCACATGTAACGCTTTCATTTTTTATCGAAAGAGGAAGATCATTTATGAACAAGCAGAATAGAAGGGGACCAAGAATAGAGCCCTGTGGTACGCCATGCTTCATTAAACCTTGATTCGAGTATGAGCCATTTAGTAATACCTTTTGTTTTCTACCTTCGAGGTAGGATTTGAGAAACGACGCCGAGTTGTTGGTGTACACGGATACTTTCTTGATCAGTATTTCGTGGTTTACTAGATCAAAGGCTTTACGAAAATCTAGAAACATGACTCCTGTAAGTTTTGAGTCGTTGATGGAAGATAACCAGGTGTCTATCATCCGTATCAGCGCAGTGTGACATGAGTGTTCTGATCTGAAGCCCGACTGCAATGAATAGATTAATTTTCGGCTTTCCAGGTATATAGATAGATGCTTGTGAATATGCTGTTCTAAGGGCTTGGACAGAACAGGTAGAAGTGATATGGGCCTAAAATTATTAATTTCACTAAGATCTTTAGATTTAGGTAGAGGTATTACTTTCGCGTCTTTAAATGCGTCTGGAAAACAATTAAAATTAATACAGAGGTTATAGATATAAGTGATACTCTCTACAATGTATGGGAGGGATATCTTGAGTATTTTCGCGCTAATCTCATCCAGTCCTGATGATTTTTTTATTTTCCAAGGATGTAATTAATTTACCAACTTCATGGACCGCTATAGTGGATATGATGAAAGGTTTTGTGCCGGCAGTTCTCTGCTTGCAGAAATCGACTAAGTTGTCCGGGCATACATAGTCATGCGACTCAGTTCCCGGCCGGATTAATGATTCTGCTACGGAGACGAAGTGGCTGTTGAAGCTGTTTGCTGTGAGATGCGGCGGTAAAGGAGTTGTGCTTTTATTCGTGCCTATAGTAACTAAATTTATCGCACGCCATATTGTGGCACAGTCTTTACTTTCGTGAATAACTTTATCGAAAAGTAATTTCTTTGCCTTCAGAACCATGGATTTTATTCGATTACGTTCTTTCTTGTAATCGGTGAAGCGCTTCTCTCTTCTCAGCTCGTCCCTGTGCTCCATGACCTCGATAAGATCCGCAGTCAGCCAGGGTGGTAAAGTGGCGTATTTAACTCTTTGTTATCTCAAGGGCGCGTGTTTATCTAGCACTCTGAGAAAGATGTGATACCACGTATCTAGTGCTTTATTTGGTTCGGTTTCAGTGTACACGTCAGTAAATTCTGCAGAAGCTAGATCAGACAGAAAGGTATTTTCATTGAACTTTTTAAATGATCTGTATGTTATGCACGTATGTCCTTGCTTTTTTAGTTTTGGAAGCTTGGACAGCCACGTGCAGCTTACCGGATAGTGGTCACTTACGCTAAGACTACCAACGTGAACGTTGCTAATTGCCAGCGGTTTATTTGTATAAATATGGTCTATAATAGTGGCTGATGATGGCGTAACTCTAGTGGGCGATGTTACCATTTGTTGAAGGCCGACTAAGGTAGTGGTACACTCCCATGATGGGTGAGGTTTAAGAGTGTCAATGTTAAAATCCCCTAGAAGGAGAAGTTCGCTTTTATGAATATCTGTTTTATCAATCAAGTGTACAAAGTTGTCATACCACTCAAAAATGGCCGCAGGATTTCTGTAAAGAAACCCAACAAGTAAAGGAGGGGATTTAGATTGCCTAATCTCTATCCAAATACATTCCACACTGCTAGTTTCTAAGTCTCGGCGCCTGCGGGTTATGTGTTTAACTGAGTTGTGGATGTAGACCGTTACACCTGTCTCACCCTGGACTGACGGATCTCGCCTAAGAATGGAGTAATTTGGAATGGCGATGGCCTCATCACTGATGATGGAGGCAAGGCGTGTCTCGGTTATACCAAAGAGATGAAAGTAACTAGGTGAATTAACATAAACGCAAACGTCCGGCACTTTGTTCGCCAGGTGATATACATTTAAATGTCCGATTCGAAATTTTTGGCCTTTTTTGCACATTATCTTGTATGGTAATTTTGGCGTTAAAAATAAGTAATTGAACTAAGGGGAAGTAGAATACAGGAACAAAAAGTAGTATGCGAGTAATAAAAGTAACAAATGTAAGGCAAACAAACAGCAAACTTCACGGAAAAAGCGAAATTTAAACAGAAAAGAGAGGGGAAAAGGGGCGGAGGGGGAGTACGTTATTTAGACAAAGCTTTTACGTTATCCAAGACAAATAAGAGAATATTTGTGAGGCTGGAAAAATGTAACGAGCACTCGCCAATATTCACTGATCTGACTTGCTCAGATACGCTTTAACGGGAAGAAAGAAAAATATTAAAATAATAATAATAATAATAATAATAATAATAATAATAATAATAATAATAATAATAATAATAATAAAAGTAAGTTGACTTTTCCCGTAAAATCTATAGTCTATATAGACAGTCACAGGAGCAATAGAAAGTAAGTCGACACAAGACAAAAGTGCGCTGCATGTAGTAAGGAGTTCGAGTCGATTATAAGATACGAGGTCCCGTAAACACACGTCTCACACGTGCACTGCTATGATGGTATTTGACCAAACATGCAGAGATGAAATGATTAATATCATCTGTCACGAGCAGATCAACATAAGATATCTGCAGTACAAGTTCACTCAGTTTAAACCCTTAACGAGTAAGAACAGCACAGAAATAAATTTATTGCTGTGCTGTAAATATGTCTCTTCTCGTGTGTAGGTGAGTGTAGAGTTAGCTGGGTACGCGGCCACTCTTGTGGCTTAACGTCAGATCAGCAAAAAGAACAAACTAAAAAAAAGTCAGTGTTTCAAGACGAGTCTGATTGATGACACCTAAGTCACACACACACACACACACACACACACACACACACACACACACACACACACACACACACACACACACACACACACACACACACCGCACACAAACACGCACACACACACCCGCACTGACTCATGCGTCCGTGTATGCACGACCCCTGTCATGTTCAGTTCAATGTGCAGACGGATAGATGACCAAGCCGACAAAGGTGCCGCACCTGGCGAGCCATGCAAAGGTGCATAGCTGACAAGGCGCAACACCCACGCTGTCATGGATCACCCTTCGTCCGCCATTTGTATGTAGTTCACAACTTACAAGAACTGCAGAAGATTCGTTCAGTGGGAACTGAATGTGACAGGGATTGTTGGACGCCGATTACGACAGTGACTGTAAAAACTGCGCAAGCAGGGAGAGAGAGAGAGAGAGAGAGAGAGAGAGAGAGAGAGAGAGAGAGAGAGAGAGAGAGAGAGAGAGAGAGAGAGAGAGAGAGAGAGAGAGAGAGAGAGAGAGAGAGAGAGGGAGGAAGGAAGGGGAGGAGGGGAGGAAGAGGAAACGGGGTTATGAAGGGGGTGGGGGGGGGGACGTACGCATTTGTAACATACTGCTACAGTGGCTTAGGTGCCACTCGCACGCACGCACGCACGCACGCATGAACGCACACGCACACAGACACGCACACACACAGTCCTTTATAGTTCGGACTCAGCAGTACTGCATACAACTCTCGTCTGCTGTAGAATGACCAATTTACCCAAGTGAACTTCCCACCCCCGGAGCCAGAGACTAATGACATGGAATCAGTCTACAAATGTACTTGGTGCAGTCTCGGTGGATCGAGCGACCGCGATGTCGAAAAGCAGTGTCCCGTCTACCCGGCGCCCTTAGCGAACCTGAATAAACAGGAAACCACTCCCGAGACAACACGGCCTATAGACCTTGCCCATTTACCCTGAAGCTTGCACCTGTCTGTGTTCATAAGACTCTAACGCCTGTCGCAACCGAGCGTTTTCCAACTGCAGATCCATTAAGGCTGAGTTTACCTTCTCAAATTCTACCTTCATGTCGCTCTCAGCTTTATGTACTGCAAGAGTCACTTCTTTGGTTGTCTGACTTTGGCACTCTGCATTCTGCAATCTTGGCCAGAATTGTAGTCATATTGGCCTCGTACATGTTTTTGTCCTCTGAGCTATCCTTTACTGCCGATACCACAAATGTTGAGTCCGAAGTTTGTCCACTATTGTCAAGGTCACTTAGCAATCCAGACCAAAAAGGTGACTGCCAAGCGTGTGAAATGCAAAGAAGTACCCAACGGAGAAAGAAACACGCTTAGAAAAAAACGGTACAACACGGCCTATAGACCTTGCCCATTTACCCTGAAATTTACACTTAGATTTCTCAGTGTTCGCTTTTTACTGTTTTTTTTCCCCATAGTTTGCGCATCATCTTAGCCAGTCTCTATAACTAAACAGTATTTAATGCCAAGCGTGTAAGCTAGACCCACACAACACATGTAGCATCCGTGACTGACACATCAACAACACACAGTAGAGTCGTTGACAGCACGATCCATTGTTATAACGAGCAGAGCATGTTCACACCAGTGTCATACCACTGTCACTGCTACTATCGCCTGTTTCCAAATGATTCAATCAGTAAAAAAAAAAATCATAAATATTTCTTTTTCTCTTGCGATTGTAAATACGGCACGCGCGAGATTTAGGCCGCTCGATAGAATGTGTTACCCTCGTCTCCTCCCACTCAACGGAAAGAAGTGTTGCAATGTACTACACGGCCCTCACCGGTAATAGATTATGGTCAAGATGGACTTACGCCCAAGCTGAACTCCACAGTGTGTAGCATATGATGATACTGAGGTCCAATATAGTCCCGGCAAACTGTACACAAAAAGGCGCAAAAAAAAAAAAAAAAAAAAAAACCGCAGCGTAGAAAGCATTTATTCACACAAAAGTGTCCTTTCATGAAAACGTTGGGGTTAAGGCGATGAAAGCGAGGATAACTTGGCTCCAAAAACGTCGTTTGACGGAGGTAAGGCCACAAATAGCTGGACCGCCCCACTACGTGTGGTCAAATCACCGCCGCCATCTTGACTCTCGGCTCGACCATGATAGTTCAAGGGTTATGGCACAATAGCTTGGCGCCTATTGGCGCCACGCTATTCTGCCACCACCCTTGTACCATCATGGTCGAGCTACATCTTGCTGTGGTGTGTCGCGGGCAGAATGAGTTCAAGCGATCTGCTTCATTGACGGGATTTGATTGCTATATGATTCGTCGATACAACGGGTTATCAATCTTGCCATGCACTAACTAAGATATTTTACACGTCTTTTCACAATCAGTCTGAGCAGGTTCACATACCAGATGATTTCCACTGCCTTTTCTCAGCGTAGAAATGAACTCTCCTGTTTTTATACATAGAAGTGGGGGTGGGGGTGGGGGTGGGGGTGGGAGAGTCTTTCATTTTATGACATTCACACTTCATAATTTAACTAATTTCACCCCGAGGCCGCCTTTCCTAAATTTTAGAAGTGTCACTTAACAACTTTGTACCAGGTCCAGGAGATGGATCAACCATAATAATTCAAGGGTTGCGCCAGATTAGCTTGGCGCCTGATGGCGCCAAGCTAATCTGGCACGAGCCTTTAATTGTCGTGGTCGATCCCTCACCTACTATAGGGCGGTGGGGCTTAACCCTTTCACTGCCGAGAAAACGTGAACATGATCCAATTACAAGAGACATAGGTCCTCATGAGCTCCCAAAGTCTCATGATGGTCTATGACTCATGTTTAGACCCATTTGTGCCCATGTTTTTGGGCGGTGTTGGCTTTTGGTCGTTGAATGAACCAAGATTTCAGAAACATAAATGCACGTGCAGTGGCAGGGAATCGGTTAATGGGTTACGTTAGCTATATTGCCAGTATTGCTGTAAGACACAAAGGAGATATTGCAAACTATTAGCCCTTCACTACATAGAGTAGGTCGCTTTAAAGTACCTAAGTTACGCGTAAATCTGAAGTCACGTCTCAGCACCATTTGTGTTCATTATTCCCTGTCGACACACCTAGTGAACTTTAACGGCAGTTTCGACATGCGCCAAACACACAGCGTAATCGCACTTATTTATTCTGAGCTGCAGATAGCGCGTCAGTCTATATTTAGCAGATAACGTTGCATTTATCGAACGGAGTGCAGATATTGTCAGGTTTTATGGTATTAAGACGACCTGTGCTGAACTGGATTCTCCTGTTTCTAAATGAACCATAGCTAAAACTATGTGTTGTGTTTCGTAACCATCTGTTACAGAAGTGTGTTTTTCAACAGTTACGGTGACAGTGGGCCTTCAGATAAAGCATTACGCTAGTTTTGCCTAAGAAAACAAAAACGAACAAACAAACAAAAACTCATCTAGTACTGAACGATTGCCAATTATTTTCAACCGGTTTCAGCCGTTCAGCAAGTTTTAGATTGCGGGGGAAACTTTACCGCTGCCAGTGGAACCATTCAGTACCGTGATCACCCTGGTAACTACACCAACAACCTGGACTGCGTCTACGTCATCAGGCGCCCGCAGGGAGAGCGCATCACTCTAACGTTTGAACGGCTGGATATTCCGGACCGGGGGGTCGAGTGTACTGAAAATTTTTTGGAGGTTCGTTAACTCTTTGACTGTAGCTGGAGATTGTACTTGCCATAATTATTTTGGCAGGCTAATTTACCTTTTGGCTGTCGGTAGCGGTTTTAGTCGCGATAATTTTTTTTGTAGGAATCATCGCGACTAAAACCGCTACCGACAGTTAAAGGTTTAATAAAGACAGTTCGATTCCAATAGATCCTCATGTGCCTTAGCAGCTGCGGGGAACGGTTGTGCGTGCCTGTGTACCGACAGCAAAGGGGATCAATAAATTAGTTGTTTTTTTCTGTCTAGTTTATTGTATTTTACCATGTTTTGTTTGCTTGGTTTTGTTTGTTTTTTGTTGTTTTGTTGGTCTTCTTGTTGTTGTTGTTTTTGTTAGTTTGATTCGTTTGTTTGCTTGTTTGCCCTTTTGGTTTTGGTTTCAATTGTCAACGAAATTGACAAACAGAGCGCCCCCAGGATACTTCCTGTTACGAGTTTCATTCATTCATTCATTCATTCATTCATTCATTCATTCATTCATTCATTCATTCATTCATTATTAGATCCGGGATGGGGATTCTGCAAACTCTTCCATTCTTGCACGTATGTGCAACACCAGTCTCCCTTTTCCCAAGAAAACTTTCCAGAACAACATGTGGATCCGCTTCCGGTCAGATGGCGCTATGACGGAAAGGGGCTTCAGAACTTCTTACACTTCCCGTATGTACTATTTTACTATTATTATTATTGTTAGATTTTATTATTATTATTATTATTATTATTATTATTATTATTATTATTATTATTATTATTATTATTATTATTATTATTATATTATTATTATTATTATTATTATTAATATTGGTGCTGATAAATTAGTAGTAATAGTAGTTATAGCAGGAGCTAGTAGACGTGAAGGAGGGGGGGGGGGGGGGGCATGGGGGAGAAGAATTGTGCGCCATAGAACCAAGATCATAGATTTGATCTAGTTGGACTGGAGCACTAACTGATATTGATAAATTATTACATTTCAAGATGAATCATTCAATGCTGGGTATATATTTTATGAGAATTGAAAAAAATACCTGTGATCAATTTACGATAAAGTTCAAGAGGTCAACTGACCTATTTATTTGTACACGTACGTATACTGACACAGTGGAATGGAGGGAGCAGGTTGCCAAGTTATCAGTAGGGCCCGAATGGTCGGCAAGACTACGGGATAGATAGATAGATAGATAGATAGATAGATAGATAGATAGATAGATAGATAGATAGATAGATAGATAGATAGATAGATAGATAGATAGATAGATAGATAGATAGATAGATAGATGGATGGATGGATGGATGGATGGATGGATGGATGGATGGATGGATGGATGGATGGATGGATGGATGGATGGATGGATGGATGGATGGATGGATGGATGGATGGATGGATGGATGGATGGATGGATGGATTAGATTAGATTACTCACAAACCAGATAGGTGAGGCTAGCGCTGGCAAAATTTTATACAAACCAAGGGGAATCGCAGCGCTGGACAGACAAACAGTTAGATCCCCTGCCCCCGCCTATCAGGCACCCAATCGCCAGCCCACAGAGAAATACGCAGGTATTGAACAAGACGATCATTTCCATCCTGGAACCTGATAGGCGGGGGCAGGGGATCTAACTGTTTGTCTGTCCAGCGCTGTGATTCCCCTTGGTTTGTATATAGATTAGATTAGATTAGATGGATGGATGGATGGATGGATGGATAGATAGATAGATAGATAGATAGATAGATAGATAGATAGATAGATAGATAGATAGATAGATAGATAGATAGATAGATAGATAGATAGATAGATAGATAGATAGATAGATAGTATACTGACGAACAAAAAAATGCAACATGCTTGGAATCATCGGAAATACAGGATTCCAGAAATGTCGCATTTATTTTGCTCGTCACTTTATCTGTCCAGAGTTAAATGACCGATTACACCCTTTACCTTGACCAGTCGTTTTGACCTGGGTATTTTTACTTTCTCTGTTCACTCCAGGCATAATGAAAGAGACGTTTTTGTTCATCGCTAGCGCCTCGGGAAACATCTTTGACATGGACATTAAGAGCGGCTCAAGAACGGTCCTCCCCCTCCCCGGCCTGAACAAGCCCATCGCTGTGGACTACAACCCTGTGGAGGGAAAGCTATACTGGACGGACTTCACCATCAGACAGATAAAGAGCGCTTACCTCAACGGCAGTGGCATCAGAAGTCTTAGATTGTTCAATGCCAGTGAGCATGAAAAACATGTAGATACGTGGCGTGTTATATGTCCAATATGCGGTAACAGACTATTATACTGACGAGCAAAACAAATGCGACATGATTGAATTATAAGAAACGTTTTAGTCGCATGTTGCATTTCTTTCGCACGTCAGTATAATTATGGACTAGTTACTCACCTCACAGCCTGGAAAAACGGAACACGATCACACTACAAGAGAAATAGACCTTCTTGGACGGAGGGTTCATGATTGATGATCTATGCATGTTTTCATCCATTTTGTATTCATGTTAGAATGTGTTTTTTGTGCATTCGCGGCTACTTAATTTACAACTGCTACGATTGCGCGTGCCACAGTGACCGCGGCGATCAAGAAAGGCAGTTTGGTCACCCTCCCTGTCCTGGGGGCACCATCTACTATTTTGATCTGATTCTGGCACAAAAAATGACAATGACCTATTTTGTCTACTTCAGAAGCAGAGCTGTATGGAATGGCCGTCGATCCACTTTCCCGCTTGGTGTTTTACACCGACGAGGGCAATGCAGTCATTGGCATGATGGGGCTTTCCGGGACCCCCCACAAGACCGTCATCAGCACAAACCTCGACAAGCCTTGGGCCATTGTGCTCGACACCATGAATGGGTACGATCAGTCCTTTCTCTGCTAGTTTCCGTACGTGCGCTATGGTTTATCAATCTAGAAATCATGCATCGCCGACTGAAGCCATATATAACCATTTTGCATTAGGCAGGTAAGACGGACAAAGAGTCTGCAAGAGGCAAAATCCTCATGAACCCCCGCACTTGCGGGGGCTCATCAGGGTCTGTGCCTCTTGCACTTAACTGGGTTTCACTGTGACACCACAAGTGAAGGGGTTAGCACTTTATTTGTCGTTCAATAATTCTACTGTTGGTACATTAGCATCATCAAAATTTCCTTAAAAGCGCCAAACATAGAACGAATTGTACCATGGAAAACTGTACTTTTTAAGAACCCAACCATTCTTATCCCACCTCACATACAGAACAGCCGAAGCGGCGTCTAAATAATTTCGACATTAGCAATAATGCGTTTTCTCCCCATACAAATGGGAGAGTCGGGACCACTAAATTACAGATCAGTTTTCCTAGGGTAGAAATTATAGTATGTTCAGCGCGCTTTAAGTTGGGCATGGTATTCAGGCTTCAGTTTGTGTGTAGGTGTGCGCGAGCGCGCGTGTTTATGTGTGTGTGTGTGTGTGTGTGTGTGTGTGTGTGTGTGTGTGTGTGTGTGTGTGTGTGTGTGTGTGTGTGTGTGTGTGTGTGGCTTAATTGAATGCGTACAAAAGTAGTGTGTGATTGTGCAAGCATGTGCATAGTGTAGTGTACCATTTTAGTAGCGCGCTTAGGGCTCATCGCTTCTGGGGATTTAGCGCGGTATAAATGCTCTTATTATTATTATTATTATTATTATTATTATTATTATTATTATTATTATTATTATTATTATTATTATTAACCGCGAAAACAACAATTCTATAATGATATATTTTACCGCATTAAGACTAATTTTATAATAAACGAAACCAGAAGGGTCGACTGCCAGCCCTTATAACCCTAGATAAGTACCTAATAGGTTGAAAAATTGATACAAAAAGGGAGAGAAGTGTGCATCATAGACCAGTAGTCATAGCTTTATGATTGAACGAACAAACAAACTAAGAAACGAACGAATGTATGTATTTATTTATTTATATTTTTAAAATATTTTTAATTTAATTTTTTATATACAAGTCATCGATCAATAATTCAACCAGTATTTAACTAGTTTTCAGTTCACATACCTAAAAGAAAATAAGCATTCGGTATTCTCGTACCTACTAGATATGACAAATACCGGATGTGGAGGTAGAGATACAGTTTGTATATGCTGTGACTGAATACATTCAGCTTTGGAAAAGGAAAGAATAACATTACTATTATTAATAATATTATTAACTGCGAAAACAACAATTCTATAGAATAAATTTATCGGCTAAAGAATAATTTAAATAATAAACGAAACCAGAAGGGTCGACTGCCAGCCCTTATAACACAAGATAAGTACCTAGTAGGTGGAAAAAGTGATTAAAAAAGGAAGACAAGTAAGTATCATAGACCAGTTGCTATAGCTTTATGAATGAATGAACGAACAAACGAAGCAACGAACGAATTTATTTATTTATTTATTTATTTATTTATTTATTTATTTATTTATTTATTTATTATTTTTTTATATATTATTAATTTAAATTTTTATATACAAGTCATCTGTAAATAAGTTTGTGAAAAAGTGTATCACATCGCACACCATCCGATGAAATGGCCTGCTTTTCGGCCGGCCGTATACACAAAACTGGTTGACGTTTGGTCTTGATTTTTTCATTTATTTGCGTTTGTGTATTTCGAGTAAGTTTTTGCTTTATTAGCCAGTTTATTACTCTCGTCAGCGGACCATACCTGACCAATTTTATGTGGATTTTTGTTTCGTTGAGAGGTGATGATCTTCTTCACTCTGTTCATGTTGGTCGCCAGTTCAGCTTTCATTTTGTAGTCTTGTTGGCTTCACTTGATGTCAGAGTCTGCCGCCCGGCAGGCTGGTGGTCTGTTTAGGCACACGTTCATTGCGTGTACTGTAGAGTCCGACTGCGCTCGTTGCTGGCTCCGCTTGCAGTGAGACTGGGAGGTTCACGTTCAGTGTGGTTTGGAGAAGTAACATCGGGTAGCGTGGTCGGTTGGGTGGGTGGTCAGGTGTATATTCCGTTCTCTAGTATATCGCTCGGCGTAGCTGTCTTCTTTAGGGCACCGCGCTTACTCTTTCTTTTGAGTATAGCGCTCTTGATGTGGGGGCTTGGCGTCTGCTGTCTTTCGCTGTATCGTTTTCTTATCTGGAGCTGGTTGCTGATTCAAATTCAGGGGGCTGTCCATACCATTCGTGTGCGATTTATATAGCTGTGCGGGAAGAGTGTAGTGTTGGCGTGGAGCTGTAGGTTGGTTGTAGTTGAACTTAGTGAGCGTACGCGGAGCTTTATTTTCCGTTTGCTTTTTGCTCACTTAGATTCGGTCGAGTGTGTTGGTTGACGGTAAACTAGCGAGCAACATTCATACTATATTTTTCGTGTGTATGTTTAGCTCCCTGTTTTCGATGATGGAGGCCGCCTCTTTCACCTTGCTGTCCGCTGCTGCTGTTGCATTGGTTACCGCTTATTGTCGAATGCTCTTGTTGAGAGTGTGGCGCCAGGTAGGAGTAGAGCGCGAGGGCAGTCTGTTTGCTGTGTGTCGCTGCGCTGAACTGGCATCGTTTCTGTGTCAAGGGTTGGTGTCTCAGGTCTGGTCACTGACGTGCTTAATTTGCTTGGTTAATAGTGTAGTACCGGGTAGGAGTACAGCGTCAGGGCCGTCTGTTTCCTATATGTCGCTGCGATGAGCTGGTATTGTTTCTGTACCAATCGGTTGGTGTCTGGTCCCCGATTCAGATTTCGAGGGCTGTCCATTCCGTTCGCTGGAGATTTATGTCGTTGTTCGTTGGGAAGGGGCATTCGCTTCTGGCGATGGGCTGTAAGATGTGTCCACTGCATTGTATCGTTTTTTCTCTGGTGATGGTTGCTGATTCAAATTCCGGGGGCCGTCTATACCATACATGTGCGATTTATATCGCTGTGCGGGAGGAGTGTAGTGTTTGCGTAGAGCTGTAGGCTGGCTTCAGTCGAACTGAGCGTAAGCGTAGCTTTCAGTACTTTTCGTTTGCTTCAGTTTTGCTCACGTAGATTCGTGGTGGGCCGGGTTTTAACTTGGTCGAGTTGAAGATGGTTAATTATCGAGTAACAGCAACACTTTATTTTTCGTTTGCATTTTTAGCTCGTGTTTTTAGAGGGGGAGGGGGGGGGGGTTGTATCCCGGTCTATAGTTTAACCTGAGCAGTGCTCTAAGTTTACTAGACCATGATCTTGGGATTAAGAGATGTTAATTCTCTGGAGGATTTGTAGCCCTGAAAAAAAGCTTAGATGAGGAGATTTCTGGTGAGGTTCACTTTCGCCTTTTTCCCAGCAGGGATTTAGGCCGTGCGTGCTCCCTCGCCTTTCGGTCCGCTTTGTCGACGTAGTTTTGGATTGCTTCAGATTCCTCCTCCAATGCTGTTTTCAGCCCCGCGTTGTATCGTGAGAAGTTTTCGGCTGTGAGGCTGAGCTCGGCTGCTGCCTTGTGGCGACCCAGGTACCGCGACTTTTCAGCAATGTTGCTTTCGATGAACTCGAGTAGTGAATCTCGGGCTTCCGTCTTTATTCGTTGCATTTGTTCCATCAGTCGTTGTTGATCTTCGTCTGCCACTTTTCGGTGTCCGGAACATTGGTCGCGCAGTGAAGATGAGGGTGAAGGCTGGGCATGCGTAGCCGAGATTTTCCTTTTCTCGCTCGCATTCGAGGCCGAGTTTGAGTGTGATCCAGCTCTCCCTATTTTCGATGATGGAGGCCGCCTCTTTCACTTTGCTGTCTGCTGTCATAGACCTGTGATCATAGCTTTATGAATGAACGAACGAACAAACAAAGCAACGAACGAATTTATTTATTTATTTATTTATTTATTTATTTATTTATTTATTATCTTTTTATATTTTTTAATTTAAATTTTTATATACGTCATCTGTAAATAATTCAATCAGTATTTAACCAGTTTTCAGTTCAAATGCCTAAAAGGAAAGTAATGTCCGGTATGCTAATACCTCCTAGAGATTACAAATACCGGATGTGGAGGTATAGATACAGTTTGTATATGCTGTGACTATTCAGCTTTGGGGAAGGAAACAATAACAATATTTGTGATTTAGCGATGATTTTCGCGATGCATGAATTAGAACGACGACGATAAATATTTGTGTGTGAATAAGTTTAGATTAACTCATTCAGCCCGACGGCCGTATTTCCCAAATTTTAAAGGTGTTATCTAATGACTAAGCACCAGTTGCAGGAGATGGATCGACCAAGATAATTCAAGGGCAGTGCCAGATTAGCTTGGCGCCGGTAGGCGCCAAGCTAATCTGGCTCTACCCTTGAATTATCATGATGGACCCATCTCCTGCTGTAGTGCGTCAAGGCTGAATGGGTTAGTTTCAGTAGTAAACTTGAATCATTTACAGTGTTTTATTTTATTTGTATTTCTATTATTTTTGGGGGTACTCTTTGCTTGTCGATAGCGGTTTTTTGTTGCGATGATTCCTACAGCAATCATGGCGACGAAAACCAACACCGACACGGAAATGGTTAAATCGTGATTTTTACAGAGTGATGTTTTGGACCGACGTGGGAACACCAGAAAAGATAGAGAGAGCCAACTATGATGGGACAGACCGCAGGACGCTGCACAGCTACCATCTGATTACTACAACTGCATTGGCTGTCGATTTGAAGAGTGCGCATACACATAAATGCAAAATATTAACCATTCAGCCCTGACGCACTACAGCAGGAGATGGGGCGACCATGATAAATCAAGAGTAGTGCCAGATTAGCTTGACGCCTGTCTGCGACAAGCTAATCTGGCACTGCCCTTGAATTGTCATGGTCAATCCATCTCCTGCAACTGCTGCATAGTCATTAGATGACGCCTCCAAAATTTGGGAAATACGGCCGTTGTGCTGAATGTGTTAATGAAGTCATCAAAGTATCTCACCGCCCTTTTTGTTGATTTTTTATCTACTTTTAAGGAACTACGTATTCGCTTTAAAAAAGATTACTGCATTGATCTGATCTGGTTTCGCGTAATAGAATTTAACGGGAAATTTAACTGTTTAACTGAAAGAGAACTGTTTTGTCCTTATATTCTCTGAGCCCTCCCCCCCCCCTCCCCCTGCCCCCGAAAATTCTTAAAGGCGAAGTAATTTACAAAGAAAAAGTGTGGTGGTCACCTCTGCAATGTTAACCCCTTCCCTGTCAACGTGCGCACAGTTTGTGTCTGAAATCTGTGTTCACTGAACTACCGAAGCCACAAGTGTCCAAACAACATGGACACAAAGCGGCCTCAGCAAGAGTCATAGATCCTCATGAACCCCTGCAGTCGTTGGGGATCATGAAGATCTAGAGGTCATGCAGTGAGATCGCGTTCATCTTTCCTCGGCAGTGAAGGGGTTTAACGTTGCCGACCATGTTATAAGCAAAGTTAATTTATGAAGATCTACATATGTGCCCACTCCATAAAGTTTGTCCTTCTTTGACACACGTATTGATATATTGTATAACAAGCAAATGTATTGAATTTGCTTGATATATTTTCCTTCCGAAAAATCCCTTGCGAGGCAAGAAGATTCATTCTTAATGATACTTGCATTTTTCGAAACGGACACGCGAAATATGCTAATTCTGCAACATTAACAAGCTCCTTATGTGTACTAGTAATGAAATACTTCTTAGTGTGTACGAACGGTCGAAATTTATATCTTATACACAAACACGAACGGAGAACAGACGCCAGAAAAGGTGCGAGTCACTGGACTGGTGAAATTGACGATAAGTCCGCTGGCGATATCGACACCCCGAGAAAAGAACTAAATAAATAAAACGAGCAACAACGTAACAAGATTCATGCAGCTCGAAAAAAATATGTCACGCGTTTAACATTTTAATTTTTTTATGTGTTTGGCAGTTGTTTCATACGTTATGAAACAACCGCCAAGCACACAAAGAAATAAAAATAGTGACAGAGAAAAAAGTTTTCGTAATGAGTGGATCTTGTTATTATTGATGTTCGTTTTGGATTTCTTTGTGGGATTTCATCGTGTGTATGAAGAATGTACAGTTTTGTTCAACACGTTTACTGTTTTTTTTTTTTTTGGTTTGGATTCTATTTTTATCTGTTGAGATAGTCTGTGTTTGTTGATCTTTCAATGCAATTTCCATATTGATATATACTATAGATAATCGCCTGTATTGGGCGGATGCGGGCACTGACCTCGTAGAGTGGTCAGACCTTGACGGAAACAGCCGAAACCAACTGTACAAAGGGAGAGAAGGAGCTACTTTCTTCGGGATGACATATTACGACAACATGCTTTACGTCACAGATTTGATTACCTCAGGGTACGATTCACAAAGCTATTAACTTGTGCTGGTGTGTGATTTTGGACCTTGCGGATCGAACCAGTAAAGTCCAAAATAAAAAAATCTGCACACAGACCGGTAAAGTCAAAAACATATTGACCAGCACACAGAATTTATTCTAAAATTGACGAGCAAGAGGAATGCGTTAGTGTTTCCGATGATTCAAGAAATGTCTCATTGGAGACGCATGAACGCATGAGTGAGTCTTAATTAGGCCGTTTAACCCCTTGACTGCCGAGAATAGGTAAACACAATGCAACTGCAAGAGACGTAGATCCTTTGGAGCCCCCGAAGTAGCAGAGGCCCACGAAGGTCTATGCCTCTTTCGAACTCCACTTTTTATCCATGCTCCTTGGATGGCTTTGAGTTAACCCATTCAGCCCTGACCCACTACAGCATGAGGTGGGTCGACCGTGATAATTCAACGGTAGTGCCAGATTACCTTGGCGCCTGTCGGCGCCAAGCTAATCTGGCACTACCCTTGAATTATCATGCTCGATCCATCTCCTGCAACTGGAGCTTAGTCATTAGATGACACCACCAAAATTTGTGAAATACGGCCGTCGGGCTGAGTGAGTTAAGAAAGGCTGCAGATACACAATCTGTTTCCATTTGCAGCGAAGGGGTTAATTCTGATTTTGGATTCGTGCGGTCTTTATATTTTTATAGATCTTTTCAGGAGTCTTAAAGGTTGCTAACTCATTTACTCACAGGTCCAACACAAGCACAAGCTACCTACACATACTGAGCACGGACGGTTCTATGGGTGAGACAGTTGTCTCTGTTCCTGGCAAACACTTTGGCATTCACATGTACGTGGAGGACGGCTGGCAGAGAGGTAATTCGACATAACAATATAAAACGCAGTGGCGGGAATCAGAAAACAATGTGAAAAACACTTTACCCTTTGTCGAGATGACTCCTGCAGGAATCATCGCAAATAAAATCGCTACCGACACCCAAGGGATCAAGTTACATTGTGCAAGTGTTTTTCCTAACGAAATAATAAATAATGTGAGGGTGATAATACGCATTTTATTACTTTCATAGATGGCCGAAAGGTTTGCTTGAAATTCAGATTGCTGATCATGCGAGTACGAGGCGTTATACATGCAACCTTTTGTTACGGAGGAGTGAGGGTGGGTGGGAGGGATTTCTTTGAAAATCTCAAAAATGAATGTGGCATTTACCACACAACGGCACAGGTACAAAAGAAATGATGCTGCGTGTATTTTTGTATGCATTTTCATTTGACAACATGGACGAGAAACCTTCTAAATTTATGTTGTGATGTTGACAGGACCAAACGGTTGTGGTTTTAACAACGGCGGATGCACCCATATTTGTATCCCGGCTCCTGGAATCTCTTCCAAGTGCCTGTGTCCTGACACACCGAATGTCTGTAATGAAGGTAAATGAAAGAGAAATAGCATACATGTGACGAGCAAAAGCAATGCGACATATTTGGAATCATCGGAAACACTAATTACACTAATTATTATTAAAAAGAAAACAAAAAATAGAGGTTGAAAACCCCTTAAGTGAGAAACATGAAACACAATATTAGGACCAAAGATCCTTCTTGTCGGTGATATGGAATCAACGTAGAACACAAACCAAAAAATATACAAAAAAAAACACAAAAAACAAACCAAAACGCACGATGGAAAGAAAAGGCGTCATTTTGTATAGAGAAATTTAAGAATGACGTAAAAAAAAATGCTAGATGAAAGAAAACAGAATTAGAAATTCTCTTCTTAGCACTGTTTGTTTATATGTCCATAGATGTTCATCGGAAATCAGAAATATATCAAAATTTTACGTGTTCAGGCGAAAACAGTTGATTAAAGAACGAACAAACATACGTTATCTCATGTTTGTCCAGGATTTTAATGCAATGTTGTCAAAAGATGTGCAGGCATTTCGCTGTTGTTGTTCTTTAACCCGCTCCTGTTATTAACCCCTTCAATGACGGGGAAAGGTAAACACGACTTAACTGTAAGAGACATAGATCTTCATGAGCATCGGCGAGTGCGGGGGCTCGTGAGGATCCATGCCTCTTGCTGAGACAAGTGTGTGTTTATGTTTCCTTGACGGTGTTGGCTTTTGGTTGTTGAATCAACAACGATTTCAGAAACAGAAATATAGTACAGTGGCATTGAAGGGGTTAAATCCTCCTGCTCTTGTTGTTGTTCTTATTTCAAAATACTTTGAAATTGGACTTGTCGGAAATCATTCCGAGCATGCACATGACGTTTTGGCGGGCGGGGCAGAAATTCTGGCAAAGAAGTAACAATATGAAAATGACGTCACGTCTAGATATGCAAACCTTGCTGGAGAGCGTCTTTTTGGCGCAAGCGTCGTATGTGTGTGTGTGTGTGTGTGTGTGTGTGTGTGTGTGTGTGTGTGTGTGTGTGTGTGTGAGTGTGCGTGTGTGTGTGTGTGTGTGTGTATGTATGTGTGTGTGGTGTAGTTTGCTGTGCTGTGGTGTGGTGTTTGTGTGTGTGTGTGTGGATACGTACGTATACATGTGAAAGTACATTTTTGGCTCACGTGCAAAGCAAAAGTGAGTCTATGTTATGGGCCAGCGGTCGTCCGTCCATCGTAAACTTTAACGTTGGCATTTTCTCGGAGACTTTTCAAGCCACATTCTTCAAACTTGGCCCAAGGATACTTTGTGGTGAGGCCTTTCTAAACATACCAATTTGAGTGACCTCTCACAAAGGTCAAGATCATAGGGGCTCAAGAAATAGGTCAAAAATAGCTATATTTTGACATTCTTTTTCTTTCTGAAATACTATACACAACTTCAAACCCAAACTTGGCACAAAGATAGCTTAGGGTAAGACCTTTCCATGCCTACTAATTTGGTTGATCCCTCGGTAAGGTCAAGGGTTACAAGAGCCGGCTCAGGAAATAGGTTCAAAATAGCCACATTTTGACAAAAGATGTTATTTTTTCAAAAACAACTTTAAACCCAAACTTGCTACAGAGATACCTGATGGGAAGACCTATCTATGCATACTGTTTTGAATAACGCTTCGGAAAAGTCAAGAATCACAGACTGGCAAATGTGTGTAAAATGCCAATTTGTGATAAAATTTTAGGTATTAGCAACATTTTTGCAAATTTTTCCAATCAAACTTGGCACAAAGGTAGCTGATAAGACCTTTCTGTGCATTCGAATTTACTCAACTCATTGCAGAGGTCAAGGGTGGGGAAGGGGGTGTATGGTTGGATCCAGGTTGGGGCAGGGGGGTTCAGCCCTAATTTGTAAAAATGCTATAACAAAGTCCCTTTTTGGGGTGTTTGGAACCCCCCCCCCCCACCCACCCACCCCCTCCCTCATTTGTTCATTCGGTCCTTGGAAGCAAGGTCTATCGCATCGCCCCCCCCCCCCCTCCCCTCTTGCACTCCTCGCTGTTTGATTTTTGGCACCCCGAGAGCAAGGTCTGTCGTTCTGAACCCACCCCCACCCCCCCCACCCCCCGGTTGTTTGAATTTTGCGACCCCTGGCAGCAAGGTCCGTCGACTCCCCCCCCCCCCTCCCCCTCCTCTCCCTGTTGTTTGATTCTTCGGCCCTTGGAAGCAAGGTCTGTCAACTACTCCCCCCCCCCTCCTCTCCCTGTTTGATTTTTCGGTCCCCGTACGAAGCAAATTGTAGGGTCGAGGAGGCCTTTTGTATCAGGTTCATGGTTCCAAACAAGACGTTGGACCCCCCCCCCCCCCACACACACACACACCCCCCACTCCCCCTCCCCCGCAGGAGTAAAGTGATCCGACCCTGTCATGTGTTCTTAGAACACTTCGGCAGTCTTTCTGAACGTGTCTTAACCCATTTCGCCTGGGACCCTGAAACAGGAAATGGATTGACCATGATAATTCAACGGTACTGTCAGATTAGCTTGGCGCCTTCAGGAGACAAGCTAATCTGACACTACCCTTGAATTATCATGGTCAATCTATGCAGCTGGTACACAGAGGTTATGCAACAGCTCCAACATTTGAGAAATGGGACCTTGGGTCTAAATGTATGTGTGTGTGTGTGTGTGTGTTGTGAAGGGGTGAGGGAGAGGGGGGGCCCGTGGGGGGAGGGGGAGGGGGAGGGGGAGGTGTGTGTGTGGGGGGGGGAGGGGGTTGAGGGTGTGGGGGGGGGGGAGGTGTGCATACAAATACGTGAGGCTAGTATCTGATAAGTGAAGTTATTGCCTGGGTCACGGGAGTTCGCTACACTGACCCTTGTAGGCCTGAGGGAGGTCAAAGGAACCATGCATTGTACCCCCTTCGACCAACAAGGTATTCCAGCTGTTTTGTTTACAGGAAAAAACTCAAATTTGCTCATCTTGCGGTTATAAGACACCATTGAATGTGGCATTTGGTCACGTGACGACATGTGGGCGTTAGCTGTGGCGCATCTTGTTTTGAAAGTTTAGATTTGGATTACCAAACAATGCTCGTTCACAGTCAGACTGGTGCTGAGAGCGATTTTAAGGTATTTTTATTTTTTATTTTTTACAGCGTTCACATGAGGTCACAAATAGTGAAAGGACCGTATTCACTTTTCTGTTGGCTCACGTTTGAAGCGAAAGTGATTCTATTATTTTCTGTCCGTCATCCGTCTGCCATGGTCTGTGTCGAAAACATTAACGTTGGCATTTTCTCGGAGACTTTTTAAGCCATAGTCTTCCAACTTGGCCCAAGGATACTTTGTGGCAAGACCTTTCCAAACATAGCAATTTGAGTGACATCTCACAAAGGGGAAGGTCACAGGGGCTTAGAAAATAGGTAAAAAATAGCTATATTTTGACATAATTTATTTTTTTCTCAAATATTATTCACAACTTCAAACCCAAACTTGGTACTAAGATAACCTGAGGGTAAGACCTTTCAATTCATACTAATTTGGTTGATTCCTCGGAAAGGTCAAGGGTCACAAGAGCTCAGCAAATAGGTCCAAAATAGCCATATTTTGTCAAAAGATGATTTTTTTCTCAAATACTGCTCACATGGAGAGGGTCACAGGCTTGCAATTGTGTGTAAAATGCCAATTTTTGATAAAATTGGTCACAGTTGTTACATCTAATCCACATTATGGTCTGTGGTGTTAAATCAAGATCTATGCCCTTTGGAGATGGGTGGCGTTTGTCTATTGATGGCACTGTTTTTATCAGTCAGCAACACAATATCAAGATTGATCGTGCGGGTGGTGGGATCATTTTTATGTGACTGAGTGTGTGTGTGTGTGTGTGTGTGTGTGTGTGTGTGCGCGTGTGTATTTGTGTGTGTGTGTGTGTGTGTGTGTGTGTGTGTGTGTGTGTGTGTGTGTGTGTGTGTGTGTGTGTGTGTATGTGTGTGTCTGTGTGTGTGTGACAGCGACTAGAGCCCGCGATTGAGGATGTACAAACTTGAACTTTTCTTTATTATTGTCCCTAAAAGAATAATCTCCAGGCAGTTTTTATTTATATATTTATTTTATTTATTTATTTATTTTATTAAGATGCACATAGTCGAGAAAAAAAGGCCGTTTTACAAAAACCGCTTGATCAACATTGTCCGTTTCTGTTTTTATTTTTACTAGATATTTTGCGTATAGCTAGATAAAAGGAAGATACTGAACGAGTTCGTTAACCAGCATTGTACCTCTAGAATAGTTTAGCTGATAATTAAATATTTTGGGAAAAAAACCAACAGAAATTAATTTCACGAATTTATTTGGGATTAATTATAAAAAAAATGATTTTTTTAACGGAAAAAATATCAAGAAAAAAAAAAAAAAAAAAAAAAAAAAAAAAACAACCAACGTCAAAGAACAACAACAACAACAACAACCAAACATAAAACAATCTTCTTATTCATACTCGCATGATTTTTCATATACGGTATTTACATAAGCCTGCAGTTTGTCTGTAATCCATAGGTATGAAAATCAACACATTTTTCTGCCCTACTTTTTCGGAGTTATTTGTAAACAGCTAAGATATCTTTGATTTTTCTTTTATGAAATAAACAAACTATCTTCTCATTAATACCCGCATGATTTTTCGTAAACAGTGTTTGCATTAGCCAGCTGTTTGTCCTGGCTCTTGGGTATCATTAGGTCAAATGGTGACCTGAAAACTTTAGGCATGAAAATTGCCAAGTTTGATTCTCTAATACGTAAAATATTTGTACTGCGATATAACATCGAGTCGTCACTATGAACACGGCGTAGTGAGACTAATGATGCCTTGACGGGAAGCTTGAAATGACGTCATTTCGCTGCTCGAGATATTATTCTTCTTCAGATAACTGTCGCTAGGCCAGACCAAAGAGCGTACGGATGGCTGGAATTGCCTTGTGTCCGTCTTTATTTCTGTGTGTCAGTAAGTTTGGATCAGAGGGTGGGTTAACATAGAGGGAGAAGGATCAGAAGGACAAGTTTGAAAATAGGAACAACTTTGGGCTGGGGTCCCATGTTGCTTTTAAATAAAACCACCTGTATGAAAGTATGTGCCTTGCAATCAGTCAATATTCTTTAATTTTTCCACTTTTAAAATTATGAAAAAGATGTAAATTGCTTGTCCTGTTATTCTGAAGCGTACGCATATGTTTTGTTTATTTGTTTGTTTGTTTGTTTGTTCCTTCAATTATTTCGGCGAGTTGAAATTATCAAAGCCGTACTTGGAGCAGACCGAGTGATAACATTTTAAAACCCTTTTCATTCTGATATACGAGTTCTTGAAATTAATTTGACTATGATAGTTCAAACGTGGTGACAGAACCGCTTGGTTCCTGAGGCGCCTAGCTATTATGGCACCACCCTTGAACTAAAATGGTTGATCTATCTCCTGACCCGTAATGCAGCCTTTTAGGACAAGAAGCATTTTTTTGAAAAACAAAATCAGCCTCAGGATGTAAAGGGATAAAACAGTTTTGTGCACCATTATTGTGCGACATACCAAGAACATTTATAAAGGAGATGCCGTAAACTATTAACCCTTTATCACCCGAAGAAGGTTGCGTTAACCCATTTACTGCTGGGGAAAATCTAATGCCATCTAACTGCTCAGTCTAGTTTCTATTTATCTTCTAACATGCTCGCTTGACAGACATATGACCTAAATCCATAGTATTAATTAAACAAGCTGTTTAAAAATACTAATAAAAACCAAATAAATAAGGAAAACAAAAGACAAGACAAAAAATAAAAATTAAAAAAATAATAAAATACAAAAGAAAAGAAAAGAATGAAAAATATAATAGGGAATATCGGTTCCTGCCAACACAACGCATCCATCCCTTATCACTCGGTGTCGTGGACGTTACACTCCTGATTTGTCTATTAGGTAAATGTTATGCCAACAGTTGACTGCACGACTTACCGACAGGCTTATCAGCTGAGTGGCAGTAAACCAGTTAACTCATTCAGCCCCGACACACAACAGCAAGACATGGATCGAGCACGTTCGTTCAAGGGTGGTGCCAGAATAGCTTGGCGCACATAGGAGCGAAGCTATTCTGACACCACCCTTGAACTGTCAAGCTCGATCTGTCTCAAGAAGTGTAATAAGGTTCATCTGAGGGAACCTTCAACATTTGGGAATTTCGATCCTAGGGTAGAATGTGTTAAATTAATTGCTACATTAACTCTTTGACTGTCCGTCGCGCTTTTTGTCGAGTTGACTCCAGCAGGATCATCCCCGATGAATAAATACGATCAACAGCCGAAAGGTTTAACTAGCCATCCCCTCCCCCCAAAAAATAAATAAATAAATAAATAAATAAATAAAATAAAAAAAATAAATAAATAAAAATAATTTTAAAAAATAATAAAAAAATGAAATAAATATAAAAAACAAACAAACAAGCAAACAAACAACAAAAAGCAACCAAACAACCAACAGCAAAAACCAACAGCAACAACCAACAACAACAACAACCAACCAACCAACCAAACAAACAAACAAACAAACAAACAAACAAACAAACAAACAAACAAACAAACAAACTAACAAACTAACAAACAAAGCAAATAAACACCAAACTGTGTCTATGACAGCCTATTTTTCTATGTTTTCGTATTTCATTCAGTCTTTACACACTAGCCTGACAATAATGAAACACTATGATCATGATAGTTCAACGGTGTGGCAGAAAATGTTGCGCCTCTAGGGACCAGGCTTTCCGGCCTGTCACTAGGCTTAACCTGTCATGGTCTGTTTATCTAACGAACCGCAATGCACGACTCCCAAGCTCGTGACACTTCACCCCAGAGAACTAAGTGTGTTAATTTTATAGCTACTATTCTTTTATACTGAAAGACTGAATATTTGTAACTTACTGTGCATGCGTATCGGTGGCTGCGTGCATCGGAGATTTAACTCATTGTGCCCGAGGTACGAAATGCCAACATTTTGTAGTTATCCGCTGTGGACTGTATTACGATTCAAGAGACAGATCGACCAAGATATTTCAAGGGTGGTGGCAGAATAGCTTGGAGCCCTTAGGCGTACGCGTATGGCTCGACCGTAATTTTTTTTTTTAACAGGCTCTTATTATTATTATTATTATTATTATTAATTTCACATACACAACATGCACATAAAACAGTTACAATGTCACAACAGTTACAATAACCATATACATAGAAAAAGAAGATAGATTGTACGGTAGGTTATACATTGCTTAACGTCTCGACAGCAACAAGACTTTCTCAAGACGTGCCTGCACTGCTGGTGAAAAACACTAAACAGAATATTGAATGTGTGTCGCCAGCTGGTCAACTAAGCTAAATAAACCTAAGACCATTTAGCAACACACGTCCAATATCAAGAGCTACAGACAGCGCAGACAGTAGGGAGAGTTTAACCAGTGTCAAGTGGGAAGATGTTTATCAACCTTGTAAGGCGAGATATTCTGGAAAGAAGTACCCAACGGAGAAAGAAACACGCTTAGAAAAAACGGTACAACACAATTTATTAATATTTCGGGTAAATATCCTTTGTCAAAATAGACAAACAAACAGAGACATTATTTGCTACTTATCTTCAGATGCAGAAGGAATGTGACATGAGATATTCTGGGGGTAATTGGTTAGAGAGACATGCTTCCGGTGGCGATGAGTGATACTTGGGGAATGCAAAACTATGTTTCTTGTATTTAGTATGCTAAATGTTCCCTATGTAGCTCTGTGCCTTTCATGTATTTTCGGAGGAGGGTGAATGGAACCAGTTAAGCTTTAGTAGAAGAAGTACATTATAGCTGGACGGGGTCCAGAAAGCAGTATTGTGAAATGGAATTTTGAGTGTTTTAGCTCAGCCTGCTCCACAGATTTGGCCGTGTGTTTAGGGGGTGCGCTGCTGTGCGTTTCATAGAGGCAAGTTTATTCAGACTGCGTGCGTCGAAGAGTTAAAAAAGGAAAATGCAGTTGCGGAATGGATCGAGGGTAGACAGAAACACATCCCCCAAAATAGAGAAGAAAACCCACCCCTGTAGGGCTGACCAGGGTGACCATGGGAACTAAAAAGTAGTTAACCCCACCAAGTCCCCCAGGGCAGACCTGGGTGGGGGAGAAAAAGAAGAAAATAAAAAGGAAACAAAACAATGCGGGAAAAAACTTAGAACATTAGGCTAAAAAACAAAACACTAATACAATGAAATTTACATAAACATGAAAAACCAAATAAACAAATA
>BTPG01000001.1:318633284-318635784 GCA_036245525.1 Semisulcospira habei
GTACAGTGAAGTCCTGGATAGAAACGGCCTCATCGCTGATGTTACGATTGAGACGCGATTCCGTTACACCAAACAAGTGAAATGGATTGGATTGACTCAAGAGCACACACAGATCGGGAACTTTGTTAGTTAAATGATAAACATTTAAATGGCCAATATGTAACTGGCGATCATACACCATGATTGCTAATGTATGTCAATACCAAAGAGTACAAATAAAAAAGCTTATAAATGATACAAAGGCAAATAAGAGCTGAAATAATAAAACAAAGCAAAAGAATATCAGTCCGCTCTAACACACAGAATGTGGGAGGCAAGTGAAAAAAAAAAAAAAAGAGTTTCTTCTACGCATTTACTGATATAGACCACACTACCGGTCACTAACGGTCACTAACAGGGACTAATCCCTTTAGCAAACTTCAACAGTCAAAGCTAAACGACCCCGCTGCGCGATAGGGGAAATAAAGTCAGCGCTGCGAAAGGACACAGATATGGTCGTAGTGTGAATATACGTAGAGCACTAGTAGAGAAAGTGTCACGGTGCACAAGTACTAGTGCTATAAGCGTCACAAATCGCACAGAGTGAGAAGATCGGTATTCACGAATACTGTCGGCAGAAGTCAAAAGGATGACAATGTTAATATTGGACCACGTGCAGTGGTTGAAGTTAAAAACAAATGAATACGTCTCTGCGCAAACACAATAATTATGAGCAATGAGACGCAAGAAAATCAATTCGATATTGTTCAGTGTTAGCCTGGAAAGTAAAGCACAAAGTTATGTAAGGAAGAGTAACTGAATGTTCTGGAAATGAGTCTAATACACACGCACGGGGTGGCTGTACTGTGCCCACGGTTCCTGCTGTGCGTATGGCGTGTATGTGAGCGGGGGGACGCTGAAAGGATACGTTGGCTGCGTCATGCTGAAGTGTCCCCATGGTCCGGCCTCGCGATACTGTGGAAATGCGGCACTGTATGGTGGTAGTGGCGGTTGCTGCCACATAGGATACTGGCCCGGCATTTGTTGCTGATAGCTACATTGACTCTCTGCTGTACCACCAAATCTGGATTCGCTGTACTGTGATTCCAGACTTGGTGCTACAGCAGAGGACACTGACAGTCCACCTTGACTCTCCGGTGCAGCACCGAAGCTGGATGCACCACAGAGCGATTCCAGGTTGGGTGCTGCAGCGGACACTGACTGTCTGCCGGCTGCGACATTAGCGTAAGTGTTGGTGGTGCCAGCGTGTCCTTCACGTCGCTGACGGCGGTGACGGTCACCACCTGCAGGCTGGTTGTTGGGAGTGGTGACGTCAGTAGCTGGCCCTCCTCTCTTTATGTTGAG
Source organism: Semisulcospira habei (assembly GCA_036245525.1). Classification (NCBI taxonomy): domain Eukaryota; kingdom Metazoa; phylum Mollusca; class Gastropoda; family Semisulcospiridae; genus Semisulcospira; species Semisulcospira habei. The sequence goes on from BTPG01000001.1 coordinate 318,634,629, forward strand.
GGCCAGACTGATGGTGCCCTGGCGACTAGGATGGATGGGGTCACCGCGCCTGTAGAATTTTCTACGCGGCAACCCATCAACAGCAGTAAAGACCTGAGTGTTGTCTATCAGTGTGACACCCAGCTTTCTGCACACATGGAACAGGTTACTGTTGGAGGCGGTGATGGCCCTATACAGCTGGTGTCTACTGTCGGTCGGCAGGATGGAGGATGCCTGCAGACGAGCGCCGGGAAATACCCGCCTGCATTCCCGGACGAGTTGTTCCCACACAGCGCTGGTCACTTCCTTCTGTTTGCAATCGTTGATCCCCACGTGGAAGGTCACCAGTGCCACCGCTGTGTGGGACGCGTGTTGTCGCTGGAGCCAGTTCAGCAGGTGGACAGTCCGCAGGCCAGAGACAGATAATACGTCTACTTTTTCTATAGGGTAGGTGGGCATCTTCTCTGCCTTGATGTTGCGAACAACAGAGTCTCCAATGACCAGCGTGGTGGTGTCACTCTGCACTGAATGTCGCAGTATTTGCTCATCTGGAGACATTTTGTTATTACGCTGCTGCTGGCTGCTGGCGTGGTCATACCCGTTGTTGACCTCAGGCAGGCCGCCGGTAATCCGTACTGGTATGAGTCGCTCTGGGCTCTTCTCGGCTGCACTCACAGCCTGTACCGTGGCCAGTTCTTGCAGAACGGGTGGAGGGGAGGGGTGACAGGGAGCAGCGATTGCGCTGCCCGTTACCTGGCGCGGAGACGCACAGATATCAACATTGGCAGACAGGTCAGTTTGAGTGTTACCACTCATGGCAACGTCTGAGTTGTTGGACACAGTGGCTGATTTCTTTTTCAACTGTTTTTGAATTTCCCTCAGGCGCTGCTTGTGGCTCTGTTTGGCGGAGGATAGCTGGTTGACAGTGCCGTCTGTGGCGTGTTGAGCTGTCTCCACACCAGTTATCCTGTCGTCCAGGCCGGACAACACTTCGCCCACACTTTTCTCCGTAACCTGTAGATCTCTGGCTCTCTTGACCGCCTCGTCACGGAGCTGACTCTCGAGCTGATCAATCCTGGCTAGGGCTGCTGAAAGTCCTTTGAACAGTGTACTGACGTCAGCGCGAAGGTCCGTGATGAGGTTACAAGCACTTTTGAGTTGTGCTCGCAGAGTATCA
>BTPG01000001.1:318640784-318825784 GCA_036245525.1 Semisulcospira habei
CAAGGTCTTTCATTTTAGGTAGTGGGATCACTTTGGCTGTTTTTAGAGAAGATGGAAATATCCCCTGCTTTATGCAAAGGTTGTATATATATGTCAAGGTATCTAAAATATACGGTAAGGCCATTTTCAGAACTGAGCTACTAATACCATCATGGCCAGACGTACGTTTGTTCTTTAAGTACGAGATGGATTTTCCCACGTCGTATATCGTTAACAGCGGAATGCTGAATGACGTGTCAGGGTCCAGCCGTTCTGCACAAAACGTCTTTAGCTTTTCGGACACAGCTGAAGACTGACCAGAATATGTATTTTTTAGCAACGTACTGGCAGCCGACAGGAAATGCTGATTCAAGATATCAGCTGATAACTGTGTACATTGTGCGGTATTTTTGGACCTCGTAAAAGCATTGATCGCTCGCCACACAGATACGACATCTTTCTTTCCGTTCATAAGACGGTGAAAAAGTGACCTTTGAGCTTTCCTCACTAAATGTTTAACATGGTTTCTTTGCCTTCGATAAGCAATAAAATCCTTCTTTCTTTTATAGTCATCTCGGAGCTGCATGGCATCCTTGATTTCCTTACTTAACCAGGCGGGAAGCTGGGGGTTCTTCACCCGTTTCTCTCTGAATGGAGCGTGTTTATCGAGAACACCAAGGAACAATCCGTACCACTCAGACAAAGCATCGTTGGGGTCATTATGGTAGTACACTGTATCAAAGTGTGTGCTACTTAAATCACAAAGAAATGTTTCCTTGTTGAAGTGTTTAAGTGATCTGTATCTAATAGTCGTGTGCTGATGTTTTCGGAATGAATTATCCGCTTTTAATGCCAAGCAACAGCACACCGGGTAGTGATCGCTAATCCCTACCTGAAGCACGTCTACTGCCATCACCCTTGATTGAGTAGTTGTATATATGTGGTCTATAAGGGTGGAGGAAGTTGGACTAACACGAGTTGCTGTTTTAACTAGCTGCTTTAAACCAAACATAGACATGGTGCACTCCCAAGCAGGGTTATTCAAAAACATGTTAATATTGAAATCGCCTAGGATCAAAATTTCAGAGCTGGACTGTCTGACCTTATCCATCATGGCGATAAAGTCGTCGAACCATTGAAATGTTGATGCTGGGTTCCTGTAAATGTACCCGACCAGCACGGGGCTGGATTTGTTTGCCCTTAACTCAACCCAAATGCATTCTACGGTTTTTGACTCCAGGTCCCCACGCCTGCGAGTAATACCGCTAATTGAATTATGAATGTATACTGCAATACCCGTATGTCCCGGGTATTCAGCATCGCGGCGCAGTACAGTGAAGTCCTGGATAGAAACGGCCTCATCGCTGATGTTACGATTGAGACGCGATTCCGTTACACCAAACAAGTGAAATGGATTGGATTGACTCAAGAGCACACACAGATCGGGAACTTTGTTAGTTAAATGATAAACATTTAAATGGCCAATATGTAACTGGCGATCATACACCATGATTGCTAATGTATGTCAATACCAAAGAGTACAAATAAAAAAGCTTATAAATGATACAAAGGCAAATAAGAGCTGAAATAATAAAACAAAGCAAAAGAATATCAGTCCGCTCTAACACACAGAATGTGGGAGGCAAGTGAAAAAAAAAAAAAAAAAAGAGTTTCTTCTACGCATTCACTGATATAGACCACACTACCGGTCACTAACGGTCACTAACAGGGACTAATCCCTTTAGCAAACTTCAACAGTCAAAGCTAAACGACCCCGCTGCGCGATAGGGGAAATAAAGTCAGCGCTGCGAAAGGACACAGATATGATCGTAGTGTGAATATACGTAGAGCACTAGTAGAGAAAGTGTCACGGTGCACAAGTACTAGTGCTATAAGCGTCACAAATCGCACAGAGTGAGAAGATCGGTATTCACGAATACTGTCGGCAGAAGTCAAAAGGATGACAATGTTAATATTGGACCACGCGCAGTGGTTGAAGTTAAAAACAAATGAATACGTCTCTGCGCAAACACAATAATTATGAGCAATGAGACGCAAGAAAATCAATTCGATATTGTTCAGTGTTAGCCTGGAAAGTAAAGCACAAAGTTATGTAAGGAAGAGTAACTGAATGTTCTGGAAATGAGTCTAATACACACACACGGGGTGGCTGTACTGTGCCCACGGTTCCTGCTGTGCGTATGGCGTGTATGTGAGCGGGGGGACGCTGAAAGGATACGTTGGTTGCGTCATGCTGAAGTGTCCCCATGGTCCGGCCTCGCGATACTGTGGAAATGCGGCACTGTATGGTGGTAGTGGCGGTTGCTGCCACATAGGATACTGGCCCGGCATTTGTTGCTGATAGCTACATTGACTCTCTGCTGTACCACCAAATCTGGATTCGCTGTACTGTGATTCCAGACCTGGTGCTACAGCAGAGGACACTGACAGTCCACCTTGACTCTCCGGTGCAGCACCGAAGCTGGATGCACCACAGAGCGATTCCAGGTTGGGTGCTGCAGCGGACACTGACTGTCTGCCGGCTGCGACATTAGCGTAAGTGTTGGTGGTGCCAGCGTGTCCTTCACGTCGCTGACGGCGGTGACGGTCACCACCTGCAGGCTGGTTGTTGGGAGTGGTGACGTCAGTAGCTGGCCCTCCTCTCTTTATGTTGAGGGCCAGACTGATGGTGCCCTGGCGACTAGGATGGATGGGGTCACCGCGCCTGTAGAATTTTCTACGCGGCAACCCATCAACAGCAGTAAAGACCTGAGTGTTGTCTATCAGTGTGACACCCAGCTTTCTGCACACATGGAACAGGTTACTGTTGGAGGCGGTGATGGCCCTATACAGCTGGTGTCTACTGTCGGTCGGCAGGATGGAGGATGCCTGCAGACGAGCGCCGGGAAATACCCGCCTGCATTCCCGGACGAGCTGTTCCCACACAGCGCTGGTCACTTCCTTCTGTTTGCAATCGTTGATCCCCACGTGGAAGGTCACCAGTGCCACCGCTGTGTGGGACGCGTGTTGTCGCTGGAGCCAGTTCAGCAGGTGGACAGTCCGCAGGCCAGAGACAGATAATACGTCTACTTTTTCTATAGGGTAGGTGGGCATCTTCTCTGCCTTGATGTTGCGAACAACAGAGTCTCCAATGACCAGCGTGGTGGTGTCACTCTGCACTGAATGTCGCAGTATTTGCTCATCTGGAGACATTTTGTTATTACGCTGCTGCTGGCTGCTGGCGTGGTCATACCCGTTGTTGACCTCAGGCAGGCCGCCGGTAATCCGTACTGGTATGAGTCGCTCTGGGCTCTTCTCGGCTGCACTCACAGCCTGTACCGTGGCCAGTTCTTGCAGAACGGGTGGAGGGGAGGGGTGACAGGGAGCAGCGATTGCGCTGCCCGTTACCTGGCGCGGAGACGCACAGATATCAACATTGGCAGACAGGTCAGTTTGAGTGTTACCACTCATGGCAACGTCTGAGTTGTTGGACGCAGTGGCTGATTTCTTTTTCAACTGTTTTTGAATTTCCCTCAGGCGCTGCTTGTGGCTCTGTTTGGCGGAGGATAGCTGGTTGACAGTGCCGTCTGTGGCGTGTTGAGCTGTCTCCACACCAGTTATCCTGTCGTCCAGGCCGGACAACACTTCGCCCACACTTTTCTCCGTAACCTGTAGATCTCTCGCTCTCTTGACCGCCTCGTCACGGAGCTGACTCTCGAGCTGATCAATCCTGGCTAGGGCTGCTGAAAGTCCTTTGAACAGTGTACTGACGTCAGCGCGAAGGTCCGTGATGAGGTTACAAGCACTTTTGAGTTGTGCTCGCAGAGTATCAGGGTCAGTGGTGTCCTCGTGAGGACAGGTAGTCCCGAGGGCCGTGGTGGGTGCGGCCTCTGTATTACGTAATCCCAGTCCCGGAGACGCGGGACTGGCGTTCGTGTTTGGTCGGGTTGGGGGAAGGGGCGTGGCAGTGGACATTACGCCATCAACTGTTGCCGCAACAAGTGAAAAATCAGTGCGGGCGTTCTGAAGTGGCTGGCCAGTAGATGTGATGATGGGATTAGTCGGGGATGAGTGGTCGGATAGAAGGGGCGTCGGTTGATAATCCCCCGGAGACGCGGGACTGGCGTTCGTGTTTGGTCGGGTTGGGGGAAGGGGCGTGGCAGTGGACATTACACCATCAACTGTTGCCGCAACAAGTGAAAAATCAGTGCGGGCGTTCTGAAGTGGCTGGCCAGTAGATGTGGTGATGGGATTAGTCGGGGATGAGTGGTCGGATAGAAGGGGCGTCGGTTGATAATCCCCTGTGATTGACGACTCTGCCGGCTGCACAAGAAGAGAGACTTCTTTGTTGTCCGAGGGAGTGGAGAGGGTAGGCGTGATGGGGGTGTCTGCTAGGGAGACAGCCAACAGCAGGCCCCGTGAGGAGTTGGAAGGGGTGGCGGGTGAGGTGACGATACTTTCTGTAACGTCAGGGCCAGATGCAAGATGGTTGCTGGTGACGGGGACATTGTCTGTAGGGTCCGCTGTACCGGCCAGGAGCTGTTGTACATAATCACAAAGGGCCCGGTACTCCGATCTCACCCACAGACCCTTTCTCTTCCCCTGAATCATGCAGGTGCCACCGGTTGTCCGCCTCTTTCTAAAGTACACGGTGATGACGATAAGTTTGTTCTCGTCTGTGTGTACCGGCCCTTCATATATCTTAACTATTGTCTTGGCCAGGTGATCAGGGACCAGGGTGTGGGGAGAGAGGTAGCCATCAAGGGTGACAGCTTCATTGTCATAGTTGAAATCTTCCCATAACACATTGTGGACTCCTGCAGTGTGTTTGGGCAGAAGCTGCATGTATCTCACATACACGGCATTCCTCCACGTCTTGAGAATGCTGAGGGCATTAGCACCTTTACATTCAAATCTTGTTTGGAGTTTGTCTAAGGTGTCTCTCAGTACTGGGTCACGGGGGATGGTGGGAGTGGAAGGGGGTTGGTGTACAATGGCTATAGTTGTCATGGTTTCAGATAGGAACAGACATGTGATTTAGAGTGGGGCGGGAGACGAGGATGGGTCACTGACGAAATGTGGTTTATAGTTGGGGGTGGGGGGGGGGGGCAGTGGAGGGTGGCTACGCAGGATAGGGAGGGCGTGCAGAGGCAAGAGGCAGAGCGTGGGTAGGGGGGAGGAGGCGCCAGGAAAATGGAGCAGGGGTAGTGATGGGTGTGAGTGGGAGGGGGGGTGGGTGAGGTAATGGAATGTGAGTAAGCCGAGGAGAGGGAGGGCGTGCAGAGGGTGGGTAGGGTGGAGAAGAGGGGCCAGAAACACGGGGAGGGGGGTGGGGAGGGGGAGGGAATGGAGGGTGGGTAAGCAGGAGAGGGCGGGCGTGACGAGGGTGGGTGGGGTAGAGGTGCCAGGAACAGGGGGGCGAGGTGGGGATGGGTGTTGGCGTAAGTCAAGTGTGGGGTTCTAGCTGGCATGGATTGATGACGTACGATGCCGGACCTGCCAAGCTGATCCTAGGCAGATAAGGCTGGAACTGTTTACTCGGGCGCGGGTCAGGCGTGACCGCCGACAGCGCCGCCTTGTGTAAACACATCTGGCAGCAGTTTCGTGGCAAAGACAGCAGTCTTAGTATCAGTGGTGTAGTCTGACTAGTCTATAATATATAGCGTACGGGCTGAAGGAACGTTAAGAAAAAGCATGTTTTTTTACTCACAATAAACACGGTACGGTGAGATAGTATGCAAGTCCACTCTCCGTTGCAGTATGCATTTGAAGTCCAGGACAAAGAAATTAGTTGCAGTAAACAGCACGTTACAGTCCAGTATAATGAACCACAATGGAAGATGTGAAATAGTTCCAAAATACCACACACAAGAACTTGAAAACACCACACGATTAATTCACCACTGAATTAAATCACAAAATATCCAGATATGCAATGAGATCACAAAGTAGTGTGCGCAATTAGAAAACAAAACGTCCGAGTAACGTAGAATAGTAGAACACAATACAATCCATGAAACTGATATCTCGTCTGCTTGACTGTTCAGCGGAGAGATCGGAAAAGTCGACCGCTTCCTCCGGCGGTCGCGGAGAGAGAGAGAGAGAGAGAGAGATCGGAAAAGTCGACCGCTTCCTCCGGCGGTCGCGGAGAGAGAGAGAGAGAGAGAGAGAGAGAGAGAGAGAGAGAGAGAGAGAGACAGACAGACAGACAGACAGACAGACAGACAGACAGACAGACAGACACAGGAAGCGGGGGTATAAAGGGGGGGTGGGAGGAAACGTTCGCATTATGTAACATTATATATACTGCTACAGTGGCTTATGTGCTACTCGCACGCAAGCACGCACGCACGTGCACACACACACACACACACACACACACACACACACACACACACACACACACACACAGTCCTTTTTTTGCTCGGAAGCAGCAGTACTGCATACAACTCTCGTCTGCTGTAGAATGACCAATTTACCCAAGTGAACTTTCCACCCCCAGAGCCAGAGGCTCATGACACCGAATCAGTCTACATTAATGTACTTGATGCAGTCTCGGTGGATCGAGCTACCGCGATGTCGAAAAACAGTGTCCCGTCTACCCGGCGCCCGTAGCGAAACCGAATAAACAGGAAACCACTCCCGAGACAACACGGCCATAGAGCTTGCCCATTTACCTCGAAGCTTGAAAGTAACTGGTATCAGAACGTGAAGCATGCATCTAGGGACACTAGTGGGCCCCTATAGTCTGTTTTCACACAGGCCAACACAAGCCATGTTTCGTCCCCACCACTGCGGTACATTAGTGAGAATAGAAGAAGGCCTATGTGCGCCCGATTCCAGAAATGTCGCATTTATTTTGCTCGTCAATATATGTGTCCAGAGTTAAATGACCGATCCACCCTTTACCTCGACCAGTCGTTTTGACCTGGGTATTTGTACTTTCTCTGTTCACTGCAGGCATAATGAAAAAGACGTTTTTGTTCATCGCTAACTACTCGGGAAACATCTTTGACATGAACGTGGAGAGCGGCTCAAGAACGGTCCTCCCCCTCACCGGCCTGAACAACCCTTTCGCTGTGGACTACGACTTCGTGGAGGGAAGGCTATACTGGACGGACTACACCATCAGACAAATAACGAGCGCTTACTTCAACGGCAGTGGCATAAGAAGTCTTAGAGTGTTCAATGCCAGTGAGCATTAAAAACATGTAGTTAAGTGGCGTGTTATATGTCCCACACATGCGGTAACAGATTATTATACTGACGAGCAAAAGAAATGCGACATTTTTGGAATCATCGGAAACACTTTAGTCACATGTCACATTTATTTCGCTCGTCAGTATATGCACTAGTTACCCACACAATAGCCTAGAGAAACGGAACACGATCACACTACAAGAGACATAGACCTTCTTGGAGGGAGGGGTCATGACTGATGATCTATGCTTGTTTTCATCCATTTTGTATCCATGTTAGAATGTGTTTCTTGTGCATTCGCGGCTAATTAATTTGCAACTGCTACGATTGCGCGTGCCACAGTGACCGCGGCGATCAAGCGAGACAGTTTGGTCGCCCTCACTGTTCAGGGGCAACATCTACTATTTTGACCTGATTCTGGCAGTAAAATGACAATGACATATTTTGTCCACTTCAGATGCAACACTGGCTGGAATGGCCGTCGATCCACTTTCCCGCTTGGTGTTTTACACTGACGAGGGCAATGCAGTCATTGGCGTGATGGGTCTTTCCGGGACCCCCCACAAGACCGTCATCAGCACAAACCTGGACAGGCCTCGGGCCATCGTGCTCGACACCATGAATGGGTACGATCAGTCCTTTCTCTGCTATTCTCCGTGCATGCGCCATGGTTTATCAATCTAGAAATCATGCATCACCGACTGAAGCCAGATATGACCATTTTGCATGAGACAGGTAGACATACAAAGAGCCTGCAGGAGGCAAAGACCCTCATGAAGCTCAGCAATTGCGGGGGTTCATGAGGATTTGTGCCTTTTGCATTTCGGTGTGGTTGACTGTGACACCGAAAGAGAAGGGGTTAACAGTTTTCTGTCGTTAAATAATTCTACAGTTGGTACATTAGCATCATCAAAATTTCCTTAAAAGCGCCGAACATACTACGAATTTTACCATGGAAAACAACTTTTTAAGAACCCAACCCTTCTTATCCCACCGCACATACAGAACAGCCGACAAGGCGTCTAAACAATTTCGACATTAGCAATAATGCGTTTCTTCCCGATTCAAATGCGAGATTCGGGACCACTTACAGGTCAGTTTTCCTAGGGTAAAATCTGTAGTATTTTGGGCGCCCTTTAACTTGTGGATGGTATTCAGGCTTCAGTTTGTGTGTGTGTGTGTGTGTGTGTGTGTGTGTGTGTGTGTGTGTATGTGTGTGTGTGTGTGTGCGCGCGCGCGCGTGTTTGTGTTTATGTGTGTGTGTGTATGTGTGTGTGTGTGTGTGTGTGTGTGTGTGTGTGTGTGTGTGTGTGTGTGTGTGTGTGTGGCTTAATTGAATGCGTACAAAGGTAGTGTGTGATTGTACATGCATGTGAATAGTGTAGTGTGCCTTTTTAGTAGCGCGCTTAGGGCTCACCGCTTCTGGGGATTTAGCGCGATATAAATGCTCTATTATTATTATTATTATTATTATTATTATTATTATTATTATTATTATTATTATTATTATTATTATTATTATTATTATTATTATCATTATTATTAACCCCGAAAACAACAATTGTATAAGGACATATTTTACCGGCTTGAGACTAATTTTATAATAAACGAAACCAGAAGGGTCGACTGCCAGCCCCTATAACCCTAGATAAGTACCTAGTAGGTGGAAAAAGTGATAAAAAAGGGAGAGAAGTGTGCATCATAGACCAGTGGTCATAGTTTTATGATTGAACGAACGAACAAACTAAGGAACTAACGAATGTATTTATTTATCTTTTTATAATATTTTTAATTTTCATTTTTTATATACAAGTCATCTATCAATAATTCAATCAGTATTTAACTAGTTTTCAGTTCAAATACCTAAATAGAAAGTAGCATCCGGTATGCTCGTACCTCCTAGATATGACAAATACCGGATGTAGAGGTAGAGATACAATTTGTATATGCTGTGACTGAATACATTCAGCTTTGGGGAAGGAAACAATAACAATATTTGTGATTTAGCGATGATGTTGGCACTGTATGAATTAGAACGACGTCGAGAAATATTTGTGTGTGAAAAAGTTTACATTAACTCATTCAGCCTGACGGCCGTATTTCCCAAATTTTGGAGGCGTCATCTAATGACTATGCACCGGTTGCAGGAGATAAATGGATTAAGATAATTCAAGGGCAGCGCCAGATTAGCTTGGTGTCAGTCGGCGCCAAGCTAATCTGACACTGCCCGTGAATTATCATGGTCAACTCATCTCGTGCTGTATTGCGTCAGGGCTGAATGGGTTAATACCTCTGTATGTTTGTATTTCAGTAGCAAACTTGAATCATTCACACAGTGTTTTATTTTATTTTATTTTTTTTTTAGGAGGGGGGGGGGGGGTACTTTTTGCTTGTGTATTGCGGTTTTTGTTGCGATGAATCCTACAGGAATCATCGCGACGTAAACCACCACCCACACACAAAGGGTTAAATCGTGATTTTTACAGAGTGATGTTTTGGACCGACCGGGGAACACCAGCCAAGATAGAGAGAGCCAACTATGATGGGACAGACCGCCGGACGCTGCACAGCTACCATCTGATTACTCCGAATGCATTGGCTGTCGATTTGAAGAGTGCGCATAAACATGAATGCAAAATATTAACCCATTCAGCCTTGACGCAGTACAGGAAGAGTCTGGTCGACCATGATAAATCAAGAGTAGTTCCAGCTTAGCTTGACGCCTGTCGGCGCCAAGCTAATCTGGCACTGCCTTTGAATTATCATTGTCGATCCATCTCCTGCAACTGCTGCAGAGTCATTAGATGACGCCTCCAAAAATTAGGAAATAAGCCGTCGGGCTGAATGTGTGTTACGTGTTGAGTCGTAGTCGTAGTATGATATCACATCAGACGCACGCACGCAAGGTTCTTTTTATAGAAACTTCATTCAGTTGCAAACGGTCACACGTGGCTTAAAGTTATTCTCCCCAGGTTTAATCATCTCAACACAGTCGGAAAACTGTCTGCAACAGATACTGCTGACAGTATTACGTATGGGTCCTTTGGTGTACTAACGTAGAGCTTTATGATGTAAATACAATGCCAAATGTCGAAATTCATCGTTTGGTGGGTGTGTTGTTTTTGTACCCGAGAGCGCAAATTATCGTCTGCATCGGCCGCGTTTTGAATTTGTGCATATTTACTAGCCTACGTCACAAGGCAGAACCCGGTCAATGCTGCAGACGACGGAGGTCATCGTTGTGGGTACACACGTATCAGTGTACACATGTACTAATGTTCTCCGGCACCCCTTTGACATAATTTTCCACGAGAATGTAAAATAAATCTTCCATATTCGCCATGCTGTCAAAATCAATGCGGGTTCCGCTTGACCTGCTACCCTGAGTAACGGGCAATCGTGCTGTGGGCGTGGCTTCTTCGACTGACTCGGGTCTCCGTGCCAAGCGACTGAGTCAGCGTCAAGAAACAGAACAGTGGTATTTATACCCACTTTCTGCATTGCAGTTTCACATCACACACATCGAAGTCTATGTAACTGAAAGCATCTCTGGAAACGACAAATGCACCATCGCAACACTACCTCTGTGAATTGAGTGAATGAGAGCCCGCACAGACAAAAACGTGTCACGACCAGCGATGTCGGCAGCCGATGCCACAATTTTGACACACAGGCCGTAGTTTTCTGATCTTCCTTGTAGCATAAAATCTGATGAACTACCTCCTAACTTTATGATAAAACAAGTTTAAAATCTTGCAAAATCAATAAGAGATAAATTCTACTGAAGATCATGAATTCGGAAAATTAGTCTCTAGAGCTCGTGGAACTATAGGAAGATCGACCAAGATCGTAACCGGATTACTTACTGATTCACATAGCAAGAAAGCGACAAATTCCGGATGGGCGGTCAAGCCAAGTTCTATATTACCTTGTCCGATGTCAATTCTACATAGGGGTATCTTGTCTCTCTTTCTCTTTCTTCTCTTCAGGTACGAGTCTGTCATTGTCGGCCGGCGCGAGTCGACTGATACTTTCTTTTTTTCTTCGCTGGTTCATCCGCCATCTTGTCTCTGATTGGTTATAATTATTATGCATATGACCTAAGGTCGTATAGAATAGTTATGACGTCAGCTACCTGATCATCTATCGGAAGCAATCTTTTGGTTAGGTATAGTCACACGATTCCGGTGGCCTCTTTCGCTTTGAACGGACGAAAAAAAGCATTTGGTGGGACAATAGGGGTGGGGGAGGGGGGTGGGGGTGGGGGTGAGGGGGGTGCGGGAGGGGGGGGGGGGGTCACTGTCTAAGTGGGTATGTATACTGAAGCCCAGTAAAAGCTTTATGAGAACTAAAGCATTAAAAAAGGTCGGTCGTGCCCCTTTAAAGGTTGTAGACAATACTGGAGTAACAGTCCCAACAATACTTTATTTCAGCGATGCGATCTCCACACTATGCATTCCCAAATGCACCACCACTGATAGAATGTCTTCTCTTCGAAATGTTAACACTGCCGACACAATGTTTCTCATACAACGTACACAACCGTTACGCTGTGTCTCTCACAATGTACACCCTATACGGGCCACGTACCTACGATAAACTGTGTGGCCCTTCAATTGACGATGCATGACAATGTACACACGTGCTTCCTAGCACCATCTTTTATAGTAGAACAACTTTCCAGAAAAATCTAACAAATTCACACAACGCAACCAATCAGAACGGAACATGTAACGAAAACTCATAAACATTATTAAAAAAAAGAACTTTCTAGAATAACTACAATATTCTACAGAAATTCGACTGCTAATATGAGCCCCAAATCCTAGTGTGTAATGACGTCACACAAGAGAATGGTAGGCCGTTCACGACCTTTCATAAAACAAAATGACAGGCTGTTAACTTCACGCGCACAGAAAACAACCATGACTAAAAATAGAGCGACTTTACTGTTGCTAAATATTTCTTACTCTTTGACGTCACATGTACGAGGTCACTAGACAGCGCGACCTTGCTCGAACGTTCTGGTCTATTCTCAGCGAATCTACGCATTACAAAAATCGACCGCTCTTCTCCGGTGCAACTTTGCTAGAAACTTCCGGACTAATCTTAGCGTATCATCACAAAGCCACATTCGCTCTCTGCGCGAACGATAGAGAATCTTACTGAAAAGGTACGTGATTCGTAACCAAGATAGCTCAGATAAATATCGGATCGTTTCCTACGATAAACACATGCATGCTCTCACAAACAACACAACCACAATCGTAACAATGTGTTAATGAAGTCATCAAAGTATCTCACTGCCCTTTTTGTTGACTTTTTTGGTCTACTTTTAAGGAACTACGTATACTCATTAAAAAAAAGATTACTGCATTGATCTGATCTGGTTTCACGTAATAGAATTTAACGTGAAATTTAACTGTTTAACTGAAAGATAACTGTTTTGTCCTTATATTCACTGAGCGTCCCCCCCCCCCCTCTCCCTGCCCCCGAAAATTCTTCAAGGCGAAGTAATTTACAAAGAAAAAGTGTGGTGGTCACCTCTGCAATGTTAACCCCTCCCTGTCAACGTGCGCACAGTTTGTTTCTGAAATCTGTGTTGACTGAACGACCGAAAGCCACAACTGTCCAAACAACATGGACACAAAGCGACCTCAGCAAGAGTCATCGATCCTCATGAGCCCCCACAGTCGCTGGGGTTCATGATCTAAAGGTCATGCAGTGAGATTGCTTTCACTCCTTCTTTGCAGTGAAGGGGTGTAACGTTGCCGACCATGTTGTAAACAAAGTTAATTTATGAGGATCAACTGCATATGTGCCCACTCCATAAAGGTTGTCCTTCTTTGACACACGTATTGATATATTGTATAACAAGCAAATTAATATTCGTGAATTTGCTTGATTTTTGTTTCTTCCAAAAATCCCTTGCGAGCCAAGATGTTTCAATCTTAATGATACTTGCATTTTTTTTTAACGGAGCTTATTATGTGTTGTAGTAATAAAACACTTCTTAGTGTGTACGAACGCTCGAAATTTATATCCTGTACACACACGAACGGAGAACAGACGCCAGCTAACGTGCGATTAACTGGATTGGAGTAATTAACGATATGTTCACTGGCGATATCGACAACCTGAGAAACAAACTAAATAAACAAAACGAACATCAAGGTAACAAGATTCACTCAGTTTGAAAAATATCTGTCACGCCTTTAACTTTTTAATTTCTTTACGTGTTTGGCAATTGTTACATACGTTCTGAAACAACCACCAAGCACATAAAGAAAAAAAAAAGTTGAACTCGTGACAGATATTTTTCGGAATGAATGGATCTTGTTATTATACATGTTAGTTTTGGATTTCTTAATGGGATTTTATCGTGTGTTTGAGGAAAAGTTCAGTTTCGTTCTACACGGTTAATCGTTCTTTTGTTTGGATTCTATCTTATCTTTTGGGATAGTCTGTGTTTGTTCATCTTCCAATGCAATTCCCATATTGATATATACTACAGATAATCGCCTGTATTGGGCGGATGCGGGCACTGACCTCGTAGAGTGGTCAGATCTTGACGGAAACAGACGAACGCAACTGTACAAAGCGAGGGGAGATGCTGATTTCGTCGGGATGACGTACTACGACAACATGCTTTACGTCACCGACTGGACTGCCTTAGGGTACGATTCACAAAGCTTTGAACGTGTGCTGGTGTGTGATTTTGAACCTTACGGTTTGAACCAGTAAGGTCCAAAATCAAAAACCTGCACACAAACCAGTAAAGTCAAAAATATATTGACCAGAACACACTATTTATTCTAAAATTGACGAGCAAAAGGAATGCGATAGTGTTTCCGATGATTCCCAAAATATCGAATTTCAGTCGCATGAACGCATGAGTGAGTCTTAATTAGGCCGTTTAACCCCTTGACTGCCGAGAATAGGTAAACACAATGCAACTACAAGAGACGTAGATCCTTTGGAGCCCCCGAAGTAGCAGGGGCCCATGAGGGTCTATGCCTCTTGCTGACTCCACTTTGAATCCATGTTCCTTGGATGGCGTTGAATTAACCCATTCAGCCTTGACACACAACAGCAGGCGGGAGATGGGTCGACCATGATCATTCAAGGGTAGAGCCAGATTAGCTTGGCGCCTGTCGGCGCCAAGCCAATCTGGCACCACCCTTGAATAGTCATAATCGACCCATCTCCCGCAACTGGTGCATAGTCATTAGATGACACCTCCAAAATGCGTGAAATACGGCCGTCGGGCTGAGTGAGTTAACGATGGCTGCAGACACACAATCTGTGTCCATTGGCAGCGAAGGGTTAATTTTGATTTTGGATTCGTGCGGTCCTTTTTTAAAAATCTTTTCAGGAGTCTTAACGGTGGCTAACTCATATTTTCACAGGTCCGACACAAACACAAGCTACTTACACAAGCTGAGCACGGACGGTTCTATGGGTGAGGCAGGTGTCTCTGTTCCAGGTAGACTTAGTGGCATTCACGTGTACGTGGAGGACGGCTGGCAGAGAGGTAAATCGGCATAACAATGTAAAACGCAGTGGCGGGAATCAGAAAACAGTGTGAAAAACACTTTACCCTTTGTCGAGATGACTCCTGCAGGAATCATCGCAAATAAAATCGCTACCGACACCCAAGGGGTCAAGTTACATTGTGCAAGTGTTTTTCCGAACGAAATAATAAATTATGTGAGGCTGATAATACGCATTTTATTACTTTCATAGATGACCGAACAGTTTGCTTGAAATTCAGATTGCTGATCATGCGAGTACGAGGCGTTATACATGTAACCTTTCTCTCTGGAGGAGTGAGGGTGGGGTGGGGTGGGGGGATTTCTTTGAAAATCCCTCTTTTCTCAAAAATGAATATACTGTGGCATTTACCACACAACGGCACAAGTACAAATGAAATGATGCTGCGTGTAGTTTTTTTTTTTTTTTTACATTTTCAGTTGACAGCATGGACGAAACACCTTCTAAATTTTTGTTGTGATGTTGACAGGACCAAACGGTTGTAGTTACAACAACGGCGGATGTAGCCATATTTGTATCCCGGCTTCTGGAAACTCTTCCAAGTGCCTGTGTCCTGACACACCGACTGCCTGTCGTGAAGGTAACTGAAAGAGAAATATCATACATGTGACGAGCAACAACAAAAAAAAGCGATATTTTTGGAATCATCAGAAACACTTATTACTCTACCTATCTATCTGTCTGTCTGTCTGTCTGCCTGTCTGTCTGTCTGTCTAGCTGGCTGGCTGGCTGGCTGGCTGTCTGTCTGTCTGTCTGCCTGTCTGCTGTCTGTCTGTCTGTCTGTCTGTCTGTCTGTCTGTCTGTCTGTCTGTCTGTCTATCTATCTATCTATCTATCTATCTATCTATCTATCTATCTATCTATCTATCTATCTATCTATCTATCCCTATCTCTATCTATCTATCTATCTCTATCTATCTCTATCTATCTCTATCTATCTCTATCTATCTCTATCTATCTATCTCTATCTATCTATCTCTATCTATCTGTCTATCTATCTATCTATCCCTATCTCTATCTATCTATCTCTATCTATCTATCTATCTATCTATCTATCTATCTATCTATCTATCTATCTATCTATCTATCTATCTATCTATCTATCTATCTATCTATCTATCTATCTATCTATCTATCTATCTATCTATCTATCTATCTATACCTATATCTATCTATCTATATCTATCTATATCTATCTATATCTCTATCTATATCTCTATCTATATCTCTATCTATATCTCTATCTATATCTCTATCCATATCTCTATCTATATCTCTATCTATATCTCTATGTATATCTCTATCTATATCTCTATCTATATCTCTATCTCTATCCATATCTCTATCCATATCTCTATCCATATCTCTATCCATCCATCCATCCATCCATCCATCCATCCATCCATCCATCCATCCATCCATCCATCCATCCATCCATCCATCCATCAAGATTCAAGATTCAAGATTCAAAAACTTTATTGTCCAGATAAAAAGATTTTATATGAAAAATTTCCTTTGCAGCACTGGTGTAGGATAATTAAATAAACAAAAAAATCAAGTGACATAAATAATGAAAATAATAATATGTACAACATATATGCAACAAAATACAAATATCACAATATCAAACATACACACACCCTATCAGCATACACACACGCTAAAAGAAGTGTGTGTGTGTGTGGGGGGGGGGGGGTTAAAACAAGGGTAGGAAATGGTATGGTGGGTTAGGCTTAGGCTGAATGCAGAATGAAGGGATGAAGAGGAGAATGGGCCATCATCACAGTTGTTTTGAGTTTAGGATACTGATGGCGGTAGGAATGAAGGAGCGCTTGTACACGCTACGTTTTTCCAAAGGAGCACGCAGTCGTCTACGGGAGGGCAACATTTTGAATGCGTCATGAAGGGGGTGGGTGGGGTCACGGATAATTTTGCCTGCTTTTCTCTTACAAATTTTCTCTTACAAAACAACTCGTAGAGTCCAGAAAGAGATCTTTGCTCATGGCCAACGATTTTGCCTGCCAGTTTGACGACACGTGTCAACTTTGCCTTATCTCTTTCAGTCAGGTTTCCAAACCATGCTATGACATTAAAAGTGAGAATGCTTTCAATTAAAGATCTGTACACTGTTTCTAAAATAACTGAATCAACGTCAAATGACTTCAATTATCTCAAAAGATACAATCTCGGATTTGCCTTTCTGCAAACACTGTCAACATGAAGACTAAAACTAACTTTTTGGTCCAGAACAGTGCCAAGGTACTTAAAAGAATCAACCTGTTCCACAGCTTCATGGTTTATCATAACTGGCCGCACCAGGTATGTGTCCCACGCCCGACCCTCCTCAAAACAGATTTCCTTTGGTTTTTTTTAACATTTAATTCCAGAAAGCTTGAGCCAAACCAAAAAGTGATATCTATCTATCTATCTATCTATCTATCTATCTATCTATCTATCTATCTATCTATCTATCTATCTATCTATCTATCTATCTATCTATCTATCTATCTATCTATCTATCTATCTATCTATCTATCTATCTATCTATCTATCTATCTATCTATCTATCTATCTATCTATCTATCTATCTATCTATCTATCTATCTATCTATCTATCTGTCTGTCTGTCTGTCTGTCTGTCTGTCTGTCTGTCTGTCTATCTATCTATATCCCGACTGTTGGGGCACCACTGGTGACTTAGCAAACATCTCCCTCCATTCCACTCTGTTCTCTGCCATTCTTAGCGTATCGCCCAGCCTCAGTCCTGTCCACTCTGAGATATTGTCCTCCCATCTTTATTATTACACTAATTATTATTTAAAGGAATAAAAGAAATAGAGGTTTTAGACCCTCTAAGTTAGAAACATGAAACACGACGTTTCGGATCAAAGATACTTCTTCTCGATTATATGGAAACAACGTGGACAAGAATATAAAAAAAAAAAAAAAAAAAAAAAAAAAAAAAAAAAAAAAAAAAAAAAAAAAAACCACACGAAAGAAAGTAAAGACGTCATCTTGTATTAAGAAAATTTAGAATGACGTAAAAAACCTAATAAATAAAAAAATCACGAGAAAGAGAGAACGGAAGATACAATACTAATTATTATTAGTGTGCGTCTGCGCCCACAGCGAACGGGTCAACTCATTGTACCCCAAGACCGAAATCCCCAAATTTTGCCTTTGTCCTCTGAAGACTGCAATGCAGTGCAGGACACAGATCGACCATTATAGTTAAACGGTGATGCCAGAATAGCTTTGCGCCCATAGGCGCCAATCTATTTTAGCATCACCCTTGAACTATCATGATCGCTCCATATCTTGCTGTAGTGTGTCTGGGGTAGAATGAGTTAATACTCATTTGTCACCGATGTAAATACGGTTGACCCTGAAGACTCGGTAACTTCATTCTCTGAAATCCTGGATTTCCCTGCAGCAGGAGATGAATTGAGCATGCTAATTCAAGGGGAGCGTCAGATGAGCTTGGCACCTGAAGGCGCCTAGCTCAGATGGCACTACCCTTGAATTATCATGATCAATCCATTTCCCACAACTGGTAATTAGTCGTTTAACAACGCCTCCACAAGTTGGGAAATGCGGCCGTGGGGTTAAGAGGGTTAACATAAATTATTAAAGACCAAAAAAGAAACACGCTCAGAGAGGCCACATGCAATACGTTTGTGTTGTACTTGGCCTTTCTAAGCGTGTTTCTTTCGTTGTTGGAGAGTTTTTATTATTTTTTTTATTTTATTTAGTAGCAATAGTAATGGTAGTTGTAATAATTTAATACTTGCATGTGATAAGCGTGTACCAGAGGCATATGCAAGTTGCAACACTCTCAACATCTCCAAGAGGCATTGATCCTCATGAGCCTGGAGGGATCGTGAGGAACTGTGCCTCTTGCTGATGTTCGGAGTAGTATCTATGCTTATGATAAAGCGCCGCTTAACACCTTGACTTCACTCTCGTTGGTTGTTGGGAGTTCTTCGCGTAAACGTGACCTCGATATTATAATTAGTACTCAAACCAAGGGGAATCACAGCGCTGGACAGACAACAGTTAGATCCCCTGCCCCCGCCTATCAGGCACCCAATCGCCAGCCCACAGAGAAATACGCAGGTATAGAATAGCCTCACCTATCTGGTTTATGAGTATCACGTATAACTCGAGGCAAAATTTGTATCGTTACATTGTTGTGTAATGTTCTGTGCATCTACTGTGGGAAATCAGGGTATTTACCCGACCACATCTAGTAGCGCACCTTCATGTTTGTGTATGTATGTTTCTCCTGCCTACTTCCTAAGTTCCGGAGAAAGACATGGGTTATATAAGAGACCTGATCCATCCTTTTAGAGGATGGAAATGATTGTCTTATTCTATACCTGCGTATTTCTCTGTGGGCTGGCGATTGGGTGCCTGATAGGCGGGGGCAGGGGATCTAACTGTTGTCTGTCCAGCGCTGTGATTCCCCTTGGTTTGAGTACTGACAATTCTGCCAGCGCTAGCCTCACCTATCTGGTTTATGAGTATCGATATTATAATTGTTTATGTACGATCTCACTACCTGCAGAGCCTGATAAGCAGAACACTGGTTACATTATCGGCGGAGCTGTCGGCGGTGGTGCCTTCCTCTTCGTCGTTGTTGTCATTATCGTCGTTGTCATCTGTCGCAGAGGTTTGTAGCATAAGTAACGCAGTGTGACGCGTTACTGAACCCCTTGACTGATTCGTAAATGTCGAGTAACTACTGCATACTACTGACGATCCTGACGGAGGAGACGAGTAACTACTGCTTACTACTGACGGCCATGACGGAAGAGACGAGTAGTTCCGCGTCTTTTTCGCCGAGCGGTATTGTATGTAGTAGCTAGTCAAGGGGTTAAAACGACTCGCACGCAAGATCGACTCAATGTTACTTTAGTGTATCAACCACTTCGCTGCCAGTGATCACGGATTTCGCGTCCGAGACCACTGTACACTGACGGACATTCACCACGAACTGGAACCAACATGGGCAAACAGGACGTATTGGACTAACAAGAGACACTAATCCTCATGAGCCGTCACGACTGATTTATGTTTTTTGCATTTACAGTAGCAGGGGCGATCTGTGGAAGTGTTAGGGGGGGGGGTGGAGGTGCGGGGGGGGGGGGGGGGGTGCGGGGGAGGGGGGGGGGGGAGGGGAGGAGATGGGGGGTTTCCAGGTGATCCGAAACCACCCCTCTCCCACCCCCACCCCCAAAAAACCAAAGACAAAAAACAACTTTAAAATACTATAAAAAATCTTTTTTGGGGTGTTTGGACCCCCCCCCCCCCCACCACCAGCCATTGCCCTGCTCTTTGTTTGATTTTGTGGTCGAGTTTTTAACCTCCCCTCCCTGCGCTCACCCCACCCCTTTTTCATGCCTTCCCCCTCCCCCCCTCCCCCCCCCTCTCCCCGCGTTGTTTGATTTTTCTGACAATGAAAGGTTGAAGGTAAAAACAAAAAGTTGGAACCAACCCCACCCCTACCTACCCCCCCCCAAGCCCACCCCCCTGGAGGGTAACTGATCCGCCCGTGAGCTGTGTGGATTTCGCATTGCCCCAGCAGTGAATTGGTTAACTATTACTTCCGTCTGACATAACTCAGTAGCCTGTACACAGGGAAAAGCCTCAGCTTAACTGAGAGAGCACAGACCCTGAGACCCCGTTTTTACTGTTAAATCTTGGCGCTCAAAGATTTGCCTTAATAAGAAATCGATTTCCTGTTTGCTGGACTCAGACCTTCGTTCCTCTGACAAGTCCAGGCTGAAGCAGACAAACATTGAGAAACCGTTCTTCTGGCGAATATAATTAGCACTAATTAGAACGTAACTTTAAATCATTCAGCCCGATGGCCGTATTTCCCAAGTTTTGGAGGCGTCATCTAATGAATATGCACCAGTTACAGTAGATGGATTGACCACGATAATTCAAGGGCAGTGCTAGATTAGCTTGGCGCCGACAGGCGCCAAGCTAATCTGGCACTACCCTTGAATTATCATGGTCGACCCATCTCCAGCTTTAGTGCGTCAGGGCTGAATTGGTTAAATCATTTCCGCTGTGCTGGCGTCAAGCATTTCTTCCTCTAACAAGTCTCAGCTGAAACAGACAAACATTGAGAATCCGCGAATCTTAGCGTTCATAGTGTTGCCTTCGATGGGCAATTTTAGATTTTTTTCGTTTTTGCTGGTGAAAGCTAATCCTGTATTTTATTTCGTTTTTGTAAGCCTGTATTTCTCCCAAAAGTGTCCTTTGACAAAAAAAAACAACAAACATTGAGAAGCTACTCGCGAATCTTAATGCTTATAATGTTGCTTTTCAACGGCCGCCGGCAACTTTGAATCATTTCGTTTTCGCTGCATACAGCTAAGCCGGAATTTACTTTCTAAGCTTGTATTTTTTCAAAAAAGTTTCATGTGAGACCTGACAAAGACTGAGTACCCGTTTTATTGGCGACCCTTAGCACTGAAAGCGTGTCCTTTACAAAGCAGCTTTTAAGTATTCCTTCTTTGCTGACGTCAAGCATTCGTTTCTACTATCTCAGGGGGAAGTACTTACGAAAGGCACGCGTCCGACTATCAAGCACCGGATGTTGAGCTGAACCCTTTCGCCCGTGTCGACGAGCAAGGTTTCCTAGGCAACCCGTGTCCAGCAAGGGCCCCGGCCGCAGACAAAGGTCATGTTACAATTTCAAATTAGGCAGTTCATGCAGTAAGAGGACCGTGTTTTAAAAAAATAATTGTTGCCTTGTTTGAAAATTTGTAATAGGGCTAAATGTTGGAATTTGCTGAAAATTTCTGGTTAGATAAGAGGAGACATGTTTGGTGCTTTGATTCATACCATCCTGAGCTTCTCCAGTGGACAATTGTGGAACTATGTTGAGTTGCCGTTGACGTAGTGATTTGAGGTACATGCTGATTTCAGCCGTGTTTGGGTGTGGGGTTGGTATGGAATCAGGTTCATAGCCAAGAAATGAGACAGTCAATGTGCTATGTATTTTTTTTTTAAATTTTATTTTGTGCATGGCAAATGTGCAGCTGGTAGGCGGTAGTGTTTTTTAGGGGAATGAAATATTAGGGGATAACTGGGACTGACTATGGCTAAAGGCCCCGCTACACGAGCCCGGTTTTGAGGCCGATTCCCGATCAGGTTTCGAATCGGTAGGTGATCGGGCCGGATTAAAAAACGTGTGCAGTGCCACACTGACATTTCTCGACTTGTCAAGTTTAGCCGACCGGTTTGAACCGAAGATCAAAGTCGTACCTGTTCTGCAAAATGACTGCTAGTTTTGACAGTGATGATGATGTACTTGCATTATCAGCAGTTTTGGATCATATTCGGGAAGAGGCGTGCGAAACATCAGCGGCAACGGCGGTGGTACTGATCACAACAGGCGTGTTCGGCCATTTGCAAACCGTGTTGAAACGACATGCTTTGCGAGACGCGCTCTGATTGGTTGAAGCTTACGATCGGGACCGATACGGATCGGAAATATAGAACAGGTTCTAGTCATCCGATTCCCAGCCGATTGGGACCGGATCGGATAATTGACGTCATCCGATCGCAAACGGATCGGAATCGGCTTCAAAATCGGGGCACAACCGGTCCGTATGGCGGGGCCTTAAGAGACTGGACAGTACTGAAACGGCACTGTGTTCCGTGGCCTGTCAGAGGCACCACATGCCATATGTGACAAAAATCAGAAGCTGGTTTAATGTAACCATATCATTGATTTTGGACTTTTGCAGTTGGAAAATTGAGTAAATCCTGAAAAATTTGAAAATTTGCCAAAACACCGCTGCGCTTGCAGTTTTATATGTGTATTTGCATGTTTTGCATCGCAAAACCCTGTTTACTTGTACTGTAAGCTATGTTTAGTGTGTTTGTTCATTTATATTTTTGTCTTACAGGTAGTCACGAGTCTGCCTTTGACCTTGAGCTGTGACCTTTGACCTTGACCTTGAAAGGGTGGGGTTTGGGGCGTTCAGTTTCATAAATACCTAAATAAGGCACTCTTTTAGTTGTTGAAGTTGTGGGGTGAGGTGGGGTGGGGTGGGTGGGGTAAGGTGGGGTGCTGGGTTGGGTTGGAGGTGGGGGGAGGGGGGGGCTTAAGGTCAAAGGTTGAGATCAAAACTAGAATTAAACAGTGTCAGCATGTTTATTTCATCAGACAGCTGAACTCAGAGTGAAATAAGCCTTTGGTGTCTTTTTTTGAGCCAAACACAAGCACTTTTACACTGCGTAAAGCTCATTTTAGTGTATTGTTATGGGACCAGCAGTTGCGGCCACCAGAACAGGCTTTTACAGGAGTGTTCACTGGTTTGGCACGCACATGCCTGCTGCTTTTGCAACATGAGTTAAGGTGTTTTGAGACTCTGACAAGTGTGTTTTATATAAAAATGAACTGTACATAACTATTTTTCTCTGCTGCTTCCTAAATAAGCACGCCAGACTCTTGTTTGGATAATTGGTGTGCCCCGCGTAGCATAGTTTTGGCTGTGTTGTGTAGTCATTTGTCTGTGGATTAGCTCAGTAGACTTAATGTTTAAATTGCGCAGCTGTTTCATGACCCATTTTGCCTGAGGAAAATATTGCAAGCAGCATATAGGGCATGGCAGCTAGTTACAGGCCTCTTCGTACTTGTTGTCACCAGACAACAGGGTCAATGAGGATTCCTGGGCGTTGTCTTTTTGGCTGCCCTGAGATACACACGAAATGGCCTTGGGTCTGAAAGCTCTCATTTGTCATCAATTTCAGTGTCATGGTAACCTTTTTGAGTTGTCCAGCACACCATAAATCAGTTTGACTATATTGCTTGTGTGTGTAAACTTGGAAAAACAGAAAAAGTAGGGGGGTGGGTAATGGAAAAATATGAAAAAAAAACCCACCAACTTTCATGTGCCTGTGTCTCAAATGCAACATTTCTGAAGATCAGATTATATTACCTGATGTACATGCCAATGTTGGAGGCATTCTGACCACATCTGGTTGTTACGTGTTGAGTCGTACTCGTAGTATGATATCACACCAGACGCGCGCACGTAAGGTCCTTTTTAAAGAAACTTCATTCAGCTGCAACCCGTCACACGTGGCTTAAGGTTGTAGACTATACTAGAGTAACAGTTCCAACAATACTTTATTTCAGCGATGCGATCTCCACACTATGCATTCCCAAATGCACCACCACTGAAACAATGTCTCTTCAAAAACAATGTCAACACTGGACACAGTGCCTTTCACACGCAACGTACACCACCGTTACGCTGCGTCTCTCACATTGTACACCCTATACGGGCCACGTACCTACGATAAACTGTGTGTCCCTACAACTGACAATGCATGACAATGTACACACGTGCTTCCTAGCACCATCTTTTCTAGTAAAACAACTTTCCTGAAAAATCTAACGAACTCACACAACCCAATCAATCATAACGGAACACGTAACTGAAACTCATAAACATTAATAAAAAAAAAAAGAACTTTCTAGAATAACTACAATAGTCTACAAAAATTTGACTGCAAATTCCAGCCCCAAATCCTAGTGTGTAATGACATCACACAAGAGTATGGCAGGCCGTACACGATCTTCCATAAAACACAATGACCGGCTGTTAACTTCACGCGCACAGAAAACAACTGTGAGTAAGAATAGAACGTCTCTACTAGTGTAGCAAAATGTTTCTTACTCTTTGACGTCACACATACGAGGTCACTAGACAGCGCGACCTTGCTGGAATGTTCTGGTTTATTCTCAGAGAATCTACGCATAACAAAAGTCGACTGCTCTCCTCCGTGCAACTTTACTAGAAACTTCCGGACTAATTTTAGCGTATCATAACAAAGCCAAATTCGCTCTCTGCGCGAACGATAGAGAATCTTACTGAAAAGGTACGTGATTCGTAACCAAAATATCTCAAATAAATATCGGATCGTTTCCTATGATTAACACATGCATGCTCTCACAGAACAACACAACCACAATTGTAACACTAGTCTGTTTTTCATGGCATCAGATATGCATGATCCAAAACATCAACAGCATAGTGAACGCCACAACAACACGGTTCACATAATGGGCCATAACATAAAGATGCAGCAACATTCAATGGCGTCACTTTCGGTTTGACTTAGCTAGTGTCTAAGGATTGCACTGATGGCAGATTGAATGGTGTTGAGGTGGGAGAGGTTCTCTTTCAGGTCATGTTACATATTCAAATTGGGCATTTCAGGCAGTAAGAGGACCGTGTGTTTAAAAATAATTTTTGCCTTGTTTGAAAATTTGAAATAGGGCTGAATGTTGGAATTTGCTGGAAAATTCTGGTTAGATAAGAGGAGACATGTTTGGTGCTTTGATTCATACCATTCTGAGCTTATCCAGTAGACAATTGTGGGTCTATGTTGAGTTGCCGTTGACGTAGTGATTTGAAGGGCATGCTGAATTCAGCTGTGTTTGGGTGTGGGGTTGGTAAGGAATCAGGTTCATAGCCAAGAAATGAGACAGTCAATGTGCTATATTTTTTTTTTAATTTTGTGCATGACAAATGTGCAGCTGGTGGGCGGTAGTGTTTTTTAGGGGATTGAAATATTAGGGAATGACTGGGACTGACTTTGGCTAAAAGACTGGACAGTACGTAAGAGCTGTTATTAATTGGACGAACTTTTGATCGGCAAACCTAGATAGGAGAAGATCGGCGATCTTTTGGTTTGTTTCTTAATTGAGGTTGAACGAACCTAGGCGAACTTCAGCAAACCAGGTTTGTCATGGTTCTCTTTCTTAACCGACGTGCTTGATTCGGCGTACTTACTGTCTGCGAAGGTGTTCAAAATGGCTGCCGCTATGCCGCTTCGCGATTTGAACGATGTTTGTTTTTGTACTCCTTGCAGTAGCGACCCCACAAACAGCGTTGCGCCTCCCACAAATCAATAAAAATAGGTCTTGTTCTTCGCACGAGTAAAATATCGCCGTCCGCCATATTTGTTTGTATCGGTGACTGTCTTCTTATCTCCAACGCAGAAGAGGGTAAAAGTTTTGACCAATCAGAGAAAAGGTTCGCCTTCGTTTGCTCAACACGTTGAGCGAACCTTTTCCGACAGCGAACTATGGTTTGCCGAGGTTCGTGAACTACTTCGAACTAGGTTCGCCGTATCTTTAGATCATCCAATTAAGAACCAACCTGGTTCGTCCGAGATCGTGAACTGTAGTTCGTCAGAGTTCGCGAACTAAAGTTCGTTTAATTGAGAACATGCTTAAACGGCACTGTGTTCCTTGGCCTGTCAGTGGCACAACATGCCATATGTGACATAAATCAGAAGCTGGTTTAATGTAACCATCTAACTGATTTTGGACTTTTGCAATTGGAAAATTGAGAAAATCATAAAAATTGATAATTTGCCAAAACAGTGCTGCGCTTGCAGTTGTATATGTGTTTTTGCATGTTTTGCATCGCAACACCATATTTACCTACATTGTAAGCTATGATTAGTGTGTTTGTTCATTTATTTTTGTCTTACAGGTAGTCATGAGTCTGCTTTTGATCTTGAACTGTGACCTTTGACCTTGACCTTGAAAGGGGTGGGGTTTGGGGCGTTCAGTTTGATAAATGCGTATAAAAATGCACTCTTTCAGTTATTGATATTGTGGGTTGATGTGGGGTGAGGTGGGTGGGGTAAGGTGGGGTGCTGGGTTGGGTTGGAGGTGGGGGGGGGGTGGTCTTAAGGTCAAAGATTAAGATCAAAACTAGAATGAAAGTGTCAGCATGTTCATTTCATCAGACAGCTGACCTCAGAGTGAAATAAGCTGCCAAAATAGGGTGACATGCACAAGTGTTATTTTGCATGATCCAGCTACACTGGCTGTATCTGAGGTCTAATTTTGCTGTAATTGTCATGAGAGATGTCTCTGTGGTCTATTTTGAGCCAAACACAAGCAATTGTACACTGTGTAAAGCTCATTTGAGTGTCTTGTTATTTTGAGCCAAACACAAGCAATTGTACACTGTGTAAAGCTCATTTGAGTGTCTTGTTATGGGACCAGCAGTTGCAGCCACCAGAAGAGGCTTTTACAGGAGTGTTCACCGGTTTGGCACACACATGCCTGCTGCTTTTTGCAACATGAGTTGAAGTGTTTTGAGACTCTGACAAGTGTGTTTTATATAAAAATGAACTGTACATAACCATTTTTCTCTGCTGCCTCCTAAATAAGCACGCCAGACACTTGTTTGGGTATGCGGTGTGCCCCGTATAACATAGTTTTGGCTGTGTTGTGTAGTCATTTGTCTGTAGGTTAGCTCAGTAGACTTAATGTTTAAATTGCACAGCTGTTTCATGACCCCTTTTGCCTGAGGAAAATATTGCAAGCAGCATATAGGGCATGGCAGCTAGTTACAGGCCTCTTCGTGCTTGTACACATACCAAGTGGAATTACTCAGCACCGGACAGACAAAAAGTTAGATCCCCTGCCAGCGCGAGCCTCACCTATCTGGTTTGTGAGTACTCTTCGTGCTTGTTGTCACGAGACAACAGTGTCAGTGAGGATGCCTTAGCGTTGTCTTTTTGGTAACCCTTTTCAGTTGTCCAGCACACCAGAAGTCAGTTTGCCTATTATTCCTTGTGTGTGTAAACTTGGAAAAACAGAAAAAGTAGGGGGGTGGGTAATGGAAAAATATAAAAAAAAAACTTTCATGTGTCTGTGTCTCAAATGCAACAGTTTTGAAGATCAGATATATTACTTAATGTACATGTCAATTTTAGAGGCATTCTGATCATATCTAGTCTGTTTTTCATGGCATCAGATATGCATGATCCAAAACATCATCATCATATTGAACGCTACAACAACGCGGTTCACATAATGGGCCATAACATAAAGATGCAGAAACATTCAGTGGCGTCACTTTTAGTTTGACTTAGCTAGTGTCTAAGGATTGCACTGATGGCAGATTGAACGGTGTTGAGGTGGGAGAGATTCTCTTTTAGGTCATGTTACATATTCAAATTTGGCAGTTCAGGCAGTAAGAGGACCGTGCTTTTAAAAATAATTTTTGCCTTGTTTGAAAATTTGTAATAGGGCTGAATGTTGGAATTTGCTGGAAGTTTCTGGTTAGATGAGAGGAGATATGTTTGGTGCTTTGATTCATACCATCCTGAGCTTAACGAGTGGGCAATTGTGGGCCTATGTTGAGTTGCCGTTGACGTAGTGATCTGAGGGGCACGCTGATTTCAGCTGTACTTGGGTGTGGGGTTGGTAAGGAATCAGGTTCATAGCCAAGAAATGAGCTAATCAATGTGCTGGGTTTTATTTTGGGTATTTTGTGCGTGGCAAATGTGCAGCTGGTAGGCGGTAGTGATTTTTAGGGGATTGAAATATTAGGGGATGACTGGGACTGACTATGGCTAAGAGACTGGACAGTACGGAAACAGCACTGTGTTCCGTGGCCGATGAGGACACCAACTCCACCTACGCAGAAATTGTCTAAGAACATTGCAAGGGAGGTAAGTAACTGCACACACGGGTGCTTGTCTGTAGGACTTAGATCTTGTTCAAAGTGAGTGCTGGTCTGTGATTTGGACCTTAAGATCAAAGGCCGTAAGGTCCAAAATCGCAGACCAGCACATGTTATTATTAGAAGAGCATTCCCTGAAATTAGAGGAGGAAATGTTATAAATATCCATCTATGTGGGACTGAGGAGAGACAGGAAAAGGGAGACAAGTTGGTTACGTAAATGTGTCCTTGTTTAGGATTTTGGATCATACGTTACGTCCCTTGGTGATCTAAACATCCTGTGAGAAATAAAACAAACTGACCTGCTCCTATACAGTAAATATATCCCCCCCCCCC
The DNA here is from genome assembly GCA_036245525.1 of Semisulcospira habei. Lineage (NCBI taxonomy): Eukaryota > Metazoa > Mollusca > Gastropoda > Semisulcospiridae > Semisulcospira > Semisulcospira habei. Next base: position 318,669,377 of record BTPG01000001.1, read on the forward strand.
CCCCCATATCCACCCACTAACGTCCCCAGTATAATAATAATAATAATAATAATAATAATAATAATAATAATAATAATAATAATAATAATAATAATAAAGTTAATACAATAACAACAACACTAATAACAGTATAGTAATAATATTAATGGTAATAATAATAATATAAACTTAAGAACATTTTGTGCCACTCAAAGTTTCTTTAATGATATTGTATTATCAAATTTGCCTGACTTCTGTGTAAGGAAGACATTATTATTGTTATCTTCATTAAATTATTATTATTATTATTATTATTATTATTATTATTATTATTATTATTATTATTATTATTATTATTATTATTATTATTATTATTGTTATTCAGTGTGGAGAGAAATAATTTTCATTTTCAGACAAGCCAGTCAAGTCAAACAATTACTCCGTTCCTCCCTCACTGCCTCCAGCTCGCCCTCCTCAAGATAATTACAACACGCTGTACGGAAAGCAACCCATCCGATTCCGCTGACGACTATATGCACCCTGCAAAGTGGGACAGCGACTACTAGCACCCCGCTACACCGGCTTATGACTACTTGCACCCAGTCAACCCGAGAGCAGAACCGGATAGCGACTACTTGCACCCTGCTACACCGGATGATGACTACTTGCACCCAGTCAAACCGAGATCAAAACCGGGTAGTGACTACTTGCACCCTGCTACACCGGATGATGACTACTTGCACCCAGTCAAACCGAGATCAAAACCGGGTAGTGACTACTTGCACCCTGCTACACCGGATGATGACTACTTGCTTATAGTCAAACCGGGAGCAAAACCGGGTAGCGACTACTTGCACACTGCTACACCATTTAATAACTAGTTGCACCCAGTCAAACCGAGAGCAAAACCGGACAGCGACTATTTCCATCCTGGTACACCGGTTGACGACCATTTGTACCCAGTCAAACACGGCAGCGATCAGCGACAACGTACACCCAGTGAAACCAGCTGATACTGATTACCATCACCCTGCGACATCGGCTGACGATTATCTGCACCCGCGCAAACAGTAAAAGGACCGTCTTCGCGTACCCTTCCAAAATAAATAGGGATTATATCCGTGCTGGCAACTGGCTAACGATTATTTTCGCCCAGTAAACCAGCTGACAAAGACAACATCAACACTTTCAAACGCTGACAGAGATAATATCAACACCTTCAAACCGGCTGACAGACATATTTTTTTCAACATTTTCAAACCGGCTGCAAAAAATGAAGTTACTTCACCCTGCTAGACCGATTGATGATTACTTACACAAAGTGAAAACCGGCTACCGACTAGCTGCATCATGCCAACCGGTTGGCGATAACATTTTTCAAACCTCTAAACCGTGAAAAAAAGAAAACACACACACACACACACACACACACACACACACACACACACACACACACACACACACACACACACACACACACACACACACACACACACACAAAACCACCACCAACCAACCAACCAGCCAACAAACAAACAAGCAAACAAACAAACAAACAAACAAACAAACAAACAAACACAACAACAAGACATTGAACACAACAGGTTTCCAGTGACTCCTGAAAGAAAGAAATTGGTGAGGCTTCGATTGCAACGAAAGACTCTCAACAACGGACGAGAGAGAAGTCACGGCGGATAACCAGCATGCAGCATACGCATATTTTATGATTCTAAACATCTGCAAGATAAATTGATCGTCATGTGTCCTGAGGGATGATGAGTATCTATGCCCCTTAAAAATTCAATTGAATTAAATTCAATTCAAAACTTTATTGTGTCAGTCTGGCCGACAAATTTTCTTTCGTTGGGATCACATACGCGCGTACGGATTCAGCCACATTATGACAATGGTGTAAAAAAACCAAAAAAAACAAAAAAACCCCAAGAAACACACACACTGCTCAGTATCTCATCCATCTTTTTGCCCGAGCCTCCCCCCCCCTGCCCCCGAACCCCGACAGAAAACACACACACACACACACACACACACACACACACACACACACACACACACACACACACAGACACACACACACACACACACGCACACATACACACACATACACACAGATACACACACACACACACAACTAACCACATGACCAGTGTCAGTGGTATAGGAGTAAGTCTGCCACTTGCAAGATGACACTGCGACATCTGAGGAGCACGTTCCTCGATGGCGTCAACAGGGAGAGAGAGATACGCTAGTTAACACACTGTCTCCTCATTTAGGAGACGGACGGCCGAGAGTACAAAGCTGCCCTTGTAGCGTTTGGTGTTAACAAGAGAAGCCTGGAACCTACAGCCAGATGGGAGCGTTTGAAGGTGCTTAGTAAGACAGTGGGAAGTGTCAGCTGCCAGCCTCAGGTTCTTGCGTATCATTCTCGTCCTGTAGAGGCCGTCAAGGCTATCCAAGCTGCCATCAACGATTTTCTCATTAAGCCTGATTATCTTGTTCAGCTTCCTCAAGTTCTTCTCACTCAGGAAGCCGAACCGTGAGACAAAGGAGAACGTGAGAAGGCTTTCCATAAAGCTTTCTACTGTGTAGAGTGTTGTCTATGCTTATCCCTTAGGCTGTCGGTAGCGGTTTTAGTCGTGATGATTCCTGCAGGAATAACAACACTCTGACATTCTGCAGGATCATCGCGACTAAAACCGCTACCGACACCCAAAGGGTTATGACGCAATCTGGTTACCCGCCGTGACGTCACTCTCGTTCGTTGCTGGGAGTTGTTCGCTGCAGATGAAACTGCATTATTACAGCCGAATGTATGGACAATGCCGAGCACGCACTGGTTGTGTCTCTCGACGAGCTACCGCTGGCAGCGAATCGAGGGAAATAACCAGTTTGCGCCGGGGATTAACTCATTCGAGACGTGTCGCCTCCAGATAAGAAAGAGTTAAATGTCTGCGTCCTGTTAAACCGGCTGACCATTGTTATCTCCAAAACAGCCAAACCCGATGGCGATTATTTGCATCCATCCGGGGCCGGCTGACGAAAAACCTGATGAACTAATCTCCAGAAGAAGTGAGCATTTGACTGTATTGCCGAATCTCTAGATACTGCTGCCATTTTTCGACACAGGCCAACGGAGAAACCGGCTGACGAAAAACGTGATAACTATAACTAATCCCCAGGAGAAAATAATGGACGAAACTGCCGAACCGGTCGCCAGTTATCCACAAACGGCCAAACCGGATGACGACTGTTTGCAGCAGTGAAATTTGGCGGACGAAAGACATCAGGGCTGAATCATTGAATCAATGAAACTTAATTTAAGAACGGTTGAGACTTTGGCATAGTTGAGCAAGCTCAGTCATTTTTCGAATCCGATGATTGAATGGTTCAAACCTTTGAAACTTATATTTATATGTATGCTGATAGGCGGGGGCAGGGGATCTAACTGTTGTCTGTCCAGCGCTGTGATTCCCCTTGGTTTGCATACAATTCTGTCAGCGCTAGCCTCACCTATCTGGTTTGTGATTATATATATATGACTGCATAGCTTATGAGATCTTTTGAGCCTTCCAGTGAACACCTACTACATAAAATAATAGGGACTACCCCCAGGCGCCCCGCCATCCGCTGGAGAATATCCAGTGCTCCCCCGGAGTGGGGATGCTAGAAAATATTCCCAAACAGATATTGGACCTGCTGAGTAGATTTAAATTTTTTTGCCGCCTACGACCGGTTTCGCCCCGACGGTGTGCTCTTCAGGTAGGCATACGGCGTAACCTGAAATTGCAAACACAATGCATGTACTAGAAGGCGCCTCCAATATCTGTTTGGGAATATTTTCTAGCATCCCCCCTCGGGGGGGAACACTCGATATTCTCCAGCGGATGGCGGGGCGCCTGTGCGTAGTCCCTGTTACTTTATGTAGTAGGTGTTCAGTGGAAGGCTCAATAGATCTAATAAGCGATGCAGTCACAAAAAAGGGCAGCTGATGTCCTGATGACACAATGCAAGCTTACCAGCCTGGAATTCCATGGCATTAGCACAGCATTCTCAGAATTTAATGAAAACTTACGTCCCATGGAGCTACTCTGATTGAGTGATTTATTTTTGGGCTTTGGTCGACGCCTTTGTTATAAGTAAATAATAATTGTACCACAAAATTGCCTAGATGTTGCCTTTTCAAAATTAGTCTGTCTTCTTCCACTGCAACACCTCATAAAGCTTTAGGGATGCAATCAGCGCTGTGCTTGCGGTGCTACCAGTAAATTCTGGAGGCGGATTCTAGTACATGCGTTGTGTTTGCAATTTCAGGTTACGCCGTATGCCTACATGAAGAGCCCCCCCCCCCCCCAATTGGGGCGAAACCGGTGGTAGGCGGTAAAAACTTTAAATCTACTCAGCAGGTCCAATAATCTGTTTGGGAATATTTTCTAGCATCCCCTCTCGGGGGGACCACTGGAATTCTCCAGCGGATGGCGGGGCGCCTGGGGGTAGTCCCTATTACTTTATGTAGTAGGTGTTCAGTGGAAGGCTCAAAAGAACTAATAAGTGATGCAGTCACAAAACAAAGGGCAGCTGATGTCCTGATGACACAATGCAAGCTTACCAGCCTGGAATTTCATGGCATTAGCACAGCTTTATCAGAATTTAATGAAAAATTACGTCCCCTGGAGCTACTCTGATTCAGTGCTCTTGTTTTGGCTTTGGGCGACGCCTTTGTTATAAGTAAAGAATATATATATATATATATATATATATATATATATATATATATATATATATATATATATATATATATATATATATATATATATATATATATATATATAATATATATATATATATATATATATATATATATATATATATATATATATATATATAATTTTTCATTAAATTCTGAGAATGCTGTGCTAATGTCATGGAATTCCCGGCTGGTAAGCTTGCATTGTGTCATCAGGACATCAGCTGCCCTTCTGCATCGCTTATTAGATTTTTTTAACCTTCCACTGAACACCTACTACTTAAAGTAATAGGGATGACCCCCAGGCGCCCCGCCATCCGCTGGAGAATATCCCGTCCTCTCCCGAGGGGGGGGGGGAAGATAGAAATTTATCCCAGATATTGGACCTTCTGAGTAGATTTAAAGTTTTTGCCGCCCACGACCGGTTTCGCCCCAAAGGGGGGGGGGGGGGGCTCTTCAGGTAGACACGACGCATGTACTAGAAGCCGCCTCCAGAATTTATTTTACTGGTAGCACCACTAGTACAGAGTGGATTGCACCCCTAAAGCTTTATGAGGTGTTGCAGTGGAAGAAGACAGACTCATTTTGAATAGGCAACACCTAGTCAATTTTGTGGTACAATTATTCTTTACTTTTAACAAAGGCGTCGCCCAAAGCCAAAAAATGCATTCGACCAGATTAGCTCCAAGGGACGTAATTTTTCATTAAATTCTGAGAATGCTGTGCTAATGCCATGGAATTTCTGGCTGGTAAGCTTGCATTGTTGTCATCAGGACATCAGCTGTCCTTTGTGACTGCATTGCTTATTATATGTTTTGAGCCTTCCACTGAACACCTACTACATAAGGTAAGCCCCGCCATCCGCTGGAGGCTGGAGAATATCCCGTCCTCCCCCCCCCCCCCCCCCCCCCCCCCCCGAGGAGGAAAGATAGAAAATATTCCCAAACAGATATTAGACCTGCTGAGTAGATTTACAGTTTTTGCCGCCCACGACCGGTTTCGCCCCAAGGATTGTCTATTCAGGTAGGCATACGGCTTAACCTTAAGTTAGTTAGTTCGTTCGGGTTTAACGTCCACAGCACCGAGGTGATCATGGACGGCCCTGACGGGCGGGTGATGGGGGACAGGGAAATCTATTGTCTATGGAGTACGACCTGAACACTGATCAACTCAGGCGCACTCCAACTGTGCCACTTTGATTTACCAGGACCTTTCAACGGAAATGCTAATGAACAAATCCGTTTTTCCACCCTGGATCTTAACCTTAAATTGCAAACACGACACATGTACTAGAAGCCGCCTCCAAAATTTACTGGTAGCACCACTAGTACAGAGTGGATTGCACCCATAAAGCTTTATGAGGTGTTGCAGTGGAAGAAGACAGACTTATTTTGAATAGGCAACACCTAGGCAATTTTGTGGTACAATTATTTTTTACTTTGAACATAGGCGTCGCCCAAAACCAAGAAATGCACTCAATCAGATTAGCTCCAAGGGACGTAATTTTTCATTAAATTCTGAGATTGCTGTGCTAATGCCATGAAATTACAGGCTGGTAATATATATTATGTATATATTATACACCAGTAAAATAAATGACGATACTTTGGTCGTATATAAAGTACACCTCTAGCAGAGATGAGGAACCAGCCACCTGTATTCCCAAGAGTCAGACACTTAACCTGTCAATGGTCTCCGCAGACTAAAAACTAGAAGTGATTAAACAACCACCAGCTATAGCTGCATCCAACACTGTCAACCCGGATGCACTACAAGACAAGAAAGATGAACTATGATAGTTCAAGGGCGGTACCTGAATGAGACACTACGAATGTACATAATACGACATGCATTCTTTGCACACTTGTGTGTATTAACTCGCTTAATTGTACATGTATGTTATGTAAACACCGGTGCTGTTTGCGTTACTTTTGATTGCATGTGCATGCAAGTTAACCCCTTCGCTACACAACCCAACTGCAAGAGGTATAGATCTTCATGAGCCCCCGCAGTTGCGGGGATTCATCAGGATCTATGCCTCTTGCTGAAACCCCTTTGCATCCATGTGCTTTTTGGCAAGGGATCTCTGACGTTAAATTTACAACTGATTGTAAAGGCAAAGTCTGCGTCCGCATGTTGTGAAGGGGGTAATACGGATTGGGTACGATTTCTGTCAGTGAGAAGTAGCGAGGTCACAAGTGTGCACGAGCTTGACACAGTCACTACGTGAAAAGGACTCCCTTTACATTCAATAGTTGTGTCAAATTCGTGTAATCTTTTGACCCAATTCTTACATAAGAAAAGGCCTGTTACTGCAAATGAAAAGGGAATCTCTTACTGTAATTGGGCTTCCTTTTGTTTGGTACATCTGTCCCTTTAAACATTATTTTGGTGCTTTACGGTATTGGTACTATTGTATATATAACTGATCAACAAAAGAAACGCGAATTTTTCGCCATATCGCTTTTCTTCGTAAATATGCTTTAATCCGGGTTATTTGACCTCATTAAAATTTATTAGAAAATTTTATGAAGAGCGTGTTATGTTGTGTGCAAATTGAATGTTTAGTGTTAAAAATCGCACATCGATGACTTATGAAGTCATCAGTGATACTACCATCACAGGATATTGAAAGTGAAATGGGGAGCATCAGCAGAGGACACAGCTGAAAGCCAACCAATGTGCAGTGTCACTAGGGTCCGTGTGCACGAAAATCCGGCCTGTTTGGTGTTGACCTACTTTCCGTTTGTCAAAGGCACCTAAATAATCAAAATACCTACAAACATAAAACCCAAAAGTTCTTTATTTTTAGGTTATCGGCCCATATTTACATGATCAAATGCATATGGGTGTGTTCGATATCTCTATGTCAGTCACTGGAGCATAAAAATTGGTTTGAAAGTAATTCACATTAAATCAAATAAGATGTATTAAGAAAATGATGTGCACCGGAAATTCTGGTTCTCTAATGAATTTTTCCATATGGCTCACGTGTATCAACCGATCCACACATGTCTGACAAAAATTGTGTTTTTTGGGGTCAAAATATGGCTATTCTTACCTATTTCCTTATCTCTTGCGACCCTTGACCTTTCCGAGGGGTCATCCAAATTAGTATGCATAGATAGGTCTTACCATCGGGTATATCTCTGTAGCAAGTTTAGGTTAAAGTTGTGAATAGTATTTGCGAAAAACATTTTTTTTGGTAAAGATATGGTCATTGTGGACCTATTTCTTGCGCTCTTGTGACCCTCTACCTTTCTGAGGGATTAACCAAATTAGTGTGCATATAAAGGTCTTATCATCAGGTATCTGTTTACCAAGTTTGGGTTTGAAGTTGTGAATAGTATTTGAGAAAAAAGAAAATATGTCCCAAAATAGCTTTTTTATATATTTCCTGATCCGCTGCGACCTTGACCTATGTGAGAGGTCACTGAAATTGGTATGTTTAGAAAGGTCCTGCCACAATGTATCCTTGGCCCAAGTTTGAAGACTGTAGCATGAATAGTCTCCGAGAAAATGCCAACGTTAAAGTTTACCAGGGAGGACGGACGGACGACCACGGGCCCAGAACAAAGACTCACTTTTACTTCGCACGTGAGTTAAAAATGAAAACAGCAAAGCACGCAATAGGGTTGGGGGGGGGGGGGGAGTTAAATGTCACCCCGAGGAAAGGCGTGAGCTAATGAAAAGTTTTAAATATGCAGAAAACATCGTTACTAAAAGGTATCTCGAAAACATAAAAAGCAAGCATAGTTAATTTCTAATTTAGGAAAAACTAGGTCATATTCAGCCGCTTTTCTCCCAGTGATCGCGGTTTGCGATTATGAAATCTGTATTAATTCTACACCGCAGAACTCAGTCCGTAAAAAAAAACAAAAAACAATGAATACAAACTGGGTTCTGAGAGAGGCATCGATCCTCATGAGACCCCGCACTTGCGGGGGTTCATGAGGACATATGCCTCTTTCAGCTGCCGGAAAGCTCCTAACATATTCCTGGCAGTCAAAAGAGTTAAGAATCTCTCTGAATTCTCGTGCTGAACTCGGACTTTGTAGGATCGTAGGCACGGTGCCTTTTGGGTGGAGATAGTCCGATGACATGTCCACGGGCTGTGCTTTATCATAGCTGGCCGGAACGGAGCCTGTAGGGTGGAGATAGTCCACGGGGTGTGTACGACCACAGACGGGCGGAGCGGGTCCTGTAGGATGGATGTATTCTGGCTGTGGAGCGACTGGGTGAATGTAGCCATCAGCTGGGGCCTCTGGCAGATCAAACGAAGAACATAGAATTTTAAAGGAAAGGACAGCCAGTCGTATTTCTTGCTTGGAGACGCACGTTTTTGGGGTATTGTGAAAAAATTATACAGAGGACAGTTTTTCATGCACAAGAATGCTACACATATCAGTAAAAACCTCATTATTTCAACTTTCTAATGATATAAGTTTTATGTACCAAAATTAAAAAGAACTTACCGAAATAATTTTGGGCAATACACCAACAAATTATATCCAGACTTTTTTCCGCCATTTTGGATCGTAGAAACCGCTTGAAAAGACCTTTAGTTGCTCATGTAAATTCGAAAACAAAGCAAGCTGCTGTGGCTTTCAAATAAAAGGAAGTAACTTCTTATAGACGAATGGTTTCTAAATCGTATAACAGAAGTTGTTTCCATATTTACCATCATGGGGGAAAAAAAGTCGTCCGCGATTACATCGCGTAAGCAGGTTCAGTATTTAAGCCTCCAATAACAAACCATAACTAACCAATGGAATGAATCGTTTAGTTTGATTTAAAAAAAAAAATGTTTACGTATCTCCTCTCCCCTCCTCTCCTCCCCTATCACCCCCCCCCCCCCCGACCCCCTACTCTCCTCGCCCCCGCACACTTACACTCATACCCCGACCACACAGGTCAGCCATTGCACCCATAGCCTCCCTCTAACCCCAATCCCCGCTACTGGACGTATATTTGTTTCTAAAAATTATTTTAATGACGAGAGGCCACAACCGTGCAATGAACATGGATACAAACTAACCTCAGCAATAGGCATGGATACTCATGAGCCCTCGCAGTTGCGTGTCTCATAAGTATCTACGTCTCTTGCAGTTGGTTCGTGTTTATTGTGTTTTTTTGTTGTTGTTTTTTTTTTTGTTTTTGTTGTTTTTTTTTTGGGGAAGGGGGCAGTGAGGGGGTTGATTACTCCCCTAAACATGAAATTACTGAAAGCCTTCACAGGACATTAACTTAAAATAGCATTAGCTCAGTTTAGACAATGAAGCGATCTCGGCGTCTGACTTTCCTCTTTCAGCAAGTGTCACAGTTTATTTGGGCGGATCGTCGGGGTTCTTTCTCCCTCCCCCCCCCCCACGCCCCCCCTCCCCCCCCCTCCTCCGCTATGCTACCGGTTTCAGGCCACTTTACAGTTTTATATATGAGCGTTTAAAATTTCCAAAAATTCAAAAGCTGAGCTGGCCCTTCGCACCACGCGAATGTCCTGTGTTTGTCTTGTACTGTGTTTGTCTTCAGAGAAAATGCGTGTGTTTCACGTGAGCGTGCGTGTCGGGTTCAGTTCGCGGTGCTTTGAGTCGATTCGCAGAATTGGGTACAGCGCCTATAATTATAATGGCAGGTATTATGAAATAATAATAAATAATAATTACGGTATTTATAATGCGCTTATCTTATAATAATTATAACTCTAAGCGCGCACTCACAACTCGCACACGCATGCGCACGCTTTAGACAACGACTCACGTACCACAAATAGTGAAATACATTACGACAGTCTGCTTGGGGTGGGGGGTGTGGTGATATAGTGCTAGAACTGTTGAAAGAGGTGAGTTTTGAGGGCGTACTGAAAGGAGGAGAGGGAGTGTTTCTGACGGAGAGAGAGTGGGAGAGTGTTCCAGGTGGATGGTGGATTTTACTGAGAAGGAGCGGGGGCCGAAAGTACTGAGTTTGGTGCGGGGGATTTGGAGGCGGAGAGGGTCGGAGGCGGAGCGGAGGGAGCGGGAAGGAATGTAGGGGTGAAATAAGTTGGAGAGATAGGCAGCAGCGCAGTTGTTAAGGGATTTGTAGCAGAGAGACAGAATCTTGTATTGGATGCGTTGTGGGATTGGAAGCCAGTGAAGGAGTTTGAGCAGGGGAGTGATGTGGTCGGATTTTTTCTTTCTGAGGACGAGGCGGGCAGCATTGTTCTGGACGCGCTGGAGAGTGAAAGTGGTGGAGTGAGGGAGGCCGGAAAGGAAAGAGTTGCAGTGGTCGATGCGAGATACGATGAGAGAGACAGCAAGTTTGGTGGCAGCTTCGGTAATGAGGTATTTTCTGATCTGACTGATGCGGCGGAGGTGGAAATAGCATGCCTGGGCCGTGGCGGAGACGAAGCTGGTCATGGAAAGAGAGGAATCGAGGATAACGCCGAGGCTTTTGGCCGGGGCAGAGACGCAGATCGAGTTGAAGGTGGAGAGAGGGAGGGAGCTGGGAAAATTTCTGGCGTGTGCCTACCAGCATGGATTCCGTTTTGTCGTCGTTCAGTTTAAGCTTGTTTGCTGTCATCCAGTTTTCACGTCTTCGTAGCAGTCAGCCGTGCGAGTCAGTAGTGACTGAATGTTGTCGAGTTTGTCTTTGTCTAGTAGTTGTGAGTCCTCAGCGTAGAGGTGGTGGTGTATGTGGTGAGACTGGATGGTGTTTGACAGGGGAGAGGTGTAGAGTGTGAAAAGGACCGGGCCCAAGTCGGACCCTTGTGGAACTCCGCAAGAGAGCGTGACTGGGTTGGAAGAGACGCCGTCGATGGTGACGGACTGCTGTCTGTCGGAGAGGTAGGAGAGAAACCAGGAGTGAGCAGAGTCAGTGATGCCAAAGGAGTGGTGAAGGCGGTGGAGGAGGATAGAGTGGTCTATAGTGTCGAAGGCGGCAGAGAGATCGAGTAGCGTAAGATGGGAGATGCTGCCCTCATTATGATGATGACGATGATGCTGATGTTGCTGCTGCCTCTGCTGCTGCTGATGATGATTATTATTATTATTATTATCATCTCACGCTCGGAAGGTCAAATTAGCGTCCCACCCACCCATCATCATGTTCCTTGCGACATTTTGCAACTATTGGTCTGGTTCTCTATAAATCGCGCACGTCCTATTAAGTCCGCTGCCTTTCTCCACACATTTGCTAAGGTAGTAGATTTTGTTACTTACCAAGGGTTTTCTCCAAGTGAACAATTTCGTCATAGATGCTGGAAATGTGCGTTACGTCATCCAAGAAAGTGTTACTGATATTTTGGATCCCTGGGTTCCTGGGCTGACCGAGCCTGTCATACGGATTCTCCTGTGCTTCCGGTTGCTGTCGTCCGGTCAGACGGTTAGACGGTTGTTCGTACCGCGCATTTCCTCAAAGAATAAAAAGTTCACTTGTTATTAAGACAGTGCGTATTCGAAACACAAAATGGTGACTTACTAATTGAAAGGACAACTGATGTAAAGTGTCGTGACTTTCTGTTTGTCAACCCCTTCCCTGCCAGTGGACGTGTATCTTGTTTCTGAAATCTTTCTTCTGTCCCAAAGACAAAAGCCGCAACCGTCAAAGCATGGTACAAATTGGTCTTAGCAAGGGGCATAGATCCTCATGAGCCCCCGCAATCGCGCGGGCACATGAGGATCTATACCTCTTGTAGTTTGGTAGGTGTTCACCTATTCTCGGCAATCATGGAGTTAAAATATGCAAGGTTTTACTAATGTTATTTCTTTTTAAACATTTATAACGGTAACGCTTTGCATTTCGCATGTTTTCAGTATAACAAGGTGAAGACACGTATTGAGTTTAGCTTTTGGGGTTGCTTTTTGGGTTTAGGTCAGAGGAGAACTACCCCCAACAAAACTCCCCACCCCCACCCCCACCCGCCATCCCCCTTCCACCCACCCCCTTACAGGTAACAGACCCTCCCGTGGGGACACGCAAGGAACGCAATACACCAGTAGCAACACGCCTTTAGGCCCACTGCGGCCGTCGTGGGTCCGAGGACCTCTGCTTACTGGGTGGGAATCGGCCATTGATATTTCAAGAGTACCGCCAGATTAACCTGGCCGAGGTAAACATAGAGATTAAATTATGCCTGAACACAAAACAAATCACCAGTGCTCAGTTTGACTGATAAAATGCGAGCTATTTATCGGTCAACCTGAGTACGAGGCCAGACTTAATTTTATTTTATTTATTTATACGACTTTTTCTTATTTAAAGAAGAATGTTTTAACTTCAAACTAGTTTTTTTGAAACTCTTTCTTCACAGTGGGACAGTGCCACATTTGGATCGCCGTTACTTTACCCCCGCCTCAGCGGGCGATGGTTACGTTGCCGCGCAACGAAACAGTCGAAAGTGCGGCGGAGACCGCACAACCTTTAGCACCACAGGTGAACTAAGACAGCCTTGAAACACAAGGTCCGGAAAAGCGCCCGAGATATATAAAAGTCCGCACATTGTTTGGCATCCTGTCTCGGAAGACAATGGAGTATATGCGCTTGCTGGGTCAGTCACTGGAGTGACCTCTCCAGGGCGCAAGCCTGGGCGAAGTGTATGGAGATCCTGGGGTGCCCAGTCGTCAAGATCCCCCTCTCGGCCTCGCTGATGTATCCAAAGGAATGCAAAGCAGTACGTTTGGCACCAGTTTGGCTGCAGGAGCTGCCAGAACAGTGCGTGAATACAGGCAGCTGTCTGCCTTCGGGGCTCCACTCCTGATTTGAAGGGTTTACTCCCCCACATTTGGCCGTTGGATCCAACCTGATCTCCTCCGTCCTATAGCCGTTGGCTGTCAGAAACAGCTCATCCGCCTAGTGGTGCAATGTGAACACCACCCCCTCACGTGGTTTAGCCCACCAGCTGAGGTGGTTTGCCAGGGTGTGGCGCTTGGAGCCAGCACGTGAGAGATTAAGGAGATGGATGAGGACCAGTGATGCCCGTCCGTCCTATGTAGGACGCAGCTGCCGAACAGCAAAGGTGCTACCTCTATCCAGAGCCCCCTACACCCTCCGCACAGACACCTCGCAATACTGCAAACGTGTATTAACCCATTCACTGCCGAGATAAAGACAACACAATCGAACTGCAAGAGACATAGTTCCTCATGAACCCCCGCAGTAGCGGGGCTCATGAGGATCTATGCCTCTTGCTGAAACAAATTTGTATCCATGTATCTAGGAAGGGGTTTGGCGTTTGGTTGCTGAGTGAACACAGATTTCATGAACAGTGGCAGGGAAGGTGGGAAAGAATAAATGCGATGAGTCCGCACGTATAATATTGGCACGTTTTCAATATTTTATTCTAATTTTCATAATTTGTCATGCATTCTTTTTCGCCTAATAACAACGACGACAAAAATGATGATGATGAGGAGGAAAACACCACCCCCAGCTGTAGTGACGCCAATGAGTGCCACAAGCAGGCCGATTGGCGCCTCCGTAGTAACGTTAACAGCTGAAACATGCACATTAACTATATTTAATCCTTTCGTCGAAGATGCCCACATTAATTCATGATTTAAAACAATATATATTTTATATATTTTTATTTATTTATTTATTTATTTATTTAATTTTTTTTTGGGGGGAGGTGGGGGTGGGTGGTGAGGATGGGGGTGGGGGGGGGGGGATGTACATTCAGCGTCAAACAACAGCATCCGCGCAAAGGAGACGAAATAGAACGTAGTCTTTGAGATGGCACAACCCAAGTCCTTGGTTATTTAAAGAAATATATACCAAAGTAACATCGCATAAGTATTGTTTTGTTGCGATCATGTGCAAGAAATATACTATATAAAGTGGTAACTCATTCGAGACCTACCGACTATGGATACGCGGCGGGTCGCCGCGTATCCGAAGGCGGCACGTCTCGAATGAGTTAACCTCTTTGCTGCCAGTGATCACAAATTTCGCGCCTGAGGTGAGTGCATACGCCGACATTCGCGTAAGGAACACAACAGAAAATGGCGCCAAAATAGGGCGGAAAAACCGTGGTACTAACATGACACATTAATCCTCATCAGATAGGTGGCGTTTGCTTTGCCACAGCAGTAAATAGGTCAAATCAAATATGACTGATTAGGTCATGAAGTATATTGTATACCCTAGAAAACGCAGCAGACACTAAAGATTAAAAAACAAGTTAATCGTCTCACTACAGTCAATCTACAAGAGTGAAGTGAAGCCAAATTATTTTAATAGATATGCATCTTCGGATTAAAGTCGAGTTGGATTATAACAAGGTCGGATGTAACAAAAGTCGTATATAACATGTTTCTTTCCGAGGTCCCGACCAGACCTTTTCTAAACAATTACTTCGCTTACAACAAACGTCGGATATAACAACAGGAAAATTGGATCTCCGGGCGATTTGTGTTATGAGCCTGTGACAAAAGGTCGTTTGTACCAAAAGCAACAAAGAAGCACAAATGTGTAAAGTAACAACCAACAGAGATGTGTTTAAAATAGGCTTATGTTAGGCAGTGGTTAGTTTCGATGTATCTGGTATGTGGGAATGTGAAATTAATTAATGTGAATGCAGAAACAGATGATTTTCAGCAGCGAATGATTAAATCTTGACCTTTCTAAAAACGTTGTTCTTACGGTTGACACACGGGTGTAAATATGATCACATTAAGCCAAATTTTCGTTTTTAATTATTCTCTTTCAAAATAAATTACTTGTATAACCTGTTCTCACAGGTGGACGTATGAAGAGTATTTTATTCCTTTTGAAATTAAGTTTTCTGTAACAATCAGTGTTGGTTGTTAAGGACATACTCAGTCAATTTAAATCACAAAAAGACAGTTCTTTGCGTGATTACCACATTTTACAAAAAAAAAATGTTCTTCAGTCATCTGTATTTTGGGCATCTCATCTAAGGACAATGACTGAAGAACTTTTTCCTGTCAGTTAGTAGAGAAAGATATTGTTGTCACACTGGACATACTATTGAAGAAGAAAAATTAAAATCATACAGATTAGTCCATTTTGGCGAAAATGAAACTCTGCGAGAAATGTGTTCCAACAACAATGTCTTCGTAGCGGAATCACACAACGAACTAATTGTCTGTTGTAGTGCGGTTTCCTTGACCCAAAATTATGTCGGTTGTTACGCGCACGTTTTGTCACAGGCTCATGTATTCTGAGTTTACTGTAATATACATTTCAAATAACAAACCCTGACCTGTGACACTTAAAATTCTGCTTGCACTGAGGGCATACCACTCGCTTCTTTTCCGCTCTGCCGTACAAACGCATCTTGCTCCGTTGTCCTTGGACTGTAGGGGGCTAATTGTCAGGATACTCTGTACCTCTGTGTCACCGCGGACATCTGACACGCTGTGCTGGTACCCTGGGCAGGAGACGATGACTGACGTCACGAGCGGTTTTCCGTTACGGACTAGACACGTCATTGAGAGCGAGTCACCCGCTTTCGACGCCTCACCAGTTTTGTAGCGGTTGATCGTTGGTGGCGCAAAGGGTGGTTCTGGTGATAAAAAATTCACTGTGCAACAGCATAGTTGACAACGTGTCATTAATTGTCAGTAGACGTAGTAATAGTAGTAGGCCCAGTAGTGCTATTATTCCGACTGTATAGTAGTAGTATTGTGACGAGCAAAAGAAGTGCGATATTATTCGGATCATTGGAGTATTCGAATTATCTGGCATTTGTTTTGCTAGTCAGTATAGAAGAATTAGTGCTGTTGTAGCATCAATAATGAGAATAATGAGATATTCTAATGAGTAATGAGTAATGAGATATTATGCAGCTGCGTGGGGGTTTTCCTACGAAAAGTAAATTACGGTTCTAGAGACTAACTGACTATGGTATTTCAAAAATGGTGTCAGAATTCATTTACCATAAACGCCAAGAACTTCTTGCACTACACTTGAACTATCATAGTTGATCGTCATCTTAACTCCTTCCCTGCCACTGTACGTACATTGTATTTCTGAAATCTTTGTCCATTAAACGACAAAAAACAACAACAAACACACAGCCTTCCAAGGAACATGGATATAAATTGGTCTCAGCAAGAGACATAGATCCTTACTGAGCCCACGCTACTACGGAGGCTCATAGGATCTGTGTCTCTTGCAGTCTGATCGTGTTCACCTGGTTAAAGTACAGTCAGGGCTCAATAGACAAATTAGAATTAGGAACTCAGTTGTCACAATTGCGCAGTGGATTAAAGGCCCGGTCAAACATATTTGTCCGGGCGATTAATCCACTAGTGTCGTCAAAAACATGTACAGGTTTGACCTACTCCTTATCGTCTATTAGTTATTAGAAAACAAACAAACAAACAAACAAATAAACAAACAAGACTAAAATGACCGGGACAGTTTCCAATGGCGAGAAAGACTGACAGTAAATCTAACTGTGTGCTGGTCTGTGATTTTGTACCTGAGGACTGAACAAATTGTTAATAATAGGAGTTGTAGACTTATTATTTCTCTCTCCGTTGGTGTGTATTTACCACAGATATATGCACGTTATTTCATCAAGCCTGCCCTGATCATATTGCAGGAAGTCAACTGACAGCTGAAGACTTCAGGTCCAAATCACGCTGGACCCCGAAGGCAAAACCAATGCTACCAACGACCAGGGCTCACAACTACAGGCCGCTACACGTGTCCACAAAGGGGAAAGCAGCAGGGACTCATTCGCCAGCAGCGCGTCCAACAGCAGGATGCATTTCAAGAAGTGTTTATCGTCCAGGTAATAGTCAAACATCTCAACCGTCGTGATCAGCGACTTCTCCAGTGTCCCCGAGCTCAGCCAGTGAGTCTTATTTACACAGTCAGTGACTTCTCAAGTGTCCCCATCTCAGCCAGTGAAATTTCTTCACACAGTCAGTGACTTCTCAAGTATCTCCTAGCTCAGCCAGTGATACTTCTTTACACAGTCAGTGATTTTTCAAGTGTCCCCGAGCTTTTCGTTCGTTCGTTTAGAAAGGGATGGGGACTTCCAGTTCTCGCTGATTTCGTCCGGGGGGGGGGGGGGGGGGGGGGGAAGGGGAGGGGGGGGGGCAGGGGGGGGGGTCATCTCACTGTCTGTCTGTCGCTCAGTCGCGCAGCGGCTGGTGGTGTTGCCGGGGACGGGTGGTTGGTGGTGGAGGAGGCGGGTGGTAGGCCGGGGGACCGCTTCAGTGCCAGGCTGGGGGGAGGTGGTATGCCAGCCAATCTAGCATATCTTGTAGAAGTGGTGGCGGAGGTGTTGGTGGCCGGAGGAACCGTCGCTGGCTGTGGTAGGGCCTGGGGAGTTGGGGGTGGCGGTGGTGGTGGCCAGTCAGTGGAGCCTGGGCTTGGGGGTCGGGCGATGGGTTGGACGGGGTGGGTGGCGGTGTTGGGGTGGAAAGGCGAAGGTGGGGTGGCGGCGTGGGGAGTAGTGCCGGGCGTCGGTTCTGGAAGCGCTTGGGTGGTCGATGGTGCTGCCGTTGGCCGGTGGTTGGTTTGTTGGGTGGTGGGCGTGGGGTGGTGTCGGCCTCTTGCTGTGCCGGGTCGGTCGCTGTGCTCTTTGTCTCGCTGGTCGGGACTGGGGGTGCCTCTGTGCCGGTTTCTTGGGTGGGCGGGGCGGTGTTGCCGCAACCTCTATGTTTGGTGGTGGTGGGTATGGTGCCGGTCTTCTTCGTCGCTGTCAGTGGGGCGGCTGTTGTCCCTAATGATCGTTGGTCGGGCGCTGCTTGACTTTCGCTGTCTTTCATCTTGATTGTGGCTTGGCTGGCCGTGTTTTCCGTCGTTTGTGGGGTTGAGGTCTTCGAGTGCTCCTGTGTGAACCAGCCACCGGGCGGTGACCTGTGCTCGGTAGTAGGTATCTCCGTCGATCGTTAGTATCGCCGGAATGGCGTCCTGAAGTAGGAGCACCAGGTCATCAAAATCCATTCCCAGAAACCGAGTCTCCTTCTCCTCCGTCGATACCGGCCGTTCCCGAGTTAGTGATTCGGGAATGGTGACCGGCGGTCGGGAGGGCGGGAAGTCCGGTTCCGACGACGGCTCTGTCGAGTCCTCGGGCTTCTCTTCTTCTGGGGGTGGTGAATGGGGCCTAGCGAGTGCCGCTTCTTACTCTTTGTGGTAGACTTGCGCTGTTGTAGCGGAGCTTGGAGGGCTAAAGTTTCTTAGGAGAAGGGCGTCGAGGTTTGGGGACATTCCTCTCGGTGGTGTAGGTATCGGGTACCTACGTAGAGTTTCTTGCAGATCGTAATCTGCTGCGGGCGCCCGGGGTGTCTCCGGCTGCGCCGTTGGGGAAGGAATAATCGGTGGCGACATCGGTCGATGTTGCCGTCTGGTCTCTTTTGGCTGCCTCGGCGTGTTTTGAGGCTGTAGTTGTGGATGGTGGATCATGTACTCGTCGGCCTGTTGTTGGTTAGTTTAGCGACGGTTTCTGTTCGCCCTTAGAAGGGCGGCGTTCTGCTTCTTGCTAGCCATGTGCGCCGAGCGGTTGACCGTACTGGAGCGGTGAGGCGTGAAGCTGGCTTGCTTGCTTGCTTGTATTTGTCTTGCTTGCTGGGCGAAGAGCAAAGAGCGGAGGATCGTCCTCTTCGTCTGACTGATGATGATGATGATGATGTCCTTGAGCTCAGCCAGTGAGACTTCTTCACACAGTCAGTGACTTCTTAAGTGTCCCCGAGCTCAGCCAGTGGGACGTCTTCACACAGTCAGTGACTTCTCAAATGTCCCCGAGCTCAGCCAGTGAGACGTCTTCACACAGTCAGTCACTTCTCAAGTGTCCCCGAGCTCAGCCAGTGAGAATTCTTCACACAGTCAGACCATTGCAGGGAAAAAAACATTGACAGGCTTGTAAGGCTGAAACAAATCAAACGGAATCGACAGTTGAGTGACGAACCAAAACAAGCAGCTACAAGAGCGCTAAAGGATATGAAATCTATTTAACTCGTTGACGAAGAAATCGACAGTGTGCGACTTGAGTAGCCGCGTATGTGGATGCAGCACGTCTCGAATGAGTTAAACTTTTGTATAAGCTCAGAAAGTTGGAACCTGAGCTTGTGGTGCCCATTTCGGGAATGCAAAGTGTCATTTTCGATGTTCCAATACCAAGAGTGCAAACAGAGTGAGAATAAAGGGACCATCATTGTTTTGAACACGGAGATGCATATCAACGTCATGTCTTCCATGACAAGGACTGTTTGCATGTCATCTTTGTGTCCTGGCTGCATTTATTATGTTAAATAAGTGATTAAAACAATATAGTCAAGACCAAAAAGGTGACTGCCAAGCGTGTAATATGCCGAGAAAAACCCAACGGAGACAGAAACACGCTTTGTGTTGTAACTTCCTTTCTAAGCGTGTTTCTTTTCTCCGTTTGTTTCTTCTCTAAATAAGTGATAGTCACCCCCTACCGCTACCCCATGCCTTCTCAGCCTGTGCTGAATGTCACCTTTTACAATCTTAGTAACCCTACAACAAGGGTAAAATGAATGTGCTGCAGTGTATGTAAATTGTACGGTGCAGTTTCAACTCACAGGATACTATTAAAGCAAATGTAAGTGTTGGGCTGCCTTAACATATTTAGCCTCGGATCCCTACAGCAGGAGATAGATTGACCATGATAATTCAAGGTTAGCGCCAGATTAGCTTGGCGCCTGAAGGCGCCAAGCTAATCTGGCACTACCCTTGAATTATCATGGTCAAGCCATCTCCTGCAACTGGTACATAGTCGTTAGGCAACACCTTCAAATTTGAAAAATGGGACCTTGGGGCTGAAAGTGTTAAAGCAAATGTAAGTGTCGTGCTGCTGCCTTACACGTATGTTGTTGGTGGAAATCATACCTTGCGAAAATGTACAGTAAAGATGCTTTTGTCAATAGTCATCTTTTGTTTGTAAGAACAAGTCCAGTATATGATTGAGATTTTTTCCTGTTTGGCTCACGTGAGAAGCACAAGTGAGGCTATGTTAGGGCAGAATGCACAGATTTGATATGTAATGAAAGTCTGTTGCCACCGATTCCATCGCAGCGGTTTAAGCTGCTCAGGGCGGCAGGTGAAATTTAATTGACACAAAACCCACAAGGACCTCCTCCACATGAGGTGTGTTGCACGAAGGGCCCTGTGGCATAGATACGACGGATAGTGAAACTGAAGGTCTAGACTTGTCTGAGGTGGACGTTGTTCACTGTTGAGATACAGGGTGCCCGCAAGACACTCCACCCTACATCTGTATGCCAGTTTAATCGGAACGTGCGACTTCAAACATTACACATCAGCGAGTATTTAACCCGTTCAGTGACTAGAAAATATACACACCACCCAACTGCAAAATGTATAGATCCTCATGAACCCCCGCATTTGCGGGGACTCATGAGTATCTATACCTCTTGCTGACACCAATTTGAATCCACGTGTCAAAGACAGCTAGGGCTTTTGGTGTTGAATCAACGAGGAGTGCAGAAACACAATCTGTCAGCTGGCACTGAATGGGTTTAACCCTCCCCGTACGACATGTTGAAACTTAGATGGGGTACATCATGGGTCTTCAGAGACCCGTGGTTCTCAAATAGTCATTTCACTAGATATACCTTGCTGTCCATCGTGGGTCTCCAGTGACCAATGGTTTTCACAGAGTCGTTTTCCTAAATATACTTTGGTGTACGGTGTGGGTCTCTAGTGACCCTCAATTTGTATGACTGCTTCAGTAGATCGTACAACTTTCATGGTTATTTATTTCTTTATTTAGCAACACAACAAAGTCAAAATTGAGGGGGTGGAAGAAAAACCTGTATTTAACAAAGTCCTAAACGCTTGTTGAAGTAATTCAAAAATTGACGGAATTATTTGCATGTATGTGCAAGTGTGGGGATTGTTTACCCAGGGTGTACGGGAAAGGTTAGTCACTTTGCGAAAAGGAGAGGTTGTCTGTAGTGATTACTTTTGCAAGTGCTACCTCCCTGCCTGCGTCAGAGGTTAGGGATACACGCCTTTCAATTTGTGGCCAGTCAGGCGATGTGTGTTCAACAGGTATGGCGGTACTGAAAAGAAAAGCGACGCACCGCGCCCAATGTACAAATATCGCTTCCCTGGATTACTGAAAACACGATTTCCACCCCCCTCCCCCCTCCCCCGTCCCCTCCCACACCCCCCTTCATGTCATAAACACAAACGTAAATTTAGGAGTCGGCAAGACTCACAACTTCCGTCGGTCCCCAAAGCCTGCAGATGAAGATGTGTGTCAGGATGACAATATTCCGTTTGTCTGTTGTGTGTGGCAATTAAGGGATATAGCTTTCACCTCCCGTGCCAACTGCAGCAAAGGAATATCTTTTACTTTGGCTCATGTTTTGTGCTTTATTATCTTTGAGCCTGAAAAGTTGCCACTACTACCCTTCAGCCGTCATGGCCAGTATATTTCCGCGGTATACTAGGATGTCCCAGAAAGCTTAGCGTGGTTAGACTATGAGATATGGTGTAGGGATGCTATCTATGTAAAAGTGGTGTTGAAAGGTTATTTATGGGCCTGATATACAAATTTAGCAATGTCCTACTTTCTTTTCCGCTTCCCGTTGTCCTTCAGAGCAGCCTTCACCCATTTAGCTTCAACACTCTGATGCAGGAGATGGATCGATCATGATAATTCAAGGGTAGTGCCAGATGAGCTTGGCGCCTAAAGGCGCCAATCTCACCTGGCACTACCCTTGAATTATCATGATCGACCCATGATCCATCTCCCGCAACTGGTACATAGTCGTTGGATAACACCTCGTCCGAAGTCTGGGAAATGCGGCCTTGCGGTTAAATGGGTTAAGAAGACAGATCCTTTAAGAATCCACGCATTAGGCCAACTACCCAGTGAGCAAAATTTAATAGTCCCCAGGACCGATGTTTACCCGAGGACCTTGTTGCACACACTTGGCAGTTGTCGTTTGCAGGAGATAGGACACGTAACACTATGTCAATGTTATGAAAGGCGGTAGCGAATCGAGAGAGGCAGCCCGTGTGGACACAAGTATGAGTGTGACACGTACGTAAACGCGACCGCAACAGGCTCACAAATCACGCCTTGGCCCGAGAGCCATTGGCACACTTGGCAGTTGGCGATTGTGGAAGACAGGACATATGAGTCACACTGGTTGTCTCTCTCGATTCGTTACAGCCTGTCGGCGGTAGCGTGTCGAAGAAGATAACCAGTGTTGAGATAAGTATGCTTATTGCTTTTGATACGAAAGCACCGAATATCAACATAAATAATTAAATAAATTAATTAATAAAAGCTCGGGCACGGTGGTTTGAAAGACAGGACTTCGTGTTGTCTTGTAATCTTTTGAAAGTATCCGCACTGGTTGCCAATTTTGTTTGAACGACACGAGTTACCAATATTGTCTAGCCATAATTAAGACCTGCTTGCCCTTTTTACTCTTCCTGTTACAATCCATGTGAGTACAGGCACACGCAACAGGTCTTCTACTGTCCCTTGTGCACATCGGTGAAACTCTCCTACCAACAAGGGAGAAGAAAAGCAGAAACGACATTCAGTTTACTACATTCAAACTTCATTTACATTAAGCATTATTGTAAGACATACTAGGAACATTTATACAACCCCATTACTATTACACAAGATATTGAAAACTCTTAGCGATTTCTTGCCCGGAGCAGGTTCTTTTACCCCTTTTCATTCAGATACATTACAGTTTGAAATTAATTTGATTGACAGTTCCAGGGTGGTGTCAGAATAGCTTGGCGCCTGAGGCCTCAGTCGCCAAGCTATTCTGACACCACCCTTGAACTAAAATATGATGTAATGGGTTAAAGGAGTGACTATAATTATGTTTGCAGTCATGGGGGTGTACATTATCTTAGGTGGTCAACATTTCAGATAGATACTTTAATTTAATGATCTCTCCGTCTGTCTGTCTGTCTGTCTGTCTGTCTGTCTGTCTGTCTGTCTGTCTGTCTGTCTGTCTCTCTCTCTCTCTCTCTCTCTCTCTCTCTCTCTCTCTCTCTCTCTCTCTCTCTCTCTCTGTTCAAGATTAATGTTTTCATGAAGGTAACGTCAGATATGTGATACCTCAAGGATCTTTTCTGGGATCTTTGTTGTTCGTGCTATTTATAAACCAACTCTTCTTATGTGTTAATAACGACGATGTTGTGTGCGACCTTTTTGTCGATGACACAAGCGGTCATGCCTCTGGCAAAGAAACATCCGAAATAAGCCGCTGTTTTCAAGAAAGTTTAAACATAGTCTCCGAGTGGTGTAGTAATAATCATATGGTTCAACATCTAGCAAAAAAACAAAAGTATGCTAGTCTCTACAGGACAGAAACATTAGCATCCAGCTTTACAACTCTATTTGGAGAATGAAGAAACCGAGCAACTTAATGAGTGTAAATATTTATTTGAGTATGAGTAGACCAACAACTTAGCTGGAAATCTCACATTACTATGATATGTAAAACTGTTTTGGAAAATATTTTCTTACTTTCACTGCTTTTAGACTACATCTCGTTTGGGATGGATGTAGCGGCGTGCACAAGATTAGACCGAACTCTTTGCACAAAAGGGCTATACACATGATTGAACAAGGACCCATTTCAACATTAGACAAAATTAAAAAAAAAAAAAACATCCTTGGCATGCGCCAACAATTAAATTCCAATAAGTCCAGGTTTTTTTTTTTTTTTGCACAAGATCCTACACGAACACACTGCTGCTCGGCACTTATCTTCGAAGAGTCGCAACATAAGCGTGCGGGGACCTCGAGGAACAGTGTTCTGCATGCATTCCTCTACCCCGTATTGATCTGGTTAAACCAGTCTGTCCTTTTCAGGATATCTTACTTACCCCGTTCAGTGCCAGCTGACGCGGACAGTGTTTCTGCGATCTTCGTTAATTCAACACCCAAAAATCTCTAGCTGTCCAAGGGACATAGATTCAATGTGGTGTCAGCAAGAGGCATAGATCCTCATGAGCCCCCGCAATTGCGGGGCTCATAAGGATCTATACATCTTGATTGTTGGGTGGTATTCAAATTATCTCGGTGCTGAATGGGTTAAATTGTGTCATGTACTGATTTTTATTCATGTGTGACAAAATGCTGCCATCGTAGATTAACAGGCGGGAAGTCGCAGTAAGGGTACCTTTCATTTATTAAGCAAACCCTAAGAAAGACAAATCAATATATATAAGTAAACATCAGAAATACATATTCTCCACATAAATATAGCTGATATAAAGAAATGGCAACTCGAGGTGCCATTTATTGGTTATGTAGAGCTAGACATTACAGTGATGAATAGAACTTTACCTAATATGGCATTATTAGTGGTTAGAGATCATCAGGGTGTCATGGCCGAGAGGAAGAAGAAGGTACCCGGTGTGCTCGGTTCCAACATATTGAGACACCTGCAGACTGTCGAGGGAAGTAGCCATCCGGACTCGACTCTATGGCAAGGCGTAAGTGCCATGTATGAAGAGAACGCCATTTCCGTGTCAAGCGACAGTTACGTGAAACCACTGGGGAGACGGCCTGTTCAGATCCCAGCACGCAACATGAAAATAATCTCATGCACAACCAAGCCAGCTGCACCGGGTACTACGCGATACATTCTAGTCGAGCCATCGGACAAGCTGTACCTTCCGGCCGGAATCGGAGTTGGGAGATGCCTCTCTCGACTCAGCGGTAAAGGGGTCGTACCAGTTCAGGTCGCTAATGTCAGTGACAGAGACATCTACCTGAAACCCCACGTCTCTACAGCATGTGCAGCGGAAGCCGACACTCCGCACCAGTACAGCGTGACTGTAACACAGGAAGAAATCCTCATCGAGGAAGCCACAGTACTGCCATCGCACGATGCACGTAGAGACAGCATGTCTGAAGTATCTGTCCGAGACATCACCCAGGAGCACACTCCTCCACAGTTATGAGCATGTTTTTAGCAGAGGCGAGGATGACCTCTGCCGTCAAGGTCCCACACCGCAGGATCCCACCCCAGTACTGGGCTGAAGTGATGGACTATCTGCAGTCTGCTTTGAAACAGGGCATCATTCGCGAGTCATGCAGCCCTTATGCCTCACAATGCTTCACTGCGAAAAAGAAAAATGGCAAGATCCGCTTTTGCGTCGATTATAGGGGATTGAATGCTAAGACACACAAAGAAACCTACCCTTTGCCCAGAATCGAGGAGGCCCTGGATGTGCTGAAAGGATCTAAATACTTCTGCAGCCTGGATCTAGCTCATGGCTTTAACCAGATTCCAGTGGTTCAAAACGATATAGAAAAACAGCTTTTCGGGTCGGCACTGGAGGTCTCTACGAATACACCAGAATGGCCTTTGGGCTTTGTGATGCCCCGGCAACATTCATGAGGGTAATGGACAAGAGTTTTGGTGATCAGAACTTCCAGACCCTACTCATTTACGTGGACGACATCCTGGTATTTGGGAAAAGCTTCGACGAGACCCTGGAAAGACTGGGAATGGTGCTATCAAGGCTCTCAAACTTCAACTTAAAGGCACAGCCCAACAAATGTCACTTGTTTTTCAGCCGTCTGCGTTATCTTGGTCACGTGGTTACACCTGAGTGAATACTACCCGACCCAGATAAAAGTCTCCGCAGTGGCAGATTGGCAGCTGCCCACGAGCGAGAAGGACTTACGGCTTTACCTTGAGCTGACCTCGTATTACCGCCGATTCATACCTGGCTTCGCTCAGATCGCAGCCTCTTTGCACGCTTTGCTATATAAAAACCATGCTCGGGACGCAGCAAACGTTTGAGCGGATGGAACGAGCAATGTACTCGAGCATTCTAGACCATAAAGCAGAAGCTAACAACAGCTTCAGTCCTCGGCTATCCAGATTTTACTCTGCCCTACATCTTTGAGATCGACGCCAGCTTCCAAGGCCTTGGAGCTGTTTTATCGCAAGAACAGGCCGGAAAGCGAGTTGTTATTGGCTACGCCAGCAGGGGACTAAGGGAAAAGGTACAGCAGCATGAAGTTTGAATTGCTTGCGCTCCGCTGGGCAGTCACCGAGAAATTCAGAGATCTTCTGCATTGCAGTACCTTCACGGTCTATACTGATAGCAATCCTCTCAGCTACATCCAGACATCCGCCAAGCTAGGTGCGGCAGAGACTCGCTGGGCCGCAGAACTGGCCAACTTTAACAACTTCACAGTGAAATACCGCTCTAGGCGATCTAATGGAAACGCGGACGCACTCAGCAGAAGGGAGGTCCATGTCGAGCAATTGATGGCAGAATGCGACGAGCCTCAAGCTGCAGCCACCGCCGTACCATCTGAAACTAGAACAGCCATCGTAAACCTCACCTCAGAGTTTGTTCTGCACGAAATCCAAGTCAGGCCAACAAACCAAGGGGAATTACTCAGCGCTGGACAACAGTTAGATCCCCTGCCCCCGCCTATCAGGCACCCAATCGCCAGCCCACAGAGAAATACGCAGGTATAGAATAAGACGATCATTTGCATCTTCAAAAAAGATGCATCAGGTCTCTTATATAACCCATGTCTTTCTCCGGAACTTAGGAAGTAGTCTAACTGTTGTCCAGCGCTGAGTAATTCCCCTTGGTTTGTTGTACAATTCTGCCAGCGCTAGCCTCACCTATCTGGTTTGTGAGTAAGTCAGGCCAACGCATACTTCTGCTCCTTACTCCCTACCAGCAGCTGACCTGCCCAGGTTGCAACAGCATGATCCCACATTGAAAAAGGTCTGGCAGCTCTACAGAATTGGTCACAAACCCACCAAACGACAAGCAGCTAGGGAAAACTCCAACGTGCGGAAAATAGTCCGCTGTTGGAACCAGCTGAGGGACTCGAACGGAACCCTTTATAGGGTGGCGCAGGACAACGGTATAGACGTACTCCAGGTCCTCCTTCCTTCGTTCTGAAAGCAGTCCACGATGACGCCGGGCACCCAGCAGCGGAGAAGACTTGCAAGCTTGCCCAGGGCAGGTGTTTTTCGCCAGGCATGATGGTAATGGACAAGAGTACACAAATGTTTGTGAAAGATGTTTCTTTGCAAAGGAAGGGAGTAGAGTCCACACCACCATGGGAACGCTCACCGCCACCCATCCCCTAGAAATCCTCGCAATGGATTTCACCCTTCTCGAACGTTCAACCAGTGGCCTGGAGAACGTGTTGGTACTAACCGATGTCTTCACGAAATTTACTCAAGCAGTCCCTTGCAAAGACCAAACAGCACAGAGTGTAGCGAAAGCCCTGGTAAACAGCTGGTTTCTCAAGTATGGCATACCCAAACGCCTGCACAGCGACCAAGGGAGGAATTTTGAGGGCGATGTCATAAAGGAACTCTGCAAGCTGTATGGAATCTACAAGAGTCGCACCACACCATTTCACCCAAGCGGAAATGGCCAATGTGAGCGCTTCAATAGAACCATGCGCGGACCGACTGCGAACACTCCCCGAAAGAGCGAAACGAAGATGGCCGGAACATTTGCCAGAGCTGGTCTTCTTCTATAATGCAACAGTTCACTCAACAACTCACCCCATACTTCCTGTTTTTTGGCCGAGACCCTTACCTGCCCATCGACAGCATTCTTGGAATTCCCGCATCTGGTGATGGAGTTTTGACGGATTCTCCCGTTAGAGTTGATGACTGGCTCGCGGAGCACCAGAAGCGTCTCCAGCAAGCCCACAAACTGGCACAGCAGCTAACGGATAGAGAGGTCTCAAGGCGACAGGAAGCTGCGGCCTCAAAGGTTAATGATGACGGCATTGCAGAGGGGACGACTGTTTACGCTCGCAATCGTCAGGTCAGAGGTCGAAACAAGATCCAGGACACATGGAATAGTGAACCGTACATAATGTTCCGCTGGCCAGATTCACAAGGAAACACTTACATGGTGCACTCTGCGGGCGGTGGCGGATCTGTTAGGACACTACATCGTACCGAACTACTCGTACCGCGATCGCCAGTGCAGCAAAGCCGCTGTGATACAGACCCGAGCTCAGGTGAGGACAGAAGGCAGAGGGGAAAAGCCATTAGCCATTCCGGAATCGTTTGGGTTGGATGTGACTCCAGACCAGTTGAAGAAGTGGCAAGAGGAGGATGAGACCTTAGCTAAAGCTAGAAACTGTGCTAAGCAGGGAACCGTCTTGAATTCGGGTCGAGATTCAGTTACGTTCCGCGTCAAAAAGGGAGTGTTGTACAGAGTCTATCTGCGAGAGGGGGCGGAGCTATCGCAATTAGTGGTGCCACATCAACTTAGGGGGGAGGTATTACGGCTAGCGCCCGATCCTCCAATGGCAGGGCATTTAGGAGGGAAACGGACCAAGGAGAGGATCTGGGGTACTTTTTATTGGCCCGGTATGTGTGCCGAGGTTAGGAGATTATGTGAGTCTTGTCCGGAATGTCAGAAGACAGTACCGAGAGGTAGGGTGTCGAAAGTCCCTATGCAACAGATTCCTCTAGTAGAAGAACCGTTTCAGAGGGTCGCGGTGGACATCGTAGGTCCGATATCGCCCAAGTCGGATAGAGGGAATCAGTACATCCTTGTAGTAGTGGATTACGCCACCAGATACCCCGAAGCTGCACCTCTTAAAGGCATCGAAGCAGAGCGTGTTGCTGAAGCGTTGTGGGAAATCTGGACAAGGATGGGAGTGCCTAGGTAAGTTTTGACTGATCAGGGTGCGCAGTTCATGTTTAGCGTCATGAGTGAGGTCAATAGGCTGTTAGCCGTTAAGGGGAAGTGTACTACACCCTATCATCCCTAGTGTAACGGGCTGGTGGAAAGGTTTAATGGGACGCTGATATCCAAGCTCAGAAAACTCACCAACAAACAGCCGAGGTCATGGGATAGGTACATTCCTGCGTTGCTGTTCGCCTACAGGGAAGTTCCGCAAGAGAATACCGGGTTTTCACCGTTCGAGCTGTTGAACGGGAAGACAGTACGGGGTCCCATGGCCATTCTGAGGGAGTTGTGGACGAAGGAGTTCGAGGGTGAAGAGGTCAAGATTAGCAACCAGTATGTAGTTGACCTAAGGAGCAGGATAGAGGAGACCCGTAAGATAGCCAAAGAGAACCTAAAAAAAGCTAACGCTAAGCAGAAACATCATTTTGACAGGAAAGCAAAACGCCGTCAGTTTCGAGTAGGAGACAAGGTGTTGCTTCTGCTACCCACCAAGCACAACAAGTTAGAAATGAGTTGGCGAAGTCCGTATGAAGTAGTAGGGCGATAGGGGGAGTGTGATTACCAAGTAAAGGTAGGGAGGAAAACCAAGTTACTCCATGCTAATCTGTTAAAACTCTTCCACGAGAAAGTCGGCGTAGCTACCGTTGTAGTCGTAGAAGGTGAAAAGCAGGAGGAGCTGTCCGTTGTTGACTTAGATTTTGAGTGTCCAGACGTACACCGGACGGTAGGGGCTGCGTTGGGCAGTATGCAGACATTTTTACCGACTTACTGTTGCGCACCGCGTTAGGCGAGTGCGAGGTAAGGCTGGAAGATTTCTTTCATCGTAGTTATTTTGAGATGACAGACCAGTACGTACACGCTGATATTTTAAGTAGGAATGTCGAGTCGTGATAGTATAAAGGAACAAAAACTGATAGTTTTGTCTTAGGGGGGAGGTGTGTCACGACACGGGCTTTTTTCGTCTATTTTTGTAGAAGAGTAAGTTTAGAGGGGTGACAAGGTTTAGCTAGTCACCGGGTAGCGATAGCATATGTGTCTAGTATTTGGCGTGTGCACGAGTATTTGCTGCCGTGTGGGAGTTCGGAGGTCGGCGTAAAGCACGTGGCCGCCCGATCTGAACTCCATCGAGTGGTTATTGTTTCACGTGTTTTTCCATCACGTGATGTAGTGAGCGCTTTTTGCCAACCTAAAGTTATCCAAATTGATCGTCGTCGCATTTCCACCAGCGAACGAGTCGGTCGCTTTTGCCAACAGTCTCCTGGGGTGGTTTTTCAGGCGAGGTTCGCCATTTGCTGGAGGCCACAAGCAGCTGTGTCGGTCCTGTGTATCGGCCCTGCGATACGGTTTCTGGTCGTCCCGGAGCCGTTGTCCGAGGAAGGAGAGGGAAAGAAGAGAGAGCTGCGACGACTTAACCCCTGGCTTGTCTTGTCTTGTTTGTCTTCGTCCTAGCTGAGACGTCTTCACGGATGAACCTACATTCAATATTCTGTTGCGCTTTTTTTTAACAAGAAGCGCAGACACGTCCTGAGAAAGTCTTGTTGGTGTCAGGACGTTAAGCAATGTACAGCCAACCAACAAATCCATCCCTGAACTATCTTAGTCAATAGGCTGCCTGCTGAATTGTGTTCCAGCTGAAGGTTAAAGTCTTGAATATTATTACAAAATCCCAAGTATGAACACCGCAACAATTCTTTAGTGGCCATTTGCTCGGGGGGGGGGGGGGGGGGGGTTGTTTGTTTGCTTGTTCTGTGTCATTATGTTGGCTAGTGTGTATTGGGGGGGGGGGGGAGGTGTAGAATAGAGAATAGAATGTAGAAGTGAATGCCATCTGTCATATGTTGTGGGTTCTAGCGTAGTTTGCGGCGGATTAGTTATTGGGATTTAACGCCGAACAGGCGACTAGGGCCATTTCACTATTTAGCGTAGGAATGTAAATATCGGAAGTGAGTCATGCGGCGACATGTAAATATGTATTCTGCTGAGGTTGAATTCATTGTTGCGGGAAGCGTAATGCGATTGTAAATATGTATTTTGTTGAGGTTGAATTTATTGTTGCGGGAAAGAGGTGAAGAGAATATAAAGGCGGCAATTGAAGTTGCGGGAAGGGTGATGTGATTATTTTTTTTTCTTTTGTTAGTATTTATGTGTATTTTTGCACCTGTGTTTTAATGCATCCTATTTCCGACTGGTTCCTATCCTAATCCATTGGTGTACTAAGAGTGGGGGCTGACTGTGTCACTCCGCCTTGTGGGGCTACGACGCCGAACCTGAGTGCCTTTGCGAGTGTCGCGGCGCGCCTCGTGTTTAGTCAGGTCGGGTCGTCCTGTTTATTATTTTCTAACCTGTTTAAGGAAAGTCTTGTATGTTTATAATCTTGTAAAGAACGTCATATGTTGTGAGATTTACTTCATCTCCTCGTACTGACTGTATTGTGAGAGGAGCTTTGTCACAGTAACATTTTGAGTTATTGTATTATTTAAAGGCAGCCTGTGTTACGGAAGACCTTAACGCGGAAGCAAGAGCGTCGAGTTGAGCTGCGCTTAACGGTTGTGCTTCCTGCGAGAAGGCCCCGTGACGTGAAATATATTTATTCAACTTTCTTCAGTCAGGTTGAATTAATGATATTTGCTCCATTTGTATACGTGATATTGTTTATTCCGAAACATTGCCAGTTAAAGGAGCTTTGTTTATTCCGAAACGTTGCTAGTTAAAGGAGCTTTGTTTGTTCTGAAACATTGTTAGTTAAAAAAGAGCTTTGTGCGGTGAATGTCTAGTTTGCTAGAGCATTAGCTTAATTTGAACTTGTCGTTAGTGCTCCCGCTGAGGAGATGTAGTAGCGTATGAACAATATTCCTTTTTCTCGATCTTCATTTGTGTGTTAGTAAACATATTCGGTTGATCGTTTATTGATCGTTGATTGTGCTATTTGCCATACTATATTACTTAAGGAGTTACGTGCTGTGATGGACTCTTCGCGGAAGCAAAGGCGATGGTTGATCTACTGGCGTTAGAGCCTGACGCTTGTGCTTCCGTCGGGGTCCGGTGGCTTTTGGGTTTAGGCTTTCCAGTTTTGTTGTATTAAGGATAGTAGTTGTATTTATATATTGTTCGTTTGCATTTTATAATGGATATTTAGTTTATTATATATTTTATTATTGTGTATTGTGTATAGTGGTTAATCGGTTTTGGAAATTTGGACGTATGTGTGTGTGAATGTGACATGTGAGCGAGTGGTCAGGATTGAGTGTGAATAGCTGGTTGTTGTTAGGGTTATAGTTAATAAATGTCGTCGTCATTGTTTCTCTGGTGTTTGTGTTAGGTTTGTGTTAGTGTGGGTTGGGTGTGTCTTGAGCGGTAGCGCTCATAGCTCGCGCCCCGGAAGCGAGGTCGTGACAACCATGATTATTAAAGGGCAGTGTCAGATTAGCTTGGCGCCGACAGGCACCAATCTAATCTGACACTGCCCTTATATTACCATGGTCGACTCATCTCCTGCTGTAGTGCGTCAGGGCTGAATGGGTTAAGCATAATTTACTTGGAAAATGTGCAGTCGGGATATCTGGAAATTAGTGTGGTTATAACGACGCTTGTTTTATCCGACTTTGATGTAGGTAAGTGGACTATGCACAGTAAACTTCAGATACAGGAATGTGCAGTTGAACTCTCTGTGTCTGGTTGTTGAACTCTGTGTCTGGTTGTTGAACTCTCTGTGCCTGGTTGTTGAACTCACTGTGTCTGTTTGTTGAACTCACTGTGTCTGGTTGTTGAACTCACTGTGTCTGGTTGTTGAACTCACTGTGTCTGGTTGTTAAGCCTTTCCCTGCCACTGCATCTATACATTGTTTCTGAAATCCTCGCTCATCAGTCCAGCGACCAAAAGTCACAACCGTCCACGGAATATGGCTGCAAATTGGTTTCAGCAAGAGGCATAGATCATCATGAGCCCCCACAGTCGCGGAGGCTCATGAGGATCTATACCTCTTGCAGTGATCGTGTTCATCTCGGGAGTGAAGAGGTTAAACCAGACGACGTATGGGTGTTTTTGTGTTTATTTTTATTTTTGCCAGACTTTTACTATGGCTCTTGTCTTTGTTATT
Source organism: Semisulcospira habei (assembly GCA_036245525.1). NCBI lineage: Eukaryota > Metazoa > Mollusca > Gastropoda > Semisulcospiridae > Semisulcospira > Semisulcospira habei. Next base: position 318,702,851 of record BTPG01000001.1, read on the forward strand.
AATCATTTACTGTAAACTAACCGTGAGATGGCCTTGTATCCTGCTCGGTGTTAAATCCGAATGACTAACTTGGGGTTTCAGTGATAAGAAATGTATTAGTTATTCAGCGCCACTGCATACGTAACCAATAAATAACTAACTAGTCTTTGTAAAAACGATCGCAGCCTGTTTTCGTTCGGTTACAAGGAGCTATATTTTATCGCTGTATGTTAGTTGTAATAGTAGCAGTAGTAGCAGTAGTAGTTGTAGTAGCAAGTAGTAGTTGTTGTTGTTGTTGTAGTAGTAAAAATAGCAGTAGTAGTAAGTAGTAAATAGTAGTAGCAGCAGTAGGAGTAGTAGTAGTAATCATAGTGATAGTAGAGTCGTTGTCGTTGTCGTCGATGTCGTTGTCGTTGCCGCCGCCGCCGCCGCCGTCGTCGTCAGTTGCCCCCCCTCCCTCCCCCCTCCCCCCCCCCCCGAACCGGTCTTAACCCAAACTAAATATTTTTGTTTTTCAGTTTCGACCATGTTACTTCCCGACTTACCAGTTGGACCAGGATACACTAGGTGTGTCCTACACAAATTTCTCAGCAAGGCCATCACTTAATTGTTCACTTCAACTCTAGGTTATCCGGTATCGCGTCTAGAACAGACTTCCGAAAAGGCTGTAAAACCGATACCGCGCCCATTTGCCCAGTGAATACAATGTCCTCGGGTCGGTGCACAGGCCAACTGCGACGTCGGCCCAAGGACGTTTTGCGCACATGTCTGGTGTTCTTAGGGTCTGAATAAAGAGGTTCCAACTTCGCCGGACGACTGTAGCTCCCAACAACGAACGAGAACGAATGGACGCTCACCCGGTCAAAATGGCGCGTGTTTTGGCGAAAGCGGTGGGTTAAAAAGCCCGGACAAACACGTGACATCGCATGTGTACGGGCTTTAAATCCACCGATTTCGTCAAAACACGTTCACGTTTGACCTACTTTTGATTTCCGAACAGCGTCTGTTACTGTAACTCTTTCGAGACGTGTCCCATCCGGACTCGCAGCCAAAGGCCAAGTCACGCCTGGAAAGAGTTAAGCATCTCCAAGAGGCATAGATCTTCATAATCCAGACCAAAAGGTGACTGCCAAGCGCGTAACATGCAGAGAAGAACCCAACGGAGAAAGAAACGCGCTTAGAAAAGACAATTACAACACCATTGTTTTGTAACTGTCATTTCTAAGCGTGTGTTTTTTTCTCCGTTGGGTTTCTTTGCATAGATCTCCATGACTCTCGGAGGGGTAGGGGGGGGGGGGTTCTATGCCTCCTGTAGATGTTTGGAGTATTGTCTAATTTTGTAAATCGCCCGCGGCGATTTATCTGTTTCGTTGTTGCGAATCGTTGGGGGGGGGGGGGGGAGGGGGAGAAGGATGGCGAGGATGGGGGGGGGGGGCGGAGGGAGGGATTGGGAGGGTGGGACTCGTGAGGATGTATGCCACCTGGAGATGTTTGGTGTGTTGTATACGCGTATATTACATGCTGGCTTTCCCCCGTGATTTCGTTATTTCCTTGTTAGGAGTCGTTCGTTGCAAACGAAACCCCTCTAATATATTGTATCAGTGTATCGCGACAAGCTGGTTAGTCAGGCTTTCAGCTTCTCCAACAAACGGAGCCTGTACCCACTAATATATTGTATCAGTGTACCGCGACAAGCTGGTTAGTCAGGCTTTCAGCTTCTCCAACAAACGGAGCCTGTACCCACTAATATATTGTATCATAGTACCGCGACAAGCTGGTTAGTCAGGCTTTCAGCTTCTCCAACAAACGGAGCCTGTACCCACTAATATATTGTATCAGTGTACCGCGACAAGCTGGTTAGTCAGGCTTTCAGCTTCTCCAACAAACGGAGCCTGTACCCACTAATATATTGTATCAGTGTACCGCGACAAGCTGGTTAGTCAGGCTTTCAGCTTCTCCAACAAACGGAGCCTTTACGCAATATTGCAGAAACGTGTTTTCAGTATGTGTGTGGCAGTGCAGTGTTCATCGTTGTGAACGCAATTTAACCCGTTCAGTGCCGAGAAATTTGAACACCACCCACCTGCAAGAGGTATAGATCCTCATGAGTCCGCGCAGTTGCGGGGACTCATGAGGGTCTAAGCCTCTTGCTGACACCACTTTGAATCCATGTCCCTGGACATGTGGTGTGTTGTGGTCTTGAATTAACAAAGATTTGCAGAATCACAGTCTGCGTCAGCTACCACTGAACCGGTTCAGACAGTACGTGCATTCTCATCGGGATTTTAATTGTAACACAATCTACATCGCTAATAACAAGGTCGGATATAACAAACATCAAGGTATCTTACGCTTTTTTCATACGGGCCGACAGCACTTTCTGTGTCAATTACTTCGCTCCATAGTAAATTAACCATTATGAAACAACAACAAAAATTGGGTCCCCTGGTGATGTGTTACACACGAAGTTTACTGTTCATACAGTGAGAATCTCGCTTTTCACAAAATGGACGTAACCCATTCACTGCCGAGAAAAAAGTAAACACGATCGACAATTACAAACAAGAGGCATAGATCCTCATGAGCCCCCGCAACTGCGGGGGCTCATGACGATCTATGACTGTTGCTGTAGACCAGTTTGTTTCTATGTTTCTTGGACCGTTTTGGCTTTTGGTCGTTGAATGAACCAAGATTTGAAAAGAAAGAAAATATGTACGTACAGTGGAATGAAAAGGGTTAATGTCTTCTGCCATCACTTTGTTCACCATACTAGATAATTCGAGTTCTATAAGGCCCTAAATCACACAACATCATACACACAGTGATGCTGTAGTTGTGAGTTCATGGTTTAGGTGTGAACTGAAGGAGGACATCGAGCTGTTACACTGTATCATTCGAAATAATCCGATGGATGTGACTTCTCATGTGTATCGTCTGACACAAAAATGATAATAACGATATGGTTGGACTGGAAATGTGTGGTCTCGCCATGAACTAAAGAGAACCTGATCAACAACCACTCACAAACTAATGCCAAGATGTATAAAGTCCACGTGAGATATTTTCCCTGGATTCTCGTCATTCTGTGTTTTCTACTCAGCGACGTCAACGGTAAGTTTGGAAACACTGTTTCTCTATTAGTTTATATTTTTGCTTTGGAGCATTTTTAAGTAAGATTCTTAATTTATACACCAATTCACGTTATCTAAAAGTACCAATACTGACGAGCGAAAGAAATGCGACATTTTTGGGTTGATCGGAAACACAATAGTGTCCCGATCATTCCCAAAATGTCGCATTTTGGCTCTTCAGTATACCAAACGAGCAAAATGCAAGAAAAAAGAAAACAATAACAGAAATGTTCTTCGTAGCATTGTTTGTTTATTTCTCCATAGATGTTCATCGGAAATCAGAAATATGTCAGAAATTGCACCGTTGATTAAAGAACGGACAAACAGGCGATGTGACATGTATGTCCGGGCTTTTAATCCAGTGTTGTCAAAAGATGTGCAGGCATTTTGCTGTTTTTTTTTTTTTTTTTTTTTTTTTTTTTTTTTTTTTTTTTTTTACCCGCCCCTGATTTTAACCCTTTCAAGAAAAAGTTTTAAAAAAGTCGAGAAAAAGTAGACGCGATAAAACTGTAAGAGACATAGATCCTCGTGAGCACCCGCGAGTTCGGGGACTCGTGAGGATCCATGCCTCTTGCTGACACAAATTTGTATCCATGTTTCCTATACGGTTGTAGCTCTCGGTCGCTCTATGAACAAAGATTTCAGAAACAAAAATGTACGTTCAGTGACAGAAAATAGATTTTATTCCTCCTGCTCTTTTTAAAAATAAAAGAATCCATTGTGTATGAAAGTAGGTGCCTTGCAATCAGTCCATATCGTTCAGTTTTCCACCTTCAAAATGCTGGGGGAAAAAAGATGTAAACTGTTTGTCCTGTTATTTCGAAGCGTACGCATTTGTTTGTTTCTGTGTTTGTTCGTTCCATTTCTTTCAGCGAGTTTAAGCAATCAATGCCTTCCTTGGAGCAGACCGCGTTTAAGATTTTAAAAAAAGTTAATTTGACTATGATAGTTCAAGGGTGGTGCCAGAATAGCTTGGCGCCTGAGGCGCCAAGCTATTCTGGCACCACCCTTGAACTAAAATGTTTGAGCTATCTCCTGATTGGTTAGTTCGGGTTTAACGTCCACAGCACCGAGGTGATCATGTACGGCCCTCGCGGGCGGGTTATGGGGGACAGATAAATCTATTGCCTATCTCCTGATCTGTAATGTAACCTTCATATAACAAAAAGCAAATTAAAAAAAAAAAAGATCAGCCTCAGGACGTAATAGGTTAAAACCCATTGTGACCATTATTTTGCGACATACCAAGAACATTTATAAAGGAGATGCCGTAAACTATTAACCCTTTATCGCCCGAAGAAGTCGCGTTAACCCTGTTACTGCCGGGAAAAGCGAATGCCATCTAACTGCTCAGTCTAGTTTCTATTTATCTGCTGTCGTGCACGCATGACAAACATATGACCTGAATCCATAGAACTCAGTCAGCCCGACTCAAGTATTTCGCAAATTTTGGAGGCGTCATCTAACGACTATGTACCTGTTGCAGGAGATGGATCGACCATGATAATTGAAGGGCAGTTCCAGATTAGCTTGGCGCCGACATGCCCAAGCTAGTCTGGCACTACCCTTGAATTATCATGGTCGATCCATCTCCTGCTGTAGTGCGTCAGGGCTGAATGAGTTAATCAAACTTCCTGTTAAACAAAGAAAAAGAGTATTAAAGTAAAATACATAAGTAAAATAAAATAAAATATAACAAAAAAAAATTAAAATAAAATAGAATAAAGTGAAACATAAGAAAAAAAAAAAAAAAAAGACAAGAAAGAAAAGATAATAGACAATACTTGTTGCTGTCCAACATAACCCAACCATTCATAATCATTCCAGTGTCGTGGACGTTACACCCCTAATTAGTCTATTAGCAAAATGTAATTCCAACAGTTGACTACACTAAACTACCGACAGGCTTATCAGCTAAGTGGCAGTAAACCAATTAACTCATTCAGCCCACGACATACCACAGCAAGACATGGATCGAGCAGGCTAGTTCAAGGGTGGTGCCAGAATTGCTGTCTGTAGAATCTGTCTGTATAAGTGTCATGAAGTCCTTCTGAGGGCACCTTCAAAACTTGCAGATTTCGGTCCAGGGGTAGAATGTGTTAAAATAATTGGTCCATTAACCCTTTGACTGTCGGTCGCGCTTTTTGTCCAGGTGACTCCTGCAGGAAAAGCCTCGATGACAAAACACTATTGACAGGCGAATAGTTTAACGTGGCTCCCCACTTCCCCTCTCCGCCACCACCCCCCCCAACCCCTCCAACCCCCCCCCCCCCCAGCCCCCACCCCACCCCCACCCCCCTCCAAAAAAAAAAAAAAAACACAAAAAACCCAAAAAAAACACGAAACAAAACCCAAACAAACAAACGAAAAAAAAAAGAACAACAAACAAACAAACAAACCAAAAAAAAAAAAAAGCTCCAAAAAAACAAACCAACCCAACAACAACATACGAAACAAACAAACAAAGAAACATCAAACTGTATCTATGGCTGCCTATTTATCTATATTTTCCCATTTCATCCAGTCTTTACTCTCTCGCCTGACAAAGATGAAAGACTATAACCGTGATAGTTCAACAGTGGTGCCAGAAAATCTTGGCCTCTCTAGGCTTTCCTGACACCTTTCTTGAACTGTCATGGTCGATTTATCTAACGAACCGTAGTGCACCACTCCCAAACTCGTGACATTTGCTCCAGAGAACTCAGCGTGTTAATCTTAAAGCTACTATTCTTTCCTACTGAGAGACTAAATTTTTGTTTTAATTTTTAAATTTTTGTTTTAACCTACTTGTGCCTGCGTACTGGTGGCTGCGTGCATTAGAGTTTTAACTCATTCTGCCCGAGGTGCTAAATCCCCACATTTTGCAGTTATCCGCTGAGGACTGCATTACAATTCAGGAGGCAGATCGACCATGATAGTTCAAGGGTGGTGGCAGAATAGTTTGGCGCCTATAGGCGCTGTCCTGGTCGAGCCATATCTTGCTATGGTGAGTCGCGGGCAAAAGGAGTTCAAGCGATCTGCTTCGTGGAAGGCTTCGATTGCTAGAATTCATCGATTCAATTGGTTATCAATGTTGTCATGCTTCAACTAAGATAATTTTACCCTTCTTTTCACACTCAGTGCGAGTAGTTTGACGTAACAGAGGTTTTCCGCTGCCCTTTTCAGCGTAACGGAAAGTATTCTCATGTGAACAACGGAGAAGGAGAGCAAACAGAAAGAAAAGAAAAAAAAAAGACTTTCATTTTATGACATTCACACTTCATAATTTAACCCCTTTAACCCCAGCCCTGCCTTTCGTAAAGTTTAGAGGTGTCACTTAACAACTATGCACCTGTTCGTTCCAGGTGATATATCAACTATGATAATTCAAGGGTAGTGCCAGATTAGCTTGGCGCCTGTCGGCGCCAAGCTAATCTTGCACTGCCTTTGAATTGTCATGGTCTATCCCTCACCTACTGTAGGGCTTTGGGGCTTATCCCCTTCACTGCCGAGAAAAGGTGAACATGGTCCATTTGCAAGCGACATAGATCCTCATGCACCCCAGCGACTGCGCGGGCCCATGAGGATCTATGCCTCTTGCTGTGACCAATTTGTATCCAGATTTCTTGGACGGTTTTCGGATTTGGTCGTTAAATGAATCCAGATTTCAAAAACAAACATGTACGTGCAGTGGCAGGGAAGGGGGTATTGGGTGGCCTTAGCCCTTGTTGGCAGTATTACTGTAAGGCATAAAGGAGATCCATTTGAAACTAATAACCCTTTATTACCTAAAGCAGGAACATAACGCGTAAATCTGAAGACACATCGCAGCACCATGTGTGTTCATTATGCCTTGTCACATCTAATTAACTTTAACGGCAGTTTGGACATGCAGTAAACACACATACGTAATCGCACTTATTTATTCTGCGCTGCGGATAGTGTGTCAGTCTATATTTAGCAGTTTCCCGCACAGATAATGTTGCGTTTCTAAAACGTAGTGGAGATTTTGTGAGGTTACTTTATATTAAGACGACCTGTGCTGAACTGGATTCTCCGGTTTCTAAATGAACCACTGCTAGACCTTGTAACCATATGATACAATACAGAAGTGTATAATTTGAACAGTTACGGCAGTAGTGGGCCTTAAGATAAGTAATCCGCTAGTTTGCTGAACACACACACACACACACACACACACACACACACACACACACACACACACACAAACACACACACACACACACCAATAACCCCCCCCCCCAAAAAAAAAAAAAAAAAAAAAAAAAAATGAGTAGAAACCTCAACTAGTACTGAACGATTGCCAATTGTTTTCAACCGGTTTCAGCCACTCAGCAAGTTTTAGATTGCGGGGGAAACTTTACCGCCGCCACTGGAACTATTCAGTCCCCTGGTTACCCTGGTAACTACACCAACAACCTGGACTGCGTCTACGTCATCACTCGCCCGCAGAGGGAGCGCATCACTCTCACCTTTGAACGGCTGGATATGCCGGGCCGGGGGGTCGAGTGTACTGAAGACTTTTTGGAGGTTCGTTAACTCTTTGACTGTAGCTGGAGCTTGTACTGGCGATATGTTGGGAGGCTAATTAACCCGTTTTTTAGTCGCGATGATTCTGTAGGAATAACAACACTCTGACATCCTGTAGGAATCATCGCGACTTAAACCGCTACCGACAGATAAAGGGTTAATAAAGACAGTTCGATTCCAATAGATCCTCTTTCTAGTTTATTGTATTTTACCATGTTTTTTTGTGCTTGGTTTTGTTTGTTTGTGTTGTTTTGTTGGTCTTGGTGTTGTTTTTGTTAATATGATTCGTTTGTTTGCTTGTTTGCCCTTTTGGTTTTGGTTTCAATTGTCAACGAAAATGACAAAAGGACGGCCCCGAGGATACTTCCTGTTACGAGTTTCATTCATTCATTCATTCATTCATTCATTCATTCATTCATTCATTCATTCATTCATTCATTCATTCATTCATTCATTCATTCATATATTATATATTAATTAACTTATTTATTATTTATTAGATCCGGGATGGGGATTCTGCTAACTCTTCCATTCTCGCGCGTGTGTGCAACACCAGTCTCCCTTCTCCAAAGAAAACCTTCCAGAACAAAATGTGGATCCTCTTCCGGTCTGATGGAGATATGACGGGAAGGGGCTTCAGAACTTTTTACACTTCCGGTAGGTAGGATTCTACTATTATTGTTAACTGTTAGTTTATATTATTAGTATTAGTTATTATTATTGTTTTATTATTATTATTATTATTATTATTATTATTCGTGGTGATAAATTAGTAGTAATAGTAGTAATAACAGGCGCAAGTAAACCCCTGGGGGGGGAAGGGGGAGGAGGGGGAGGAGGGGAAGGGGGAAGGGGGATGAGGGGAAGGGGGAGGAGGGGAAGGGGGAGGAAAGGAAGGAGGAGGAGAACTGTGCGCCATAGAACCAAGATCATTGATTTGATCTAGCTGGCCTGGCGCACTAACTGGTATTGATAAATTCTTGCATTCCATGATGAATCATTCAGTGCTGGGTATATATTTTATGAAGATTGAAAAGACACGTGATCAATTTACGATAAAGTTAAAAAAGTCAACTGACCTTTTTATTTGTACACGTACGTATACTGACGAACAAAGAAAATGCGACACGTTTGGAATCATCGGATACACAAGATATTTTAGAAATGGCGCATTTATTTTGCTTGTCAGTATATTTATCCAGAATTAAATGACCGATCCACCCTTTACCTTGACCAGTCGTTTTGACCTGGGTATTTGTACTTTCTCTGTTCACTCCAGGCATAATGAAAGAGACGTTTTTGTTCATCGTTAGCTCCTCGGGAAAAATCTTTAACATGGACGTGGAGAGCGGCTCAAGAACGGCCATCCCCCTCCCCGGCCTGTACAACCCCGTCGCTGTGGACTACGACCCCGTGGAGAGAAGGCTATACTGGACGGACGTCGGCACCATCAGACAGATATCGAGCGCCTACCTTAACGGCAGTGGCATCAAAACTCTTAGAGTGTTCAATGCCTGTGAGCATGAAAACCATGTAGATAAGTGGCGTGTTATATGTCCAATATGCGGTAGCAGACTATTATCCTGACGAGCAATAGAAATGCGACATTTTTGGAATCATCCGATGATTAAAAAAAATGTCGCATTTCTTTCGCTCGTCAGTATATGCACTAGTTACCCATCCCACAGCCTAGAAGAATGGAACACGATCACACTACAAGAGGCATAAATCTTCTTGGGGGGAGGGGATCATGATGATTTATGTCTTTTTCCATCCAATTTGTATCTATGTTTGAATGTGTTTTTGTGCATCAGCGGCTAATTAATCTACAATTGCTACGATTGCGCATGCCACAGTGACCGCGGCGATCAAGTGAGGCAGTTTGGTCGCCCTCACTGTCCTGGGGGCACCATCTACTATTTTGATCTGATTCTGGCACAAAAATGACAATGGGGGCACCATCTACTATTTTGACCTGATTCTGGCACAAAAATGACAAAGACTTATTTTGACCACTTCAGATGCATTGCTGGATGGAATGGCCGTCGATCCACTTTCCCGCTTGGTGTTTTACACCGACATGGGCAATCGCGTCATTGGCATGATGGGGCTTTCCGGGATCCCCCACAAGACCGTCATCAGCACAGATCTCGACAGCCCTCGGGCCATCGTGCTGGACACCATGAATGGGTACCATCAGTCCTTTCTCTGCTAGCTACCGTGCATGCGCCATGGTTTATCAATCTAGAAATCATGCATCGCCGACTGAAACCAGATACAACCATTTTGCATGCGACAGGTAGACAGACAAAGAGCCTGTAAGAGGCAAAGATCATCATGAACCCCCGCAATTGCGGGGGTTTATGAGGATCTGTGCCTCTTGCACTTGAGTGGGGTTGACTGTGACACCGAAAGAGAAGGGCTTCTTTAATTTTGGCGTTAAATAATTCTACAGTTGATACATTAGCATCATCAAAATTCCCTTAAAAGCGCCATGCTACGAATTTTGCCATGGAAAACTGAACTTTTTAAACAACCCAACCCTTCTTATCTCACCGCACATACAGAACAGCCGACGCGGCGTCTAAATAATTTAGACATTGGCAATAATGCGTTTTCTCCAAATACAGATGGGAGATTCGGGACCAGTTACAGGTCAGTTTTCCTAGGGTAAAATTTATAGTATGTTCTGCGTGCTTTAACTTGGAGATTGTATTCAGGCTTCAGTTTGTGAGTGTGTGTGTGTGCGCGCGTGTTTGTGTGTGTGTGTGTGTGTGTGTGTATGTGAGTGTGTGTGTGTGTGTTTGTGAGTGTGTGGCTTAATTGAATACGTACAAAGTTAGTGTGTGATTGTACATGCATGTGCATAGTGTAGTGTACCTTTTTTGGTAGCGCGCTTAGGGCTCACCGCTTCTGGGGATTTACAGCTATATAAATGCTCTTATTATTATTATTATTATTATTATTATTATTATTATTATTATTATTATTATTATTATTATTATTATTATTATTATTATTATTATAATTATTATTATTATTATTATTATTATTATTATTATTATTAACCGCGAAAACAAAAATTAAATAAGGATATATTTTAAAGGCTAAAGAATAATTTTATAATAAACGAAACCAGAAGGGTCGACTGCCAGCCCTTATATAACCCTAGATAAGTCCCTAGTAGGTGGAAAAAGTGATAAAAAGGGAGAGAAGTGTGCATCATAGACGAATGAATGAACGAACGAACAAACGAAGGAACGAACGAATGTGTTTATTTATTTATTTATTTATTTATTTATCTTTTATATATGTTTAATTTTAATTTTTTTATATACATGTCATCTATCAATAATTCAATCAGTATTTAACCAGTTTTCAGTTCTAATATCTAAAAGGAAAGTAGCATCCGGTATGACCGTACCCCCTAGATATGACAAATACCGGACGTAGAGGTAGAGATACAGTTTGTATATGCTGTGACTGAATACATTCAGCTTTGGAGAAGGAAACAATAACAATATTTGTGATTTAGCGATGATGTTCGCAATGTATGAATTAGAACGACGCCGATAAATATTTGTGTGTGAAAATGGTTAGATTAACTCATTCAGCCCGACGGCCGTATTTCCCACATTTTGGAGGCGTCATCTAATGACTATGCATCAGTTGCAGGAGATGGATCGACCATGAAATTTCAAGGGCAGTGCCAGATTAGCTTGGCGCCGGTCGGCGCCAAACTAATATGGCACTACCATTGAATTATCATGGTCTCCTGCTGTAGTGCGTCAGGGCTAAATGGGTTAATACCTCTGTATGTTTGTATTTCAGTAGTAAACTTGAATCATTCACACAGTGTTTGATTTTATTTTTATGTTTTTTGGTACTCTTTGCGTGTCGGTAGCGGTTGCGATGATTCATAGAGGATGTTAGGGTGTTGTCATTCCTACAGGAATCATGGCGACGAAAACCACCACCGACACGCAAAGGGTTCAATCGTGATTTTACAGAGTGATGTTTTGGACGGACTGGGGAACACCGGCCAAGATAGAAAGAGCCAACTATGATGGAACAGACCGCAGGACGCTGCACAGATACTCTCTGCATATTCCGAATGCATTGGCTGTCGATTTGAAGAGTGCGCATACACTTAAATGCAAAATATTAACACATTCAGCCCTGACGCACTACAGCACTAGATGGGTCGACAATAATAAATCTAGAGTAGTGCCAGATTAGCTTGACGCCTGTCGGCGCCAAGTTAATCTGGCACTGCCCTTGAATTATCATGGTCGATCCATCTCCTGCAACTGGTGCATAGTCATTAGATGACGCCTCCAAACTTTGGGAAATACGGCCATCGGGCTGAAAGTGTTAATGAAGTCATCAAAAGTATCTCACCGCCCTTTTTGTTGATTGTTTTTCTTCTTTTAAGGAACTATGTATACGCATTAAAAAAAAAAAAGATTACTGCATCGATTTGATTTGGTTTCGCGTAAATTTAACTGTTTAACTGAAAAATAACTGTTTTGTCCTTATATTCTCTGAGCGTCCCCCCCCCCCACCTCCCTTTGCCCCGACAATTATTAAAGGCGAGGTATTTTACAAAGAAAAAGTGTGGTGGTCACCTCTGCAATGTTAACCCTTTCCCTGTCAATTTGCGCTTAGTTTGATTGTGAAATCTGTGTTCACGCGACGACCAGAAGTCACAAGTGTCCAAACAACATGGACACAAAGCGGCCTCAGCAATAGGCATAGATCCTCATGAGCCCCCACAGTAGCTGAGGCTGATGAAGATCTAGAGGCCATTCAGTGTGATCGTGTTCACACTTTTTCGGAAGTGAAGGGGTTTAACGTTGCCGACCATGTTATAAGCAAAGTTAATTTATGAGGATCAGCTACAGATGTGCCCACTCCATAAAGTTTGTCCTTCTTTGACACGTGTATTGATATATTGTATAACAAGCAAATTAATATTCATGAGTTTGCTTGATATATTTTCCTTCCCAAAATCCCTTGCGAGCCAAGAAGATTCAATCTTAATGATACTTGTATTTTTCGAAACGGAAACGCGAAATATGCTCATTCTGCAAAATTAACAAGCTCCTTATGTGTAATAGTAATAAAATACTTCGTAGTGTGTAGGAACGCTCGAAATTTATATCCTGTACACACACGAACGGAGAACAGACGCCAGCAAACGTGCGAGTAGCTGGACTGGAGAAATTGACGATATGTCCACTGGCGATATCGACAACCTGAGAAAAGAACAAAATAAACAAAACGAACATCAACGTAACAAGATTCACTAAGTTCGAAAAATATCTGTCACGTCTTCAATTATTAATTTCTTAATGTGTTTGGCAGTTGTTTCATACGTTATGAAAAAAAAAAAAAACAATAACAACCGCCAAGCACATAAATAAATAAAAGTTGAACTACTGACAGATATTTTTCGGAATGAGTGGATCTTGTTATTATTGATGTTCGTTTTGGATTTCTTAGTGGGATGTTATCGTGTGAATGAGGAAAAGTACAGTTTTGTTTTACACGATTAGGCGTTTTTTTGTTTGGATTCTATCTTATCTTTTGCGATAGTCTGTGTTTGTTCATATTCCAATTCAATTCTCATATTGATATATACTATAGACAATCGACTGTATTGGGCGGATGGGGACACTGCCCGCGTAGAGTGGTCAGACCTTGACGGAACCAGCCGAACGCAACTGTACCAAGCAAGGGGAGATGTTCGCTTCTTCGGGATGACGTACTACGACAACAAGCTTTACGTCACAGACTGGACTACCTTAGGGTACGATTCACAAAGCTGTGAACGTGTGCTGGTGTGTGATTTTGGATCTTACGGCTTGAACCAGTAAGGTCCACAATTAAAAGCCTGCACACAAACCAGTAAAGGCAGAAACATATTGACCAGCACACAGAATTTATTCTAAAATTGACGAGCAAAAGAAATGCGATAGTGTTTCCGATGATTCCAAAAATGTCGCGTTTGAGTCGCATTAACGCATGGGTGAGTCTTAATTAGGCCGTTTAACTCCTTGACTGCCGAGAATAGGTAAACACAATGCACCTGCAGGAGACGTAGATCTTTTTGATCCCCCGAAGTAGCAGGGCCATGAGGGTCTATGTCTCTTGCTGACTCCACGTTGTATCCATGTTCCTTGGATGGCGTTGAGTTAACCCATTCAACCCTGACACCCTACATCAGGAGATGGATCGACATGATAATTCAAGGGTAGTGCCAGATTTGCTTGGCGCCGACAGGCGCCAAGCTAATCTGGCACTACCCTTGAATTATCATGATCGATCCATCTCCGGTAACTGGTGCATAGTCATTAGATGACACCTCCAAAATTTGTGAAATACGGCCGTCGGGCTGAATGAGTTAACGATGGCTGCAGACACAATCTGTGTCCACTGGCAGCGAAGGGGTTAATTTTGATTTTGGCTTCGTGCAGTCCTTTTTTTTTTATAGATCTTTTCAGGAGTCATAAGAGCTGTTCTTAATTGGACGAACTTCTGGTCAGCAAACCTAGATCGGAGAAGATCGGCGATGTTTTGGTTTGTTTCTTAATTGAGGTTGATCTAACCTATGCGAACTTCAGCAAACCAGGTTTGCCATGGTTCTCTTTCTTAACTGAAGTGCTTGATTTGGCGTACTTACTCACTGGTTCAAAATGGCTGCCGCTATGCCGCTTCGCGATTTGAACGATGTTTGTTTTTGTACTCCAAGCAGTAGCGACACCACAAACAGCGTTGCGCCTCCCACAAATCAAAAAAAAAAAAAATTAGTCTTGTTCTTCGCACGAGTAAAATATCGCCGTCCGCCATATTTGTTTGTATCGGTGACTGTCTTCTTATCTCCAACGCAGAAGAGGGTATAAGTTTTGACCAATCAGAGAAAAGGTTCGCCTTGGTTTGCTCAACACGTTCAGCAAACCTTTTCCGACAGCGAACTCTGGTTTGCCGAGGTTCGTGAACTACTTCGAACTAGGTTCGCGGTATCATTAGATCGTCCAATTAAGAACCAACCTGGTTCGTCCGAGATCGTGAACTGTAGTTCGTTAGAGTTCGCGAACTAAAGTTCGCTTAATTAAGAACATGCTTAACGGTTGCAAACTCATATTTTCACAGATTCAACACAATCACAAGCTACTTACACATACTGAGCACGGACGGTGCTATGGGTGAGACAAATGTCGCTCTTCCGGGCAGACACAGTGGCATTCACATGTACGTGGAGGACGGCTGGCAGAGAGGTAAATCGGCATAACAATATAAAACGCAGTGGCGGGAATCAGAAAACAGTGTGAAAAACACTTTACCCTTTGTCGAGATGACGCCTGCAGGAATCATCGCAAATAAAATCGCTACCGACACCCAAGGGGTCAAGTTACATTGTGCAAGTGTTTTTCCTAACGAAATAATAAATGATGTGAGGCTGATAATACGCATTTTATTATTTTCATAGATGACCGAACAGTTTGCTTGAAATTCAGATTGCTGATCATGCGAGTACGAGGCTTTATACATGTAACATTTCTTTCCGGAGGAGTGAGGGTTGGGGGGAGGGGGGGGGGGGGTTTCTTTGAAAATCTCGCTTTTCTCAAAAATGAATATACTGTGGCATTTACCACACAACGGCACAAGTACAAATGAAATGATACTGCATGTATTTTTTTTTTAAATTTTCATTTGACAGCATGGACGAAAAACCTACATTTTTGTTGTGATATTGACAGGACCAAACGGTTGTGGTTACAACAACGGCGGATGCAGCCATATTTGTATCCCGGCTTCTGGAAACTCTTCCAAGTGCCTGTGTCCTGACACACCGACTGTCTGTCATGAAGGTAACTGAAAGAGAAATAGCATACATGTGACGAGCAAAAGACATGCGACATTTTTGAAATCATCAGAAACACTAATTACCACTAATTATTATTAAAAGGAAAAAAGAAAATAGAAATTGAAACCCCTTTAAGTCAGAAACATAAAACACGACGTTTCAAATCATAGATCCTTTTTCTCTTTGATGTGGAAACAAAGGAGAACAGGAAAAACAACAACAACAAAACACGATAGAAAGAAAATACGTCATTTTGTATAAAGAAAATTTAGAATATCGTAAATTAAAAAAATAATTAAAAAAAATCACGGGAACGAGAGAACGGCAGATTCAATACTAATTATTATTATTGTGGGTCTGCGCCTCTTGCAGTTGAGTTGTGCAGGTTGTCCCCACAGCGAACGGGTTAACTCGTTGTACCCCAAGACCCAAATCCCCAAATTTTGCCGTTGTCCTCTGAAGACTGCAATGCAGTGCAGGACACAGTTCGACAATGATAGTTCAAGAATGATGCCAGAATAGCTTGGCGCCCATAGGCGCCAAGCTATTCTAGTATCACCCTTGAACTATCATGATCGATTCGTATCTTGCTGTAGTGTGTCTGGGTTAGAATGAATTAATACTCCTGTGTCACCGTTGTAAATATGATTGACCCTTAAGACCCGGTAACCTTACTCACTGAAATCCTGGATTTCCCTTTTTTGTATTTTTCAGTTTCAGGTGCATCAACCACAACACAATCGGTCACTTCTTCCACTTCCACCTCCACATCTCCTCCCATCGAGGTTACTATTCAAGGTCCAACCCTGTTTGACACCGACGGTTCCAAGACGATGACCTTGACCTGTGACACTGAAAACCTGGTGAGCGTGAGGTCTGTCACGTGGAGCGTGACTTGCACCAGGAAAGTTGACCGGAAGTGTATGTGGACGCCCAGAACACCAGTGGATGACGGGAAGGTGGTCACGTGTTCGATTACGTACATGGACGGCCAGTCGGGTGTGGGCTCCTTCAGGGTGCAGTTAAACTGTGAGTGGACAGGGCGTCTATTATTTCAAATATAAACGAAATAAGTTGACTCTGCTTATATTGACATAGGGTATATCCGAATCTGGCTTAACTCATTCGAGACGTGCCACCTCCGTATATGCGGCATAACACGCGTATCCGGAGGCGGCACGTCTCGAATGAGCTAAGCGGAGTTGACTATATTATCGTATTTCAAAACTTCAGATGCAGTAAAGCTCTTTGTATCGCAGTCACAAATTTTCATTGATACTTTCCCCTTTCTGCGGATAAATCAAAACACAGAATTAACTCATTCAAAGTGCCGAATAGCATTCAAGTGTCTAATAGCGTTGGTGGCGGCAAAGCTCTACGACACTTCCGTAGCTATTGATGCGGGACCCCTTTAATGAGTGAACTTCCTTTGCCTTGCATGAGAGCGGTATAGGAACAGTCTGGTCAACCACCGGTAAATATTGACTGTCTACCGGCTGCTGACCAATGTACATGTCGAGTTCAGTTAATGAACTCATTCTACCCCAACACCGAAATCATCAAGTTTTCCCGTTGTCCTCTGAAGACTGCATTGAAGTGCAGGACACAGATCGACCATGATAGTTCAAGGGTGATGCCAGAATAGCTTGGCGCCTACAGGCGCCAAGCTATTCTGGTATCAGCCTTGAACTATCATGGTCGATCCTTATCTTGTTGTGGTGTGTCTGGGGTAGAATGAGTTAATTTCGTGCTCTGTGAGTGCTGATTAACCCTTTGGCTGTCGGTAGCAGTGTCAGTAGCTGTTTTTGTCGAGGTGGTTTTTGTACTTACGAATTCACATTCTTTCGCATTTCGTCGAAATTTAAAGACATTTCAGTTTGAGTGATAATATACACATTGGCTTGACTTTTGCATTTTTGGTTTACGTACATAGCAAAAGTGCGTCTATGTTCTGGGCTAGTGGTCGTCCGTCCGTCGTCCGTCCGCCGTCCGCCGTTCGCCGTCGTCCGTGGTAAACTTCTGATCAATCTGATCCAATTTTTTTTTTCCTTTCTCTCAAACACTATTTACAACTTCCATCCCAATCCTGGTACACAGATACCTGATGGTAAGACCTTCCTATGCATGCTAACGTGGATGGTCAAGGTCACAAGAGATCAGCAAATGATGTCAATAATGTTTATTCTGTTGTAGAGTTTTTTGTTGTTATCAGGACTGTTGCAAAAAATTTCAACCAAATTTGGCAGAAAGGTAGCGGACGATAAGACTTTTTCTATGCATACTATTTTGGTTCACTACTGGTACTCAAAACGGTCAAGCTTTATGAGGTTTGACAAAAGTGGAAAATGCGTAAATATTGAGAAAACATGGATTTTGCGGAACAAATACCAACCCTTTCCTTATGTTTTTAGAACACTTGAACACTTGCTTATTTCAGTGACCTGTTGGAAGGTCAAGGTCGCAAAGGAGCGACAAAGTTCTGTCACGAAAAAATGAATTTAGAAAGTTTACAATTTTGGAATGGATTCTGTTTGGCATGTGGCCAGAATATCCGGTGCACATCAGAACGATTCTCTTCCAAACAGATCCCCCCTCTGCGCCGCCGGCGATCTACGGCTACAAAACCGGAGACGTGCTAAAGGCAGGTGACTCCCTCACGATGATGTGTCTTGTCCGTGACGGCAAACCGCTCGTGACGTCAGTTATCTTCTCCTGCCCGGGTCACCCTGACAACGTGAAGGATATCCCCGGTGACTCCGAGGTACATAGTCTTCTGGTGATTAACCCCTTGAGATCCAGTGACAACGACGTGAGGTGCGTGTGTACGGCGGAATGGAAAGGAAGCGAGTGGTACGCCCTCAGCGCCACCAGGGTTTTGAGTGTTGAGCGTAAGGCATTTTGCATCGCAAAAGTTGCTGTCTGTAGCTGTTTTACACGCAGTCGCGATGATTTCTGCAGAAAACCGCTACCGACAGCCAGTGGGAAGACCCATTTAGCCCCGGGACCCTGCAGCAGGATATGAATTGATCATGATAATTCAAGGGTAGTGTTAGATGAGCTTGGCGCCTTCAGGCGCCAAGCTTATCTGGCACTACCCTTGAATTATCATGATCAGTCCATTTCCCACAATTGGTAATTAGTCGTCAGACAACGCCTCCAAAAGTTGGGAAATGCGGCCGTGGGGTTAAGAGGGTTAACGTGAATTATTAAAGCCCAAAAAAGAAACACGCTCAGAGAGGACAAGTTCAGCACGTTTGTGTTGTACTTGGCCTTTCTAAGCCTGTTTCTTTCATTGTATTTTTTTGTTTGTATTTAGTAGTAATAATAATAATAGTTGTAGTAATAATTTATTACTTGCATGTGATAATCGTGTACCAGAGGCACCTGCAAGTTGCAACACTCCGAACATCTCCAAGAGGTATAGATCCTCAAGAGCCCGGAGGGCTTATGAGGATATGTGCCTCCTGGTGATGTTCGGAGTAGTGTCTATGCTTATGGTAAAGCACTGCTTATCGCCGTGACTTCACTCTCGTTCGTCGTTGGGAGTCGTTCGCGTAAACGTGACCTCGATATTATCATTGTTTATGTATGTACGATCTCACTAGCTGCAGAGGCTGATCAGCAGAACACCGGTCACATTGTCGGCGGGGCTGTTGGCGGTGGTGCCTTCCTGCTCATCGTTGTTGTCATTATCGTCGTTGTCATCTGTCGCAGAGGTTTGTAGCATAAGTAACGCAGTGTGACGCGTTAATCTTTTGACTGCGTCGTAAATGCCGCGTGACTACTGCATGCTACTGACGACAATGACGGAGGAGACGCGTGACTACTGCATACTACTGACGACACTGACGGAGGAGACGCGTAACTACTGCATACTACTGACCACACTGACGGAGGAGACGCGTAGTTACGCGTCTTTTGCCGGACGGTATCGTATGTAGTAGCTAGTCAAGGGGTTAAAACGACTCGCACGCAAGATCGACTCAATGTTACTTTAGTGTATCAACCTCTTCGCTGCCAGTGATCACGGATTTCGCGTCCGAGACCACTGCACAATGACCGACATTCACAAACGAACTGGAACCAACATGGGCAAACAGAACGTATTGGACTAACAAGAGACATTAATACTCATGAGCCGCCGCGACTGATTTATGTCTTTTGCATTAACAGGGGCGATCTGTGGAGGTGTTTGGGGGGGGGGGGGAGGGGATGGCTGGTCTCCAGGTGTTTTGGAACCACCCAACAAAAACCAAAACAAAACACACTTTAAAATGCTACAACAAAGTTCCTTTTGGGGTGATTGGACCCTCCCCACCCCCTCCAGCCCCCGCTCCCGCCCTCCTCCTTGTTTGATTTTGTGGTCGAGTTTTTTTAACACACACACCCCACCCCACCCCCTTTTCACGCCCCCCCCCCTTCCCCCCCCCTTTCCCCGCGCGTTGTTTGATTGTTTTTGTCAATGGGAGGTTGAAGGTCCAAACAAAAAGTTGGAACTACCCCTACCCCTACCACCCCCCCCCCCCAAAGCCTTCCCCCCTCCCCCTCGAGAGTAACTGATTCGCCCGTGAGCTGTGTGGATTTCGCATTGCCCCAGCAGGTAATATGTTAACTATAACTCTCGTCTGAAACAAAACAGTAGCTGGTACCCAGGGAAAAGCAAAAGCTTAACTGAGACAGCACAGAGACTGAAACCCTATTTTTACTGGTAAATCTTGGCGATCAAAAATTGGCCTTAAAAGAAAGCAATTTGCTGTTTGCTGGACTCAGACCTTCTTTCCTCTGACAAGTCCAGACTGAAGCAGACAAACATTGAGAACCCGTTCTCCTGGTGAATATAATTAGCACTTAAAGCGTTACCACAAGAATGTAACTTTAAATCATTCAGCCCGACGGCCGTATTTCGCACATTTTGGAGGCGCCATCTAATGACTATGCATCAGTGGCAGTAGATGGATCGACCACGATAATTCAAGGGCAGTGCCAGATTAGCTTGGAGCCGACAGGCGCCAAGCTAATCTGGCACTACCCTTGAATTATCATGGTCGACCCATTTCCTTCTCTAGTGCGTCAGGGCTGAATTGCTTAAATCATTTCCGCTGTGCTGGCGTCAAGCTTTTATTCCTCTAACAAGTCTCAGCTGAGGCAGACAAACATTGAGAACCCGCGAATCTTATCGTCCATAGTGTTGTCTTCGATGGGTAATTTTAGAATTATTTCGTTTTTGCTGTTGAAAGCTAATCCTGTATTTTACTTCGTTTTTCTAAGCCTGTATTTCGGTAAAACGTCTCATGTGGAGAAAAAAAAATTGAGAAGCTACTTGCGAATCTTAGTGCTCTTGATGTTGCCTTTGAAGGGCAACTTTGAATCAGTTCGTTTTCGCTGCATACAGCTAAGCCGAAATTTACTTTCTAAGCTTGTATTTTTCAAAAACGTCTCATGTGAGACCGGACAAAGTGTGAGAATCCGTTTTATTGGCGACCCTTAGCACTGAAAGCGTTTCCTTTACAAAGCAGCTTTTAAGTATTCCTTCTTTGCTGACGTCAAGCATTCGTGTCTAATAACTCAGGGGGAAGTAAGAACGAAACGCACGCGTCCGACTACTCTGCACCGGATGTTGAGCTGAACCCTTTCGTCCGTGTCGACGAGCAAGTTTTCCCAGGCAACCTGTGTTCAACAAGGCCCCCGGCCGCAGACAAAGATGAGTACACCAACTCCACCTACGCGGAAATTGTTGAAATAAATTGCAAGGGAGGTAAGTAACTATATACACGGGTGCTGGTGCGTAGGTCTTAGACCTTGTTGAAAGTGAGTGCTGGACTGTAATTTTGGACCTTACGGCCAAAGGCCGTAGGTCCAAAATCACAGACCAGCACACAAGTTAGTATTTGAAGAGCATTCCCTGAAAGAGGAGGAAATGTCATAAAATATCCATCTATGAGGGACTGAGGAGAGACAGGTCAAGAGAGACAAGTTGGTTACGTAAATGTGTCCTTGTTTTGGATTTTGGAACACACATTATGTCCCTTGGTGATCTAATCATCCTGTGAGACATAAAACAACCT
The DNA here is from genome assembly GCA_036245525.1 of Semisulcospira habei. Classification (NCBI taxonomy): domain Eukaryota; kingdom Metazoa; phylum Mollusca; class Gastropoda; family Semisulcospiridae; genus Semisulcospira; species Semisulcospira habei. The sequence goes on from BTPG01000001.1 coordinate 318,724,426, forward strand.
GACCTGGTCCTATACAGTAAATATAGCCCCCCCCCCCCCCTCCTTCCTATCCACCTACTACGTCCTCAGGATAATAATAATAATATTAATAATAATAATAATAATATAAAATAATAATAATACAATAACAACAATATTAATAACACTATAGTAATGATAATGATGGTACTAATAATAATATAATCATTCGAGCGTTTTTGTGCCACTTTAGAGTTTCTTTTATAATATTGTATTCTCAATTTTGCCTGACTTCTGTGTAAAAAATACATTATTATTGTTATCATTATGAAATTATTATTATTATTATTATTATTATTATTATTATTATTATTATTATTATTATTATGCAAAGTGGAGAGAAATAATTTTCTTTTGCAGACAAGCCAGCCAAGTCAGACAATTTCTCCGATCGTCCACCACTGCCTTTATCTCGCCCTCCTCAAGAAAATTTCAACATGCTGTACGGAAAGAAATCGGTCAGCAAACCCACCCATCCATCCGAACCCGCTGACGACTATCTGCACCCTGCGAAGTCGGACAACGACTACTTGCACCCTGCTACACCGGCTGATGACTACTTGCACCCATTCAACCCGAGAGCAGAACCGGGTAGCGACTACTTACACCCCGCTATTCCGGCTGATAACTACTTGCACCCAGTCAAACCGAGATCTAAACCGGGTAGCGACTACTTGCACCCTGCTACACCGGATGATAACTACTTGCACCCAGTCAAACCGAGATCAAAACCGGGTAGCGACTATTTGCACCCTGCAATACCGGATGATGACGACTTGCTTCCAGTCAAAGCTGGAGCAAAACCGTGTAGCGACTATTTGCACACTGCTACACCAGTTGAAAACTAGTTGCACCCAGTCAAACCGAGAGCAATACCGGACAGCGACTATTTCCTTCCTGGTACACCAGTTGACGACCATTTGTACATACACGGCAGTGATCAGCGACAGCTTTCACCCAGTGAAACCAGCTAATACTGATTACCATCACCCTGTGACATCGATTGACGATTATCTGCACCCGCCCAAACAGGAAAAGGGCCGTCTTCGCGTAACCTTCCAAAATGGATAATGATTATATGCGTGCTGGCAACCGGCCGACAATTATTTTAACCCAGTAAACCAGCTGACAATGACAACATCAACACTTTTAAACGCTGACAGAGATAATATCAACACTTTCAAACCGGCTGACAGATATAATTCTTATCAACACTTTCAAACCAGCTGACGATTATCTTCACCTAGTAAACCAGCTGACATAAACAACATCAACACATTCAAACGCTGACAGAGATAATAACAATACGTTCAAGCCGGCTGACAGACATACTTTTTACCAACACTTTCAAACCGGCTGACAAAAAGTGGCGTTACTGCACCCTGCTAGACCGATTCATGATTACTTACACAAAGTGCAAACCGGATACCGACTAGCTGCATCCTGCCAACCGGTTGACGATAAAATTTTTCAAACCTCTAAACTGTGAAAAAAAACCTCCTCCCCCCCAAAAAAAAACAAAACAAAAAAAAAAAAAAAAAAAAAAAAAAAAAAAAAAAAAAAACAAGACATAGGACGCAACTGGTTTCCAGTGACTCCAGAAAAGAATTTCGTGATGCTTCGTTTGCAACAGAAAACCCTCAACAACGGACGAGAGCGAAGTCACGGCGGATACCCAGCATGCACCAGAGATTATGATTTATAAATATCTGCAAGAGGATTGATCCTCATGTGTCCTCCGGGCTGAGTATCTATGCCCCTTAGAAATTCAATTCAATTCAATTTAATTCAAAAACATTATTGTGTCAGTCTGACCGACAAATTTTCTTTCGTTGTGATCACATACGCGACTACAGATTCAGCCACATTATGATAATGATGTAAACAAACAAACAAACAAACAAACATGCAAACAAACAAACACACTGCTCATTATCTCATGCATCTTTTGGCACGGCCCCCCACCCCCACAGCCCCCCAGCCCCGACCCATCCCCCCCCCCACCCCCGACAGACAAAGAAACACAGACACACACACACACACACACACACACACACACACACACACACACACAAACACACACAGACACACACATCCCATCCACCACATGACCAGTGTCAGTGGTGTAGGTGTAAGTCTGCCACTTGCATGATGACACTGCGACATGAGTCTCAGCTGCAAGTTCCTGGACAGCGTCAACATGGAGAGAGAGAGAGAGAGAGAGAGAGAGAGAGAGAGAGAGAGAGAGAGAGAGAGAGAGAGAGAGAGAGAGAGAGAGAGAGAGAGAGAGAGAGAGAGAGAGAGAGAGAGAGAGAGACGCTAGTAAGGACACTCCTCATTTAGGAGACGGATGGCCGAGGGTACAAAGGTGCCCCTGTAGCGTTTGGTTTTAACAAGAGGAGCCTTGAACCTACGGCCAAACGGGAGATTTTGAAGGTGTTTAGAAAGACAGTGGGAAGTGTCAGCTGCCAGCCTCAGGCCCTTGCGTATCATTTTCGCCCTGTAGAGGCCATCAAGGTTCTCCAACCTGCCCCCAACGATTTTCTCACTAAGCCTTGTTCAGCTTTCTCAAGTTCTTTTCACTCGGGAAGCCGAAATATGAGATAAAGGAGAACGTTAGAAGGCTTTCTATAAAGCTTTCTATAATGTGTAGAGTGTAGCCCGGGCGTCGGTATCGGTTTTAGTCGCGATGATTCCTGCAGGAATTACAACATAATGACATCCTGCAGGAATCACCGCGACTAAAACCGCTACCGACACCCAAAGGGTTATGATGCAATCTGGTTACCCGCCGTGACGTCACTCACGTTCGTTGCTGGGAGTCGTTTGTTGCAGACGAAACAGCATCATTACAGCCGAATTTCTGGACAATGCCGAGCACGCACTGGTTGTGTCTTTCTGCGAGCTACCGCTGCAAATCGAGGGAAATCTCTTTGTATCTATGTTCTTTTTGGCGAGCGATCCTTGACGTTAAATTTGCAACTGATTGTAAAGGCAAAGTCTGAGTCCACATGTAGTGAAGGGGGTAATACTGATCGGGTACGATTTCCGTCAGTGAGAAGTAGCTAGGTCAAAAGTATGCACGAGCTTGACACAGTCACTGAATGAAAAGGACGCACTTTACATTAAATGGTTTGGTCAAATTCGTGTAATCTTTTGAACCCCTTGGTATATATGGGGGAGGGGGTGTTGGTGGGGGAGTGGCGGACATATTACTGCAGATGAAATGAAATATCGTAAGTTTTTGGGCTTCCTTTTGTGTGGTACATCTGTCCCTTTAAACATTATTTTGGTGCTCTACGGTATTCGTATTATTTTGTATATATTATATAAGTCACACATTTTGTATATACGCTTCACACATTTGCCGACGTTTTGTGACCCTTGACCTTTCCGAGGGATCATCCATATTAGTATATTATTATGCATTGATTGGTCTTACCAACAGGTATTTCTATACCAAGTTTGGGTTTGAAGTTGAAAATAGCATTTTAGGACAAATATTTTTTTTTCAAAATATGGCTATTTTTGGCCCATTCCTGGACCCCCTGTGATCTCGACCTTTGAGGGAGGTCACTAACATTGATATGTTTAGAAAGGTCTTGTCACAAAGTATCCGTGGACCAAGTTTAAAGTCTGTGTCTTGAATAGTCTGCGAGAAATTGCCAACGTTAATGTGTCCCACGGACGTCAGACGCCGGACAAGGGACGCCGGATGACCCAATACGTAGACTGACCTTTGCTATCGCACGTGAGCCAACACGTGAGAAGTGCGATGTTTCTCTCGTAACCCATTTAACCCCACGACCCCATTAGTCGTTCTGGAGGTGTCACCTAACGACGATAAAATTATATTCTTTGATGGAGATGGATCGACCATGATAATTCAAGGGTAGTGTCAGATGAGCTTGGCGCCTTTAGGCGCCAAGCTCATCTGGCACTTCCCTTGAATTATCATGGTCGATCCGTATCATGCTGTAAGGCGTCGGGGCTAACAGGTAGGGTTACGTGTTCTATCAACGTGTGATCATTTAGAAATCCTAAAGTCTGTATTCAGCAAGCCTTCATTTCTCCGTTTGTATAAATATCGTTTACAAAATCGACGCAGAATAGCGGAGAATGTGTATTTACCAAAATAATGTACAAAACCAAATACATGTATACATATCTAGGCTTAAAAATGTAGAGAACACATGCCATTACATTGTCTCATGTATCAAGCAAGCGGAACATAGTACGACTTTAATGTGGGAAAACTGAAAATTTACCACAAATTTACATAAACAAATACAAGTATAAATATCTAGGCTTAAAAAAGCACAGAGAACACATGCAGTTACATTGTGTCATGTATCAAGCGCCGGAACATGCTACAACTTACCACTTTAACCTGGGAAAACTTAACTTTATATGAAACTAGCGCTCAATGTCTCGCTGAATATGCACAGGAGCAGCCGCGGCAACTAAATAATTTGAATAATTATGATGTGCAGTGATGAGTTTTGTCCCCTCGAAAAAAACGCAGAGTTGGGGTTGGTTAAAGGTAAGTTTTACCACGATAAAAATCACAGCCTGTTCGGCGCGCGTTGAAAAAAGTCAACACCGCAATTCTGAGGAACCGTTTATGACGCAGGAAGTTATTAATACATTCAGTTCAGACACACTGAAACAATTAGACATGGATCGACCCTTATTGTTTAAGGGCGGTGCCAGGAAAGCTTGGCGCCTTCTGACACTATTTGGCGCAGTTTTTAAAGTCAGTAACATTATTGTGCAGAACCGATTATGACGCGGAAAGCTTATTACAACATTCAGTCCAGACACACTAAAAGTTCGACAATGATAGTTCAAGGGCGGTGCCAGGAAAGCTTGGCACCCTCTGGGTGCCAAGATTTCCTATCACCACCCTTGAACTACCATAGTCGATCTGTCTGCTGAAGAGCAATGCGTGTGGCTGCATGTTTTTGTTACATGTATCTATCTATACGCCAGCACTGATGACGGAAAGCTGACTACTTCCAGAGTATCTTAAAAACCTTTGGATAGCGCTGATGTTCCTTCCAGGCTTCCAAAGTGTGGGCACAGCCTTCCCCAGACATTCACCATGCACCTCCCTTGGCAATTTATTGAAATCGCTTTTTTTTTCGATCTGGCCTTTGAAATTGATTGATGTAGCCAGCTCCCATATACACGATTCTTTTCATGTTCTTGAAATCTTTCTGACGTGTTTTATGGCAATAGTGTCTACATGTGCTTGGTAATGTATGCGAATGTAATACTATAATAATAAATAATAATAATAATAAATATAATATAATAATAATAATAATTACGTTATTTATAATGCGCTTATCTTATAATAGTTATAACTCTAAGCGCGCACTCACAACTCGCGCACACATGCGCACGCTTTTGACAATGACTCACGTACCACAAATACATTACGACAGTCGGCTTGGGGTGGGGAGTGTGGTGATGTTATTGTGCTACAACTGTTGAAAGAGGTGAGTTTTGAGGGCGGACTGAAAGGAGGAGAGAGAGTGTTTCAGACGGAGAGAAAGTGAGAGAGTGTTCCAGGTGGATGGACCCGTAGACGGAGAAGGAGAAGGGGGCCGAAAGTGCTGAGTTTGGTGCGGGGGATGTGGAGGCGGAGAGGGTCAGAGGCGGAGCGGAGGGAGCGGGGAGGAGTGTAGGGGTGTATGTAGGGGTGTATGTACTTGTATGCTGTTTGTACCTCACATCGTGTAATTGTATTATTTAAATAATCTTGATGTATCCCGCTTTCAACATTAGTTTCTAGAGAATGTACAGCTATATAAGACTAATTTATTATTATTATTATTATTATTATTATTATTATTATTTTTCATTATTATTATTATTATTATTATTATTATTATTATTATTATTATTATTATTATTATTATTATTACATGTATATATGTTTTAAAACGACATCCTGACTATATAACGCGATCTTGAATGATGCTTCCAAATGTAGGATACACACAGTATTGCCCTCTGTATGTATATGACATAAAGTAAAAAAAAAATGCTTTTCGTTGTACATACATGTATCACAATAAGCAATAAAAATTAAAAATAAAAACAGCAAAACAAGCACTAGGGGTTGGCGTGGAGTAAAAGGTCACCCCGAGGAAAGGCGTGAGCTAAAGAGAACTTTTAAGTATTCAGAAAATATCAGATTGAACTATACAGAAGTCAGGAGAATCTACACAACTCCTGTCTAACTGTATATCAGCATCGTAACAAATCCGGGTATCGTATGTGTACATTGTGTCGAAAATTCCGCCAGTTTTGTTGTTGTCATTCATATGTCTAGCAAGACTCGCGACACGTGACATACATGGGACCCAGCCCGCTTAACCATTAGAGAGTCAGTAGATGTTTTAGCTGAGATGATTCCCACAGGAATCGCCGCGACTAATACCGCTACCGACACCCAAAGGGTTCATTTGTCCCGTGTGTGCGAGTGTTAAGCGCGCTGCATGCGTTGCTGCTTGCTGCCGAGTCCCCGCGCTGTAGCGTACGCGCCTCAAGTATGCGACGCGCCTAAGATGTTAATGAGGCTTGCTGGCTTTTAACCTTAAAGTTATGATGTCTGTCTCAGTCAAATTGAACAGAACGTAAAACGTGCTTTTTAAACAATAAATGTAAAACGAGGTGACAGACACAAAGCACACAATCACAACAAAAAATACACAAAAAGTGACTTTTAAAAAAAATCTCAATGTCTGATAAGCCTGGGAATCATACATTTTTGTTTGTTAAGTTAAATTGTTATAAACCAAGTCATGAGTCTATTCCTATAATAGTGATAGACTTATTTCCACAATAGTAATAGACTATGACTTAAGTATAATTTACTTGGAAAATGTGCAATCGGGATATCTGCAAATAAGCGTGGTTATAGCTACGCTTGTTTTATCCGACTTTGATGTAGGAAAGTGGACTGTGCACTCTGAACTTCATACACACAAATATGCAGTTGAACTCACTGTGTCTGGTTGTTAACCCCTTCCCTGCCACTTGACGTATACTGGATACTTGTTTCTGAAATCCTCGCTCATTCAACGACCAAAGTCACAACCGTCCACGGAATATGGCTGCAAATTGGTCTTAGCAAGAGGCATAGATCCTCATGAGCCCCCGCAGTCGCGGGGGCTCACGAGGATCTATTCCTCTTGCTGTGGATCGTGTTCACTTTTTCTCAGAATGAAGGGGTTAAACCCGACGATGTGTGGGTGATTCTGTGTTTATTTCTATTTTTGCCAGCATTTCACTGTGGCTGTTGTCCGGAGATCTTTGTCATTGGCTGCAGACTAACCGTGAGATGGCCTTGTAACCTGCTCGGTGTTAAATCCGAATGACTAAATTGAGGTTTCAGTGATAAGAAATGTATCAGTTATTAGCGCCACTGCATACTTTATTTCATTCATTGATTGATCCAGAGTACTTTATATATGCTTTTGGCTTGTTCTACTTTTAAACTTTTTTTTTTTTTTGTCTTTGCGTATAACAATGATACGAACTAGACTGTTTAAACCGAAAACCGAAAAAAAAAACCCACAAAAAACTAACTAGTCTTTATAAAGACGATCGCAGCCTGTTTTCGTTCGGTTAAAAGGAGCTATATTTTAACGCTGTATTTAGTTGTAATAGTAGTATTAGTATTAGTAGTAGTAGTAGTAGTAGTAGTAGTAGTAGTAGTAAGTAGAAGTAGTAGTAGTAGTTATAGTAGTAGTAGTTGTTGTTGTAGTAGAAATAGTAATAGTAGTAAGTAGTAAATAGTACTAGCGGTAGTAGCAGTAGTAGTAGCAGTAATAGCAATCATAGTAGTAGTAGAATTGTTGTTGTTGTTCTAATAATAATAATAATAATAATAATAATAATAATAATAATAATAATAATAATAATAATAATAATAATAATAATAATAAAATAATAAAATAATAATAATAATAATAATAATAATTATTATTATCATTACGACTGTAGCTCACAACAACAAACGAGATAATAATAATTATTATTATTATCATTATTATCATTATTATCAGTTGCCCACACACACACACACACACACACACACACACACACACACACACACACACACACACACACACACACACACTCCCCGAGCCCGTAACCGAAACTAAATATTTTTGTCTTTCAGTTACTTCCCGACTTCCCAGTTGGATCAGGATATACTTTGTGTGTTAGCATGGCCATCACTCAATTGTTCAATTAAACCCTTTGTTTTCCCGTATCTCGTCTACAGGAACAAACTTCCGAACAGGCGATAAAACCGATACCGCGCGCAGTTGCCCAGTGAATACAATGTCCTCGGGTCGGTGCGCGGGCCAACTGCGGCCGACTTCGGCCCAAGGACTTTCTGCGCACATGTCTGGTGTCCTTAGGGTCTGAATAAGAGGTTCCGATTACGCCGGACGACTGTAGCTCCCAACAAAGAACGAGAACGAATGGACGCTGTCCGGGGCAAAATGGCGCGTGTTTTGGCGAAAGCGGTGGGTTAAAAAGCCCGGACAAACAGGCGACATCATGTGTGTCCGGGCTTTTAATCCACCGATTTCGTCGAAACACGTGCACGTTTGACCTACTTTTGATTTCCGAACACCGTCTGTTACTGTAACTCTTTCCACACGTGTCTCATCCGGACTCGCGGCCACAGGCCGCGAATCCCGAGAAGAAAGAAACACGCTTAAAAAGGAGAGTTACAACGCAAGAGGGGAGTGGGGGGGGGGGGGGGAGGGCGAGATGATGTATGCCACCTGGAGATGTTTGGAGTGTTGTCTACGCGTATATTAAACGCTGGTTTTCACCCGTGATTTCTTTGTTTTCTTGTTGGGAGTCGTTCATTACAAACGAAACCCCACTAATATATTGTATCAGTGTAGCGCGACAAGCTGGTTAGTCAGGCTTTCAGCTTCTCCAACAAACGGAGCCTTTACGTAATATTGCAGAAACGTGCTTTGAGTATGTGTGTGGCAGTGCAGTGTTCATCGTTGTGAACGCAATTTAACCCGTTCAGTGCCAAGAAAATTTGAACACCACCCACCTGCAAGAGGTATAGATCCTCATGAATCCCCGCAGTTGCGGGGACTCATGAGGGTCTATGTCTCTTGCTGACACCACTTTGAATTCATGTCCCTGTGACATGTGGTGGGTTGTGGTCTTCAATTAACGAAGATTTGCAGAATCAGTCTGCGTCAGCTACCACTGAACCGGTTCAGACAGTACGTACATTCTCATCGGGATTTTAATTGTAACACAATCTACATCGCAAATAACAATCTACATCGCTAATAACAATCTACATCGCTAATAACAAGGTCGGATATAACAAACGTCAAGGTATCTTACGCTTTTTCCATACGGGCCGACAGCACTTTCTGTGTCAATTACTTCGCTCCATAGTAAATTAACCATTATGAAACAACAACTGGTGATTTGTTATACGCGAGGTTTACTGCGTGTACAGTGAGAATCTCGCTTTAAAAAAAAAAGGGAATTAACCCCTTCACCGCTGAGAAAACAGTGAACACGATCCAACTGCAAGAGGCATAGATCCTCATGAGCCCCCGCGACTGCGGGGGCTCATGTGGATCTATGCCTCTTGCTGAGACCACTTTGTATCCATGTTTCTTGGACAGTGTTGGCTTTTGGTCGTTGAAAGAAGATTTCAGAAGAAAAACAAAACAAAACAACAACAAACGTACGTTAAGTGGCAGGGAATGGAGTAATGTCTTTTTGACATCATGTTATTCACTATAATAGATAGTTCGAGTAGCGTAAGGCCCTAAATTAAAAAAAAACAAAAACGTACGAACAGAGACAGTGTAGATGTGAACTCGTGGTTTAGGTGTGAACTGAAGAAGGAGATTGAGCCGTTACGCCGTTTCTTTCAAAATAATCCGATGGATGTGACATCTCATGTGTATTGTCTGACACACAAAAAAATGATAGTAAGGATGGGGTCTGACTGGACATGTGTGGTCTCGCCGTGAACTAAATAAAGAGAACAGATCAACAACCATCCACAAACTAAATGCCAAGATGTACGGAACCCACGTGAGATCATTGCCCTGGATTCTGGTGATTCTGTGTTTTCTACCCTGCGACGTTAACGGTACGTTTGAAAAAGTTTTTTTCACTGTATTTGTTTATACTTTGGCTAAGGAGCATTTTGAACTAAGTTTGTAATTTTTTTCTACCCAATTCACGGTATGAAGAAGTACCAAAAAAGTACCCAAAATGACGAGCGAAAAGAATGCGACATTTTGGGAGTGATCGGAAACACTATAGTGTTTCCTATCATTACAAAATGTCACATTTTTACTCGTCAGTATACAAAACGCGCAAAATGCTACAAGAAAGAAAACAGTAACAGAAATGCATTTCGTAGTACTGTTTGTTTATTTGTCCATACATGTTCATCGGACATCAGAAATATGTCAAAATTTCACGTGTTCAGGCGAAACCAGTTGATAAAAAACGGACAACAGGCGATATCACATGTTTGTCCGGGCTTTTAATCCAATGTTGTCATCAAAAGATGTTCAGGCATTTTGTGGCTGTTGTTCTTTTACCCGCTCCTGATTTTAACCCGTTCAATGACGAGAAAACGTAAACACGATCCAACTGTAAGAGACATAGATCCTCATCAGCAGCTGCGAGTACGGGGACTCGTGAGGATCCTCTTGCTGAGACAAGTGTGTGTTTATGTTTCCTAGACGGGGTGTGTGTGTGTGTGTGTGTGTGTGTGTGTGTGTGTGTGTGTGTGTGTGTTCGTGCGTGCGTGTGTGTATGTGTATGTGTGTGAGTGTGTGTGTGTGTGTGTGTGTGTGTGTGTGTGTGTGTGTGTGTGTGTGTGTGTGTGTGAGAGAGAGAGAGAGAGAGAGAGAGAGAGAGAGAGAGAGAGAGAGAGAGAGAGAGAGAGAGAGAGAGAGAGAGGGATTGAGAGATGATGATGATGATGATGATGATGATGATGATGAAACTGTATTACATAACGGTAGAAGTTTTGACAGATACAAATACGTCATTTTTCAAACTTGCCGTTTCTAACGTACTACAAAATGAAATATAATGAAGACAAACAAAAAAATATTGAACGCAAACAAAAACATAACTAAATAAGTACAGACACACGCAGTACAGAAAATGATACTACTAAGGTAGCAATAAACAAATACAAAAAAGGAAGTAACAGAGAGAGAGAGAGAGAGAGAGAGAGAGAGAGAGAGAGAGAGAGAGAGAGAGAGAGAGAGAGAGAGAGGAGAGAGAGAGAGAGAGAGAGAGAGAGAGAGAGAGAGAGAGAGGAAGAGAGAGGAGAGAGAGAGAGAGAGAGAGAGAGAGAGAGAGAGAGAGAGAGAGAGAGAGAGAGAGAGAGAGAGAGAGAGCGACTAGAGCCCGCGATTGAGGACGAACAAACTTGAACTTTTAGGATGTTGTCCCTAAATGAATAATCTCCATGCATTTTTTAAATTTATTTATTTTTATTTATTTGTTTTTTATTGGGATGCTCATTGGGGGAAAAAATGGCCGTTTTACAAAAACCGGTTGATCCACAATGTCCGTAAATGTTCTTATTTTTACTAGATATTTTGCGTATAGCTAGACTGCCAATTCCTTCTGCCAAATGAAGATAAGTAGCGGCTAATCTCTATGTTTGTTTGTTTGTCTATTTTGACAAAGGGTATTTACCCGAAATATTAATAAATTGTGTTGTACCCGTCTTTTCTAAGCGTGTTTCTTTCTCCGTTGGGTACTTCTCTTCATTTATACTCGCATGATTTTTCATATACGGTATTTACATAAGCATACAATTTGTCTGTAATCCCTAGGTGTGAAAATCAGCTAATTTTCTACTCCACTTTTTCTGAGTTATTTTTAAACAGCTAAGATATCTTTGATTTTTCTTTTATAAAAAAAAACTATCTTCTCATTAATACCAACATGATTTTTCGTAAACTGTGTTTCATTTTTCCACTTTTAAAATGTTGAAAAATGATGTAAATTATTTGTCCTGTTATTCCGAAGCGTACGCATATGTTTGTTAAATCAAAGTGCCACAGTCCTGGTAAATCAAAGTGCCACAGGTGCAGTGCGCCTGAATTGATCAGTGTTCAGGTCGTACTCCATAGGAAATAGATTTCTCTGTCCCCCATAAAAATAAACCCGCCCGTCAGAGCCGTCCATTATCACTTCGGCGCCTTGGACGTTAAACCCCGAACTAACCAACCAACGCATACGTTTGTTTATTTCTCTGTTTGTTCCTTAACTTATCAAAGCCGTCCTTGGAGCAGACCGAGTGAAAATATTGTTAAACCCTTTTCATTCTAATATACGACTTCTTGAAATTAATTTAACTATGATAGTTCAAGGGTGGTGCCAGAACATCTTGGCGCCTAAGGCGCCAAGCTGTTCTGGCACAACCCTTGAACTAAAGTGGTTGATCTAACTCCAGACCCGTAATGTAGCCTTATAGGACAATAAGCAATTTAAAAAAAAAATCAGCCTCAGGATGTAATGGGTTAAAGCCCTGTTGTGCACCATTATTGTGCGACATACAAAGAACATTAATAAAGGAGATGCCGTAAACTATTAACCCTTTATCACCCGAAGAAGGTTACATTAACCCATTTACTGCTGGGGAAAAGCAAATGCCATCTAACTGCTCAGTCTAGTTTCTATTTATCTTCTAAAATGCTCGCATGACAGACATATGACCTAAATCCATAGTATTAATCAAACATGCAGAGAGAGAACAATAGAGTCCCGATAGACAATGAATTCAATAGAGCCGCATCAGTCATTAATTTACATCATTTTTTAATATCAAAATGTTAAACCCCAATTTTACCCCCGTTAATTCTAAATCAACCCTTTGATTTTAAAAAAGTGATGAGCATGACTGATGCGGCTCTATTGATCTGATTGTCTATCGGGACTCTATTGTTCTCTCTCTATAACTATTGTCTCTGTCAACACTTAATCATGAACCTGATCAAGTGATGCCAAGTGAAACTTAATACTTATTAACAAGTTGCAACTAACTTTTAGGAACCTGCAGAGGTAACCTTTAAGTGTGTTGCCATAAGAACTTATTAATTACTTACCCTAAGTTCTTACAAGTACTTACCCTAAGTTCTTACAAGTACTTACCCTAAGTTCTTACAACAACTTGACTCAAGTCCCAAGACACTGAGACAGATTTATCAAGATACAAGGACAATAAAAAAACTTTTTTTTCTCAGTAATACTCAGGTGGTGGTGCTGATGGGGTTAAATAATCAGGCACAAGTGGTGTAAATGACGTGTCATCTCTCTGCGAAGCATATGACAAAAATATTGATTGATTACCAAATCTGATTTTTATTTGTTTAAAAGATTGTGTAGTTTTTCTGTGGTTTCCTGTACCCCTATCCTTTTTCCCTCTGCTAAAAAACTGGCCTTAAGTTCTTCAACATTCACAGGAGATTGACTACGCATCTTATTCTGTATTTCAGATTTTTGTTTCTTGTAGTTATTTAAATCATCCTGGACTCGCTTAAATTCTTCGTCATCAATAAAATTATCGTTCAATGCCTTACTGATAATAAGTTTCATACTGCTCAGCTTTGCACCAGCCAGCATACTCAATGCTTCATGTTTCTGTAATTTTGTGTGAAACCTCTTGTTCAAAGCTTCCAAACCAAAGCAAGCCAGGCATGTAGCAACGCTAACACCCTCAACTGCTATTCCAGCCAAACTTCCAATTCCTGTGGCGAACAGAACAATACCCCCTACAGAACATGAAGCTGAAACTGCACCAATAGCCATAGAAGTGTTTTGAACAGAATTAAATACTGACTTATACCTCCTTTTGCACCGTGAGTATTTCGCCTCTTCACTCTCCAAATATTTCAAAGCTTCTGTAATATTATTTAATCTGAATGCATCTGCCTGTAATGTTTTATCTGAAGCAATTGGCATATGTGGATCAGGCGCAAGTGTTGTTTTAGTCGTCACATTTGTTTCAGTCGGATCAAGCGTTGGTAGTTGTGGATAGAAGTTTACCATTTTTTTTATTGACAAATATTTTTTTTATTTAATCAGCAATTACATTTTGCAACTCTTCAAAAGTATACAATTTGCTGGCATAATAAAATGCAACAAGATCAATGTGTTCAAGGTTTATGTAAGTTAGACGAACAAAAGTTGTTTTGTCAACCACCACCTTGACAGCTGGAACACTGCTCGAAACATTAATAACATCATTATTTTTTGTAATGGCAATAAAGACCTTTGATGATTCTGTTACTGTTTCGTCCCATGTAAGTTTAATTCCTTGTGCAATTTGAGCCTCTTTAGCAGTAGCAACAGATTTCATGATAATTTCAAATACTATTGTCACTTCTCTAGCCATGACTAAGCTTGCTGGCATAAACACAACAGAAGTATCTGATCTACCCTTTCTAGTTGTAAGAAGATACCGCCGTCTCTCATAATTTTCAACTTTCAGTTTTTCTCTGCTGTTGTTGTCTGGGGCAAAACTTGGAACAAGGCTTACAATAAGCGGCCCAGAATTAACAACCTTCCTAAACACTAAGGCACCTTCGTCATCAGTGTATACATAAGGACTAATAAATTCCAACTTTATGTCCCAGTCAATTGTGGGTGGTGGAACAGGTACAGGTGAAACCACCCACTTATTTCCCACATGTATTAAGTTGTAGGGCACATTATTTACAGGTGGAGTAGGTACAGTAACATCACGTAGCTGACCAAGTTTAGGAATCTGTTTTTCACCGTCTTTCATGTCAACAATTACTTTCCTCTTGTACATGCCATTTGAATCAAGTTCAAAACCATATATTTCTCCAATTTCCCCTTCCTTCTCAAAATCCTGTACGTCTGCCAAATCTTTCAATTCTGTTACTGGACATGCAACTGGTATGATTCTCGGCTTTGGACCACCACTCATTTTTTATAAACAAAAATAAAATTATTTAATTTCCAACACAACACTAAAATCATGCATAAGAACTGGTTTGTCATCCTGATTAGTTACAGATATACTCAGTGACTCAAAGAAACTGGAACCTAATTTCTTAAACTGCAAATTAGGAAATCTAACAACCACACTTTCACAATACGGAGCAGTTCCAGTTGGTAAGCATCTCAACAAAGTTGAAGGCTTTCCATTGTGAACATTCTCAGATGTGTTTAGTTCTTTCAAATAAACATTTAGTACTGTGTGTACTGACAAATTGACAGGGCGTTTTCCAGTTATTTTAAGTCTTTTTGTCTTCATTGTTATAATACCAGTCATAGCTTCATCTAAATCATCTGATCTATACCAATCTTCGTCAATATAAAATCCAAGTAAATATGCAAATTTATCTGAGATCCTTAACCAATTTTGTGTCAGAAATTCTAATGTAACAAGTAGGTTGGCTGGATTTAAAGTTGCTTTAATTTTAAAATTACTTTGAAACCATTCAGCTATAGTACAAAAGTCATAATACCCGGGTGGTAAAGCTTCAGTCTTACCATCTAAATTTACTTTATTATATATATCATCCTCTACATTAAACCATTTTACTGTGTAGAACAATTCATGGATAGCTGCAGCCTTGCTACCATCATGATTATCAATCCCATTAGTTAACCACACTGGTTTGCTTGTGTCAAGATTTGTTAAGGTAATAAACATTTTTATTATCTCATATAAAAAAGGATGGAATTTAAATCACCAACCATCACCACTACAAACGCATTTCAATTTAATGTGGATGCCAAATACAATGTCGCACCTACTTATGAACAGAAAATAATTCAACTAAATCAACTCGACATAGCTGTGTCTGACGCAAGCGTACAAGATCTATTTCAAGTCAAAGTACCGAATCCGTTTGACCATTACCTAAACCCTCCAATAACAGATGACTCTACTGCAAGAAAGTGGTCTTCAAGCCCACTACAGATGTTTCAAAACCAACTCAACTTTGCCATACTATGTTCTACTACAGGCTGTGGTGTTTCATTTACAGATCATTTGAATCACTCAAACAAACTGATTAGGTCTGTGTATCGTTTTCATGTTTATTACCAGCTTAGACGTATACTGTCAGAACTTCATACACCACTGCCCACTGAATCCAGTTTCAACAGGTATAACAACCCCATGGATATGAAAGCATTTGAACGCATCTGTAATGAATTTAACATTAACCCTGGCACTAAGTATGACTTTACACAAAAACTTGATGATCACAACGGCATGGGTACATTGTATTATGCTATGAGCCACAGACAATACCCTCAAGATTACTACCCTGGGTACACTTCATTCTCATCAAAATCACAAGTCTGGATAGGATCAATAGAGCAGAAGCAGTCTAACGCCTGGACCACATTTGTCTTAGATAAATCTGACGGGTTTACTCAAGCGGGAGTCGAGCGCGTCAATGAGTCTATCAGAACATATGTCTGGTGTTTACTAGGTGCACAATCACTAACAAAATCAAACATTTTGAATGGAAGTGGACAATTTGAAGCACAAAAACAGTTTCTTGCAAATCTTGAAGATTCAATTAATTCAGTGGTTGATCTCCCATCAAGCATACAGCGCTACCAAGACGTTTTAAGATATGCCAGATCAAAAGTTGACTTTGTAGTTGGCACTGGGTTATACATGTTACCATCTGATCTTCAACTCCAAATGGGGACAATCACAAATTATAACAATGAAATCATTGTTGCAGGTGTTGGTCAAAAACTCGGTCTCAATCAATCTGTAAACTTAGGAGGAACAACCACACATGTTCAGTCATTAAAATCATTACAGACGGTAACACCCCCGGCCCCGGCCTCGGCCCCGGCCCCGGCCCCAACACCGGCACTCATACAACCAGTACAGTCAACACCAACCCCTGACACACATGAGTCGGAAAGAACTGCATTGGTAATAGGCCTCACTGGATTAGGAGTATTACTTCTTTATCTGTTTCATTAAATAACCCACCATCAACCCTCCTACTGTAACCAAAAAGACCCACACATGTTCTGCCATAAACCCTACTGCCTTTGCCGCTGTAGTAATCAGCCAACTGACAACAGTGCCAATTATGCCAGGCAAAGCGTCTATTGCTTTCAGAGCCAATTTCTTAAGCAGGTCTGAAATGTGAGACAACTGTTTCTTTACCCATGACTGTAAATCTTTTGGATCTGTGGGAGCCGGGGGGCCCGGGGTTGGTGGGCCCGGGGTTGGTGGTGCACCCCCACTAACCCCAGCACCGGAGACAGCTAACACAACAGTACTGATAATAAATCCAAGAGCTGTAATTAAACTAGCAATTGTGATACCCTGTTCTCTGAAAAGTGTTTTTAGTCTCTCAGCCAGAGTAGTGTCTTCGTGAAGTATTTTCTGAATAGTTTCTCTAATTCTGTTGACCTGTGATTTTAGTTTTTGTCTTCCAATACTAATTGTTTCTAACCGTCCTGATCTTTCTATCTGCAAATCATTTAATCTATGTTGAATTCTTTCTTTCATTTCTGTGTCAAGATTTCCATTGTCTGCGGTAGCCAGTTTCTCTTTTTCACGTTCTATGTGTTTATCAAGCTCTCCCAGTTTGGCAAGATTATTAACCATCTCACCTCTTATTGTCTGCAGTGATTTATCCAATCCCATAATCTCCCTCATTGACAAAGGTGGGTCGTCTATTGTTTTCATAGCGTCATTTAATTGCCCTTCAGTAAATGAAGTTTCTTGTATCACTGTGTTTGCTATTTCTGGTAGGCTTGTTACTGGTGCCATTTCAATCTCTTGCCCTGTTGGCAACTTTGTTTGCGTGTCGTGAAGAACACTAACCAGTCTTGGGGGAACGGGAGACCCTCCAATTCCAAGTTGACGCAAGGCACCAACACCACCTTCATTTTTTATTGTACTTAAAGCCCTAAACCTACTAGGGTCTTTTTTGTTAGTCAATAGTACTTTTCCTTTGTCAACAGTATTTAAATATAAATGACCCTTGCCATCAAGTTCAAACTGATTAGGGTCTACGTTGTCTGGGCGACCACCAACATGATCATAAAATGAGTTCACTTTGGTTTCTAAAAGTTCGTGATGTAAACTGTAAATATTTCTTGTACCAGTCATATCTGTCATATCTGTTGTATTACCAAAATCATACGTGTCATCCATTTCAAAATCTTCATGATTAAATCCTCCTGCTGCCATTGTTTTATTAATTTATTATTTTTTATTGTGCATAATAAAAATGACACAGTCTTACGGATCAAAGTTAGACCCATACAGAAAACTACGTGAGCCCCTGGGTGTTAAGGGCATAAGACAATCAATCGTCATCACAAACAATCCAAGTACCATAGACCAGAACCAAACACTTACAGTCAAGTTTCCAAACCTAGGACCCAGTGACGTTATTGTTCCTGGCACTGCACGCCTTGCATTTAATATTGAACTATCATCAGACGCAGACGTAAACAGAACACTGGTTGACAATCTTGGCAGAGCAATTGTTAGGACTATTAAAGTAAAACTTGAAGGACAGGAAGTGTTTAGTCTTGATGACTCAGATGTGTTCTACTGTTACAAGGATCTTTGGCTCACAAGAGAAGAACGAGAAGACCGTGTTTACCAAGGCATACAGTCTGATAACGTTGGTAAACTTCGAATCAATGCCGGAGACAAAACAACTACTGGGGTACCAAAGGAAGTTATTATAGCTGAAACATATGGAACCAGATTTTACATTCCACTTGAGTTTGAAATCCTCACAGCTCATTTGCCTTATTATCAAGGAGCACTGAATGACCGTCTAAGTTTTGAACTAACTTTCAATGACTACTCCAAAGTCATTAAATCATCTGCCGCAGATGCAACATACAAGATCTCTAACATTTCCTTGGAATATGAAATTGTTACACATACTGAACTAGCCAGACTCATTCAAAATCAGTATCAGTCAAGACTTCCAATTTATTATGACCGTGTGATTAGGCATAGTTTAATACCCAAAGACAAGAGTGACCCAATGTGGAACATAAACTTGAACACGCCTGCCAGGTCACTGAAAGGTATTCTTATGTTGTTTGTTGAACCGGTGAGTCCATACAAAAGAGATTCAGAAAAATTCTACAATCCTAAGATTACACATTTGTCCTGTACAATCGAAGGCCGCCCTAATCAAGTGTACGCTTCAGGAATGTTACCTTATCAACACTATGACGAAACCATAAAGTATTTTGCAGGAGGAAGGATTAGAGATAAACCTGCAAACATTGCGTGCAAAGATCTACATCTGTATGATGTTAGGATTGGACAATACCTTACAAACAAATATGCACTGTGGCTAGACCTTCGTAGTACAGATGATGATTACCTTCATGGGTCAGGACGTACTGTCGAGAACGGTAGTGATGGAATAACAATTCAGATACAAAAGAAGGTTGAAACTGCTGCAGCCATTAACATATATTTGTACCTGATATATGACGCACAACTCAATATTGCAGAAAGCAGACTAAGTGGACACATATATTAAAATTATATTGTGTATTAAAATGAACCGGAGCTTAATGACCCTTGACCCACACTGTGGATTATTTTGTGGCGCCACAGGGTGTGGGAAAACTGAATTTGTACTTAACCTCTTACAAACAAGATACATCCACCACTTTGAAAACATTGTCATATTTTGTCCTACTATCAAACACAACAAAGCTTATCACAACCGTTTATTCATTTGGACTGACAACAACATATACTTAGTTGACCCTGAGAAAAAACTGAATGACTACCTACAATATTTTTACAAGCAATTTGAAGGACAGCCAACCTTGTTTATTGTTGATGACTGTTCTGCAGAGAAAGACATTGTCAAGAAGAGAAACACATTAGCAGAACTTGCCTTCAGTAGCAGACATGCTAATGTCAGTGTATGGATTCTCACTCAAAAATATAATGCTGTACTAAAAGATTTTCGAGAACAGTTAAAGTTTATCTGTTTGTTTTACTGTAAGGATCGTGACAGCTTCGAAGACTGTCTCAGAGAGAATGATGTCATCCCAAATAAGCATGAACGAGATGATGTAAAAAATAAACTGAAATCAACTAAGCATCTGAAGCTCATTTTAAAGACAGATCAGCCCACAGGGTATGGGTTAGTAAATTGATGTAAATTAATTTATTCTTTTGTTTGTCCAATAAAAATGACAGACGGACAAATCATACAGGTGCTTGATCTCACACACCTTTTCAAAGATGTTATGCACTTTACTGATTTAATATCACCCAAACAGACTTACATAAGCCTTTCAGCACCATCAGAAATATGTGACCCGCCACCACAAAATGAGTCTTAAGTCACTTTTTGGACATTTTGAGATATTGATATCAGCAGAAACTAGAAAGAAAACCCTTTTCAATGGTGCCAATAACATGTGAATCGGACGATTGGTCACCGAGTTATGGTTTATAGAAACTGGGGACCCCACACATGTACCCGACCACGCCACCCGACAATTTTCAAAATGAGTCTAAAGTCACTTTTTGGACATGTTGAGATATTGAATATCAGCAGAAACTAGAAAGAAAACCCTTTTTAATGGTGCAAATAACATGTGAATCGGACGATTGGTCACCGAGTTATGGTTTTTAGAAACTGGGGACCCCACACATGTACCCGACTATGCCACCCGACAATTTTCACGAATAGCGGGAAATCGGGTCAGGGACATTACGACTCATTTCGTGGTGGCGGGTCACATATATGTTACATATAGTGTGACTTTGGATTATGTCGATGAGAATCCAAATGTGGAGCACATGACAGTTGATTTAAAGACACCTACTTTTAAAGTTGATGATACCAACTATGGTTGGTTAGGAGAAGTTTGTTATAGCATATTTAAACAACTACGCAAACTAAATGTTTATATTGACAGTGTTACAGTTAATAAAGTGGTATTACACAAGGTGAGCCAGCAGTAATATTTTTTCATTTATTATTTTGTCGGACAAATAAAAATGACGGACAATGTTCAAAACCCTGGCTCATCTGGTTTAAGAAACGTGTTTCACACAACAAACTTACCCATATCCAATACTAATAATGTCTATGAATCAATAGAAAACTCTTTTTCTGTCATACAACAAAATCTTCTTACAGGCAGTGTAAAGATTCAGATTGTTGCAAAAATCGAATTCACTAGGGTGGACGGTGAAGTGATTGTATCGTACATATCAACAAGACAACACACTGTTAACACAAGAAGAGAATTGGAGAACGTGTTTAGAGACAGACTATTACCAGACTTCCTCCAGGCGATTGACAGTGCAAGAATGAAGGGGTCTGGTTGGCACGAAGGACATGTACATGAACTACAACTAAAGCAGTCTAGGTATCATCCTATATTAGGTAAAGCATGGTTGCCACTGCCAACAGAAGTAGTAAACAAAAAGGCTGTTGTTAACATTCAGAACAATGACAACTATTGTTTCATGTGGTGTGTGCTTGCTAAACTACACTTTGTAAAAATAAAACCTGAACGTGTTTCTAACTACACCAAATTTGTAAAGGAACTCGATTTTAGTGGCATTGAGTTCCCTGTTAAAATAGAGGACATAGACTTGTTTGAAAAATTAAATCTTGGCATATCTGTAAATGTGTTTGTGTGGGATAATGTGTCTGTTGACAAGTTACAACCCATTAGAGTATCAGCACTGGCACCAACCTATGGTCAGTCAGAAAATAAGCATGTTGACATGTTGCTAATCGGAGATGACAATAACTTTCACTACACAATTATTAGGAATATGTCACGTCTAATTCATAATCATACAACAAAACACAAGGGCAAACAGGAATTTTGTAATAGATGTTTACAGAGGTTTTCCTCTATTGCTGTGGCACACAAACATGTTTTACACTGCAGGTCAGCTGATGACATTCAAACTGTACTTAAGTATCCAGAGCCTGGTAGTCAAGTGTATTTTAAGAACTATGGGAATCAGCAAAAGCTGTCGTTTGTAGTGTACGCAGATTTTGAATCATTAGTAGTTCCGTATGACGGTCCTGTTCCAGAGTCATTACCAAAGACTATAAAACTGAGTGACCAAGTGGTGTGTTCTTTTGGATACATTATTGTTAGGTCAGACGGTCTTCATTCAGAGCCTGTTATCTACAGGGGTGAAAATGCAGCATGTCTGTTTTTAACAGAAATGAGACATCTGTATAGTCAGGTAGTACAGTATCTCACAACATGTCAGATGCCTCTGGTGATGACAGAAGAAGACAAATTAAAATTTGATACAGCTGAGACGTGTTGGATTTGTGAACAGCCTCTGGGGAATGATAAAGTTCGTGACCATGATCACATAACTGGACGTTACAGGGGTGCTGCACATAACAATTGTAACTTATTATTAAAAACAGATCCCAAGACATACAAACTGCCAATCTTTTTCCACAATCTCAAAGGATATGATTCACACATTATCATGCAGGCTGTAGACGAGTCTTACAAAAACATAAGTTGTATTGCCCAGACAACTGAGAAATACTTGACTTTTAGGTTAGATAAATTAGCATTTTATGACTCCATGCAACATTTGTCTTTAGGATTGGCTAGTCTGGCAGAAGGACTGACTGAGTATCCAATAACAAGTAAATATTTTGAGCCAGACTTGATTAAGAAAGGTGTGTATCCGTATGAGTACATTGATCACTGGGTTGTGTTTGAAGAAACAAGACTGCCACCAAAAGAGAAATTTTATTCCACACTAACTGGAAAAGGTATTTCTGACTCTGAATATCAACATGCACTTGATGCGTGGGGGAAGTTAGGATGTCAGACAATTGGTGACTACCACGATCAGTACTTGAAAGCTGACGTTTGCTTGCTAGCAGATGTATTTGAAAGTTACCGTGAGAAGGGTTTGTTGCACTACAGACTTGACCCTGCTTGTTACATAACTAGTCCTGGCATGACGTGGGATGCATTTTTGAAATCCAGTAAGATATCTATAGACCTGTTGTCTGATCGTACGATGGGTGAAATGGTAGAACGTGGATTGAGGGGAGGGATTAGTATTGCATCGAACAATTACGCCATAGCCAACAACAAATATTTGGACAGTCATGGTGACCTTGGCCGGGGGTTTGACCCCTCAAGCCCGGGGTCAAGGTCATTCATTACGTACTTGGACGCTAATAACCTTTACGGATTCGCAATGTGTGAATTATTGCCCTTGAAAAACTTTTGTCTGTATGATTTGTCACAGTATGATGTAACAGGGTTAACAAACAATATTATTAATCTTGACCGAAACGACGCGAAGGGTTGGATCTTTGAAGTCGACCTGGAGTACCCACACCATCTACATGATTACCATAATGATTATCCGTTGGCTGTTGAGAAAATGAGTATGACGGGGAAAAAAGAAGACACTAAACTTGTACCGAATCTAAATGACAAATTCAATTACGTTTGTCACTACCGCTTGCTGCAGTTTTACATCAGACATGGGTTAGTACTAAAGAAAGTTCACAGAGGAATTCAATTTGATCAAAGTGCTTTCATGAAAGATTACATAATGAAGAACACAACCCTTCGTGCCAGAGACGGCAACACTGCATTTGACAAAGACTTCTTTAAGCTTATGAACAATGCCTGTTTTGGCAAGACGATGGAAAATCCTCATCACAGAAAAGATGTGAGACTTGTTACAACTGAATTGGGTGCAATTAAACTTACAGGCAAGCCACAATACACAGGGTACAAAGAGTTTCATTCATCATTGTATGCAGTGTCACTCAAAAAAAAGATTGTTAAACTGGACAAGCCAGTATTCATTGGTATGGCAATTCTTGAGTTGTCAAAACTGTTGATGCTTGAATTTTATTATGATTACTTCAAACCAAAATATCCTGACTGTCGTCTGCTATACACTGACACTGACTCTATGATCATTGATGTGCCTACTGAAGACTTTTATGAAGACATGAAAACAGAGTTACACATGTATGACACGTCTGATTACCCTAAGGATCATCCACTGTACAGCACACAAAACAAGAAAGTGCCTGGTAAGTTTAAAGATGAACTAAATGGTGTGCCAATAGTTGAGTACGTTGGACTGAGATCAAAAATGTATTCTATACTGCACCAAAAGGGTAGTCAGTCAAAAGCCAAAGGTATCAAGAAAACAGCAATAAAAAATAAAGAAATACGTCATGAACATTACAAGCAAGTGTTAGATGGTGCATTAATGCCTGATTATCCAAACAAGTCACTGAGATCAAACAAACATAATCTTGAAATAATTCAAACACATAAGAAATCACTTGCAGTTGGGGACACGAAACGTGTTTTTCACAGTAAGGAAAAAGCTTATGCACCAGGTCATTATAGACTCAAGTTATCTGAAGACATTTGTGATGAACTGGTTGATGAATTAATTGACGACTTAGTTACTGAAATGAGTAACGGTGTCTGGGGGAATAATCTGTAATTCTTCTCTGACAAATGCCCTCTGGGGTGCAGGGTCATACAGGTAATATATTGTTGCGTCTGGACCGGGAATTATTTTTTTTATATTGTGTACAGACGTTGACCAGATGGGGTCTGTTGCCCTGCGTCTGTCGTCGTTCTCAGCCTCCCCTGGCTGATATAAATATCTCACCTGTTTAGTAAACAAGCTTGTGTCTGGAGGTGGGGTTGGTCCTGTTTTTGGCTCTGTAATTGTTTTCAATTTAATAGCATCAGCAGGCTTAGGATGTCCTTCATTATTCATTGCTTTTATCACATGTGGTAATCTCTTTACCCACTCCGTGTTCCGGGTGTCATGCATGAGTTCCTTAGAATACTGGTAACTGAAAAGTCTTTCTGACAACTGTTTATTGAAATTTTCTACAATTGCCTGTGATCTGTGCACACCTGGAATGCCTCGTCTGACCAGTACGCCATGCTTTGCAAATAACTGATTAACTGCACCTTTGAATTCTGATCCGTCATCAACCTGCACAAGTCTGGGGTATCTTAAAGGGCCACGACTATATATTTTTGTTAAAGCAGTAGCAACTGTACTGGCTGTTTTGTCAGATATGGGTTCAGCGTCTTTGTACCTTGAAGCAATGTCTACAACAGTTAATGCATATTTGTATCGTTTCTTTCTTATTGTATCGTGTGGTAGGAACAGGAGGTCCATTTGATGTGTGTCATTTGGGGTTGTGTTCTGAAAATGAGGCCTTGTTATCTTTCTTGGAGCAGGAAGATATATCTGCCAAATTGCTTGTCTCTGTAACCATTGTTTGACCTGATTGAGTGATATATCTCCGCCCACAGCGGCATGTAATTTCTGAATAGCTGTTTGCCCTTTCCAATAGCCTGATGGAGAGTAATATATTTTCGATAGTTTATTTTCGGCTGCCATTTTTTCTAGCAATGAAAACTCCTGTAAAATAAACAAATGTCATTCCCACTAGAACAAAGATTATCTCCCCGTTTCTTTGTTGTGTGCTTGGTTTGTAATAGTCACTTAGTTTTGGTTTCGGGATAGACATGTCTTCACCTGTGACAAGATAGTATTCCCTGATTGCTTCGTCTGTATTTGAAAACGTATGTTGTGCGTGGCCTTCAAGCCTGAGTTTTTCATTGATGAAATCAAGTTTCTCAATTCTATTCTTTTCATATTCTTGTTGAGCTTGTGCTAATTTTTCTGACGCCTCATTGTGACGTTTCATTTCTTCTGCTGATTCTTCTCTACCCATTTTTGAAAAGAGATAATTAGAGCCACTAAATGCCAGAGCGTTAACCATCGCTCCTCCTATCATAATAGCTATCGTCGCCATATTATTTTTATTTACATAGAAACATTTTCTGGAATAATTCCCTGCTTGACAAGAAAATCTTTTGTCGCAATCGACGCTGTGACAACTACAATTAGCTTAGCACTGTCTTCGAAATCAAGTCTACTCAAGTCTGCTGATTTCATTTTGAGTAGACTTTTCCCCAGCATAGAATAAGCTACTGCTAATCCACTGATTACGGCAGAGTGATACACAAGGTTCATCATGTTCTTTGAGTCATTCATTTTCTAAGGCAAGAAAAATTAAAATAATATTTTTATTTACTGCATATAAAATGGGTCAACGGCTTTGGATGTTACTGGTAATGTGGCGACTTCTGGTTTTGTTTTTGGAGTGTCTGATTTTTTGGTCACTGTACGAGTCTGTGGTTTGTATTTTTTGTATAATTGATACCCTACGTAACCAAATCCGACAACAAATCCGGCAATTATATATTTTGTTGATTGAGGTTCGGGGTCAGGGTCAGGGTGGGGGTCAGACTTAGTTGTTTGTCTCTCACTTTGATGAGGGTGTGACGGACCTGGCTGTCCTGACGGTAATGTCACCAATGATGTTATTGACTGTGGGTCAGTTACATGTACCTTTTGCAGTAGTTCTAACTTTCTTTGTTTGTTCAATGCAGCTACTCTCTTTCCAGCCTCAACCCTCCCCGGACTTTTAACCTTAGTCACAGTTTGAACCTGTGTCAAAACAGGGTCGGGGTTCGGTTGTGGAGTCATCTGGGTTTCGTCCATTTTCTTCTGCAGTAAAATTTATTTTTGAAAAATCAATATGGCTCCCGGTAACAAGAAGGGTTACGACAGGAGCAAGGTAATTTCCAAACTTGTAAAACATGACACATGCTAATTTGCCAATTGAACTTGAAACAATAGGATTGCTTTCAAGGTCGTGTGATAAACTGTCACTATCCACAGGTAGAAAGTGACTCACTGCTTTTGTGTATAGGCATACAAGAGATCGACTCAAATCACGAGTCATTAGTGAGGCAATGTGGTTTTCATATTTAGAATGAAGCTTGATTAGTTCATCAGAGCTTAGAGATTCAATATCCTCTGTCATGTATTGTCTACCCAGATAAGCCTTTGATTTGCCTGAGACAATTACAGACAAAAGCCGCTGTTTTTTGGAGTCTAAGTCTTTGTTCTCTACAGCATTGATATCATTTAATAGAAGGAGTTCGTCTTGGTTCATTTATAATGTAATTAAAAAAATTAAAAACAAAAAACAAAAATTGTTATCAAGCAAAATCATGTTTCCTAGGAAGTACATTAATAGTAACTTTATACGTTTGTACCATTCAGCAAAATGTAGTCAATAGTTTTTGAGTTTACCCCAGACCAATATTGTGTCTCTCTCAGTGGGCTTATAAATGACATGTTTCACAGATTTCAATTGTAATGTCATGTACAATAACCCTGTCCTTTTAAGCAAACAAACCTGACACAGTATTGGTGATTATTGGCTTTGCAGTAAATTATAAATCACAACCTGGCCAAGTGAGGGCCAAATGAAACACCAAGACAGTAACATAGACAGTAACTTGATAATTTTACCCATAACTTGAGCACCAGAAAAAGGAAGGAATCACCCATGTTCAATAACAAAAATTTCTGAGTACAAGTTAATACAAGGGAAGTAATTGTGTAAAAATTTCAGCAAGACAAAAAAGTTACTTCCCTTGCTCTATTAAATTATGCTTTAATTCTTGACTAAAGTACATTTTTTGTCAAAATTAAATAACAAATTGTGCAAATAATTACAATAGATAATAGAATAAAAATGTTGTTATTTGATTTTGTTAAAACAATGAGTGATTTGTTTTTTTATAAAACCAAATTAAACATTATTTTGTAATTACTTTTTGTCACTTTAACACCTGCTTAAATGTTTTTTTTTTCAAGTACATGAACACACTCGCTAACAATGTTTCTTATAGCCATGTTTTTAGGGTATTGAATCAGAAATAATGGTATAAATGGCTTTTTTCTTAAAGCCTGAGGCTAACTAGCGTGGATTGTGTACTTGAGTGATTTGTATGAGGGCTCTCAAGTCTCAGCCACAGGTGGGTTTACCCGCATGCGTCACTCCACAAATGCATGACTTGTTGACGACGGGATGTATTAAGCTGACACCTCTCAGCTATAAGCGTGCTGCATTTAAAAAGATATGTCCCTTACCTCAACTGTGACATGTGGTGTGTGGCGTTAAGGGCAGAGATTTACTAGTGTTTGTCAGTTGACATAAGCACAGACCTAAACCAGCAAGGGTAAAAGGTATTATGATTACTGTCTTTATGACGGGCCTCTCTCTGTGTGAGGTGGAAAGAGAGAGAGCTATTGTGTGTGTCCGAGGTATTTCCGTGTGTCTGTACATGCGTGTGTGTACATATGTGTGTGTGCGCGCGTGTGTGTGTGTGTGCGCGCGTGTGTGCGCGTGCGTGTGCGTGTGTGTGTGTGTGTGTGTGTGTGCGCGCGTGTGTGTGTGTGTGCGCGCGTGCGTGTGCGCGCCGTACCGGCACTGCAGTACGCAGAAAACCGAGACACCTCACAGAACCTGTTCTACGAGTCTACGTGTCTACGTGTTGGAGCGCTAGAAATTTCACGTTCTGAAAAGTCAGAAACCTTTTTCATGCTCACATAAAACCGGATCGATTCTTTTAATCCATACATAGTGCTCTAATCCATTCATGGAATTTCAAAAATATCCGGCTGAGCAATGGCGGCTGCTCTGTCATACCGGTTAGTAGTTGGCTGTATGTGTGCCTATTTTGTTTGTGTCTGTGTTAGTGTATGTGTGTGTGTGTTTATGTGTTTGTGTGTGTGTACGTGTATGTTTATTTATGTGTTTGTGTGTGTGTGTATGTGTGTGTGTGTGTGTGTATGTGTGTATGTGTATGTGTGTGTGTCAATGTGTCAGTACTGTTTTAATAAAACGGTGGAGTGTCGACCTTGTACTAACTGTGTACAAACACGGCAGTCACCGTTTCAGAAATTGTACTGCAGTAAAATAATATTAGATAAGACCCGCCAACATACTCGCTAGGAGAGAGCTAACAAACAAAAGTAGACTAATAGTTGCAAACACGGGTTATGCCTGGAGTCCGAGACTCTTGAGGATCTGACCTGTGTCCACTTATAAAAATCTAGGCTCGTGAGGATCTTAGACTCAGTTTAAAAAGGCAAGCTAGTCAGAAATGAAAAATGTTAATAATTGTAGGCCCTTTGAATTTTTTTTTTTCAGAACAAGTCTATTCATAACATACCTGAATTGAGGTGGGGGTCTTTCAGAACCGGTCAAGCTTAGACATGAGGTGTCGGACTTTTACCATTATTTGGTTCCAGACCTCGACGACTTGACCCATGACCTCGACGACTTGACCCATGACCTTGACCCATGACCTTGGTGACCTTGACCCATGACCTTGACCCATGACCTTGACGACCTTGACCCATGACCTTGACCCATGACCTTGACCCATGACCTTGGTGACCTTGATGACCTTGGCACTTGACCCATGACCTTGACCCATGCCCTTGGCGACCTTGACCCATGACCTTGACCCATGACCTTGGTGACCTTGATCCATGACCTTGACCCATAACCTTGACCCATGATCTTGGTGACCTTGACCCATGACTTGGTGACCTTGACCCATAACCTTGACCTTAGTGAGAGATAGATAATACTCATCACTTTTTTAAAATCAAAGGGTTGATTTAGAATTAACGGGGGTAAAATTGGGGTCAACATTTTGATATTAAAAAATGATGTAAATTAATGACTGATGCGGCTCTATTGAATTCATTGTCTATCGGGACTCTATTGTTCTCTCTCTCATGCTGTTTAAAAAATACTAATAAAAACCAAATAAATAAAAGAAAACAAAAGAAAAGACAAAAAAAAAAAAAAAAAAAAAAAAAGAAAGGAAAATATACAAGGCAATAGCATTTCCTGTCCAACATAACCCAACCATCCCTTATCACTTCGGTGTGGTGGACGTTACACTCCTAATTTATCTATTAGGTAAATGTTATGCCAACAGTTGAATGCACGACTTACCGACAGGCTTATCAGTTGAGTGGCAGTAAACCAGTTAACTCATTCAGCCCCGACACATCACAGCAAGACATGAATCGAGCATGTTAGCTCAAGGGTGGTGCCAAAATAGCTTGCCGCCCATAGGCGACAAGCTATTCAGACACCACCCTTAAACTGTCATGCTCGATCTGTCTCAAGAAGTGTAATAAAGTCCTTCTGAGGGAACCTTCAAAATTTGGGGATTTCGGACCTAGGGTAGAATGTGTTAACTTAATTGGCCCATTAACTCTTTGACTGTCGGTCGCACATTTTGTCGAGTTGACTCCAGCAGGAATAGCCCCGATGAATAAACACAATCGACAGCCGAACGGTTTAACTACCCCCCTCCCCCGAAAAAAAAAACCAACAACAACAAATAAACAAAAAAACAAAACAAAACAAACAAACAAACAAAAAACCCAGAAAACAACAACAACAACAACCAAAAAAGCAACAACAAAAAACAACAACAAAAAACAACAAACAAAGGAACAAACAAACAAACTAAAAAACAAACAACAAAAAACAACCAAACAACCAAGAACAACAACAAATCAACCAGCCAACCAACCAAACAAACAGACAAACAAACAAACAAACAAACAAATTAGCACCAAACTGTGTCTGTGACAGCCTATTTTTTATGTTTTCCCATTTCATTCAGTCTTTACACAATAGCCTGACAATAATGAAACACTATGACCGTGATAGTTCAACAGTGTGGCAGACAATGTTACGCCTCTAACCAGGTTTTCCGGCCTGGCACCATCCTTAAACTGTCATGGTCTGTTTATCCAACAAACCGCAATGCACGACTCCCAAAGTTTATGACACTTGCCCCAGAGAACTAAGTGTGTTCATTTTAAAGCTACTATTCTTTTCTACTGAGAGACTGAAGTTTGTTTTAACCTACTGTGCATGCGTACCAGTGTCTGCCTGCATCGGAGCTTTAACTCATTGTGCCCGAGGTACGAAATACCCACATTTTGCAGTTATCCGCTGAGGACTGCATTACAGTTCAAGAGACAGATCGACCATGATAGTTCAAGGGTGGTGGCAGAATAGCTTGGCGCGCATAGGCGTACGCATATGGCTCGACCGAGATGTTATTTTGTTTTTTTAACAGGTTCTTTTTTCTTTCTTTTTTTTATTTTTTAAATTTTACATATACAACATGCACATAAAACAGTTACAATGTCAAAACAGTTACAATAACCATATACATAGAAAAAGAAGATAGGTTGTACGGTAGGTTGTACATTGCTTAACGTCCCGACAGCAACAAGACTTTCTCAGGACGTGCCTGCACTGCTGGTGAAAAAAAAAACAAAAAAACAACAACAATAGAATATTGAATGTGTGTCGCCAGCCGGTCTAATATGCTAAATAAAACTAAGACCATTTAGCAACACACATCAAATATCAAGAGCTACAGTCAGCGCAAACAGTAGGGCGAGTTTAATAAAGTAAAATACAGGTGAATGGATCAAGGGTAGACATAAACACATGCCCCAGAATAGAGGGGAAACCCCACCCTGTGGGGCTGACCAGGGTGACACTGGGAACTAAAAAGCAATTAACCTCACCCTGTCCGCCAGGGCAGACCCGGGTAGGGGAGATAAAGAAGAAAACTAAAGGGAAAAAAATGCGAAAAAACTCAGAACATTCAGCTCAATAACAACAACAAAAAACCCACTAATACAATCAAATTTACATAAACATAAAAATCAAATAAACAAATATGTAGACAACAAGTTCGAAATAGATATTTTAGACTAACAAGTTACCAACCTATCTATTAATACAATTTTCATAATGTGCCCATTTTATTATAAAGTGTGTGTGTTTCATGTTCAGTTTACTACTTCATTATAGAACTGTCCAATGCAGTATATCCCTTTTTTGCCCTTTGTTTATACAAAATACATTTGTTTCCAATCTTAATATTATCATTGAAAAAGGCAGGCTCTGCCGACACTTCTTCTGGCGTATTTGGTTCCACTTTCTACCTAAATTCCTTATAAGCGCACAGAACATCTTTCCAGAACAAATTTGTGTGCTTTATTATTTTGTTCTATAGTTCTGGACCACATTTGTCCAGGTGCTTGAGATCTGGATATGTGTTAAGGATAACATGTTTCCATCTGTGACTTGTGCTTTTAATTATCTAATCCAACTAATTTTCAACGCTCGTATATACTGCTTTAAATTTGTAAAGTATAAATTTCGTAAAGTACTTGTTGCAACTTTTCTGCTTATTTTGCCCCCCTTTTTCTATCCCATACAAATGTGAAGCACAGTGTTTGCAATTTTGAACATGTTTATCAGGTGGGTTGGGGAGCATACATAATAGGTAGACCAGTTTTGATAAGATCAATGATTATAACACAGCAACTAAGGGTTTAAGGGTTTAAGGGCAACTAAGGGGTTAATTGGCCTCTTTAGCCAGATTTTTATGAGCATTTTTATCTCAGTATAATTGTCCTTAACGTTTCTTAGATGACAGCTCTTTAAATTAGACTGGTGCCATTTTCTAGAGAGCAGACATCCCAAGGCATTTCTCTTGAGCTTACACGGCTGTTTGGCCCAGCGCTAAAAGTGGCCACTTAGTTTGTTCCAGGGGAGCCGAGAAACTGGGTCACAAGTGGTGCTCACGCGTGGAGCCAGCGAGTCTCTCAGCTGTCAGGCTAGCTGATAAGCGGGCTTCCTGCTAGGTGCAGTACAGCAGGAAAAATGACTACCTTTTGTTTTTAATGACTTTCTTATTTACCATTCAAGTGTGTGATGCAAAACTTTGTTTGTTTAAAAGCGGACATTCTGACCAACACACCGACACCAAACACACTATAGTTGTGCCAGCAGAATATGGTGGAAATAAAGAGAGAAAAAAAAAAGAAGAAGATTTCACTGTCTGTGTAGAGGTTTTTTTTTCACAAAATAGATTAAGTTCCAACATCAATAACACAAATACGACACAAACTACATCAAAACGGACTTGCATGTGCTAGAAGTAACATGCCTAGAGTATGACTTACCAGATCAGAGATACCGTGAAAGGGGCCGGAGAGTGGAGGGTGATAATAAGGTCACTGTTAGTGCCAGTACTTGCGATATTTATAACAATAATACGGACTGTGTGTGTGATAATTATATGCTCAATTCACTGACTTACAACACTGCACAGTTATTATCGCTCAGGGCGCTGTTTTTAGCTTGATGTTGGGTTTACAAATTTGTAACTGTCGACACTTTGATGATCGATTTGAACACATTGCCTTGCACTGTTCGATTATAGAGTAAGCGCTTTTATTTAGGCATTTGGTTATATCAAATAAGTAACAGTTAATGTGTTCTGCCGCCTTCAAAACGGGCAAGTTTGTCAAGCCGATTTACTTTTTCAGGCCTCTTTCCTGAGAGTAAAACAGCTACCTGTTTACTCAATTATAGATGCGGCAGTGGGCAGATGTTCACATCTGCACGGGACATAGACGACCCCGCCCTCCACGAGTCGCCTGCTGCCTTGCAGGCCTGGCCGCTTGGCTGCGGAAAGGCTAAGGGAGGAAACCCCTGACATCAAAGCCCCCGTGTCTCCGGGGAAGGCTTTTGAGCCAGAGACTAGGACAAGGACAGTCTGATATAAAACCTACGACCCGAGGACCTCGATGCCATCGTCCCAGCTTGCTAGGCCATGGCAGATGAACCAAGGGTTTAAAGGGTGGGGCCAGTACTGCGCACACTGCACTCCACCAAAAAGCTCCACCGCGCAGGCTTTAGGAAACGTCCACGGACCATGACACTGACCATTCCAAGTCCTGTAGCGACGGGCGAGGGGCGAAACGGCAGGTGAAAGATGTCACTGGAAGCCGCAGTCTCAAACCTGCATGCAGGCGGTTCAGGATATTGGTCGCCTGATGTTGACCTGGGGATGACAACATCACTCGGCACACCCTGAACGACCAAGCAGCCTTCTCTAGGGACAGCACTGCTTGCTCCACACGGAGAGGGGCCTAGAAAAGGTGGCCTAACCAAAGCTCGTCCCCTCGCAACCCCAGTTGGCTATCCGCGGTCAACGGGCGATCTCCTGCGGTCAAAAAACAAGAAAGAATAACGGATCCACTCTCATGACGACCACGACCGGACTCAACGTAGCATGCTGGAACGTCCGAACCATGCTCGACAAAGCAGACAGCGGACGCCCTGAACGTCGCTCCGCCCTCATTGCCCATGAATTGCGGAGGTTAAACATCGACATCGCCGCGCTCAGCGAAGTACGCCTTCCGGACGAAGGCAGCCTCCAAGAACTTGGTGCTGGGTACACCCTCTACTGGTCAGGCAGGCCTGCATCAGAAAGACGGCTTTCAGGCGTGGGTTTCATGGTCAAGACAACCATTGCGACTAAGCTGGAAAACCTACCAACGGGCCACTCAGACCGCATCATGTCCATGCGCCTCCCACTGAGACACCAGCAGCACGTCACCCTTCTCAGTGTGTACTCCCCAACCCTCCTGGCAGAGCCTGCTGAAAAGGACAAGTTTTACACTGACCTGCGCAGCCTCCTACAGAGTACCCCTGCAGACGACAAAGTCATCATCCTTGGCGACTTCAACGCCAGAGTGGGCCAGGACTCTGAAGCCTGGAAAGGAGTCCTCGGCAAGCATGGCGTGGGGAACTGCAATGACAATGGCCGCCTACTATTGGAGTTCTGTGCGGAGCAGCAACTGGTCATCACCAACACTACTTTTCAGCAAAAGGACAGTCAAAAGACCACCTGGATGCATCCTCGCTCCAAGCACTGGCACCTTATCGACTATGTCCTAGTGCGTCAGAGGGACCGCAGTGACGTCCTCCTCACCAGAGTGATGCCCAGCGCAGAGTGCCACACTGACCACCGCCTTGTCCGCTGCAAACTCAGGCTCCACTTCAAGCCAAAACCCAAGAAATGGGGGCCCCCCAAGAAAAAGCTTGATGTTGCCAGCCTTCAGCGTGACGATGTGAAAGCTGCCTTTCAGACAGATTTACAGCGCAGGCTCAAAGACACAGCGGACCCAGTAGACTCCTCCCCTGAAACACTTTGGGAACAACTGAAAACTGCTATTGCAAAATCCTCTGCAGAAGTCTTGGGTTTCGCCAGAAAGAAGAACAAAGACTGGTTTGACGAAAACGATGTAGAGATCCAGGAACACCTAGCAAAAAAAAGAGCCGCCCATCAGGCCCACCTAGCCCAGCCTTCCTGCCCTGTGAAGAAGTCTGCCTTCCGCCTCGTCTGCAGCACTCTCCAGCGCAAGCTCAGAGATCTCCAGAATGAGTGGTGGACCAGACTTGCACAGAGGACCCAGCTTTGTGCTGACAATGGTGACTACAGGGGCTTCTACGAAGCACTGAAAGCAGTGTATGGCCCCAGGCACCTGGTACAAAGTCCCCTGCGAAGCGCGAATGGCCAGGCACTCCTCACAGATAATACCTCCATCTTGAACCGCTGGTCGGAATACTTTCAGAGCCTCTTCAGCGCTGAGCGCACTGTTCAAGAAGCAGTCGTCCTACAAATCCCACACCTCCCAGTAAAGGTTGAATTGGACGAACCGCCCACCGCTGAAGAGACCCTCACAGCCATCCACCAGCTTAAGAGTGGCAAAGCAGCAGGCATTGATGGAATACCGCCAGAGATCTGGAAACATGGAGGCACAGCACTGCACAACAAGCTCCATGACCTCTTTCTCTGCTGCTGGGAGGAAGGAACACTACCAAAAGATCTCCGTGACGCAGTCGTTATCACCCTGTACAAGAACAAAGGCGAGAAGTCTGACTGTTCCAACTATCGGGGAATTACCCTGCTGTCCATTGCTGGGAAAATCCTTGCAAGGCTGCTCCTGAATCGGCTGGTACCTGCCATCGCTGAAGACCAACTCCCAGAGGGCCAGTGTGGCTTCAGAGCAAACAGGAGCACCACCGATATGGTCTTTGTGCTGAGACAGCTACAGGAGAAGTGCCGCGAGCAGAACAAAGGGCTGTACGTAACATTTGTCGACCTAACAAAAGCGTTCGACACTGTGAGCAGGCAAGGCATGTGGCAGATCCTGGAGCGACTTGGCTGTCCCCCAAAGTTCCTCAACATGATTGTCCAGCTACACGAGGACCAGCAAGGCCAGGTCAGACTCAACAATGACCTCTCAGAACCATTCCCTATTCTCAACGGCGTAAAGCAGGGCTGCGTGCTGGCACCGACCCTCTTCACCATCTTTTTTAGCATGATGTTGAAGCAGGCCACAGTGGACCTCGATGATGACGATGCAGTGTACATCAGGTATCGTCTCGATGGCAGCCTGTTCAACCTCAGACGACTGCAGGCCCACACGAAAACCCTAGACCAACTGATTCGTGAGCTGCTTTTTGCTGATGATGCTGCCCTCGTTGCACACACAGAGAGAGCCCTGCAGCGCATCACGTCTTGCTTCGCAGATGCTGCCCAGCTCTTTGGACTCGAGGTCAGTCTGAAAAAGACAGAGGTCCTCCATCAGCCGGCACCCAAGACAGTGTATCGCCCTCCTCACATCACCATTGGCGAGTCTGAACTAAAGTCCGTGCACCAGTTTACTTACCTTGGCTGCATTATCACGTCGGACGCCAAGCTGGACAAGGAACTTGACAGCAGGCTGGCAAAAGCGAACAGTGCTTTCGGGCGACTTTTCAAGCGGGTGTGGCACAATCAACAGCTGAAAACAGGCACCAAGATCAGCGTGTACAGAGCTGTGGTCCTCACCACCCTGCTGTATGGTTCCGAGTCCTGGGCCCTCTACCGCAGCCAACTACGACTCCTCGAACGCTTCCACCAGCGCTGCCTGCGTACCATCCTGGGCATTCACTGGAGTGACTATGTCACCAACGTCGAAGTCCTTGAACTGGCTGAAACTGTGAGCATCGAGGCTTTGCTGCTGCGGACACAGCTCCGCTGGGCGGGGCATGTCTCCAGGATGGAGGATCATCGCCTACCAAAGATCACCCTGTTCGGCGAGCTTGCTACTGGACACCGTGACAGAGGGGCACCAAAGAAGAGATACAAAGACTGTCTCAAGAAGTCACTTAGTGCCTGCCAAATCGACCACCACCAGTGGTCTTCGCTTGCTGCGGACCGTGACACCTGGCGCTCCACCATTTACAAGGCAGCTGTCTCCTTTGAGGACTCTCGCAGAGCTAGCGTTAAGGACAAGCGGCTCAGGAGAAAAAACAGAGATGCCGCAGCTCAGAACCCTGGCCAGACCTTCCCCTGCAGCCACTGCGGTCGAACCTGCCTGTCTCGGATTGGCCTCCGCGGCCACGAACAAGCCTGCAGACGTCGTGGGCAACTCCTATAAAATCTTCGTTCGCAAAGTCAAGCCAAGAGAGAGAGAGATGTTGAAATCGCGAGAGATAAAATGATCATGGCTTACTGACACTAGAATCTGATGAGATATTTAGTGATGTAAAGGTCTGCGTGATATATGGGAAAATTTCCGATCAGCCGCACCGCGCCATTGCCTTACTTCAGAGCATTGTGTACAGTGTGGGTAGTATTATAAACTTGTAACTGATGACACTATAGAGGTCGATAAGGACAAAATAGCTTGTGTGATGAAACTCTATGCTCATGCATAGTGTTCACACAGTAGGTTTAATACGGTACGGGGTTTGTTAGCGGTTTGTCTTGTTACAACTAGTCCGTGGTGGCACGTGGGCCACTTGGAATCTTGAAGGAACGTTTAATAAAGTAAAATACAGGTGAATGGACCTCGGGTAGACAGAAACACATGCCCCAGAATAGAGAGGAAAACCCACCCTGTGGGGCTGACCAAGGTGACCCTGCGAACTAAAAAGTAGTTACCCCACCCAAGTCCCCCAGGGCAGACCCGGGTGGGGGATTAGGTGAACAGAGCTGTAGAAACGTTAGTGTGGGGCTATACTGTCAGTGTGGACAGACGTGTGTGATACCTTAGCCCGTATTCCAAGACTCTGAAACCTAGAATTCAGGTATGTTTCTATATGCATTATTGATAGTTGCTTAGTTAAAGACAGTATGCGTTGGTAAGAGTAATTCGGTTGTGTAGTGTTGACCGGTTTGGTTCAGTTATGTTGGTTTGGAATTCATTGAGGTAACCGGTGTTTCGCATATAGT
Source organism: Semisulcospira habei (assembly GCA_036245525.1). Lineage (NCBI taxonomy): Eukaryota > Metazoa > Mollusca > Gastropoda > Semisulcospiridae > Semisulcospira > Semisulcospira habei. Next base: position 318,762,589 of record BTPG01000001.1, read on the forward strand.
TATTTACCGAGATGGATAACTAAGGAATGTGAGGGGAGTATGCCTATGTCGTTATGGAGGTAGTACGTGGTTAAGTATAGTCTTTTCCAGCATATGGGAGGGATAACGTATAGCGAGAGTGTTAGGTTAGAGTCTGTTTCAAGATAGTGACAGAGTTAAGGGGTGTTACGAAAGTAGTCGGGTTATGAAGCACGTGTGTGTGTGTGTGAATGAACGTGTGAATTGGAGCGACGGACGCCGAGACGTCAGTCACCAGGGACCTAATGCGAGGTCACGCCTAGACGTGAAAGGACTGAACGTAACCAGGCGAGAACACCAAACAGGCTGGAGTGTGAGAGACTACTACCTAGCCTGACATTGATATTGTGTGCGTGTATGTGATGTTTGGATGCTGGTAGTGGGGAAGGTGTAGTGTAAATAGTTTGATAATCTTTTAAGCATTTCCTCTATTTATCGTGTATAAAAGTTCCGTTAGAAAGGAAGCCCGTGAGTTGTGTTTTACCGCATGAATGCGCCCGTCTGAGTCAGTGGTGGTGTATGCGTCCGTTGTGCGGGAGTCTGTGCATACGACTGGAGGCAAGTCTGAGTGCGTTACACTTTTGCTGTTTGATTTTAGAGTGGTTGGCGCTTACGGTTATACGATTATGATTACGATTGTGTACGATTATAATAAAGCATTAAGCGGATGTGAACTAGCATGCCGTTACGGTGGACACGTTTATAGAATTACTGGCGAAGCTTGTCGCGCCTCAGTCTTTCCTGAGACAAATGCAGCATTATATAGACTCCATAAGGCATAATTAGAAACAGTAATGTCGGGTTATTTGAACGTTCTGGTTAAATTTATAGTGATAAATCGGACTTTGTGAATGATTTATGCTAAAATCGTCGCCTTAACGGCACCGGATATTTAATCTTTCTCCGGTTGCTGTTTGATGCTATCGGTGGGGTTACAGACATGTACCTGATGACACTTTAGTGATCGGTTTGGTCACATCGCCTTATACTGTTCGATTCTAGAGTGTTTAGCGCTTTTATTTATGCATTTGATAATATAGAACAAGTTAACGTTGATGTGTTCCTCCCCCTTCAAAACAGACAAGTTTGTCAAAGCGGCTTACTTTTTCCGGGCTTTGTTCCTGGTTGTAAAACAGCTGTCTGTTTACTCAGTTATTTTCAAATCACAAAAACGATTATCATGGCTTACTGGCAGTAGTCATTGGTGAGATATTTAGTGATGTGAGGTTCAGCGTGCGTGATATATGGGAAAATTCCCGACCCCCCGCACCGCACCGTTTATAGGATCATTTACCGCGGGGGTAGTGTCATAAACTAACGGCAGCGCATAGTTACTGTGACTCGGGGCGCCGTTTTTTTCCCAAAAGGTGGGGTTATAAACTTGCAACTGATGACACTTTAGCGATCTATTTGGACACAACGCCTTTTATCGTTTGATTCTTGAGCGTTTAGCACTTTTATTTATGCATTTGATTGTATGGAACAAGTAAAATTGATGTGTTCCGCAGCATTAAAAGCGGACACTTTTGTCAGACCGGTTTTCTTTTCTAAGGGCTTTTTTCCTGATTGGGAAAACAGTTACCTGTTTATTCAGCTATTCTCAAATCGCGAGAAAAGATTATCATGGCTTACTGGCAGTACATATGGTGAGATATTTAGTGATATAAGGTTCTGTGTGGGTAATATAGGGGATAGTTTGCGATCAGCCGCACCGCACCGTTACTGTACGTCAGAGCACCGTTTCCCGTGGGGGTAGTGTTATAAACGTGTAACTGATGACACAATGGAGATTGGTACGGACAAAATATGTTATACTGAGTGATTCTGGAGTGTTTGGCGCTTCTATTCATGTGTACGATTGTAATTAAATATGAGTAGGTGTTATGTAGCGTGGCGTGAAAAGTGGACAAGTTTATGGAACTATTTGCGTTTTTGGTCGCGCCTCTTTTCTGAGACAAATGCAGAACTCTGTAGGCTCAATAAGGCATAATTAGTCAGAAACGGTACTATCTGCTTATTGGAATGATCTTGTGATAGTCACAGTGATAAAACGGACTTTGTGTGTGATATATGTCAGTTCACCGGCTAATGGCACCGCATAGTTAACGTCTTTGGCTCGTGGTGCTGTTTTCTTTTGCTAGGGGTGGGGTTAAAAACTCGTAACTGATGACACTTTTTGGGTCGATTTTGACACCATGCCTTTTAGCATTTGATTCTAGAGTGTTTAGCGCTTTTATTTATGTATTTGATTATATGGAATAAGTAACAGTTGATGTGTTCCGCCGTCTTCAAAACGGATACGTTTGTCAAACCGTTTTTTTTTTCTTTTTCGGGTCTCTTTCCTAATAGTAAAACAGCTAAATGTTTACTCAGCTATGTTGAAATCACGAGAAAAGATTATCATGACTTAATGGAAGTAGAATCTGAGTTATTTAGTGATGTAATGTTCTGTGTGCGTGATATATGGGCCAATTCCCGATCAGCCGCACCGCACCGTTACTGTCTGTCGGAGCATCGTTTGCTTTCGGGGGTAGCGTTATAAACGTGTAACGGATGGCACTATAGAGGTCGATAAGGACCAAATGGCTTGTACTGTTTGATTCTAGAGTGTCTGGCGCTTTTGTTCATTTGTAAGATTGTATTTCACTTATATAGATGCTACGCGGCGTCGCGTTGAACTTGTTTATAGAACTATCAACGTGTTTAATTGGACTTTTTTTTGAGACAAATACTGCACTCTGTAGACACCATAAGACGTTATTAGAAACGGTTACATCAGGTTATTATGAAAAATATTTGGGTGAGGTATAGTGATGAAACGGACTTTGTGTGTGACATGGTGAATTCGACTACCAACGTCACCGCATAGTTTCTGTGACTTAGGGCGTGGTTTTTTGTTTGTTTGTTTGTTTTATTTTTGGTGGGGAGGGGGGGGGAGGGGGTGGAGGGGTGGGGGGTGGGGGGTGGAGAGTTACAAACGTGTAACTGAAGACACTTTAGAGATCGAGAAGGACAAAATTAAAATGACTTGTACTGTTTGAGTCTAGAGTGTTTGGCGCTTTTATTTATGTATATGATAAATTAAGCGTCACACAGCGTCACTATTAAAATGGACATGTTTAAGAAACTACGCGTGTATTTGGTCGGGCCGGTTTCATGGTACATAATATGACAATCTGTAGACTCAATGAGGCGTCAATAGTCAGAAACGATAATTATTAGAAGAACATTTGGTTAGTTTTATAGTAAAGAAACGGACTTCGTGTATGGTTAATTTGCCATCTAGCGGCACTGCATAGTTACTGTTGCTGCACTATAAAAAAAATATTTATTTTATTTTATTATTATTATTATTTTTGGACGGGGGAGGCAGGGGGAGGGTGGGGGGCTGTGGGTATGGTTACAAACTTGCAACTGATGACCTATTAAAGCTCGATTTGTACACCATGACATGTACTGTTTGATTCTAAACTTTTTATCGGTTCTTTTTCATGCATGTGATTATATAGAATATTAAAAAGTTGATATGCACTGCCGCCGTAGAAACGTACATTATTGTCAGGTTTGCTTTTCGGGCACAGACCATACATCGGAGCAAAATATTTCGCCGTTCTCTATCATAATCCGCCCTGAGCGTGTGCTTGAAACGGGGTGAGTTGCTTGGGCTATTTAGATTTTGGACGAGTTCACCGTTATAATGCTATTATGGTACCGTCGGGATTCCATACTACAGGCGTCACGCGTGCGCGGGACGCCATCTTGCACCCCTGGCCTTCGCACAGCGTCACGGCGGTTCGCTCGCTTCGATTCTTCTATCAATGATTTTATCTAAATTACCACATTTTCTGTTAAGTTTAAGTGTGGGATAGTTACTATAGGTAATGTACAATGTCTGTATATAGTTGTTTGGTTGTGTAACCCCCTCAATTTTTATTTTTCAGGGTTTTTGGTGTTTCCATTTAGCGGCCATAACTGTTAACTTCGCGTTCGTCACAAAGCAGTAGCACGGATCAATGTTATCATTTCTTTCATGCACTTCATAAAGTATTTTTATAATGTTCTTGTATAGCAAAGCACTTAGACATTACATTTTTTTTGTACATAGTTAAGTTAACAAGACTGCAGACATATGGCCCAGTGACACTAAAATGGTCTGGTTTGTACGAGGCCGAGAGGCCCGTGAGAGCAGAGAAGGAATTAATGAGAACACTGACAGACGATAGCCAGAAGTCAAGTGATACCCAAGATGCCGCATTCCTTGCTATTAGCATTAGTTCCATACACAACTAGAGATTCTTGTTGTAAGGCTTTTAGTGGGATAAAAACATTCAGGCAGTCAGTCACGGGAATATGTGTCATACTCTCTTGTGTGTTTTCTGCTTTTGTGACGGAGGAGTGCTTGCTAAATGAACGTGACTCGTTGTTTAGTCCCTTTCTAGCTATAGAACCTATTATCAGTCATAACGTATGTTTATGTGAGAGTTTGCATCAACTTAAATGGTGTAGATTGTGAAAATGGAGGACACCTCTTATACATAGTGAAAGGCGAGTGAGTACTTGTCGAAATCAGCTCTTAACTGAATCAGTGAGGCGTGCCCATTCGGCGTGTTTATTACCGGTAATTGCTTAGTATTTAGCATGAAAATCATATTTTAGAGTTTACTCTGTGTGCGTGCGTGCGTGCGTGCGTGAGTGTGTGTGTGTGTGTGTGTTTGTGTGTGTGTGTGTGTGTGTGTGTGTGTGTGTGTGTGTGTGTGTGTGTGTGTGCGTGTGTGTGTGTGTGTGTGTGTGTGTGATATTTTAGTCTTAGTAACTGACATCAAGACAAATTCCAACGTTTTTATTGTTTTTGCACATCGAAAAATATGGCAATAAACTATCTTATCTTAGATACTCACAAACCAGATAGGTGAGGTTAGCGCTGGCAGAATTGTACAACAAACCAAGGGGAATTACTCAGCGCTGGACAGACGAACAGTTAGATCTTATCTTATGTTATCTTATCTTATACTGTCAGTGTCCATGAATATAGACTCAATTCTCTGTGTCGAATATGTGGAAGGAGGTCAAGAAAAATGTATGACAAAAAAACAGGCCATATCATGCAGTAAATTTTAACAAATGATAAAGACGTGTTATGGGATAAATCTCCATGAGGACAGGGCGTTAAAGATAATCCTAAAACAACACATACTTGAGTGCCACTGTGCAGACTTATCGCACAATGGGGCTTTGGACTGGCTCTCCATGGTGAGCAGGGAGGCGAAGAGACGCATGCAACAATAAACATTCTAAAGAGCAGGACATACGGCTTGCAAACGGAAGCAGAGAAGCTCAAATTACTCATAACAGAACACATGGCACTAGTGTCACCTGTGCTGTACTCAGTAATGCCATCTGTGAAGAAAAGAAAAGAGTAAATGGAAGCAGGTGATTGTTATACTGTCGTTATTGAAAAAATCACGAGAAAGAGAGAACGGCAGATACAATGCTAATTATTATTATTGTGGGTCTGCGCCTCTTGCAGTTGAGTTGTGCAGGTTGTCCCCACAGCGAACGGGTTGACTCATTGTACCCCAAGACCAAAATCCCCAAATTTTGCCGTTGTCCTCTGAAGACTGCAATACAGTGCAGGACACAGATCGACCATGATAGTTCAAGGGTGATGCCAGAATAGCTTGGCGCCCATAGGCGCCAAGATCGACCCATATCTTGCTGTGGTGTGTCTGGGGTAGAATGAGTTATACTCATGTGTCACCGTTGTAAATACGTTTGACACTTTAATCACTGAAATCCTGGATTTCCCTACTTTTGTTTTTTTCAGTTTCAGGCGCATCAACCACAACACAACCGGTCACTTCCACCTCCACGTCTCCTCCCATCAACGTTACCATAGAAGGTCCAACCCTGTTTGACACCGACGGTTCCATGACGATGACCTTGATCTGTGACCCTGAGAACCTGGGGCCCATTAGGTCTGTCACGTGGAACGTGACTTGCACGACGACACTTGACCGGAAGTGTATGTGGACGCCCAGAACACCAGGGGATGACGGGAAGGTGGTCACGTGTTCAATTAAGTACATGGACGGCCAATCGGGTGTGGGCTCCTTCAGGGTGCAGTTAAACTGTGAGTGGAAAGGGCGTCTCTTAGATCAAATAAAAAAAGAAATAAGTTGACCCTGCTTATATTGACGTCGGGTATATCCGAATCTGGCTTAACTCATTCGAGACGTGCCACCTCCGAATTCGCGTCATAAGCCGCGTATCCGGAGGCGGCACGTCTCGAACGAGTTAAGCGGAGTTGACTGCATTATCGTATTTCAAAACTTCGGATGTAGTAAAGCTCTTTGTATCGCAGTCACAAATTTCTGTTGATATTATCCGCTTTCTGCGGATAAATCAAAACACAAAATTAACTCATTTAAAGTGCCGAATAGCATTCAAGTGTCGAATAGCGTTGGTGGCGGCAAAGCTCTTCGACAATTCCGTAGCTATTGATGCGGGACCCCTTAAATGAGTGATCTTCCTTTGTCTTGCACGTGAGCGGTATATGAACATTCTGGTCAACCACCGGTAAATGTTTACTGTCTACCGGCTGCTGACCAATGTACATGTCGAGTTCAGTTAACTCATTCTACCCCAACACCGAAATCCGAAAATTTTCCCCTTGTCCTCTGAAGACTGCATTGAAGCGGAGGACACAGATCGACCAGGAAAGTTCAAGGGTGATGCCAGAATAGCTTGGCGCCTATAGGCGCCAAGCTATTCTGGCATCACCCTTGAACTATCATGGTCGATCGTTGTCTTGTTGTGGTGTGTCTGGGGTAGAATGAGTTAATTTCGTGCTCTGTTATGCGTGAGTGCTGATTAACCCTTTGGCTGTCGGTAGCAGTGTCAGTAGCTGATTTTGTGAAATCACATTCTTTTTCATTTCGTCGAAATTTAAAGACATTTCAGTTTGAGTAATAATATAGACAGTGGCTTGACTTTTGCATTTTTGGCTCACTTGTAAAGCAAAAGTGCATCTATGTCTGTGCCAGTGGTCGTCCGTCCGTCGTCTGTCCGCCGTCAGCCGTCGTCCGTTTTCCGTGGTAAACTTCTGATCATTCTGATCCCCCAAATTATTTTCCCTCTCAAACACTATTTACAACTTCCATTCCAATCCTGGTACACAGATACCTGATGGTAAGACTGTCCTATGCATGCTAACTTGGATAGCATCTTGGAAAGGTCAAAGTCACAAGAGATCAGCAAATGATGCGAATACTGTCTATTCTGTTGCAGATTTGTTTTGGTGTTATAAGGACTGTTGCAAAACATTTTAATCAAATTTGGGCGAACGGTAGCTAATGATAAGACCTTTATATGCATACTATTTTGGTTCACTGGTACTCAAATAGGTTTATAGGGGGTTGACAAAAATTGAAATGCGTAAATATTGAGAAAACATGGATTTTGCGAGAACAAATGCCAACCCTTTCCTTATGTTGTTAGAACACGTGAACACTTGCTTATTTCAGTGAACTGTTGGAAGGTCAAGGTCACAAAGGAGCAACTCAGTTTGGTCACACCAAAGTTAATTTAGAAAGTTCACAATTTTGGAACGGATTCTGTTTGGCATGTGGCCAGAATAGCCGGTGCACATCAGAACGATTCTCTTCCAAACAGATCCCCCCTCTGCGCCGCCGGCGATCTACGGCTACAAAACCAGAGACGTGCTACAGGCAGGTGACTCCCTCACGATGACGTGTCTTGTCCGTGACGGCAAACCGCTCGTGACGTCAGTTATCTTCTTCTGTCTGAGACACCCTGACAACGTGAAGGATATCCGTGGTGACTCCGGGGTACAGAGTCTTGTGGTGATTGACCCCTTGAGAGCCAGTGACAACGGCGTGAGGTGCGTGTGTACAGCGGACTGGAAAAGAAGCGAGTGGTACGCCCTCAGCGCCACCATGGTTTTGAGTGTTGCGAGTAAGGCATTTTTCATCGCAAAAGTTGCTGTCTGTAGCGGTTTTACACGCAGTCGCGATGATTTCTGCAGAAAACCGCTACCGACAGCCAGTGAGTTAACCCATTTAGCCCAGGGACTCTGCAGCAGGAGATGAATTGATCATGATAGTTCAAGGGTAGATCCAGATGAGCTTGGCGCCTGAAGGCGCCGAGTTCATCTGGCACTACCCTTGAATTATCATGATCAGTCCATTTCCCACAACTGGTAATTAGTCTTAAGACAACGCCTCCACAAGTTGGGAAATGCGGCCGTGGGGTTAAGATGGTTAACATGAATTATTAAAAACCAAAAATGAAACACGCTCAGAGAGGACAAATTAAGCACGTTTGTGTTGTACTTGCCTTTCTAAGCCTGTTTCTTTCATTGTATTTTTAGTTTGTTTATATTTAGTATCAATATTAATGGTAGCTGTAGTAATAATTTATTACTTGCATGTGATAAGCGTGTACCAGAGGTATAAATATGCAAGTTGCAACACTCTCAACATCTTCAAGAGGTATAGATCCTCATGAGCCCGGAGGGTTCATGAGGATCTGTGCCTCTTGGTGGTGTTCGGAGTAGTGTCTATGCTTATGGTAAAGCGCTGCTTATCGCCTTGACTTCACTATCGTTCCTTGTTGGGAGTCGTTCGCGTAAAAGGTGACCTGGCTATTATCCTTGTTTATGTACGATCTCACTACCTGCAGAGGCTGATCAGGAGAACACCCGTTACACTGTCCGCAGAGCTATCGGCGCTGGTGCCTTCCTCCTCGTCGTTGTTGTCATTATCGTCGTTGTCATCTGTCGCAGAGGTTTGTAGCATAAGTAACGCGGTGTGACGCGTTAACCCCTTGACTGCTTCGTAAATGCCGCGTGACTACTGCACACTACTGACGATCCTGACGGAGGAGACGCGTGACTACTGCACACTACTGACGATCCTGACGGAGGAGACGCGTGACTACTGCACACTACTGACGATCCTGACGGAGGAGACGCGTGACTACTGCACACTACTGACGATCCTGACGGAGGAGACGCGTGACTACTGCACACTACTGACGACCCTGACGGAGGAGACGCGTGACTACTGCACACTACTGACGATCCTGACGGAGGAGACGCGTGACTACTGCACACTACTGACGACCCTGACGGAGGAGACGCGTAACTACTGCATACTACTGACGGTCCTGACGGAGGAGATGCGTGACTACTGCATACTACTGACGACCCTGACGGAGGAGACGAGTAACTACTGCATACTACTGACGGCCCTGACGGAGGAGACGAGTAACTACTGCATACTACTGACGACAATGACGGAGGAGACGCGTGACTACTGCATACTACTGACGGCCCTGACGGAGGAGACGCGTGACTACTGCATACTACTGACGGCCCTGACGGAGGAGACGCGTGACTACTGCATACTACTGACGGCCCTGACGGAGGAGACGCGTGACTACTGCATACTACTGACGACCCTGACGGAGGAGACGCGTGACTACTGCATACTACTGACGACAATGACGGAAGAGACGTGTAGTTAGTATAGTTACCCGTCTGTTTCGCCGAGCGGTATTGTATGTAGTAGCTAGCTGGAAGGAGGAGGGGGAGGGAGAGGGGAGGGGGAGTGGGGTTTTCAGGTTTTCCGGAACCACCCCCTATCCGCCTAAAAATAAAAAATAAAAAAATAAAATCTTTAAAGTGCCATAAGAAAGTCCCCTTCAGGGGTGCTTGGATCCCCCCCCCCCCCCCCTCCTTGTTTGATTTTGTGATAGAGTTTTTCAAGACATACGCACCCACTCCGACCCCTTTCCTCGCTTTTTCTCCCCTCCCTCCCTCCCCCCTCCTTTGCCCCCCCCCCCCTTTCTCCCCCCCCCCCTTTCTCCCCCCCCCCTCTTTTACGTTGTTTGATTTTTCGGCCACTGGAAGGTTGAAGGTCACAAACGAAAAGTTGGAACCACCTCCACCCACCCGCAAGCCTGCCCCTCTCGAGGGTATCTGATACGCCCTTGAGCTGTGTTGATTTCGCATTTCCCCAGCAGTGAATGGCTTAATTATTACTCCCGTCTGACAGAAAACAGTAGCCTGTACCCAGGGAAAGCCTCGGCTTCATTGAGACAGCACAGACACTGAGACCCCGTTTTTTTTCTGGTAAATCTTAGCGCTCAAAGAGTTGCTTTGAAATAATGCGATTTCCTGTTTAATGGATTCAGACATTTGTTCCTCTGACAAGTCTCGGCTGAGGCAGACAGACATTGAGAACCCGTTTTCCTGGCGAATATAAATTTAGCACTCAAAGCGTTACCACAAGAATGTAACTTTAACCCATTCAGCCCTGACGCACTACAGCAGGAGTTGGGTTGACCATGATTATTCAAGGACAGTGCCAGATCAGCTTGGCGACTGTCGGCGCCAAGCTAATCTGGCACTGCCCTTGAATTATCACGGTCTATCCATCTCTTGCAACTAATGCATAGTCAATAGATGACGCCGCCAAACTGAATTTTGGAAATACGGCCGTCGGGCTCAATGAGTTAAATCATTTCCTCTTTGCTGACGTCAAGCCTTTATTCCTCTAATAAATGTCAGCTGAGGCAGACAAACATTGAGAACCTGCGAATCTTAGCGTTCATAGTGTTGCCTTCGATGGGCAATTTTAGAATTACTTCGTTTTTGCTGGTTAAAGCTAAGCCTGTATTACTTTAAATAATTTCGTTTTAGCTGTATACAGCTAAGACAGTATTTACTTTCTAAGATTGTATTCTTCTAAAAAGTCTCACCTGAGACAGAACAAACACACAAAAAAAAAAAACGTTTATTGGCGACCCTTAGCACCGAAAGCATTGTCTTTTCAACCCAGCTTTTAACTATTCAGTCTTTGCTGACGACAAGCATTCGTGTCTATAACTCAGGGCGAATTAAGTACAAAAGGCACGCGTCCGACTACCTTGCACCGGATGTTGAGCGGTACCCTTTCGCCCGTGTCGACGAGCAAGGTTTCCTAGGCAACCCGTGTCCAGCAAGGCTCCCGGCCGCAGACAAAGATAAGGACACCAACTCCGCCTACGCGAAAATTGTCGAAGAACATTGCAAGGGATGTAAGCAACTGGGCATACACGGGGACTGGTCCGTAGGTTTTAGACCTTGTTAAAAGTGAGTGCTGGTCTGTGATTTTGGACCCTACGGCCAAAGGACGTAAGGTCCGAAATCACAGAACAGAACACATGTTTGTATTTGCAGGGCATGCCCTGAAATTAGAGGAGGAAATGTCATAAATATCCATTTATGAGAGACTGAAGAGACAGGATAAGGGAGACAAGTTGGTTAAGTAAATGTGTCCTTGATTAGGATTTTGGACCATACGTTACGTCCCTTGGTGATCTTAACATCCTGTGTAGTGAGAAATAAAACAACCTGACCTGGTCCTATACAGTAAACATATCCCCCCCCCTCCTCCCTCTAACGTCCCCAGAATAATAATAATAATAATAATAATAATAATGGTAATAATACTGCAATAACAACATCAACAATAATAACAACACTATAGTAATGATAATAATGGTAATAATAATCATCTTAAGTACGTTTTTTGCCAATTCAGACTTTCTTTTAATACTATTTTATTCTGATATTTTGCCTGTTCAAGTAAGACATTATTATTGTTATTATTATTACATTATTAGTATTTTATTATTATTATTATTATTATTATTATATTATTTTGCAAAGTTGAGAGAAATAATTTATTCTGCACACAAGCCAGCCAAGTCAGACTATGACTCCGTTCATCCCTCACTGCCCTCAGCTCGCCCTCCTCAAGAAAATTACGACAGGCTGTACGGCAGAAAGAAACCGGTCAACAAACCCACGCACCCATCCGAAACGGTTGACGACTATCCGCACCCTGCAAATTCGAACAGCGACTACTTGCACCCCGCTACCCTAAGCAGAACCGGATAGCGACTGCTTGCACCCCGCTAATCCGGCTGATGACTACGTGCACCCAATCAAACCGAGAGCAAAACCGGATAGCGACTACTTGCACCCTGCTACACCGGCTGATGAGTACTTGCTTCCAGTCAAATCGAGAGCAAAACCGGATAAATACTACTTGCACGCTGCTACAGCGCTTGATAACTAGTTGCAGCTAGTCAAACCAAGAGCAAAAAAACCCGAATAGCGACAACTTACACCAACCGAGACTAGCTGATAATTACCGTCACCCTGCGACATCGGCTGCCGATTATCTGCACCTGCGGAAACAGGATAAGGACCGTCTTCACGTACCCTTCCAAAATAGACAGGGATTATATCCATACTGGCAAACCGGCTGACGATTATCTTCACCCAGTAAACCAGCTGACAAAGACAACATGAACACTTTCAAACGCTGACAGAGACAATATCAACATTTTCAAACCGGCTGACAGACATAATGTTTATCAACACTTTCAAACACGCTAAAAGAAGTTACTGCACCTTGCTAGACCGATTGATGATTACTTACACGAAGTGAAACCGGCTACCGACCAACCGGAAGACGATTATATTTTTCAAACTGCTAAATCGTGAAGAAAAAAAATAGAATAAAAAAATAAAATAACAAACAAACAAACAAACAAAAACCCAAACAAGTAACCAACAAAACAACCAACAAACAAACAAACAAAAATAACAATAACAAATTAAAAGATATTGGACGCAACTGGTTTCCAGTGGCTCCAGAAAAGAGAGAGAAAAAAAAAAAAAAGAAATTGGTGAGGCTTCTTTTGCAACGAAAGACTCTCAAAAAACGGACGAGAGCGAAGTCAGGACGAATACCCAGCATGCACCATACGCATATTATGGTTCTAAACATATACGAGAGGAATTGATCCGCATGTGCCCTCCGCATATTTAACGTGTTACTTATCCTTGTCTCTTTTTTAGTGTCGGTAACGGTTTTAGTCGCGATGATTCCTGCAGGAATAACACCACTCTGACATCCTGCAGGAATAACAACACTCTGACATCCTGCAGGAATAATAACACTCTGACATCCTGCATGAATAACAACACGCTGACATCCTGCAGGAATAACACCACTCTGACATCCTGCAGGAATAACAACACGCTGACATCCTGCAGGAATAACACCACTCTGACATCCTGCAGGAATAACAACACGCTGACATCCTGCAGGAATAACACCACTCTGACATCCTGCAGGAATAACAACACGCTGACATCCTGTAGGAATAACACCACTCTGACATCCTGCAGGAATCATCGCGACTAAAACCGCTACCGACACCCAAAGGGTTATGATGCAATCTGGTTACCCGCCGTGACGTCACTCTCGTTTGTTGCTGGGAGTCGTTCGTTGCTGGGAGTCGTTTGTTGCTGGGAGTCGTTCGTTGCTGGGAGTCGTTCGTTGCTGGGAGTCGTTCGTTGCAGATGAAACTGCATTATTACACCCGAATTTCTGGACAATGCCGCGGACACGCTGGTTGTGTCTCTGGATGAGCTACCGCTGGTAGCGAATCGAGCGAAACAACCAGTTTGTGTTTGGGATTAGCTTATTCGAGACGTGCTGCCTCCGGAGAAGCGGCTTTAAGCCGCAGATTCGGTGGAGGCACGCCTCGAATGAGTTAAATGTCTGCGCCCCGTTAAACCGGCTGACGATTGTCAGCTCCAACCAGCCAAACCGGATAGCGATTATTTGCACCCATCCGGGGCCTGCTGACGATAAACCTGATGAACTAATCTCCAGTTGAAGGGAGCCTTTTGACGGTACAGCCGAGTTTGTCGATACTGCTGCCATTTATCGACATAGGCCAACAATGAAACCGGTTGACGAAAAACCTGATGACTATATCTTATGATCTCAAGGAGAAAATAATTGACAAAACTGCCGAACCGGTTGCCAGTTATCCACAACCGGCAAAACCGGATGGCGATTGTTTGCAGCAGTGAAATTTGGCGAACGAAAGACACCATATCTAAATCAGTGTATCGATGAAACTTAATTTAAGAACGGTTGAGACTTAGACATCGTTGAGCAAGCACTCGTTATATATCGAACCCGGTGTTTCAAACCTTTTAAAGTGAACTGGTCATAAAGGGCCTTTAGTCATAATAATTTACGATTCATTGGTCGTAACACTGTCAACCCTATGCACTACAAGACAAGATGGATGAACTATGACAGTTCAAGGGCGGTGCCTGCATGAGTGACTACGAATGTACATAATGCGATGTGGTCAATATTAGCGCTCCCTTTTGTATTAACTCGCTCAATTGTACATGTATGTTATGTAGCCACCAGTGCTGTTTGCATTACTTTTGATTGCATGCGCAATAATGTTAACCCCTTCTCTACACAACCCAACTGCAAGAGGTATAGGTCCTCATGAGCCCCCGCAGTTGCGGGGGCTCATGAGGATCTATGCCTCTTGTTTTAACCTCTTTGCATCAATGTTCTTTTGGGGCGGGGGATCCTTGACGTTAAATTTACCACTGATTGTAAAGACACAGTCTGCGTCCGCAAGCAGTTTAAGGGTTGATACTGACTGGGTACGATTTCCGTCAATGAGAAGTAGTTAGGTCAAAAGTGTGCACGAGCTTGCCACAGTCACTGAATGAAAAGGACGCTCTTTATATTCAATGATTGTGTTAAATTCGTGTAATCTTTTGACCCACTTCTTACATAAGAAAAGAACTATTACTGCAGACGAAAAGGGAATCTCTTACTGTAATTTGGCTTCCTTTTGTGTGGTACATCAGTCACTTTAAACATTATTCTGGTGCTCTACGGTATTGGTATTATTGTATATATATCATACATCACACATTTTATATATACAAGTCACACATTTTCCGACCTCTTGTGACCCTTGACCTTTTCAAGGGATCATCCATATTAGTATATTAGTATGCATAGATTGGTCTTACCATCACCGAGTTTGGATTTGAAGTTGAAAATAGCATTTTATGAAAAATGTGGGTTTTTTTTAGGTCAAAATATGTCTATTGTGGGCCTTGTAGAGAGGTCACTAACGTTGATATGTTCAGAAAAAAAGTATTTGTCACAAAGTATCCGTGGGCCAAGTTTGAAGTCTGTGTCTTGAATAGTCTGCGAGAAATTGTCAACGTTAATGTTTACCACGGACGATAGACGCCGAATAAGAGACGCCGGGCAACGGACGCATGATGACCCAATACACAGACTGACCTTTGCTATCGCACGTGAGCCCACGCATGAGCAGTACGATGTGTTTCTCTTTACCCATTTAAAACCACGACCTCATATCTCGTCTTGAAGGTGTCACCCAACGACTATCCATCACGCTCCAAGCTCATCTGGCACCACCCTTAATTTATCATGGTCGATCCATCTCCTGCTGTAAGGCGTCGGGGCTAAAGCTATGGTCAAGTGTTCTCTCAACGCAGAATGCATCGCAGAGATCTGTTATCGCCCGTGTTCTCTGCATCTTGCATTTGGATGGCGTTTCTTTCTCTCGGCAGTGAATGTGATCATTTAGAAATCCTAAAGTTTGTATTCAGCAAGCCTTCTTTTCTCCGTTTGTATAAATATCGTTTACAAACTCGACGCAGAATAGCGGAAAATGTGTATTTACGAAAAGAATGTACGCAAACAAACACATGTATCAATATCTAGGCTTAAATAAGCAGAGAACACTTGCAATTACATTGACTCATGTATAAAGCGCGCGGAACATAAACCAACTTTAGCCTGGGAAAACTGAAAATGTGTATTTACCACAAAATTTACAGAAACAAATACATGTATAAATACCTAGGCTTAAAAAAAGCGCAGAGAACAAAAGCAGTTACATTGTGTCATGTATCAAGCGCGCGGAACATGCTACAACTTACGACTTTAACCTGGGAAAACTGAACTTTATATGAAACCAGCGCTCACTGTCTCGCCGAATATGCACAGGAGCAGCCGCGGCAACTAAATAATTTGGATAATTATGATGGGCGGTGATGAGTTTTGTCCCCTCGAAAAAACGCATAGTTGAGGTTAGTTAAAGGTCAGTTTTACCACGGTAAAATTCACAGCTTATTCGGCGCGCGTTGAAAAAAAAGTCAGCACCACTATTCTGCGGAACCCTTTAGGACGCAGAAAGTTATTGAAACAATATGTTCCGACACACCGAAACAATTAGATATGGATGGACCTTTATAGTTTAAGGGCGGTGCCAGGGAAATTTGAGGCCTTCTGACACTGCTTGGCGAGCTTTTAAAGAGAGCACCACTATTATGCGGAACCGATTATGACGCAGAAAGTTATTAAACGATTCAGTCCAGACACACTTAAACAAGACATGGATCGACGATGATAGTTCAAGGGTGGTGCCAGGAAAGCTTGGCGCCCTCTGGGCGCCAAGATTTCCTGGCACTCCCCTTTAACTAACCATTGTCTATCTGTCTGCTGAAGAGCAATGCGTGTGACTACATGTTTTTGTTACATGTATCTAACTATACACCAGCACTGATAACAAAAAAGCTGACTACTCCCAGATTACCTCTAAAAACCTTTTGCTAGCGCACCTGTTTCTTTCAGGCTCCTAAAGCGTGGAACAACCTTCCCCATAATATTTACCACGCACCTTTAATGGCCATTTTTATGGCCAGATAGCAAAAGCATTTTTTTCGATCTGTCCTTTCAAATGGATTGGTGTAGCCTGCTCTATCCCATATACATGATTCTTTTCATGTTCTTGAACTCTTTCTGACGTGTTTTATGTCAATATTGTCTACCTGTGCATGGTAGTGTATTTGCGAATGTATGTACTTGTGTGCTGTTTGTATCTCACATCGTATAAGTTCCTTAGTTAGATAATGTTGATGTACACCGCTTTGAGCATTTTTCCCCCGTGGATGTAGCGGCGCTATATAAGAATTATTATTGTTAATATTATTATTATTATTATTATTATTATTATTATTATTATTATTATTATTATTATTATTATTATTATTATTATTATTGCTATTATTACATGTGTATAAGTTATAAAACAGCAGCTTCTCAATATAACGCGATCTTAAATCAATGCTTCCAAATGTATGATACACACAGTATTGCCCTGTGAAGGTATATCAGCCAGACAAAGGAAAATTTTCGTTGTACATACATGTATTACAATGAACAATAAAGATTAAAAATGAAAACAGCTAAACAATCAAGTGTGGTTGGGGTGGGGTGGAGTTGGGGTAAACGGTCATCCCGAGGAAAGGTTGTGAGCTAGATTTTTTTGTAATATTCAAAAAACATCATTGCTAAAACGTATCTCGAAAAATTAGAAATAAAAAGCAAGCATGGTGAATGCCTAATTTAGGAAAAACTAGGTCCTATATATTCAACAGCTTTTCTGCCAGTGATCGCAGTTTGCAATTCTTAAATCTTTAAAATTCTACACTCAGGAACTCAGTCCGTTCAAAACAAAATGGATACAAACCGGGTTCTGAAAGAGGCATAGACCCTCATGAGCCCCCGCACTTGCGGAGGCTTATTGAGACATATGCCTTATTCAGTTGAATGCTTTAAAAAAATGGCAGTCAAAAGAGTTAAGAATCTCTCTGAATTCTCGTGGTGTACTCGGACTTTGTGTGATCGTAGATAGCGGGCACGGTGCCTTTTGGGTGGAGATAGTACGATGACTGTCGTTATATGGCTTCATTTAATCAATCTCGGACCCACTGGGGGCATGCGAGAAATGACAAAAATTAAAAATAAAACACATAAATGTGCTCAAGAAAAAAATATAACATTGACATTGAGACTAAAGTATGCGTTTTATTATTATATATCAAACATACAACACATGGACTTTCAACAGCACGAACAATTGACATACATATTATAGATCATACTCAGATAAGATGATCCTGTGTGTGTTTGTGTGTGTGCATGCGTGCGCGCGTGTGTGTGTGTGTGTGTGTGTGTGTGTGTGTGTGTGTGTGTGTGTGTGTGTGTGTGTGTGTGTGTATCAGACAAGAAAGGAAAGTATACGCCTCACGCAGAGCACATACTGAAAGTTCAAGACGTTAGCCATGGCTACCCCCCCCCCCCCCCCCCCCCCCATGCACTCCACGTGACGCACACACACTCACTTCCTGTTGGTTGTATAGCAATTCTGACTTAATGATAAATAAGCCACGCAACCTGGTTGACAGTGAGCGCGAGGAAAAAATAAAAATAATCCAAAGTAAGATTAAAAAGGACTAGTGTAGATGAGAGCTTCAGCCAGTTTTAACTCATCCTGCCCGCCACACCACAGCAAGATATGACTCGACCACGATAGTTTAAGGGTGGTAGAAAGAACAGCTTGGCCTCTATACAAACCCGAATACAAACGCACATGATACGGATAACAGACAGTCATTCGTCTGGTTATAGATAAGCATCAATGGCACAGGTCACTGAGAATAACAGAACATCAATGTACAATACATACATATGGTATAATCTGGCAAGCCATCAAAACTAGTGTGTGAGTACGAGGAGGAGAACATGAGATAGCTACTTAATTTGGACGTTAAAATTCCTTCAGTATTAACTTTATAAAATGAGCTAATTTCAATAGGACAGTTTCCACGGGTTGTGTATTATTATTGCTGGCCGGAACGGAGCCTGTACGGTGGAGACAGTCCACGGGGTGTGTACGACCACAGACGGGCGGAGCGGGGCCAGTAAGACGGAGGTAGTCTGGCTGTAGAGCCACTGGATGAATGTAGCCATAAGCTGGGGCCTCTGGCGAAACAACAGAAGAAAAAAGAATTTTAATAGAAGGACGGCCAGTCGCATTCCTTGCATCGAGAGTTCTGCGTACACACGTGTCCCAATCACGAAAACTTTAAGTCTCCAGTAACAAATTATAACTGTAACTAACTAGTGAAATGAAACGTTTGTTTGATTAAAAACAAAATATTATTTACGTATCCCCTTCCCATCTCTTTCTCACCTCCCCTTCCCACCACCTCCCTACTCCCCTCGCCACCGCCCACTTACACACACACATCCCAGCCACACAGGTCAGCCACAATACCAGAGCACCCCTTTAACCACGTTCCTCGCCACTGGACGAATATTTTCTTTCTGAGAAGTCTTTTAATGACGAGAAGCCACAACCGTGCAAGGAACATGGATACAAACTAGTCTCAGCAAGAGGCATAGATACGCATGAGCCCCCGCAGTCGCACTAACTTACCGCAGATGCACTAACTTATCGCAGTCGCACTAACTTATCGCAGATGCACTAACTTATCGCAGTCGCACTAACTTATCGCAGTCGCACTAACTTATCGCAGTCGCACTAACTTATCGCAGTCGCACTAACTTACCGCAGTCGCACTAACTTATAGCAGTCGCACTAACTTATCGCAGTCGCACTAACTTATCGCAGTCGCACTATCGCAGTCGCAGTCGCACTATCGCAGTCGCACTAACTTATCGCAGACGCACTAACTTATCGCAGTCGCACTAACTTATCGCAGTCGCACTAACTTATCACAGTCGCACTAACTTATCGCAGTCGCACTTACTTATCGCAGTCGCACTAACTTATCGCAGTCACACTAACTTATCGCAGTCGCACTAACCTATCGCAGTCGAACTAACTTATCGCAGTCGCACTAACTTATCGAAGTCGCACTAACTTATCGCAGTCACACTAACTTATCGCAGTCGCACTATCGCAGTCGCACTAACTTATCGCAGATGCACTAACTTATCGCAGTCGCACTAACTTATCGCAGTCGCACTAACTTATCGCAGTCACACTAACTTATCGCAGTCGCACTAACTTATCGCAGTCGCACTAACCTATCACAGTCGAACTAACTTATCGCAGTCGCACTAACTTATCGCAGTCGCACTAACTTATCGCAGTCGCACTAACTTATAGCAGTAACTTATCGCAGTCGCACTAACTTATCGCAGTCGCACTAACTTATCGCAGTCGCACTAACCTATCGCAGTCGAACTAACTTATCGCAGTCACACTAACTTATCGCAGTCGCACTAACTTATCGCAGTCGCACTAACTTATCGCAGTCGCACTAACTTATCGCAGTCGCACTAACTTATCGCAGTCGCACTAACTTACCGCAGTCGCGGGGCTCATGTGTATCTATGTCTCTTGCAGTTGTTTTGTCTTCACTGGGATTTTTTGCTATACAGTGTGGGGGTTGAATACTCTCTTGGACTTGAATTTACTGAAGTATCCTTCACTGGACGTACACACAAAAATAACATTAGCTCAGTGTCGGTGGTCAATGATGGGATCTCGGCGTCTTTCCTTTTTCCTCTAGCAAATGTCGCCGTTCATTCGGGCGGATCGTCTGGGGTTCTTTCTTTTCCCTCTCAGCTATAGTACTGGTTTAAGGCCACTTTCCAGTTTCACATATGAGCGATCAAAATTACAGAAAATTTTAATAGCTGAGTAGGCCCTTCACACCACGCGAATGTCCTGTGTTTGTCTTCTACTCTGTTTGTCTTCAGAGTAAATGCGTGTTTTTTACGTGAGCGTGCGTGTCGTGTTCAATTAATGGGTTTCGAGTCGATTCGCAGAATTGGGTACAGCGCCGATATAATGACAGGTATTATGATGATGAAGATGATGCTGATTATTATTATTATTATTATTATTATTATTATTATTATTATTATTATTATTATTATTATTATTATTATTATTATCATCATCATCTCAAGCCCAGTACGTCAAATTAGCTCCCAACCACCCATCAAGACGTTCCTTGCGACATTTTGCAACTATTGGTCTGGTTCACTATAAATCTCTAACATTTTATTAAGTCCGCTGCCTCTTTCCAAGCATTTGATAATGGGGTACATTTTGTTACTTACCAAGGGTTTCCTCCATGTGACCAATTTCGTCATAGATGCTGGAAAAATGCTTGACGTCATCCAAGAAAGGGTTACTGATATTTTGGATGCCTGGCTTCCCGGGCTGACCGAGTCTGTCATACGGGTTCTCCTGCGCTTCCTGTTTCCGTCGTCCAGTCAGACGCTAAGACGGTTGTTTGTACCGCACATTTCCTGAAAGAATAAAAAGTTCAGTTGTTAGTAAGACAATGTGTATTCGAAACACAAAATGGCGACTTCCTAATTGAAAGGACAACATATGTAAAGCGTCGTGACTTTCTGTTTGTTAACCCCTTCCCTGCCAGTGGACGTGTATCTTGTTTCTGAAATCTTTGTTCATTCCCAACGACAAAAAGCCGCAACCGTCAAATTGGTCTTAGCAAGAGGCATATATCCTCATGAGCCCCCGCAATCGCGGAGGCTCATGAGGATCTATACTTCTTGTAGTTTGGTAGGGGTTCACTTTTTCTCGGCAACCATGGGGTTAACATATGCAGGATTTTACTAATGTTATTTCTTTTTAAACATTTTGAAATGGGTAACGCTTTGCATATCGCATGTTTTCAGTATAACAAGGGTAAGACACGTATTGAGTTTAGCTTTTGGGTTTGCTTTTTTGGTTTAGATCAGAGACGAACTATCCGCAACAAAATTCACCACCCCCACCCACACCCGCTATCCCCCTTCCACCCACCCCCTTACAGGTAACCGACCCTCCCGTGGGGACATGCAAGGAACGCAATACACCAGTAGCAACACGTCTTTAGGCCGACTGCGGCCGTCGTGGGCCCGAGAACCTTTGCTTACTGGGTGGGAATCGGCCATTGATATTTCAAGAGTACGGCCAGATTAAACTGGCCAAGGTAAACATGGAGATTAAATTATAACTGAATACAAAAGAAATCACCAGTGCTCAGTTTGACTTGACTGATAAAATGTGAGATATTTATCGGTCAACCTGAATTGAGTTTAGACTTAATTTATTTTATTTATTTATACGACTTTTAACGAAAAAAATTTTAACCTCAAAATCGATAATTTAAAAAAACATTCTTCAAAGTGGGACAGTGCCACATTTGGATCGCCCTTACTTTACCCCGCTCAGCGGGCGATCGTTACGTGGCCGCGCAATGAAACAGTCGAAGGTGCGGCGGAGACCGCAAACCTTTAGCTCCTCATGTGACATGAGACAGTCTTGAAACACAAGGTTTTATATTTTAAATTTGATTAAGTGGGCTGAAATTGATACCAAAGTCGTGGGGGAGGAAGAGCCGAAGTACCCGGAGAAAGAACTCCCGACGGTCCGCCCGAATTAACGGTGACACTTACTAGAGGAGAAAAATCCGACGACGGAACCCGGTATCGAACCTCGCACCTTTAGCATTGGTGGCAGACTCCTGAACGACTCCGCTACGGACCGGGGACAAGCGCGCGAGATGTATAAAAGTCCGCACAGACACCTCGCAATACTGCAGACCTGTATTAACCTATTCACTGCCGAGATAAAGACAACACAATCGAACTGCAAGTGCCATAGTTCCTCATGAGCTCCCGCAGTTGCGGGGGCTCGTGAGGATCTATGCCTCTTGCTGAGACCAATTTGTATCCATGTATCTAGGAAGGGGTTTGGCTTTTGGTTGTTGAGTGAACACACATTTCATGAACAGTGGCAGGGAGGGTGGGAAAGTGTGTATGCGACGAGAACGCACGCATAATATTTGCACGTTTTCAATATTTTATTCTAATTTTCATAATTAGTCATACATACGTCTTCGCCTAATGACAACGACGACAACAATGAGGACACCACCCCCAGCTGCAGCGCCGCCAATGAGTGCCACAGGCAGGCCGCTTGGCTCATCAGAAGTAACGTTAATAGCTGAAACATGCTCATTAACTATTATTTAATCTTTTCATCGAAGGTGACCACAGATTTAATTCATGATTTTTTTTTCACAAGTACATTCAGCGTAAAACAACAGCATCCGTGCAAAGGAGACGAAATTGAAAGTAGTCTTTGAGATGACACAACTCAAGTCCTTGCTTATTTAAAGAAATATATACCAAATGTAACATCACTTCAAGTATTATTTTGTTACGATCATGTGCGAGAAATACTATATAAAGTGTTAACTCATTCGAGACGTGCCGCCTACTGATCCTTATGCGGCACGTCTCGAATGAGTTAACCTCCTTGCTGCCAGTGATCACGAATTTCGCGTCTGAGGTGAGTTCGTACGCCGTCATTGGCGTAACAAACATAACAGTAAATGAGGCCAAAATAGGCGGAAAGACCGTGGAATTAACAAGGCCATAAATCCTCAGCGACTGAGGGGGCTCATGATGATTTATGTCTCTTGCAGATGGGTGGCGTTCGCCTTGCCACTGATTAGGTCATGAAGTATATTGTAATCCCGAGAAAACGCAGCAGACACTAAAGATTGAAGAACACGTTCATCGTCTATCTACAAGAGTGAAGTGAAGCCAAATTAATTGTAATATATCCACCTTTGGAATAAAGCCGAGTTGGATTCTAGCAAGGACGGATGTAACAAAAGTCGTGTATAACAGCTTCCTTTCAGAGGTCCCGAGCAGACCTTTTCTGAACAAATTACTTCGCTTACAATACACTTCGGATATAGTATCAGTTTCAGCCAACTTAAGCAAATTCCAAATACAAACGATTCGAATTTCCAAAAACAACTTCAGTAGATCGCTTGAGCTTGCCCTGAGCACCACGTGAATGTTCTGTGTTTCCGCACAGTGTGCGAGTAAATGCGCGCGATTCACGTGAGCGTGCTTGTTGGGTTCAGTTCGCGGCTACATTCAGCGCATTGAGTTATTTTATAAGTATGAGAGTTAGTTAGTTAGTTATTTGGGTTTAACGCCGAGCAGGCAACCAAGGCCATCTCACGGCGAGAAGGGTAAAAATCTGGCCAGCCAGACTAGAAGAAAGGTCTTACGACATGATGTAAATATACCTTAAAAATATGTCAGGCTAAAATGTCGCACAGGTCTTTAAAGAAAACGTCGACAGACTCTCAAAAAGGTCAAATTAAGAGAAACATCATAGTCTATAAAGGCTCAAATCTTATTAAAAAATATGGCACTCTCTCAGAAAACTGAAGATCTTGTCCGGGGGCACATCCCGGAACAAAACCTTCAAGGATTCTGCTGTGAAATGTTTATACCTTGTGTCGATTAGATCAGCACAAGACAGCAAAAAGTGTCGAACAGAGTACTGCTCGTCGCAGGCATAACACCATGAACGCTCCTCCTGTTTTAGTAAATAAGAGTGCGTAACATACGTGTGCCCGATGTGGAGCCGAGCAAGGACAGTCTTCTCACGGCCGGATGCCGCAGCAGTAAGGTAGACCGTCGGACAACTTGGGAAGGGCTTCATGCAGCTTGTTAGCTTCCTCTTTGTCCCACTCGGACTGCAACTCACGGCCTATGTACGCACTAACCACATGTATAAAATCACTATAAACAGTCTGTGTGTCAGGAACAGGATCGTTGCGGGCATCTTGGCAGCAAAGTCTGCGATCCTGTTGCCCTGGGACCCAAATAAAAATGATGTCATAATATTCCTTCATCAAGTCTGCGTAGAGCTCTCTGATCTGCACCAGCAGTGGCTGGTCATTTCCCGTGCCCTGAAGAGCCTGCAGGGCAGAAAGAGAGTCAGACAGAATCAGGAAGTTCCTTTCTCTAGATCGATAAGCATGCCTAAGTGCCAGCAGAATCGCCTGCAGTTCTGCACTAAATACAGATGAGTGGTCTGGGAGGCGGTGCTTAAATGGGCGTCTAGGATAACGAGAGGACACTGAGACGCAGCCACTCTCCCATCCTCAGACTTTCACCCATCTGTATAGATACGACAATAGCCAGGAAAAATTGAAAACAGTTCATTGAGGCTCTGTTGGTATATGGCTGGTGGAGTAGAGTCTTTCTTGTGGGCAGTCCAAGTCCAGCAAGATGTCAGGAACTGGTAAGAGCCAGGGTGGAGTGATGTGTTGCAGGGATTCCGAAACTCTGTCCATGTCCAATCCGGGCGCCTGCAGATGAGGTCGGACAAGGAAAGAAAGTGGACAGACAGCTCCCGGATGGGTATCGTAAATCTCTGCAAACGATGGTTTAAAAACACAATCATAGGCAGGATTGTCTGGATGGGCCTTCAGTTTCAGAACGTAGCTGAGCATGAGGCGGATGCGGCGGAGCTTAAGAGAAGGCTCCCCTGCCTCAGCATACAGACTAGGAACTGGAGACGTCCTGAAGGCCCCAAGACATATCCGCAGACCCTGATGGTGAATTGTGTTCAGACGCTGTAGCACAGACTTGGAAGCTGAGCCATACACCACAGAGCCGTAATCCAGTTTGGACCGAACAAGGGCCCGGTACTGTCGAAGTAAGACAGTACGGTCCGCACCCCAGTCAGATCGACCAACGACACTAAGAACGTCGAGAGCCTTCTGACAAGAGGTTCTGAGGTAATTAATATGGTTGCGGAGGTAAGTCTTTTGTCAAAGATGACCCCCAGAAACTTTGCCTCCTCGGCCACCTTAATTGGCACTCCGGCAATGCTCAGGCTAGGTTCTGGAAAAAACTTCGTCTGGTTAGTAAAATGCACACAGACTGTCTTGGAGGGAGAGAACCTGAATCCATTGAGGCACACCCACCGCTGGATGCGATCAACGCACACCTGCAGGTGCCTCTCAAGGGACGCAAGTCCTCGACCTCGTGCACACAAAGCAAAGTCGTCCAGAACAAAGAACATTCAGAATCATCCTTGACGGCCTTTACAATGTTTTTATTTTAATGCTGAATAAAACAGGAGATAGAATGCTATCCTGCGGGACACCCATCCCCTGTTCAAAGGAGTCGGAGAGGGTGGAGCCCACAAGGACATGGAACGACCGGTTAGTCCAAAAATTGTGAATAAAAACGGGCAGGTGCCCTTTAAAACCCATGTCCAACAAGTCAGACATTATGCCATACTTCCAGGTAGTGTCATATGCCTTCTCAAGATCGAAGAAACTTGCATAGATATGCTGCTTGTTGACAAAAGCATCTCGAATAAATGATTCAAAGCGGACTAAATGGTCAGTTGTACTACGGAAGCGCCGGAAACCGCACTGGAGGTCTGTGAGGACACCTTGTGACTCAAGATGCCACACTAGGCGGGCGTTGACCAGGCGCTCCATAGTTTTACATAAACATGATGTCAGAGCGATAGGCCGGTTGTTGCCCGGGTCGGAAGGATCCTTACCCGGCTTGGGGATCGGTACAACCACAGCCTGGTGCCAAGATGCTGGAAAATGGCCAGTTTTCCAGATGTGGTATGGTTAAAGGCCTTGAGAAGTACAAGGAGTGACATCTCAGGCAGATGCGTTAGGAATTGATAGTGGATAGTATCTAGGCCAGCAGCAGAGTCCTTGCATTTCTGCAATGCTTGCTGCAATTCAGATAATGTAAAAGGAGCATTATAGTTCTCTGAGGTATCGGACTTAAAATCACAAATACGAGACTCTCGCTTCTCCTTCTCTCTCTGGAAGAAGGGTGAATAATGCTCTGTTGAAGAATTATGGGCAATGGTGTAGGCAAGCAAATTGGCCACAGCTTTTCTATCTGTGACCAAGCTGGCACCATCTCTAAGATGGCCGACAGAAGCCGTGCCTCCCCTGCCCCTAATTCTCCGAACAACCTTCCAGACTTTCTGGGACGGAGTCCGAGAAGTTAAAGATGACACGAAGCGTCTCCAAGAAGCACGGCGTTCACGTTTAAAAATGTAACGGGCTTTCGTCCTCTGTCTTTTATAGGTTAAAATATTCACTTGCGATGGATTACGGAAAGCACGCCGCTGAGCAGATTTGCGCGCTTTTTGGGCCTTGCGGCACTCTTCGTTGAACCATGGTACTCTCGGCTTCCGAGGGACTGATGCAGAAGTCTTAGGGATGGTTTCACCCGCTACGTCCAACAAAATAGTAGTAAAAGATGAAACAGGTTCTTCAGCTGACATGACCACCTCCTCTGTAATACGAGACTGACAGAGGGCGGCGAACAGAGGCCAGTTAGCTTTATTGAGATTCCAGCGCCCCAACGGTGGATCCTCCCCACAGCTGACCAATGACAGGACTACTCGGAAGTGGTCACTACCACACAGGTCGTCGTGAACCTTCCAGTCAAAATCCAGCATGAGAAAAGGATCACACACAGTGAGGTCTAGAACAGAACTAGATTGTACATTGCTTAACGTCCCGACAGCAACAAGGCTTTCTCAGGACGTGCCTGCACTGCTTGTGAAAAACACAAACAGAATATTGAATGTATGTCGCCAGCCGGTCCAATACGTTAAATAAACCTACCCCATGGGGACTAAATAAAGCTAGGACCATTTAGCAACACACATCCAATATCAAGAGCTACAGACAGCGCAGACAGTTTGTAAGAGTTTAAAAAAGGCAAAGACATGTGAATGGACCAATGGTAGACAGAAATACATGCCCCAGAATAGGGGGAAAAACCCACCCTGTGAGGCTGACCAGGGTGACCTGGGAACTAAAAAGTAGTTAACCCCACCCAAGTTCCCCAGGGCAGACCCGGGTGGGGAGAACAGAACTAGATCCTGAACCTGAGTTAGAGTATCTAGGTGAGCCATCGTTAAAGACACATAGGTTAAGTTGAGAAAAAAACATCTTCTAACATCTGACATCTGACCTCTGTCATATATAAGTATGAGAAATGCGCCATATAAATACCATGTAATAATAATAATAACAGGAAAATTGGATCTCAGGGAGATTTGTTCTATGAGCCTGTGACAAAAGGTCGTTTGTACCATAAGCAACAAAGAAACACAAATGTCCAAAGTAATAACCAACAGAGATGTGTTTAAAATAAGCTTATTTAGGCACTGGTTAGTTGCGACGTATCTGGCATGTGGGAATGTGAAATTAATTAATATGACTGCAGAAACAGATGATTTCCAGCAGCGAGTGATTAAATCTTGATCGTTCTGAAAATGTTGTTCTTACGGTTGACATACGGTTATAAATATGATCACATTAAGCCAATTTTTTTTGTTTTTAATTACTCTCTTTCAAAAGAAATTATTTGTGTAACCTGTTTTAACAGGTGGAAGTATAAAGAGTATTTTATTCCTTTTGAAATTAAGTTTTCTGTAATACTCAGTGTTGGTTGTTATGGTGGACATACTCAGTCAATTTAAATCACAAAAACACAGTTCTTTGTGTGATTACCATTACCATATTTTAGAACAACAAAAACACGTTCTTCAGTCATCTGTATTTTGGGTACCTCATCTAAAAACAATGACTTTTTTCTATTACTCAGTAGAGAACGATGTTTGTTGTCAAACTGGAACTACTATTGGAGATACATGAAAATCATATAGATTAGCCTATTTGGGTGAAAAAGAAACTCTGCAAGAAATGTGTTTCAACAACAATGTCTTTATAGCAGAAACGCAAAAAGAACTAATTGTCTGTTGTAGTGCGGTTTCCTTGACCGAATATTATGTCGGTTGTTACGCGCACGACGTTTTGTCACAGGCTCATGTATGCGGAGTTTACTGTAGTATACATTTCAAATAACAAACACTGACCTGTGACACTTAAAATCCTGCTGTCATTGAGGGCATGCCACTCGCTTCTTTTCCACTCTGCCGTACAAACGCATCTTGCTCCGTCGTCCTTGGACTGCTGTAACGAGCGCCTTTGGGGCAGGTTTCGGTCAGACGATGGTGTGACGTCATTAGCAGTTGGACCGAAGGTTCACGAGCTGTAATGTACAGATAAGCAATGTTCAGGTGCGGTAATGTAGCGGTGAGCGATGTTCACGTGTCACGTGTGGGAGTGACAGTGTGGTATCGGGAATAATTGCCAGTTAGAGATGCTATACCAGTCGAGCCGAGCGGTCGTTTTCGTTAGGGCTCTGAGGAAGAATTCTGGCTAGAGAATTCGATAGCTGTATATTGAATACAGGTATTTATTCTTTTATTACCGGTATTTATAATGACCTGTAAGGCTAGTCAGACGAAAAGGGAAAGTATTGCTTTTTATGAATTATTATGATTAGAGTGCAGAGGAGCGCATGTTTGAAGGAAATGCGATGGCTCTTGTCAATACTTGTTTGGTCGTGTAACTATTATATGTGATACAGTTTAAAACTATGACGTTATGTTGTATTCATTCATGTGTGAAAATGTGGGACGGAAATAGGAATGTAATTCAGTATATAATTAGGTATATCTAATGATGAATGAATGTGCAGTAATATGTTATAAATTGAAGGTGAGCTGTGATTGTAATATTTGGCTCATAATCCATTGGGTGCAGGTACGCAAAATGTGTGCACTGTGTTAAAGTGGCTATAGGAATTGTCATAAGAATTGTGACAATAGTGACTGTAGTATGGTGGCATAAAGAAGACATTTTTCAGAGGAAGTGATCTAGAGCGCTCTGAAGAATAATAATGTGTCGAAGACACATTCAGACTTTTAGGTATAAGAGCGAACATTTATGAGTGTATAAATGTTGTGTACAGCGGGGCCGGTACGGAGCGGAAACCCCTGGTGTAGGGCCGATGAAGCTGTCCTGAGAGCATCACGTACGTGACCGGGTGCGGACATCATCAAGCCTTCATCTCTCCTTCGTCCTACCATCACTGGTGCTACGAGCAGCAACGGTAGCGAAGTAAGCCACAGATTCGTGCTACAGGACCACATGCAGTGTTCCGTCAGTGTAGCTATTATCGCCTAGCGCCGTTGATAATTTCACGCCTAGGAATGTTCTAAATCTGTGAGTAGTCATTGACTAGTAATATTCATTTTGGGAATCTCCGTCAAGTCGTCGATGTGACATCAGTGACTGTGTTGACACTAGTATAAAGAGGAGTCGAGTGACGTCTCTCGAGAGAGACAACGACCTCTACGGTAGCGAGTGAATGTGTGAGCGCCGAAGTTGTGAATAACCTATATGCCACTTGTTAGTTATTTGTGTAGATTGGTTTATATGATGTGAATTGTGTGGTTTAATGTATGTTATGAGTGTATGAGAAATAGTTAAACAGAGGGCAAAGAGAGATAACTGTGTGGCCTGTGTCCTTGTTTGTAAGCGCGTGTGTGGTGGATGAAAGAGTCTAGTAAACAGAGATAGAACACCCACCTTTATACAGATTGGCAGAAAGCCCACGCACACACTCATTCCATAAACGTTTATATATGTAACAATTTAATTCAGTACAACACTAAAAACACCGACGTTACAACTGCAAGGGGCTAATAGTCGGGATACTCTGTACCTCTGTGTCACCGCGGACATCTGACACGCTGTGCTGGTACCCTGGGCAGGAGAAGATAACTGACGTCACGAGCGGGTTTCCGTCACGGACTAGACACGTCATTGTGAGCGAGTCACCCGCTTTCAACGCCTCACCAGTTTTGTAGAGGGTTGATCGTTGGTGGCTCAAAGGGTCGATCTGGCGATAAAGAAATCTCTGTGCAACAGTATACTTGACAACGTGTCTTTAATTGTCAGTAGCTAGGCGTAGTAATAGTAGTAAGCCTAGTAGTGCTAGTTTTCTGACCTGCAAAAGAATTGCGACGTTTTCGGAATTGCCTCGAGTTATACGTGATACTCACAAACCAGATAGGTGAGGCTAGCGCTGGCAGAATTGTCAGTACTCAAACCAAGGGGAATCACAGCGCTGGACAGACAACAGTTAGATCCCCTGCCCCCACCTATCAGGCACCCAATCGCCAGCCCACAGAGAAATACGCAGGTATAGAATTTGTATTGTTACATTGTTGTGTAATGTTCTGTGCATCTACTGTGGGAAATCAGGGTATTTACCCGACCACATATAGTAGCGCACCTTCATGTTTGTGTATGTATGTTTCTCCTGCCTACTTCCTAAGTTCCGGAGAAAGACATGGGTTATATAAGAGACCTGATCCATCCTTTTTGAGGATGGAATGTAAATGGATGTAAAATATTAACACTTCGGGGTCGAGCGTGATTTGGACCTGAAGTCTTCAGCCGTCAGGTGACTTCCTGCAATATGATCAGGGCAGGCTTGATGAAACAATGTGCATATATCTGTGGGAAATACACACCAACGGAGAGATAAATAATAAGTCTACACACTCTTATTATTACCAGTCTTTTCAGCCCTTAGGTACAAAATCACAGACCAGCACACAGTTAGATTTACTGTTAGATTTACTTCTTTTTGCGCACCTTCATGTTTGTGTATGTATGTTTCTCCTGCCTACTTCCTAAGTTCCGGAGAAAGACATGGGTTATATAAGAGACCTGATCCATCCTTTTTGAGGATGGAAATGATTGTCTTATTCTATACCTGCGTATTTCTCTGTGGGCTGGCGATTGGGTGCCTGATAGGTGGGGGCAGGGGATCTAACTGTTGTCTGTCCAGCGCTGTGATTCCCCTTGGTTTGAGTACTGACAATTCTGCCAGCGCTAGCCTCACCTATCTGGTTTGTGAGTATCACGTATAACTCGAGGCAAAATTTGTATCGTTACATTGTTGTGTAATGTTCTGTGCATCTACTGTGGGAAATCAGGGTATTTACCCGACCACATATAGTAGCGCACCTTCATGTTTGTGTATGTATGTTTCTCCTGCCTACTTCCTAAGTTCCGGAGAAAGACATGGGTTATATAAGAGACCTGATCCATCCTTTTTGAGGATGGAAATGATTGTCTTATTCTATACCTGCGTATTTCTCTGTGGGCTGGCGATTGGGTGCCTGATAGGTGGGGGCAGGGGATCTAACTGTTGTCTGTCCAGCGCTGTGATTCCCCTTGGTTTGAGTACTGACAATTCTGCCAGCGCTAGCCTCACCTATCTGGTTTGTGAGTATCACGTATAACTCGAGGCAAAATTTGTATCGTTACATTGTTGTGTAATGTTCTGTGCATCTACTGTGGGAAATCAGGGTATTTACCCGACCACATATAGTAGCGCACCTTGATGTTTGTGTATGTATGTTTCTCCTGCCTACTTCCTAAGTTCCGGAGAAAGACATGGGTTATATAAGAGACCTGATCCATCCTTTTTGAGGATGGAAATGATTGTCTTATTCTATACCTGCGTATGTCTCTGTGGGCTGGCGATTGGGTGCCTGATAGGTGGGGGCAGGGGATCTAACTGTTGTCTGTCCAGCGCTGTGATTCCCCTTGGTTTGAGTACTGAGGGATACATGCCTTTCAATTTGTGGCCAGTCAAATGATGTGTTCAACAGGCATGGCAGTACTGAAAAGAAAGCGATGCACCACGCCCAATGTACAAACATCGCTTCCAAGGATTACTGAAAACACGATTCCCCCTCCCCCCCCCCCTCCCCCTTCATGTCAAAAACACAAATTTACATTTAGGTGTCGGCAAGACTCATAACGTACGTTGGTCCCCAAAGCCTGCAGTGGTATATGACGGTGTGTGTCAGGAAGACAATATTCCGTTTGTAGTGTTTGGCAATTAAGGGATGTAGCTTTCAACTTCCGTCCCGACTGCAGCAAAGGAATACCTTTTACTTTGGCTCATGTTTTGTGCTTCATTATCTTTGAGCCTGAAAAGTTGCCACAGTCACTACTACCTTCAGCTGCCATGGCCAGTGTATATCCGCAGTATACTATCCCAGAAATCTTCGCGTGGTAAGACTATGACGTATGGTGTGGGGATGCTATCTATGTAAAAGTGATCTTGAAGGGTTCTATGTACATATTTAGCAATGTCCTACTTTCTTTTCCGCTTCCCGATGTCCTTCCAGAGCAGCCTTCACCTATTTAGACCCAATGCCCTGCTGCATTAGACTGATCGATCATGATAATTCAAGGGTAGTGCCGGATGAGCTTGGCGCTTAAAGGCGCCAAGCTCACCTGGCACTACACTTGAATCATCATGATCGATCCATTTCTTACAACTTGTACATAGTCGTTAGATAACATGTCCGAAGTTTGGGAAATGCGGCCGTGTGGTTAAATGTGTTTAGAGGATACATCCTTTAAGAATCCACGCATTAGGCCAACTACCCAGTGAATAAAATAATAGTCCCCAGGACCGACGTCTACCCGAGGACCTTGTTGCACACACTTGGCAGTTGTCGTTTGCAGGAGATAGGACACGTAACACTATGTCAATATTATGAAAGGCGGTAGCGAATGGAGAGAGGCAGCCCGTGTGGACACAAGTATGAGTGTGACACGTACGTAAACGCGACCGCAACAGGCTCACAAATCACGCCTTGGCCCGAGAGCCATTGGCACACTTGGCAGTTGGCGATTGTGGAAGACAGGACATATGATGAGTAACACTGGTTGTCTCCCTCGACTCGCGTAAATAAATAAATAATTAAATAAATAAAAGCTCGGGCACGGTGGTTTGAAAGACAGAACTTCGTGTTGTTTTGTAATATTTGAAAGGATCCGCTATGGTTGCCAAACATTTGGAACGACACAAAGGATTACCAATATTGTCTCGCCATAATTAAGGCCTGCTTACCCTTTTTACTCTTCCTGCTACAATCCGTGTGAGTACAGGCACACGCAACAGGTTTTCTGCTGTCCCTTGTGCACATCGGTGAAACTCTCCTACCAACAAAGGAGAAGAAAAGCAGAAATGTCTTTCAGTTTACAACATTCAAACGTCATAGGTTAAGTTAAGCATTATTCTAAGACATACTAGGAACATTTATAAACCATCATTACTATTACACAAGATATTGAAAACTCTTAGCGATTTCTTGCCCAGAGCAGGTCCTCTTAACCCTTTACATTCTGATACATTACTGCTTGAAATTAATTTGAATGATAGTTCAAGGGTGGTGCCAGAATACTTTGATGGTTAATATATCTCCTAATCTGCAATGTGCTTTTGTCGTTGACACGAGCCTCTTTGCAAAAAAAAAAAAAAAAAAAAAAAAAAACACACCCAAAACATCCGAAATAAGCCGCTGTCTTCAAGAAAGTTTAACAGTAGTCTCCGAGCTGTGTAGTAATAATCATAATTATGGTCCTACATCCAGCAAAAAACCAAAGTGTGCTAGTCACTACAAGACAAAAGCATTAGCGTCGACCTCCATCGTTACATATCACATTACGCGGACTATTTGACAAATGAACAAATCGAGCAACTTACTGTGCGTAAATATTTAGGAGTATGTGTAAACCAATAACTTAGCTGGGAATCTCTCATTAATATGATTTGTAAACCAGTTTCTAAACATAGTTTCTTCCTTTCACGACTTAGACACGTGACAGACACACATTGTCGGAAGCTTTTTTTTTTCATGCACACATTAAATCCCATCTTGACTACAATTCGACTGTTTGGGGTATATGTTGCGATGTACACGAGATTAGACAGAACTCTGAGCACAAACGGGCTGTAAAAATGATTGAACAAGGACCCATTCCAAGATTGGACAACATGAAAAAATAAACATCCTTGGCTTGTGCTACTATTAAATTTAATTAAGTCTGTATTTTTGCACAAGATCCTAAATGAACACGCTCCTCAATACTGAATTTTCGAAGTTTGAGTCGCAACACAATTTTTACGTCCACTCCGTATTGATATGTTTAACTCTTTCAAGAAGTGCCGCATCCGGATTCGCGAAAGAATTAAAACACGTCTCGAAAGAATTAAAACAAGTCTTTCCTTTTCAGATATCTTACTTAACTCATTCAGTGCCAGCTGACGCGGACTGTGTTTCTGCAATCTTCGTTAATTCAATGCAAAAAAAAAAAAAAAAACACCCTCTAGTTGTCCAAGTGACATGGATTCAAAGTAGTGTCAGAAAGAGGCATAGATCCTCATGAGCACCCGCAACTGCGGGGACTCATGAGGATCTATACCGCTTGCAGGTGGGTGGTGTTCAAATTATCTGAGTGCTCAATGGGTTAAATTGTGTCATGAGTCCGTATCGGATTACTGATTTTTATGTGTGATAGAATGGTGCCATCATATGCTTATTTTGAAAATGCTTTTCTTTCGTTAATTTACTCGAGACGTGCCGCTTATCTGAATGCAGCACCTTTCGAGTGAGTTAATTTAAATTGTGTCTAGCAGCAAAATGCAGCTTGTACAAAATGGCCGCGAGGCATTGGGCTCTTATTCCAAACCTCATAGTCTATTTGTTTTCTCCGCACATCCAAATCCATCCTTCCTCTTCCTGGTTTGACTCATATAGTCTGTCAAATGGTATTTCATTTGTCGAGTGCCGATGGACAATTCCCGGATGAAAACCAGGATGTGGACGCTCAGACACTTTCCTGCGTGGAAAACCTAAACACAGTAATAAGTTACAGGAGCGGATCGGAGTGGGGGGGGGGGCAGGGTTACAAAATCTTAAAATGCTATAACAAAGTCTTTTTTGCGGTGTTTGAACCTTCTCTACCCCCCTCCCCCCCCCCACACACACACACCACCACCACCCACCACTCCACCTCCCCATCCCCACCCCCCTCTCCTTTTCGATTTTTCGGCCCCTGGAAGCAAGGTCTAGCGTCGGGGAGGCCTTTTGTATCAGGTTAAAGGTACCAACAACAAAAATTGGACTTCCCCCGTCGAGGTAACTGATCTGGCCGCCCATGAGTTATTGGTATTAGAGACTTGCTAGACGGATGCTTGTAGGCCTGAGGGAGGTCAAAATTGGCGTTCCTGTGTCTACAACGCACTGACAATAGAAGATGGATCGACCATGATAGTTCAAGGGTAGTGCCAGATTACTCTGGCGCCTTCTCAGGCGACAAACCTTGTATCATGGTTGAGTGTTTGTCGTCAATGTGTATAATATATGTGTCAGGGCTGAATTTGTGTAAAAGTGGATCCTTTTCCCGAAGTAGGAGAACAAATCAGGCATTACCTTTCAGCTATCAAAGTACAGTAAAATTCAGACAGAACAAAATTGCAATGGCATGCACACCGTTTTTGTTGTTACAACAAAAATTAACTCATTCGAGAAGTCCTGCATCCGGATACGCGGCTTGAAAGCCGCGTATCCAGATGCGGCACGTCTCGAATGAGTTCAGTTGTTATAAGCCAAGTCATAAGTCTATTCTTATAATAGTAATAGACTTATTCCTATAACAGTACTAGACTTGCGACTTAAGTATAATTTATTTTAAAAATGTGTAGTCGGGACATCTGCAAATACGCGTGTTTATAACTACACTTGCTTTATCCGACTTTGATGTAGGAAAGTGGACTGTGCACAGTGAACTTCAGATACAAGAATATGCAGTTGAACTCACTGTGGCTGGTTGTTGAACTCACTGTGTCTGGTTGTTGAACTCACTGTGTCTGGTTGTTGAACTCACTGTGTCTGGTTGTTGGACTCACCGTGTCTGGTTGTTGAACTCACTGTGTCTGGTTGCTGAACTCACTGTGTCTGGTTGTTGAACTCACCGTGTCTGGTTGTTGAACTCACTGTGTCTGGTTGTTGGACTCACTGTGTCTGGTTGTTAAACTCACTGTATCTGGTTGTTGGACTCACTGTGTCTGGTTGTTGGACTCACTGTGTCTGGTTGTTAAACTCACTGTGTCTGGTTGTTAAACTCACTGTGTCTGGTTGTTAAACTCACTGTGTCTGGTTGTTGAACTCACTGTGTCTGGTTGTTAACCCCTTCCCTGCCACTGCACGTATTCTTTGGTTCTGAAATCCTCATCCAACGACCAAAAGTCACAACCGTCCACGGAATATGGCTGCAACTTCGCCTCAGCAAGATACATAAATCCTCATGAGCCCCCGCAATCGCGGGGGCTCATGAGGATCTATACCTTTCGCTGTGGATCGTGTTCATTTTTTCTCGGGAGTGAAGGGGTTAAACCCGACGATGAGTGGGTGATTTTGTGTTTTTTTTCTTTCTATTTTTGTCAGCATTTCACTATGACTGTTGTCTGGCTGTAAACTAACCGTGAGATGGGCCTTTATCCTGCTCGGTGTTAAGTCCGAATGACTAACCTGAGGTTTTCAGCGATAAGAAATGCAGAGTTCCACAGGGGTCAGTCCTGGGCCCGGTCCTTTTCACACTCTACACCTCTCCCCTGTCCAACGTCATCCAGTCCCACCACATATACCACCACCTCTACGCTGACGACTCACAACTACTAGACAAAGACAAACTCGACAACACTCAGTCACTATTGACTCGCACGGCTGACTGCTACGAAGACGTGAAAAACTGGATGACAGCAAACAAGCTTAAACTGAATGACGACAAAACGGACGCCATGCTGGTAGGCACTCGCCATAAACTTTCCCAGCTCCCTCCCTCCCTCCACCTTCAACTCGACAGCACCCCCATCTCCCTCTCTGACTCGGCAAAAAAAAAACAAACTCGGCATTATCCTCTATTCTTCTCTTCCTATGACCAGCTTCGTCTCTGCCACGGCCCAGGCATGCTACTTCCACCTCCGCCGCATCAGTCAGATCAGAAAATACCTCACTACCGAAGCTGCCACCAAAGTTGCTGTCTCTCTCATCCTATCTCGCATCGACTACTGCAACTCTCTCCTTTCCGGCCTCCCTCACTCCACCACTTTCACTCTACAGCGCGTCCAGAACAATGCTGCCCGCCTCGTCCTCAGAAAGAAAAAATCCGACCACATCACTCCCCTGCTAAAACTCCTTCACTGGCTTCCCATCCCCCAACGCATCCAATACAAGATTCTGTCTCTCTGCTACAAATCCCTGAACAACTGCGCTCCCGCCTATCTCTCAAACTTACTTCACCCCTACACACCTCCCCGCTCCCTCCGCTCCGCCTCCGACCCTCTCCGCCTCCACATCCCCCGCACCAAACTCAGCACTTTCGGCCCCCGCTCCTTCTCGGTATACGGTCCATCCACCTGGAACACTCTCCCGCTCTCCGTCAGAAACACTCTCTCTCCTCCTTCCAGTCTGCCCTCAAAACTCACCTCTTTCAACAGTTCTAGCACTACAC
Source organism: Semisulcospira habei (assembly GCA_036245525.1). Taxonomy (NCBI): domain Eukaryota; kingdom Metazoa; phylum Mollusca; class Gastropoda; family Semisulcospiridae; genus Semisulcospira; species Semisulcospira habei. Next base: position 318,800,492 of record BTPG01000001.1, read on the forward strand.
CACCACACTCCCCACCCTAAGCAGGCTGTCGTAATGTATTCCCTATTTGTGGTACGTGAGTCGTTGTCTGAAGCATGCGTGCGCGAGTTGTGAGTGTGCGCTTAGAGTTATAATTATTATAAGATAAGCGCATTATAAATACCGTAATTATTATTATTATTATTATTATTATTATTATTATTATTATTATTAGTTATTCAGAGCCCCTGCATACTTTATTTCAGTCATTGATTGATCCAGAGTACTTTATGTATGCTTCTCGTTTGTTTTGTTTTGAACGTTTTTTTTTTTTCGTCTTTGCGTATGCCAATGACACAAACTAGACTTTAAACCGTAAACCAATAAATAACTAATTAATCTTTCAAAAAAGATTTCAGCTTGTTTTCGACTGGTTAAAAAGAGCTATATCTTAACGCTGTATTTTAGTTGTAGTAGTAGTAATAGTAGTAGTAGTAGTAGTGTAGTAGTAGTTGTAGTAGTAGTAGCAGTTGTAGTAGTAGTAGTTGTAGTAGTAGTAGTAGTAAATAGTAGCGGTAGTAGCAGTAGTAGTAACCATTTTATTAGTAGAATTGTATTGTTGTTGTTGTTGTTATTATTATTATTATTATTATTATTATTATCATTGTCAGTTGCCCCGCTCCTCCCCCTCCCCCTACCCCCCTCCCCTCCCCCCACGAGCACGTTACCCAAACCAAATCTTTTTCATTTTCAATTTTGATCATGTTACCTCCACCCCGTCTTGCTCGTCCTCACATTGTTTTCACCTGTATACTCCAACCCTACCACCCTTCCCCACCCCCCAATACCACCACACCCATCCAGCTCCCTCCCATCGTATACCTCTTGAATCCTACATTTTAAATTTCTTTTGTTGACAGTAGCTTTTGTGCAAATGAAACTTCCAAGTTTTTTTTTCCATGACACCTCCCCTCACCCCTCCCTGCTCCGCCACTCGTAATCCTCCATCTCTACTTTCTACACCCCTTCCCCCACCCTACTAAACACCTCCCGCCCCACCCCATCCCTTCGTCCATCACTTCCTAACATACCCTTCGCCCTGACATCAAATCGGTTTCGGCCAAAATAAACCTTGCTTCCGACTTCCTAGCTGGACCAGGATGTACTTTGTGTGTCCAACTCTTGGAGTTCTCAGCAAGGTCATCACTTAATTGTTCACTTCGACCCTTGGTTTTCCCGTCTCGTGACAGTCTAGAACAGACTGAGTTCCGAAAGGGCGGTAAAACCGATACCGCGCGCGCTTGCCAAGTGAATACAAGGTCCTCGGGTCAACGTCGGCTGCAGTTGGCCCGCGCACAACTGTGCGCGAGCCAACTGCGGCCGACGTCGGCCCAAGGACTTTCTGCGCACGTGTCTGGTGTCCTTAAAGTCTGAAAAAAGAGGTTCCGATTACGCCGGACGACTGTACCTCCCAACAACGAACGAGAGCGAATGGACGCTGTCCGGGGCAAAATGGCGCGTGTTTTGGCGAAAGCTGTGGGTTAAAAGCTCGGACAAACACGCTACATCACGTGTTTGTCCGGGCTTTTAATCCACCGATTCCGTCGAAACTTTTGAGCTACTTTTGGTTTTAGAACAGCGTCTATTACTATAAGTAACTCCACGAGGCGTAGATCTTCATAATCCAGACCAAAACGGTGACTGCCAAGCGTGTAAACAGAGGAGAACCCATCGGAGAAAGAAACACGCTTAGAAAAGACAGTTACAACACAATTAGAAAGACAGTTACAACACACTGTGTTGTAACTGTCTTTTCTGAGCGTGTTTCTTTCTCCGTAGGGTCTTCTCTGCATAGATCTTCATGACTTGGGGGGGGGGGGGGGTCTATGCCTCCTGGAGAATTTGGAGTATGGTCTGTGCTGGTTATCCGACCGCGGCGATTTACTTGTTTCGTTGTTGCGAATCGTCGGGGGGTGGGGGGGGTGGGAGGGGGGGTAACCTGGGGAGATGTTTGGAGTGTTGTCTACGCAGTGGTTTCGTTGTTTCGTTGTTGGGAGTCGTTCGTTTCAAACGAAACCCCACTAATATATTGTATCAGTGTACCTCGACAAGCTGGTTAGTCAGGCTTTCAGCTTCTCAAGCAAACGGAGCCTTTACGTAATATTGCAGAAACGTGTTTTCATTATGTGTGTGGTAGTGCAGTGTTCATCTTTGTGAAAGCAATTTAACTCGTTCAGTGCCGAGAAAATGTGAATACCACCCAACTGCAAGAGGTATAGATCTTCATGAGCCCCCGCAGATGCGGGGACGCGTTAGGGTCTATGCCTTTTGCTGAAACCACTTTGAATCCATGTCCCTGTGACATATAGTGTGTTTTGTTCTTGAATTAACAAAGAATCACAGTCTGCGCCAGCCGGCATTCAACAGCACTCGTTCTGTGTAAATTACTTCGCTCCTAATAAATTAACCATAATGAAACAATAAGAAAAATTGGTTTGAAGTTTACTGTTTATACAGTGAGAATCTCGCTTTTCACAAACTGGACTTAACCTCTTCACTGCGAGAAAAAAGTGAAACAGATCCAGCTGCAAGAAGGCATAGATCCTCATGAGCCCCCGCGACTGTGGGGGCTCATGAGGATCTATGCCACTTGCTGAGACCAGTTTGTATCCATATTTCCTGGACGGTGTTGGCTTTTGGTGGTTAAATGAAGATTTGAGAAGAAAAACAAAACAACAACAACAACAAATGTACGTACAGTGGCAGGGAAGGGGTTAATGTCTTTTGCAGTCACTTTGTTCACTGCAATATATAGTTCGTTGAATAAGACTCTACATCACAAAACATCATACGAACAGAGATACTGTAGATATGAACTCGTGTTTTAGGTGTGAACTGAACACGGAGATTGAGCTGTTACACTGTATCATTAAAATAATCCGATGGATGTGACTTCTCATGTGTATTGTCTGACACAAAAATGACAATAAGGATGTGGTCTGGATGGACATGTGTGGTCTGGCCGTAAGCTAAAGAGAACCTGATCAACAACCACTCAAAAACTAAATGCCAAGATGTACGGAATCCACGTGAGATCTTGGCCCTGGATTCTGGTGATTCTGTGTTTTCTTCCCTGCGACGTCAACGGTAAGTTTAAAAACGTTGTTTCCCTATATATATATTCGTTTATATTTTTGCTATCGAGCATTTTGAACTATGTTTGTATTTTTTCCTCTAACGATTCAATGTATGAAAAAGTACTCATACTGATGAGCGAAAAATATGCGACATTTTTGGATGGAGTGATCGGAAACACTATAGTGTTTTTTGCTCGTCAGTATAAAAAACGCGCAAAATGTTACAAAAAAGGACACAGTAACAGAAATGCTTTTCTTCGCACTGTTTGTTTATTTGTCCATAGATGTTCATCGGAAATAAAAAATATGTCAAAATGTCACGTGTTCAGGCGAAAATAGTTAATTAAAGAACGGACAAACATACGATATCACATGTTTGTCCGGGCTTTTAATCCAATGTTGTCACCAGAAGATGTGCAGGCATTTTGCTGTTGTTGTTTTTTACCCGCTATTGATTTTAACCCGTTCAATGACGAGCAAAAGTGAACACGATCCAACTGTAAGAGACATAGATCTTCATGATCCGCGAGTGCGGGGACTCGTGAAGATCCATGCCTCTTGCTGAGACAATTGTGTGTTTATGTTTCCTAGACGGTTTTGGCTTTTGGTCGTTGAATGAACAACGATTTCAGAAACACAAATGTACGTACAGTGGCAGGGAAGGGGTTAAATCCTCCTGCTCTTGTTTGTTGTTCTTATTTAAAAATACTTTGAAATGGGACTTGTCGGAGATCGTTCCGGAGCATGCACATGATGTTTTGGCGTGCGGGGCAGAAATTCTGGGAAAGAAGTAACAAGATGAAAATGACGTCACGTCTTGATACTCAAATCTTGCTGGAGAACGTCTTTTTGGCGTCAAGCGCCGTATGTGTGTGTGTGTGTGTGTGTATGTGTGTGTGTGTGTGTGTGTGTGTGTGTGTGTGTGTGTGTGTGTGTGCGTGTGTGTGTGAGAGACAGCGACTAGAGCCCGTGATTGGGGCCGAACAAGCTTGAACTGTTAGGATATTGTCCCTAAAAAAATAATCTCGAGGCAGTGTTTTTCATTAATTAATTCTTTTTTATTAAGATGCTCATTGGTGAGAAAAAAATGGCCGTTTTACAAAAACCGGTTGATCCACACTGTCAGTAAATTTTCTTATTTTTTTACTAAATATTTTGCGTGTAGCTAGATAAAAGGAAGATACTGAACGAGTGCATTAACCAGCATTATACCTTTAGAACATTTTAGGCGATAATTAAATAGTTTTGGAAAACACAACAGACACACAGTTTCACTTTTTGGTGATTAATTTCACGAATTATTTGGGATTAATCTTAAAACAATTGAAATTTTACGAAAAAACATCAACAACAACAAAACAAAAGAAAACAACAAACAAACAAACAAACATAAAACAATCTTCTCATTTATACTCGCATGATTTGTTTTCATATACGGTATTTACATAAGCCTACAGTTTGTTTGTAATCGGGCATAGGTGTGAAAATCAGCTAAGTTTCTGCGCCACTTTTTCGGAGTTATTTTTAAAAAGCTAATATATCTTTGATTTTTTTAATAAAAAACTATCTTCTCATTAATACCCGCATGATTTTTCGTAAACAGTGTTTGCATAAGCCAGCTGTTTGTCCTGACTCTGGGGTAGGATTAGGTGAAATTGTGACCTGTAAGCACAATGTGTGAAAATCAGCTTGCCAAATTTGAGTCTTTAATACCTAAAATGTTAGTACTGCGATGAGTGACGTATAAGCTTGAAATGAAAGCATTTTGATGCTCATGCTATCATTCTTCTTCAGAATAACTGTCGCTAGTCCAGACCACAGAGCGTAGGAATGGCGGGAATTGCCTTGTGTCCGTCTTTTGTCTGTGTGTCAGTGTGTTTGGATCAGAGGGTGGGTTAATAGAAAAAGAGATGGATCAGAAGGATATGTTTGAAAATAGGAACAACTTTGGGCTGGGATCCCATGTTTTTAAATAAAACCAGGTGTATGAAAGTATGTGACCTCCAATCAGTCCATATCTTTTATTTTTCCACTTTTAAAATCCTGAAAAAAGATGTAAATTGGTTGTCGTGTTATTCCGAAGCGTACGCATATGTTTGTTTATTTGTTTGTTCCTTCAATTATTTCGGGGAGTTAAAATTATAAAAGCAGTCTTTGGAGCAGACCGAATGAAAATATTTAAAAATCCTTTTCATTCTGATATACGACATCTTGAATTTAATTTGACTATGATATTTCAAGGGTGGTGCCAGAACAGCTTGGCGCCTGAGGCGCCAAGCTGTTATGGCACCACCCTTGAACTAAAATGGTTGATCTATCTCCTGACCCGTAATGTAACCTTATAGGAGACGAAGAATGTTTGAAAAAAAATCAGCCTCAGGATGTAATGGGTTAAAACCCTTTTGTGCACCATTATTGTGCGACATACCAAGAACATTTATAAAGGAGATGCCGTAAACTATTAACCCTTTATTACCCGAAGAAGGTTGCGTTACCCCTTTTTCTGCTGGGGAAAAGCGAATGCCATCTGACTGTGCAGTCTAGTTTCTACTTAATAATAATAAAAATATCTTTTAACATGCTCGCATTACAGACATATGACCAAAATCCATAGTATTAATCAAATATTATGTTTACAAAATACTAATACAAACCAAATAAATAAAAAAAAAGACATGACAAAAATAAAATAAAATAAATAAATAAATAATTAAACAACAAAAGAAAAGAAAGGAAAAATAATAGGCAATAGCAGTTGCTGTCCAACATAACCCAACCATCCTTTATCAATCCAGTGTCGTGGACGTTACACTCCTAATTTGTCTATTAGGTAAATGTTATGCCAATAGTTGACTGCATGACTTACCGACAGGCGCCAAGCTATTCTGATACCACCCTTGAACTGTCATGCTCAATCTGCCTCAAGAAGTGTAATAAAGTCTTTCTGATGGAACCTTCAACATTTGGGGATTTCGGTCCTAGAGTAGAATGCCTTAAAGTAATTGGCCCATTAACTCTTTGACTGTTGGTCGTCCTTTTTGTCGAGTTGACTCCAGCAGGAATAGCCCAGGTGAATAAACACAATCGACAGCCGAACGGTTTAACTTTCCCCCCAAAAAACAACAACAAACAAACATACAAACAAACAAACAAACAGCCAAAACAACAACACACACACAAAAAAGAAAAACAAAAACAACAACAACAACAAACAAACAAACAACCAACCAACCAACCAACCAACCAACCAACAAAAATCAACCAACAACAACAACAAATACACCAACCAACAAACCAACCAACCAACCAACGACCATAATCCAACCAACCAACCAACCAACCAACCAAACAAGCAAATAAACAAACAAACAAATAAACAAACAAACAAACAAATTAACAGCAAACTGTGTCTATGACAGCCTATTTTTCTATGTTTTCCCATTTCATTCAGTCTTTACACACTAGCCTGACAAAAATGAAACACTATGACCGTGATAGTTTAACGATATGGCAAGGCTAAGGGAGGAAACCCCTGACATCAAAGCCCCCGTGTCTCCGGGGAAGGCTTTTGAGCCAGAGACTAAGACAAGGACAGTCTGATATAAAACCTACGACCCGAGGACCTCGATGCCACCGTCCCAGCTTGCTAGGCCATGGCAAACGAACCAAGGGTTTAAAGGGTGGGGCCAGTACTGCGCACACTGCACTCCACCAAAAAAGCTCCACCGCGCAGGCTTTAGGCATCACTCTGTTCGGCGAGCTCGCCACTGGACACCGAGACAGAGGGGCACCAAAGAAGAGATACAAAGACGGTCTCAAGAAGTCACTTAGTGCCTGCCAAATCCACCACCGCCAGTGGTCTTCGCTTGCTGCGGACCGTGACACCTGGCGCTCCACCATTTACAAGGCCGCCGTCTCCTTTGAGGACTCTCGCAGAGCTAACCTTAAGGACAAGCGGCTCAGAAGAAAAAATAGAATTGTCGTAACTCAGAATCCTGACCAGACCTTCCCCTGCAGCCACTGCGGTCGAACCTGCCTGTCCCGGATTGGCCTCCGCAGGCACGAAAATGCCTGCAGACGACGTGGGCAAGCCCTATAGAATCTTCGTTCGCGAAGTCAAGCCAAGAGATTCTTTTCTACTGAGAGACTGAATTTTGGTTTTAACCGACTGTGCATGCGTACCGGTGGCTGCGTGAATTGAAGATTTAACTCATAGTGCCCGAGGTACGAAATACCCACATTGTACAGTTATCCTCTGTGGACTGCATTTCAAATCAAGAGACAGACCAACCATGACAGTTCATGGGTGGTGGAACAATAGCTTGGCGCCATGATGATGTTTTTTTTAACAGGTTCTTTTTTTTTTAAATTTTAAAAATACAACATGCACATACAACAGGTACAATGTCTCAACAGTTACAATAACCATATTCATAGAAAATGAGAATAGGTTGTACAATAGGCTGTACATTGCTTAACGTCCCGACAGCAACAAGACTTTCTCAAGACGTGCCTGCACTGCTAGTGAAAAAGACTAATCAGCATATTGAATGTGTGTCGCCAGCTGGTCTAATATGCTAAATAAACCTAACACCATTTAGCAACACACGTCCAATATCAAGAGCTACAGGCGGCGCAGACAGTAGGGAGAGTTTAAAAAGGAAAATTCAGTGAATGGATGAAGAGTAAACAGAAACACATGCCCCAGAATAAGGGGCGGGGGGAAATCCACACTGTGGGGTTGATCAGGGGGAGTAGTTGTCCCCAGCCAAGTCCCCGAGGGCAGACCCGGAAGGGGGAGAAAAAGAAGATAAAAAACAATGCGGAAAAACTCAGAACATTCAGCTCAAAAACAAACACTAATACAATCAAATTTACATAAACATAAAAAAACAAATTTGTAGACAAGTTCGTGTCTACAAGTTCGCTATAGATATTTTAGACTAACAAGTTAGCAACCTATCTGTTAATAAAAAGAAGTGAGTAAAATCACGGGAAACAACCCCTCAAAAAAAAAAAAAAAAAAAAAAAAAACACATAAATAAATAAGACACACAATCATGCTACCACGATTACCTCCCCCACTGTGTCTACCCGAGGTGAAAAACCGCACCCAGCGAAGCAAACTAAGCTTTTCACCCTTTTTTAAATTAGACGAGGAAGGAAAAATAAAAAATAATAAAGATTCTGCCCAAAACGATGCACACACATCTGACCCATTAAGTAAATCGGGGCTAAATGTAGGAGACTGAAACAACAAAAGCCAAGAATGGCTGTGAACGTGGATGTCTCAAACGGTTTGGTCCGCTGACAAGAGGAGTACCGGCTGTGAAAGCAAAACGTCCTGGAAACACACCTCATTCTGTAACACACACAACTGACTGACTTGCTGTGGGAAAAGAGTGTGTACGGCCGGCCGAAAAAAAACAAAACAGGCCATTGCTTCGGATAGTGTGCGATGTGATACATCTTTTTTTTTTACAAACAAAATGTGCCAATATTATTATAAAGTCGATGTGTTCCATTTTCAGTTTTGCGTTGTGCTTTTCAACGTTATACCTGTCTTTTAGTTCTCTACAAATATGCCGTATCGTTGGCCTTCTCTTTCTTATTATGCACAGTTTTATCAAATCAAAAACTTTGTCTGTTTTAAAATTAATATCGTTTCCAACAAGTCTTTCACTGAAACTGAAACGACCTACATTATCACATTTTCACCCATAACACTTGCTAAGTTTGCCACAAAGTTTTGTACATAACCACATTTCCAAATAATATGTTCAATACTTTCTCTGTCGTTCACGCAGAAAGTACACTTATCTGAACTTTGTTTACCTTCTTTTTTTTTTTTTGCTTTATGATATTTGTGGCAATAATTCTATGAAAACTTATAGTCTGAAACCACTCCAGTTTGACGCCATATGAGGGCAAGATGGCGGCCAGGCACCATCTCCTGGCCGGCCGCTCCTGCAACTCCGCCAACTGTGCTTTGAAGCGACTCCTATTATTTTTTTCCAGGCAGTGTTGTTCCATCAAGTTCTGAGGAAACGATGTACTTTTTTTTGACAACTTTATGTGATAGCTGTGGTGTACCGACTATAATATCGTCTTAATCTTGTACACTGAGTATTCTGAATTTGGACTGACTTGTTTCACCAGTCGTGCCAGCCTAGGCATCTAATGATTCAATGATTCAATGATTCAATGAAGCTTTATTTATCAACGGTTGAGGCATTGACATCGTCACAGACATAGCCATTTTTCAAACCTGCCGTTGCTACAAAACTACGAGACAAAATTAAAAAAACACTAAGTATATAGTGAAATGTAAATGAAACTGACAAAAACATTGCTAGTTTAGGGAAAGAAAGTCCCATGACAATCTCACACACCTAAACTGATATACACACACACACACACACACACACACACACACACACACACACACACACACACACACACACACACACACACACCATCACACACGCACACACAGAGTTTGTAATTGGGAGCATACATAATCAGGGTTACAGGGCAGTATATATTTCACAACGTAATGATTACGACTGCTTCGAGAAGTACTTGAAGAGACTGATTTTGAAACGGGCTAGAGAGGAAGCGGATTTTACATAATCAGGAAGCGTGTTCCAAGTCTGCGTTCCCGCGAATGACAAACTAGATTTGTATATATCAATTCTTGTTTTGGGGACTAAGAAAAGTTGTCTAATATTACCAAGCCTAGATTCCGACTTAGAGAAAAGAGTTGTGATATATTCTGGTATTTTCTGTTTCCACACTTTGAACATAAAAATAGCCTTATTGTATTTGAAATGGTCTTGCAGCGGCAGAAATCCTATTTTGGCGAGTTTTTCTTCTGTTGTGAGTCGTGGGTCAGGAAGGATTAACTTTGCTGCCCTTCTGTGTAACGAGTTGAATCTCTTCAAGTGGCCTTCACTGCATCCATCCCACCGTTGACGCGTAATCAATATGAGAACGTATGTGAGCATTATAGAATAGTTTGCGCGTGTCCGAGTCGGTGTAATATTTCAGTTTGGACAACATGAAAAGATTTTTGGCTACCGTTCTGCATAGAGTGTCCGTATGAGCCTTCCACTTAAGCTGACTGTCAATTGTAACCCCTAGTAGGCGGTGTTCATTAACGTGTTCTATTTGCCTGCCCTTTAATAAAAGGTTAAGTAACAGGGGTGCTAACTGGTGTTTTTGACGAGTGGCGATTATCATAGATTTGGTTTTAACTGGATGAACAATCATAGAATTCCTGTGACACCATTCAGACACTTCATCAAGACTATGCTGCAAGTTGGAAGAAATTACTTGTATATCTTTGTTAGTCATATGAATGGAAGTGTCATCAGCAAAAAGATCACATTGTACGTTCTTGCAAGTTATATGAAGTGGCAGGTCATTGATGAATAGACAAAATAATAAGGGACCAAGCACGGATCCTTGGGGAACTCCATACTTTATATATCTTTTAGAGAAGAGTAAGATCCATTCACTAGAACTTTTTGTTTACGATCACGATCAGTTAGGTATGATCTAAAAAATGCAACTACTTCTGTACTATTCAAGTATTATCTTTGTCATTAGAGTGGTGTGATCGATTAGGTCAAAGGCCTTTTTAAAGTCTAAGTAAACGACACCTGTTATCTGGGATTTGTTCATACCGTGGAGCCATGCGTCAACGAGGCGCGTGAGTGCAGTGTGGCACGAGTGTTGTGGGCGAAATCCGGATTGAAAGGGGTGCAGGAGCTTGCGGTTTTCTAAGTAGGCAAGCAGGTGTTTGTGGACATACCTTTCAAGCGGCTTTGATAGAACTGATAATAATGAAATCGGTCGATAGTTGTTAGGGTCAGAACGATCTTTAGTTTTTGGAAGTGGAATGACTTTAGCGTATTTTAGTTTGTTAGGGAAAGTATGTTGCTTGATACAAAGGTTGTAAATGTACGTAATAGACTCTACTATGTACGGCAGGGATAACTTAAGTATTTGCGGGCTGATGTCATCAGGTCCCGAAGACTTTTTATTTGGTAGTTTACTAATGAGCAAACCCACCTCATGAACTGATAGCAAGGGAATGCTGAAGGGGTCTGTGTCCTCTGTTCTGTGTTTACAGAATTCAGAAAGCAAATTAGAACATTCATACTTACTGCTATTAATTGAGGCATTTAGAGTTTCAGCGACTGAAAGAAAATGATTTTTAAAAGTTTCTGCAGTAAGACTGCTGGGAATGGTTGTTGAAGTGCCAGGGGAGCCTTTAGTTAGAGTGTTTAATAGGCGCCAGATAGTGGAAGTATCCTCACTGTCTTTCACTGTGTCACGGATTAACTTTTTCCTTGCCTCTCTGATCATGTACTTAACACGGTTACGTTGTTGCTTAAATTCAGGAAATAGTTTTCGACTACGCAGATCATCTCTGAGCGCCATCGCTTGCATTATTTCTGGGGTTAACCATGGAGGAAGAGTGTTTGATTTAACCCTTCTCTCACGAAGGGGTGCGTGTTTGTTTAATACAGTTAGAAAAAGAGTGTACCAAATAGAAATGGCAGTGTCCGGGTCATTAGAGAGAAGTATATCGTTGAACGGAGTATTATTTAAATCAAATAGGAATTCATTATGGTTAAAGTTCTTGAATGATCGATATGTTATGGTTGTATGGCCGTTCTTCTTTGCTTTCGGAATCTTTTTTGACCATGAACAAACAACTGGATAGTGATCACTAACACTTATATTTGAAACCTCAACATTATAGACGGCTTTGGGTTTATTAGTGTATATGTGGTCTATAAGTGAGGACGTATTCTGAGTAATTCTGGTGGGCGATTTTACTAACTGGACTAGACCAAACAATGAAGATATTGTATCCCACGCAGTGTGATTCTTAAGGAAGTCTATATTAAAATCTCCCATGAGAAGAAGGTCAGCCTTTCTTTTGCACGCTCTATCAAGGATCTGACTAAAATGGTCATACCATTCAAAAGTGGCGGCAAGGTTTCTGTAAAGGAATCCAACTAGTAGCGTTGTCGATTTAGGACATTTCACTTCCAACCACAAACACTCTATGTCTGCTGTTTCCAAGTCCAAGCGTCTATGGACTAAATGCTGAATGGAGTTGTGAATGTAGACAGCGATGCCTGTTTGACCTGGGGACGAGGGGTCTCTCCTAGTCAAGGAAAAATTAGGAATACTAATGGCTTCATCGCTCACACACGAGCTCAGGCGCGTCTCACTAAGCGCAAATAAATGAAACGGTGTGGGATTGCTAATGTAGACAGATATATCGGTTAGTTTATTGTACAAATGAAAAACATTGAGATGCCCTATTCGCATAACTTTCAAATTTATGTCTATTACGGAGTAAGGCAAATTTGTACAGAACAAACAACGACAACAAAATAAAATGTCAAAAGAAGGAAGTATACGTTGAGATTATTAAATGAAACAGCACAAATGCCTATGTACATATAAAGCTGGTAAATGGATAAGACACAATGAAATGATTTAGCAGATTCGTCGGCAGGGAAATAATCCAACTGCTCGAACATCAAAGTCCCGATAGCAAGTTCAGTTAGGCGTATCAGCCGCACACGAGCACAATACTGGCCGGGGTTTGGTAATCCGCTTTCAACTCGATACTCCTCAGCGAAGTAAAGCGGAGACACAGCTATCACTGGTAAATTGAAGCTTGATTGAATCGTCTTGATTCAATCGAGTTTCCTTCACGCTGATAGTCTGCTGGTATTCGAACAAGCACTGACTGACCTCGTATAAAACACACAGAGTACTCCGACACAGTAGTAAACTAACGGAACAATGATATTCTAGTTCTAGTCTCGGAGAGACTTTATCCACGACGAACGAACGAACGACACAGAAAATGATGATCGTAACTGTTCTTGGTCATCGCAAAATACATAACACTACAGTGGCACATTGATCACCAAAAGTTTTGCTTACTGCGCACTGTCCACAAGCTAACAAGAGTTCTTGAACAGTCAGAAATACAAATACATAAAATAAAAGTCCACAGGCACAGTCCCGAACGAACGCCTACAAGTAAAGTAATAGCGGTGTCAAATACACACGTTTATCAAGGAATAGCATCAGAAATGAACTGTCAATCGCTAGAATTAATGGAACGACGAAACACCACCGATCGTTGTTGTTTTTTTGTTTTGTTGTTGCTGTAAACATGTTGTTTTTTAAACAATGAACTAAAAACCTGTTTGTTGACTGATATACCCCTGGATAAATGGCTGAAGCAGCTGCACCAGTACGCGCATTACCTGCGAGTCGTTGCCTCCGGGGATAGCTGCAGGGGTCTCCCACCCCCTGGCCGGGGTACTTGCGGTTTTAGGAGCGGCCAGAGCCTGGAGAGCGCTGTTGATTCTCGAGTTGTCCTGAGGCGGGGGCGGCATGCGGGGAAACTCTTCCTCCGTCACTGTAAATGTCTTGGCGTGACCTGGCTGAGGACAGTACGCAGAGGGATGGCCAGGTTGCACACGGTTGGACATGGAGTGGCTGGGGCTGGCATAGTTTGCAGGCAAGTGGCTGGCCTGGGAACTAGGGGATAGAGGGTGGCTGGTAGAGAGGCAATTTGTCTGGGAGTGATGTTGGGAGAGGCTGGGTTGGGAGTAGTGGACGTGCGTAAACTTTGGCCCTCTGCCACTGTCCGACTGGTTGTGATGGTGTTGATGAGACCAGTCATTCTGCTGTTGATGCTGCTGGTTGCGGCGATCTACGATGTGTCCGTCACCTGGTGCACGGCGCGGCACTCCAGCAAACCTGATGTTGAGTGCCAGTGTTCTGGTACCGGCAGGAGTCAGGTGGATCCGGTCTTTCTGGAACAAGGCCTTGCGCGGTGCCAGATTGTAAGTAATGAAGGCCGGCATATGGTCGATGTAAAAGACCTTCTCTTGCTTGCACGTTGCCCGCAAGTTGTCGTTGGAGGGGAACACGGCCTTCGACAGGTAGTGGTGGGCCCCTCCAGGAATGATGGAGGACGTAAACAGGGCGGCATTAGGAAAGGCTGCACGGAGTAAGCGGATAAGCTGCACCCATGACTGCTTGCTGACCACGCCCACTTTACAGCTGTTTATCCCCGCGTGTAAGGTCACACGGCGGATATTTGGCGACGGCGGTAGACTCCTGAGCCACTCAGCGACATCACTCACTGTCAGTCCTGAAACCGACAGGTTCTGGACCACGGCACCATTGACCGACATCCTCCGCTCGTCCACGTTCTTGAGGATGGAGTCGCCGATGAGGAGTGTGTTGACGTCTGGTCGGACCTGAAGACACTGGAGTTGGTGTAGGGGTGTGGGGCTGTGATTGCTGTCACTATCACCTCTGCCGTTACTACTGCTGCTGCCAGTACTTGTTTTGTCGATGGTGTTACCGTTATCAGCGCTGGGTCTTTGGGTGTTCTCATCTATGTCAGATAAAACAGAGAACCTGTTTTCTATATGCACCTGTGCGAGAACAGCACTCTTCGATGCGACATATTGGGCTTCAGAGGGTTTGTGAGGCTGAGGCGGGAGTGTGGGGTCAGCGGGGATTTTCACCTCAGTTTGATCGGTGGTATGATGCGTCTGTTTTACCACGGCCTCAACTTGCTTTCCGAGTTCCTTCAGCTTACCGGCTTGGTTGTCCCTGCTGCTGGTAAGCTGGAGTACCTTTTCACTGAGAGCAGCATGGCTGGTGGATAGGTCGTCGACAGCCGAATTGACACCCAAAAAGAAGAGCGTGCACATGAACTGTGGAATTACTAAACATGTGCTGTTCCGGGCTCCATCCCTACATTATTCACAGACTAACCCACTGCCAGATTTGTCTTCAATCTGACTGACCCCACAGAAGAGCGTGGATGCACACAGAGAAGAATTTACCAGTGAGCTTTCCTGCCATCGCGGCAGCCGTGGTTTTATGACGTACTGCCTGGCCCGCCGGCGACCTTCGCTGTTGACAGATATTTCCCAACACAAGCGGCGTGCCAGTGAAAATGACTGTGTATGGGGGTGCTGGTTTTATTTCATTATAATGACTTATGACTGTTACCATCATGATATTATGTGTTATAAATGAAATTGACGGACTTTGTCGGAGCGGTGCCCTCCGCTGAACACCGGCGCTGTACTATAGCGACGGGCCTCCAGGCCTCCTTTGACCGCTGTTTTGTTGCCTAGATAGGAAATTATTTTCCTTTTTGTATTTTTATGTAATAGCATTATTCAAGTAGGAATTTAACAAAAGAGCATATTACTAGTGTGTTCAGGAGACATAGGGCTGTCTTAGCATTCTGTTTTTGTCAGGGAGGTTTGTGTCGGGATGAGGCCACTGGCGCCGGCCATTAGATGCCTTGACGACGGGCTTTACCCGTCCCAAATCATTGTCCATTTTGTAGCTCTGTTATTGTAATTATTGAGGAATGAACGAGTGACTGAATATGAGCAGCACCTGTGGTGGCAAGACAATTTTTGCTGTGTATGATTATTTCTATTACAGCAAAAATAAAGTCATCTTGAATCTTGAATCTTGAAGCTTTTACCTGTTGCAGTTTCAGTAAAGTTTTTTTTCCAGTCCATATCATAGCTTAGTTCTTTGGGGCGGTTCGTGGCGCAGTGGTTAAGGCGCCTGCCACCAATGCCAAAGGTGCGCGGTTCGATACCGGGTTCCGGCGTTGGACTTTTCTCCTCTGGTAAGTGTCACCGTTAATTCGGGCGGACCGTCGGGGGTTCTTTCTCCGGGTACTCCGGTTCTTCCACCCTCCCCCCCCCCCCACTTTGGTACCGGTCTCAGGCCACTTTACAAATTTCAAATACAAGCGATCAAAAATCTCTGTAACTTCAGTAGCTGACTGGATTTGTCTTGTACTGTGTTTGTCGTAAATGGCGTAAATCAGTGTCTGTTTCGTGAGTGTGTGTGTTGGGTTTCAGGCGCGGCGCTTTGAGTCGATTTCCCCAAAATTGAGAAAAAGCGCCTATATAATAACGGTATTATTATTATTATTATTATTATCACATTTATTTAATTTGTTTGGATTTTTTTAATTCATTGTCAAGATTTCGTAGTAACGTTTGGAGCCATTTTGCACCGAGTAATGGAGCTGCAAGAATATTTTGGTTTATCATTCATATCATTTTTAATGTGAAAGTTAGTGTTGCCAATATATTTTTGTATAGTTTGAATGTACCCTACATATGTAAGAACGTCGGTGTTTATACTATATTTTCTTTTGAATTCAGTATATATTACTACTTCATTATAGAACTGCCCAATGCTGTATATCCCTTTTTATCCATTATTTATACAAAATGCAATTGTTTCCAATCTTAATATTATCATTCAGAAAGACAGGCTCCGCCAACACTTTTTCTGGCGTATTTGATTCCACTTTGCACCTAAACTCCTAATAAGCGCACAGAACATCTTGCCAGAACAAATTTGTGTGCTTTATTTGTTCTATAGTTCTGTACCACATTTGTCCAGGTGCTTGATAACATGTTTCTTTCTGCGACTTGTGCTGTTTAGTTTTCTAATCCAGCTAATTTTTAACGCTCGTGTAGACTGCTTTAAATTTGAAATACCGATCCCGCCATTTCGTACAGTTATTATTGCAACTTTTCTGCTTATTTTGTCCGTTTTTGTATCCTATGCAAATCTGAAGCACAGAGTTTGCAATTCTTTAACATGTTTATATGGTGGGTTAGGGAGCAAAATCCAAATACCTATCACTCCATTTCGTAAAATTATTGTTGCAACTTTTCTGCTTATTTTGTCCGTTTTTTTTTTAATCCCATACAAATTTGTAGCACAGTGTTTGCAGTTCTTGAACATGTGTATCAGGTTGTTTAGGGAACATATACCATAGGTAACCAGTTGTAATAAGATCAATAACTTTAACACAGCGATTCTGCCCAAGGGTGTAATTGGCATATTTAGCCACGATTTCATGAGCATTTTTATCTCAGTATACTTGTCTTTAAAGTTTCTTAGACGACAACTCTTTAAATCATTTGTCAGCCAAATGCCTAAGACTTTGAACTCTGGTGGGTTCCAGTTTAATTTCAGGTATGGCAAATATTTGACTCTGGAATTTTTCTAACTACCCAGCCAGATAGCATCAGTTTTCCCAAAATTTAGCTGCAAATCCGAACAAAAGCTAAATTTCTTTTAACAATAGCTGCCTCCAAGGATTGTGTACCTCCGTCGAGAAAAGTGTGTTGTCCGCAAACTGCGTTATTTTATGTTGTTTGTCTTCCGTATAAATACCTTTAGTATTTGTATTCTGTCTTATCATTAGCGCTAATATTTCTACACACACTATTTAGATATAGGGTGACACCGGGTCTCCCTGTCTGCAGCCGCGCTCGATGTTAAACCATTTAGATATAGTACTATTACCTAAAACAGCAGATTTTCATAAACATTTTTACATCTTCTGTAATAGCTTTTGTATTTGTAATAGGCGAAGCATCCCCTTTTGCTAATTTCGTAATTTATTTACTAACATAGTTCCTATTTTCTAGTCCACAGAAGTATTTAGTTATTTTTTCTCCCTCCGCACACAATCTTGCCTTGTGATATCAGCAACACACTTTCCATTCTTTTTTTCCTAAGGGCCTTCAGATTTTCACCCTTTGAATCTAACTTTTCTGGTTTTTCGTTTTTGTTTGGTTTTCTCTCCAGTTCTTCTATTTCTTTTCTAACTGTTTCTCCAATTCTCTGCTTTTTGGGCTTTCGTTGACGCGTATCCAATTGTTTTCCCCCGTATTTTCAATTGCAAATCGTTTAGAAATACACGGCCGGAAATTATGAGATGCATGTGCTCAGGATTTATATCTAAAAGATTTTCTGTTTTGTAAAGCGATGCCGATTATACGTCTATCACCATATAAACAGTCTCGTTGACTTCTCTTATGTACGCACTATCTTTTTTGTAACGAACTCTTGAATTTCCAGAATGTATTTCGTTCATTACTATTTTGCTTTTCAAATTGAAGTTTGGACTTAAATATTGTTATACATATGTAACGCACGCAGACTTGCCCCCAGTCGCACTAACAGACTCTCACGCAACAGACGCATACACCGCCATTGACTCAGACGGGCGCATTCATGCGTAAAACTCAACACACGGGCTCCCTTTCTAAAGTAACTTTTATACACAATAAAATAGAGAAAAATGCTTAAATAATTATCAACTATAAACACTTCCCCACTACCAGCATCCACATCATACACATCTTACACAATATCCTTGCCAGTCTAGGTATTAGTTTCTCACTGTCTCCAACCTATTTGATGTTATCGCCTGGTTACGTTGATCCTTCTCACGCCTAGGCGTGCAAGTCCTTCGTTGAACGCTTCTTCGAGTCGCCCTGTCTCTTTATCACGGACGTCCAAGTTACTCGTACCGTAGCGCAGTTCTCGCTGTGATTTTATCTCGGTCCCGATCCGGCTCACTCCCTGAGTGAAGAGCTGGAGAGTTGACCTCACGTTGGTATGTGACTGACGTCTCGGCGTCCGTCGCTCCCTCTTTACAAGCACTGTGAACAACAACAAGGATCCAAAACGTAACACTTGCTAAACACAACAAATTGGATGACATGAGAAACCTTACGTAACCTGGCTGATGCAAACAACTAACACGTTCATTCACACACACACACGTGCTTCATAACGCGAACTACTTCCATAACACCCCATATCTGTCACTATCTTCAAACAGACTATAAACTAGCACTCTCGCTATACACTACTCTACACTGGAAAAGCCTATGCTTAAAGCTGAGGTGCAATGAGAAAAACCTGCCCAGCGCGTGTTTTAAAAAAGACTCTACAGGACCCAGCTTGGGCCCTGCCCCTAAGTGGGTCAAATCAGTTCGTAACTCAGTTGACGGAGTTGGCAACTGCGTATCCCGAGTTTGCAAAACTCTCGGAAAACGACAGACCACTTCCTGTTGCACGGAAATCATCGCGATTAGCAGATAGGACAACAGCAGACGATTCTGTGACACTTTGAAACTGACCGACAGCCACGGCCGGATTTTACGCGCTGGGGACTATGATGGCAGAATGTACGGCTGTACATGCTGCAAGTATGACTGACACTTTGTAGTTGTGAACGAATTTTGTCAACACGTACATCCAGTCCAATATAGGATAATATAAATAAATAAATAAGCATTGTGATGTACATCCAACACAGTAAATTGGATGTGAGAGAGAGAGAGAGAGAGAGAGAGAGAGAGAGAGAGAGAGAGAGAGAGAGAGAGAGAGAGAGAGAGAGAGAGAGACTCAATCATTTTTTATTGTTAAGGCCATCGGCCCATCACATGAAAACTCTGGAAAAACGTACATCAACAACAACAACAACAACAACAACACAAATTACAAAATGCGAATAAGTTATTTACACACTCCATGCGTATTTCATGCTGCGTCATGAAAAACGAAGTAAGTTTATTCTTGCCAAGAATGGACCAGCTGCGTTTTTCAAAATATGGCCGCAGTGGTGGCAAGCCCGTGAGCCACACAAATATCAGCGGACCTCACGGCGGCGTTTTAAACTGAAATAAATGAATCGGGCAACATTCTGCACCGACTCTCTGTCATTAAGCAGACGACTAAGGGACCCATAATTGGCATAAAGGGTGTATTTAATAGGAATAAACTTTTGTCTAAGGTCTTCAAGTGATCTGCAATGAAACAAAACATGCATTTCGTCCTCAAGTCGGCAGTTGCATAATGGACAAATAAAGGCGAAATTGGTATCGTTGGTATATCTGAATTTGTGCGTATTAATTTCTGAAGCCCCAATTCTAAACCGTATAAGAAGGTCCCGTAAATGTTTCTTGTGAATATCAAAGAAGTAGGTTTCTAAATATAAAGATGCTTTAAAATGCTTATAAACATTGAACCGTGGACTGTCTGCCAAGTGACTATGCCAGGCCTGCCCAAACGAATCAATCAATCTTTCTTTGTATTCTAGCAAAAACCTGTCAACATTGCCAACACCTTGGTTCTCCCATACAAAACCAAAACCATACCGGTACAGTTCATCATGAACACGAGTGACCCAACAGTCATTTCCACTATTTTGTAAAGCTAGCAACATTTTGTACGCTTTAGAAGGAAGTCTGTGAGGCGCCATTTGTAACAGACGAAACCAATACCTTAGGCAGCTAACCCTGGCATAGATGTATAGTGGATATCGGGCGGTTTCGCCATAAACAAGGTCATTTGGTGTACGTGGACTTACATTAAGCAGCTTTTTGAGTGCAAAGAGATGTAATTTCTCAATCTCTTCGTGCCTGTACAGACCCCATACCTCTGAAGCGTACAACAATATGGGCTTAATCTGGCAATCAAACAGCTTGAAAAATATGGTTGGGGAAAAGTCCCCAGTCTTCCACAAGATCTTAAATATTTCTATAGTGCCCCTCCGTGCTCTAGTACAAATATCACCAAAAGCTCTGGAAAATGATAGTCGGGTAGAAAAATACAGTCCTAAATATTTATAAGCAATAACTACTGACACTTGTGTACCTTTAATAAACCACTTCTCTCTGCGTGCTAAGTACCCTCCTTTACGAAAGACAACAATGTTTGTTTTGGCCAGGTTAATAGACAAGTCCATAGCATTAGCATTTTTAATCAAAATATCAAGCTGATTTTGCAGACCACGTGGTGTGTCTGACACAAGTACTACGTCATCTGCAAACAATAAAATAAAAACTTCAACTAAGTCTGGAAGAAGCTAAACACCATGTTTTCCATTATTCATAATTTCAGTGGCAATTTCATTAATAAACAAGGAGAAAAGTGCGGGCGAGGTTATCTCCCCCTGCTTCAAGCCTCTAGGGCAGAGGAAGAGATCAGTCACACTTTGGCCGCACCTTACGCGAGCTTTGACCACTTTGAACATACATTGAAATGCTTGCAGCATCCTGCCATTAACGCCCCTTTTCTTAAGTACTGTCCATAATTTAGAACGTGATATATAGTCGAAAGCTTTCTGAAAATCTATAAAAGCAACGTACAATTTTTTATTGCGGGTGAAATATCGTTGAATCATAGAAAATAGAGTGAAGATGTGATCAATAGTAGAGTGATCTCTTCTGAACCCAGCATGCACTTCTCCTAGCACATCATGACTTTCGGACCAATCGGTCAAACGCTTATTTAAAATGAAACTATAAAGTTTACTACAAACAGCGAGTAGTGAAATGCCACGGTAATTATCAGGTACATCCATAATGCCCTTTTTATGGACAGGCTGGATAATCGCTTCTGACCAAGACTCATGGTACAGGCCTGTGGAGAAAATGTGATTAAACAGCTTCACAAGAAATGGAACAATCACATCAGAGGCATGCTTAAAGACTTCAGGAATGAGACCATCAGGACCAGCAGCTTTATTATTTTTAGGTGCTTAATGGCCTCATTCACTTCCTCTACTGAAATATCTGCGTCTAAGTTTTCATCTGTTGACATGTCAGAACTACTGAATAAATTACCATCCCCATTTGAGTCGTCAATTTGATCATCACCAAAAACTTTCTTGAAGTGCACAAACCATTGCTCTTCGGAAATTGCTCCGCAAAAAGCCCTGTTTGAAGATAATTTCTTAATTGTTCCCCAAAAGGTACGCGAATCGGTTATGTTATTCTCTAACT
The DNA here is from genome assembly GCA_036245525.1 of Semisulcospira habei. NCBI lineage: Eukaryota > Metazoa > Mollusca > Gastropoda > Semisulcospiridae > Semisulcospira > Semisulcospira habei. Next base: position 318,822,288 of record BTPG01000001.1, read on the forward strand.
TCTTCCTCATCTGTATTTTATGACATTTTTGTTTACTTTTTAACAGCTTTTTATAATCTCTTCTCTTTTCCACAAAATCCGTTCGGTCAGCAGAAAGGCCAAAATGCTTAAAAACTCTCAAGCTTTTTTCTAACCTCTGCACGTTTGTTTTTACAATCTTTATCAAACCAGTTACGACTATGCCCTGTCTTGTCAACACGGATTTTTTTTTCTGCATACAGGCAGCAGCACGGCTAAGACCTGAATAAAACATGTCAACAGAAGAATCAATATTTGTAGTGATCATGGTTTCTGCATCCTGCATGAGTTTACCTACTTCTGCAGAGTGCAGTGCTTCACGAAATTGGCCGAGCAAGTCATCCGACCATTTCAGCTTGTGCACAAAAACGGGGTCAGGACGCCGGAGAGTGGGCGTGTCAACAATACACTGCATGTGTCATGTGACAGGCATATGACAAGAATCAATCTTTTCTTCTACATTTAACTTTTTGCACAAAAAACGCTACTGAACTGGACATGATGAAATAATCGATTACACTACAGCCTTGCTGGGAAATGAAAGTATAGTGACCAGGTATATCCCCGTCACATGCCCCATTCAGTATGTGGAGATCGAACCCTGCACACAACTGTAGCAAGGAAGTACCATAGGCATTTACAACGTTGTCCTTTGACTGTCTATGGTGAACATCACAGGTGTAATCAGTTATCATACCAGTATTTACCTGACAACCAGGAGATGCCAGGTCAATACTGGCAGGACTGTCAGCAGCTGTTCTAGCGTTAAGATCCCCACAAATTATAAACTGAGCTTCCGGCAGTTTCTGTGTAATATCCAGCATGCACTGCTCTAGTATAGAAATACCATCATCAAAATCGCTGGTATGGTAAGCAGGAGAGTCACACGGGGGAAGATACGCGCAAATAAGCACAATATCCTTCCCTACGTTAAAAAGCTTGCGTGAAATTTCAACACAGACGATGTTGTCATAAAAATCATCAACACGCTTTACAAAAGAAGCTAGGCATTTTCTCACAAGCAACACAACACCACCAGACGCTCGTCCCTGGCTGCTCAATTTCCTGGCCGGAGCAACAAAGCTAATATTATGAGAGGCAAAAATGGTAGTGGTCAAATCAATCAAAAATGTTTTGACCAAACAAACAAAATCAAAAAATGAGACAAAAGAGACGAAATCGTTATCGTATAGTTTTGGTGCCAGACCTTCAATGTTCCACGTTATGAACTTCAGTTCACAAAAAGTGGAAACAGATGGGCCGTGGCCTGTGTCCTATCTATTCAGTTTACGCTGTCGCGTTGTCATGCGCGTGGCTGCAGGAACCCAGGAATCGGTCAGCCGTGCTTGCCTACTGTTCTGCTGACCCACATTAACCTGTGCACGGGCTGGTTTTGCAGTTTGACTGTCAGTGTCATTACCTGTACCGTTTAGCAGTGGCGGGTGCACGGGTGTCACTCTGCCTGTACCTCCAGTGACCGTAACTGGGGAAACCACTTGTTGACTGACGGCTGTAGCCGGGGACTGTGCGCTGCTGCTGGTGACCGGGGGTCCGCTGCCCGCCTGCCTCGTGGAGTCTGGGACACTGGTTGTGACACAATCACAATGCCACTTCCAGGAGAACTGACGACGGGTTCTCCTTGGCCGTCAATTGTGACCTGTGGTTGCATACAGGTGGACACAACAGACACAGGAGATGTAGCAGAGCCAATGACAACGCCACTAATCGGAGATGGCGGTGCCACTGTCTGAATACCAGCTGGAGTGGAGGTCACCGTCTGACAGCCAGCTGGGGCTACAGGTTGCTGAACGGCGCTGCGACATGCTGCCTCACTGTCACAAGCAGCCGGGGGAGGATGGAGATCGCTGTCAGATGCCGATGAGCGATCCTCTGTCTGGCCGTCCGTGGTAATGCCAGACTGCTGCTGGGTCACTGTGACACTGACAACTGAAGCCTGGGGGTCCCAGTCATCGACCCCACGCAGGTAAGTGCCAGCAACATCGCCAGTGCCGGGACCGACACCAGCCACGTCTCTGCTGTCACGGGCAGTGCAGTCCTGAGGGGATGACCGCGGGTGCGGGGACGGGGGCCGGTTCCGGGGGTGGGGGTTAGGAGCAGGTGACAGGGAGGGTCGGTGAGAGGACGTGGACGAAACTACACTCCGGCAACGCTGCGCCAAGTGAGGATCCAAGTCTATCCAGTCAGTGGCCCGAGTATCTCGCCATTCTGATTCTCGCACCGCAGGGTCCCCGAACGCCAGGGGGGCGGGACCTGTGGCACGGTGCGGTAGTCCCGGATAGTCCTGGTAATAGTCTTGGTGATGAGTATGCCAAATGCTGTATTCGTACTCGTCACATGCATTATCCTCGTAATCGCCGTGCTGCTGACTGCCGCCTCGCTGGGGCAATCGACCATCATACCCCCGGGGGGTTGGGTACTGACGGTCGCGCTGGTCGTTGTAGTGGTCGTCGCGGAAGTGGCTAGAGTCTCTGCGGCGGGACCTGCGAGGGCTGGCGTTCCTGGGGCGGTACTGATCAGCAGCCCGACCCCCGGGCTGTCCACCGTCATCCACGTGGAGTCGGCCGTTACGGTAGAACCCCCACCTCCCCTCGTCGCGCAGGACTCGAAGTTCAGCTGCTTGCCGCCTGGTAAGGTCAGAGGCAATACGATACCCATCCTCTCGCATCCCGTCGCGTGCTTCAGGACTGCGAAGTAACTGGAGCTTGTCCGTACACCTGTACAGTCTCACAATCATAGGGCGCGTACGTCTACTGTTTTCATGCGGTGTGCCCACACGATGGGCCCTCTCAAAATCGTCATAAACCCACTCTCTGTAGGAAGCATAATAGTTCAGGAAACGTAGCACATGTTCAGCACAGTCCTCACCTCTGTACTCCTGCAGCCCATAGATCCTTAAATTGTTCATTCGGGAATAATTTTCCAACTTTTCAACTTCATTTTCTAGGCTGGAAACTCTGCACAACAAGTCATGTAGAATCTTACCAACATCAGGTCTGTCGGATTTGTAGGATGCCATGCTGACAGTACCCATCCACTGAAAATACGATCACTGTAAGCAGTTACACGTTGCATGCCTCACATGCTGAACACACGGCTGTGATGGGTCCTGCCACAACCGGTTTGAGGAAAACAGTCACCCGGCAGCCACACACTGTAAAAACAGTCACTAATACGGCGCATATATGTGATATGCTGTATATGAGAGCTTTTCCAGAAAGAACAGCAATCCACACACTCACTTGCCAAAATGTTTAGTAAATCACTCACTCTAGCAGCTATAAATGTCCAAATCTTCGTCCTGGGAACGTAGCCGGAGAAAAAAAAAAACATGTCTACCGGCCGTCAGGGGAGGCCACTCTGAGAGAGAGAGAGAGAGAGAGAGAGAGAGAGAGAGAGAGAGAGAGAGAGAGAGAGAGAGAGAGAGAGAGAGAGATTATAACAACAAACACAAAACGACA
>BTPG01000001.1:318830784-318950784 GCA_036245525.1 Semisulcospira habei
TATATACCTTTTGTTTTCTGTCCTTTATGTATGATCTAAAGAATGCTATGGCGGTTTCACTTATATGGTATGCTGCAAGCTTCTTAAGGCACCAGGCCTACCAAGAAATTTGAAACAAAAAAACCCGCTTTTTGTGCATGTAAAAAACAGTTACTGGTTTGACATAGTTCAACATCTCTTTTTTTCACACACACTTCATATTTTTTTCGATAGCGTAAGTAGTTCTGGAGATATGACGCCTCAAAGTAGGTAGGTGGGGCCCCTAGATTAAGAACAAAATCGTCTGAAAACGACCCAAACAGGTAAGTTTTAACTCAACCAAATAATGTGCTACTCCCTTGCGTATTTGAAACAACGAGCACCTCCCTGCTGATCTACGTCATCAAAATGGCTGCGGCCCTTTGATTACATGCGTAGTTGAGCTTTATTCTGACTTTCTACGCAGATTTTGTGCAAACTTCTGAGATTTACATTAGCAGAGATGCCAGGAGACAAGAAATCTGGTGGAAAACGACTACGAAAGCGTAAATTTCACGGCAATCGATACTCCAAGAAAGGTAAAAATGAATCTGAAGTTTTATCGGTAAGTACTTATGAAAGTAGTGGTGACCAGAGCAATCATTGTCAAAGTGAAACTGACATTTCTGGTGACAATGACACTGAATCAAAGACTGGGACCGCCCACTCGGTCAGAGATAAAGATTTACAACCTATATGATTTCTCCGGTGAGTCTGAGAGTGACAATGAAAGCGTCAGTGATGATGACCAAATTTTACAGGGGTATATTGATGTGGACATTCTGAACATGAGCATTTGCACGCAACTATGTTGTATTCATTGTCACGGAAACGTCAGTCTGTATAAAGTGCAACACAAGGACCTGGCAAATAAGTTTGCTTTCTTTTGGTCCAACAGAAAGTGTGATAAACAAACTTCGTTCCCATCTCGTCCACAGATTCAAGTAGGTAATGGATTGAACGTTGCCACTATCAATCGACATGCATGCTTTTCTATGCGGTGTATTGGAGGGGATCGTTCGGAACTAAAAACGTTTTGTGGCATGATGGGCCTGCCACCAGCAGTTCACAACAGTACGCATCTGCGCATCACAAAGACAGTGGAAGAGGCAGCTTGTAAGGAGCAAGAAGCCAGCATGAAGAGAGCTGCTGCAACTGAAATGCAGCTTGCAGATGACACTGGTGACCCTGTCCGCAACATCGACGTCTCGTGTGATGGGACGTGGATGACACGCGGCCACTCTTCAATTATTGGCGCGACCATTCTCTTTGGTTGTGTGACTGGTACAGTTTTGGACACTGGAGCAAGAAGCAAGGTGTGCAAATCTTGTGACTACTGGGAGAAGCAAGACCATCAGAGTCAGAGATATCAGGATTGGCAGGTGGCACGTGTACTCTGACTCAAGAAAGGCTTCTATGGATCGATGGAAGCAGAAATTGCCAAAGATGTTTTCACGATCTGTTGCGAAATATAGTCTCAGGTACACCTGATTCATTGGCGATGGCGACACAAACAGCTTCAAAACTGTCCATATGGTGATGACTGCCCTGTAGAGAAAGTGGACTGTGTTGGACATGTACAAAAAGAATGGGGACGCGCCTGAGAAATTAAAAAAAAAAAATCCATGAAGGGCAGACATTAGCTAATGGCAAGCCAATAGGAGGCAAAGGCAAACTGACAGATGTGGAGATCAACAAGATACAGGCTTACTTTGGCAATGCCTTTCGAGGTAATAAAAAGGATCTTATAAAGATGCGAGAGGCAGTGTGGGCAGTATATTTTCATAGACTATATAGCGACGAAACTACGTCGCACAAATTTTGTGGTGACTGGTGCCCATACAAACAGTAGTAGTCAGGATGCAACAAGTAAAACTCAATTTTCCTTTTTGAAATTTTCTCCAAACATTGCTGTCGTTTACCACTTTAAACAGCATAAAATCCACACTTTTCAACCTAGAGCCACAAAAGATGGCTTACACTAAAGCATATAAGTGTGTCTGGCGTCCGTTCTAGAAGAATTACTAAAGCTTGGTAATGGACAAATTTATGATCTATCAAGATGTCATTATTTAGTTATAATTTATTACCGAATTCAAACCATGGTTATCAGCTACATATTAATTTCAGGATGTTTCTTCTAGAATGCACGCTAGATATGAGTCAAAATAAGGTTGTGACAAAAGAACAGGTTCCCACATGGAGTGTATGTAAAAACATGATGTTTGCAATACACAGCATGATAAATCAGCCATTTAAAAAATATTATTAATTACTTAAAACCATTTTAATGCATAAATATTGTCAAATCCACTTGTTTACCATACAATATCACCAAAATGCTACACCGTGTCAAAATCGTATCAGGATATTCCAAACAGAACATTGATTGTTTTTGGGTCAAAACTTGGACCAATTTCTAGGTAGGCCCGCGCCCCCCATCCCCCTTTCTTTACTGAATTCTCTGGTTCGTGAATACCACTGAGTACTGCTTTTATAAAGTTCTGTATTACCCCTGCATACTGAGTTTAGAGACTAGAAAAATACCAAAATATAGTAGTGTATGGGAAAGGGTGATAGCGGAGTACCCATCCACCGCAGATCCACCACCCTATGTTGCTGTGACGGACTTTGAAAGGGCTACACATTGACGTCATGTGTAAGGGTCGTGTGGTTGATTTGGTGACACACAGGTGCAAATATATGACAAAATGACAGTACAATAACAACACACACCTATAAAGCAAGCAAGCGTGCATGAAAACGGGTCTAAAAGTGTTTGCATGCTCTTACCGTGACAATGATGTGTTGGAAACTCATAATCCAAACTTGTGACTTTTCCATTGTCTCTTTATTGCTGTCACATAGCAGTCTCCGCAATGCACACACAGGTGTCAAAAATACAAAAAGTTACTGAAAAAGATCCACAATTAAGTATTATATACACCTTGATTGCCCATGTTTAAGCATACACTATGTACAGTTACTGGGATGGTGAAGATGAAATTACTACACTGCTATACACTGTCACCCTGTATTTACAGTTGTACCTGTGTGTGGTACAAAACAAAACAGTTGTTGTCATTACAACAAAGGTACACGTCATATTTCCGGCACATGATAACAGTTTTGCACCTCTTGTAAGGGTTATTCGCATAGCTAACCCCTGGGTTTGCGTCTTTATAGCGGGTGTGTCGCTTGTAGCACAGAGCACATCCATGGTCACGGCCCTCCCCTTTGACAGGTAAGTGGTCAACTCTGTCAAGGCGAGTCTCGTTGTTGTTCTCGGCAGAGCGAAGACGGACGGTCGGCGTAAATGATAGTCGTGGGACAGGTCCAGCCTGAAGCTCAGGTAGTCTCTCTTGCGCCTGTCAGCGTTACGCAACTGTCCCCTGTTTGTTACCTGGCCCTCGATCACGTAGGCATTGTACATGCTGGTCTCCAGCAGCTTCCGCTCTACACGCCTATACCACTTCATGGTTCGCTTGCTTTTGTTGATTCGCGTCATTTGATCAAGCCGATCGACACCACCCATGAAGTGACTATAGGCTGCTGCTGTCGGAGGGCATGGAAGCTGCACCGGTGTCCCGTCTTTTTGTCGTCGCTGTGTCGTCAGGCCTTGTTCTTCAGGTGCATGTGCTGTAGAGACATAGTACACGACACGCTTGTCTTTCCATGCCCATACATTCTCGCCACTCCGTATGTCCGCGATCGAGACGCCTTATGTCACGCTGTGCCTTGATCAGAGTACGGGGAAAGCCGATGCGTTCAGGGCGGACCGTCCCACACAGGTAAGTCCCTTTGCTAAACAGGTAGCGAGCGAGAACAGGTGAAGTGTAAAAATTGTCGGTGAAGATGATGTGACCTGAGTTTTGCAAGCCTTGGGTCAAGCCGACAACGACTTTGGAGATCAATCCAAAAATTTTGTTGACCTGGTCACCATGGAGGCCTACATACACCTCAAAATTGTAGCAATATGCAGTGACACTATCCGCCGCCACCTACACCTTGATACCAAATTTCACCGGTTTGTCTTTCATGTATTGCTTGAACGACAGCCGTCCTTTGAATGGTACCATCGCTTCATCCACTGTCACTTCTCGGTGGGGTGTGTATTCTGCCATGAATGAAGCCCTAATGATGTCAATCATGTGTCCGATCTTGTAGAGCTTGTCGCCGTTGTTGTCAGGTGCTGATGGGTCACAATAGTGCACGTAGCGACTGGTTTGGAAAAAAACGATCTCTGCTGAACACCTTCGCGATCTTGATTCCAAGCATGTGGTACTTGGAGCCTGTGTCCCAGTACAAGTGATCTGTCAAGTTTGACGATGTCCATCATGATAATCATGCCGTAGAAGGCCTTGATATCTGACACTGTCACATCTGTCCACTCCCCTTTGTTGTTGTCCGGGTCATCTCTCCTCCTCTTTGCTGCATTTGCGTTTGTGTACATTGTGATCGTTTCGAACACACTCTCAGAGTAGAAGAGGCCAAAGTATCCGGACGCACTGACACATGTGTCAATTACACGTGATGGACCTGGCCTTCGGGTGAATGTCACCCGCTCAGGTGCAACAAATGGTCCTGCTGTCCATTCAAATTGTGGATTTCGGAACCACAGTGGCACATTGTCATCATCAAGTTCATCGCCACTTTCGTCGTCGGCATCGCGATCATTATCGTTGTTGTCGTTAGTGTCTTGTCGCACAACACGCACAATGTCAGCCCTTTCTTCCTCTGTCAACTGAACTAAATCCATATCTCCAAAATCGCCTTTATCCCAAAACTCATCATCACTAAATTCGTCGCTGTCACGGTCACTTTCTTCTCTCTCCGCCATTTCTGCAAGCACAACCAAAGTTCTGGAAGGAATTTTTTTGTATAAACTCCGCATCCTGTTTCCCAGGCCCCTAGCCGGCTATAACATAAACACTGCGCGCCTCGCGGTACCATTCCAGTGCTGTGAAGGTCGCCGCTAATCCGGTAGCCACTCTCAGCAGGTAGCCGCGCGGATTTCGAACGTGACTAGCGCAAACCGCTTTAATAATAGTAATAATTACGGTATTTATAATGCGCTTATCTTATAATAATTATAACTCTAAGCGCGCACTCACAACTCGCACACGCATGCGCACGCTTTAGACAATGACTCACGTAACACAAATAGTGAAGATACATTAGGACGGTCAGCTTGGGCTGGGGAGTGTGGTGATATAGTGCTAGAACTGTTGAAAGAGATGAGTTTTGAGGGCAGACTGGAAGGAGGAGAGCGAGTGTTTCTGACGGAGAGAGAGTGGGAGAGTGTTCCAGGTGGTTGGACCGTATACTGAGAAAGAGCGGGGGCCGAAAGTGCTGAGTTTGGTGCGGGGGATGAGGAGGCGGAGAGGGTCAGAGGCGGAGCGGAGGGAGCGGGGAGGAGTGTAGGGGTGAAGTAAGTTGGAGAGATACGCAGGAGCGTAGTTGTTCAGGGATTTGTAGCAGAGAGACAGAATCTTGTATTGGATGCGTTGGGGGATGGGGAGCCAGTGAAGGAGCTTGAGCAGGGGAGTGATGTGGTCGGATTTTTTCTTTCTGAGGACGAGGCGGGCAGCATTGTTCTGGACGCGCTGGAGAGTGAGAGTGGTGGAGTGAGGAAGGCCAGAAATGATTAGCGGGCAGCCCGCGTACGCGGGGGAGTAGAAGCTGCAGTCCTGCTATACCGGGAGGCCGTAAGCAGAGGAGGCGTTTCCCATCCCCGCTATAGCGGGCGGCAGTAATGAAAGGGTCGTGAGAATGTTGTGGTCGACAAGATCAAATGCTTTTCGTAGGTCTAAGAAAACAACTCTAGACATCAGGTTTTAATTTATTTATTCCAGCCAGCTGTCTACAATGTGTGTCAGTGCTGACTGACATGAGTGTTTCGGTCTAAAGCCGGACTGATGAATATTTATTAAATTGCCCTTTTCTAGAAAATCGAGGAGGTGTTTATGTATGTGTTTTTGAAGGGGCTTTGACAGGGCCGACAAAAGTGAGATAGGACGGTAGTTATTGACATCTTTAAGATCTTTTGATTTACGGATTAGATCTACCTTGGCCTCTTTGAAAAATAGCTGGAAACGTGCTGTGTTTTAAACAGAGATTAAAGATATAGGTGAGTGCCTCTACCGTATATGGTAGTGACATTTTCAGAATTTTGTTGTCGATACCATCCATCCCGGTTGACAATTTGTTCGGCATGCTAGAAATAAATTTGCCGACTTCAGCGACAGTACTATCAGGAATGATGAATGTCTGCTGTGTATTTTTGGCCTCAAGGTATTATTCCAGTACACTAGGAAATTAGTACTCTGCGTTACTACTTGCAGCTGACTGAGCATGTGTTTCAGCTGTCGATAGGAAGTGGTTATTTAATATATCAGTAGACAAATGGGATGGAATTTCAAGGGCTGATTTACCCTTTGTTATAGCGTTCAGGGCTTTCCAAACCGATGCTGTATCTTTGTTGTTCCTAATCATTTCCTGGAAGAACGGTCTCTTTTGACGCTCTCACTAGGTATTTAACACGATTTCGTTGTTTCTTATATTCATCAAACTGTTTTTCTTCCTTAACTTTGTCTCTAAATGACATGGCCTATTTGATATCTACTGTTAACCAGAAAGTGCTAAACTCGTTTTTCTCGTATGGGCGCATGCTTATTTAGGACCCCAAGGAATAGATCCATCCAGTACGACAGGGCACACTGTCAGGAGAAGTGTGGTTTATTCGTCACTGAAAGGACTATTGCTCAGATCCCGCAGAAAGTCGCTGTTATTAATTGTTTTAAAGAACGATATTTAATTGTTTTATGTCTCTTTTTCTTCTCTTTGTCTAGTTTCATGGAGACTATGCAACATACTGGGTTATGGTCGCTGACAGCTAAGGAGGGAACATGTACATTTGATATTTTATCATAGGTTTTCACGTAAATATGATCAATCAGGGTTGATGATGTACATGTGGTTCTAGTGGGGGTTTTAAATAACTGTTCTATAACTGTTGTGTTGTACCCGTCTTTTCTAAGCGTGTTTCTTTCTCCGTTGGGTACTTCTTTGTTCTAAACCGAATAGTCCTGTTGTTGACGCCCATGCAGCATGTGAACATTTAGATTTAGAAAGATCGATATTAAAATCGCCCAAAAGAACGTCAGATTTATTTTGATTCAAGCTATACATCATTGCTACGAAGTCATCATACCAGTCGCAGCTGGCTGCGGGATTTCTATAAATAATGGCAATGAGGACAGAGAGAGGAAGATAGAGATTATTAATTGGACAATGGTGTGCCAATAGATTAAATAATGAAGAACACAACTCTGCATGTGAGAGATGGGAACACTGCATTTGACAAAGACTTCTTTAAGCTTATGAACAATGCCTGTTTTGAGAAGACAATGGAAAATCCTCATCACCGCAAAGATGTGAGACTAGTCACAACTGAATCAGGTGCAATTAAACTTTCAGGTAAGCCACAGTATACAGACTACAAAGAGTTTCATTCATCATTGTATGCAGTGTCACTCAAAATTTGTTTTGTTAAACTGGACAAGCCAGTATTCATTGGTATGGCAATTCTTGAGTTATCAAAACTATTAATGCTCGATCCAGACCAAAAAGGTGACTGCCAAGCGTGTAATATGCAAAGAAGTACCCAACGGAGAAAGAAACACGCTTAGAAAAGACGGGTACAACACAGTTTATTAATATTTCGGGTAAATACCCTTTGTCAAAATAGACAAACAAACAATAGTGTTAATAAAAACTATTAATGCTCGAATTTTATTATGATTACTTCAAACCAAAGTAGCCTGAGTGTCGTCTGCTATACACTGACACTGACTCTATGATCATTGACGTGCCTACTGAAGACTTTTATGAAGACATGAAAACAAAACTACACATTATGACATGTCTGACTACCCTAAAGACCACCCGCTGTACACCACACAAACAAGAAAGTGTCTGGCAAGTTTAAAGACGAACTGAATGGTGTGCCAATAGTTGAGTACGTTGGACCGAGATTAAAAATGTATTCTATACTGCACCAAAAGGAAAGTCAGTCGAAAGCCAAAGGAATAAAAAAAAGCGATAAAAAATAAAGACATCCATCATGAACATTACAAGCAAGTAGTAGATGGGGCATTAATGCCTGATTATCCAAACAAGTCCCTGAGATCAAACAAACATAATCTTGAATTAATCCAAACAAATAAGAATTCACTGGCAGTTGGGGACACAAAACGTGTGTTTCATAGTAAGGAAAAAGCATATGCACCTGGTCATTACAGGCTCAAGTTATCTGAAGAAATAGCTGATGAATTAATCAATTGATCAATTGGTCAAAAGTGAGTAACAGTGTCTGGGGGAATAATCTGTAATTCTTCTCTGACAAATGCCCTCTGTGGCACAAGCTTATATAGATAATAAATCGGCTGGTTACTGGGAATTATTTTTTTATGTTGTGTACGTCGTGGACCAAATGGGGTCAGTTGCTCTGCTCCTCACGTCATTCTCAGACTTACCAGGCTGAAATAGATATCTCACTTGTTTTGTAAACAAACTTGTGTCAGGCGATCCTGACAGTATTGATTATAGATCTGTGTCTGGCCCTAACGGTATTGATTTTATTTTAATAGCATCAACAGGCTTAGACTGGCCTTCGTTATTCATTGCTTTTATCACAGATGGTAATCTTTTTACCCATTCAGTGTTACGCGTGTCATGCATGAGTTTCTTAGAATACTGGTAGCTGAAAAGTCTCTCTGATAATTGTTTGTTAAAGTTTTCAACAACTTTATTTATCCCTCAAGGGGCAATTACAGTTTTGCCACCACAGGTGCTGTTCACATTCACTCACTCGTTCATTCCACAAATTACAATAACAGAGCTACAAAATAGACAATGACTCGGGACGGGGGAAGCCCGTCGCCAAGGCATCTAATGGCGCCAGTGGCCTCATCCCGACCCGAGCCTCCCTGACAAAAACAGAATACTAAGACAGCCCTATGTCTCCTGAACACACTATTATACGTTCTTTACTAAGTTCCTACTTGACTAAAGCTAGTACATGAAAAAACAAGTTTGAACAGAAACAACATGAGACACGTCGATACGGAAATGATCTCCGATCTAGGCAACGGTCAAAACAGCACCTGGGGGCCCGTCGCCATTAGTATAGCGCTGGTATATAGAGGGCACCGCTCCGACAAAGTCCTTCAACACTGTGACTATTTAAAACATACAAATATCATTCTGGTATCCGTCATGAGTCGTTATATTAAAATACCCACACACCCCACACACAGTCCTGTTCACTTCACTGACACACTGCTTGTTGGGAAATGTCTGTCAACAGCGAAAGTCGGCGAGCCAGGCAGATGCTAGATAAACACGGCCGACGAGAAGGAAACACACTGAGTAAATAAGAAAGTAGTAAAGCTCGCTGGTAGATGCTCCTCTGTATGCTTTCAAGTTTTTCTGTAGAGTCAGAATAAAGAAAAATCTGGTACCAGTCTGCAAACACTGTAGGATGAACCCGGAATAGCACATGATTAGTTATTCCACACTTCTTTTGCACGCTCTTCTTTGACTATAGAGGCTCGCTCGAAGTAGGTTGAAATCAGTCCGACTGTTACACTGAAGATGAAGACGATCCGGTATTACAAAATAAAGACGGGGTATGGTATTCTATCAAATAAGTTAGTGAAAAAGTACATCACTGTATCCTAGAAACTTGATGGCACAACACTGTCTGGAAAAAAAAATAACTATAGACGTCGCTTGAAAGCACAGTTGACGGATTTTGCCAGAGCGGCCGGCCAGGAAATGGTGCCTGCCCGTCATCTTGCCCCCAATGTTTCTCTGCCTCTTTTCCTTGTTTCTATGCCTCTTTACGCTGTTTCTCTGCCTCTTCTCGCTGAATTTAGAGTTTTCTGATTTCACGCTCTTTAGCTCTTTCTTTTCTAGCAAATCTCTCCTTCTCTCTCTCTCTTTCACAAAGTCCAGGAGGTGAGCTTCCTCCATTCCACATTCCTTTCCGATTTTCAGGAATGTCTCCAAATCCGATGTTACCATCTCTGCGTTTCACTGCTGGGTGTTGTCTGAGGCTATCCTTTTCACTGAGCCAACTGATGAAGTTCCGTCGGAGGTGCCAGAATCTTACGTGGTAGTCGTGGTCGTAGTATGATATAACGGATAGTCCCGGCAAACTGTACACAAACAAAACCGCTAAAAACGCAGCGTAAAAAGCATTTATCCGCACAAAAATGTCCTTTCATGAATGCGGTGGAGTTAAGGCGATGATTGCGACGATAACTTGGGTCCAAAAACGTAGTTTGACGGAGGAAATGGCTATAAATATGTTTACCTCCCCACTATTGGTCACATCGCTGCCGCCATCTTGACGCGACTCGAAAATGATAGTTCAAGGGTTGTAGCAGAATAGATTGGTGCTTATAGGCGCCACGCTTTTGTGCTAACGCTACCGGCGCCACGCTATTCCGCCAACCACCCTTGAACTATCATGGTGTGGTGTGAAACGACGGGCAGAATGAGTTCAAGCGATCTGCTTCATTGACGGACTTTGATTGCTATATGATTTGTCCATACAACGGGTTATCAAGCTTGTCATGCTTTAACTAAGATATTTACACGTCGTTTCATAATCAGTCTGAGCAGGTACATGTACCAGAGGGTTCCCGCTGCCTTTTTTTTCAGCGTAACAGAATGAACTCTCCTGTGTACAACAGAGAAAGGGGGTGGGGTGGGGGGTGGGGTGGTGGTGGGGGTGGAGTCTTTCATTTTATGATATTCCCTCTTCATAATTTAACCCATTTAACCCCCAAGGCCGCCTTTCGCAAATTTTAGAGGTTTCATTTAGCAACTATGTACCAGGTCCAGGAGATGGATCAACCATAATAATTCAAGGGTTTCAAGGCATGATGGCGCCAAGTGCTAATCTGGCACGACCCTTGAATTATCATAGTCGATCCCTCACAGTGTCATCAGGACCTATGCCTCTTGCTGAGACCCATTTGTATACATGTTTGTAGACGTTAATGGCCTTTGGTCGTTGAACGAACCAAGATTTCAGAAACATAAGCGTATGTGCACTGGAAGGGAATCTGTTAATGGGTTACGTTAGCTCTATTGCCAGTATTGCTGTAAGACACAAAGGAGATATTGCAAACTAAAACCCCTTTATTACCTAGAGTAGCTCGCTTTAAAGTACCTAAGTCACGAGTAAATCTGAAGTCACGTCTCAGCACCATTTGTGTTCATTATGCCCTGTCGACACATCTAGTGAACTTTAACGGCAGTTTCGACATGCGCCAAACACACAGCGTAATCGCACTTATTTATTCTGCGCTGCGGATAGCGTGTCAGTCTATATTTAGTAGTTTCTCGCACAGATAGCGTTGCATTTATAGAACGGAGTGGAAATATTGTCAGGTTATTTGGTATTAAGACTACCTGTCCTGAACTGGATTCTCCTGTTTTTAAATGAACCATAGCTAGACCTATGTCACGTGTAGTATTTCGTAACCATCTGTTACAGAAGTGTATATTCGAACAGTTACGGCGACAGTGGGCCTTCAGATAAAGGATTTCACTAGTTTTGCCTAAAAAACAAACAAACAAACAAACAAGCAAACAAATAAACAAGCAAACAAAAACTCAGATAGTACTGAACGATTGCCAATTGTTTTCAACCGGTTTCAGCCGCTCAGAAAGTTTTAGATTGCGGGGGAAACTTCACCGCTGCAAGTGGAATCATTCAGTCCCCTGGACACCCTGGTAACTACACCAACAACCAGGACTGCGTCTACGTCATCAGGCGCCCACAGAGGGAGCGCATCACTCTCACCTTCGAACAGCTGGATATGCCAGGCCGAGGGGTCGAGTGTACTGAAGACTTTTTGGAGGTTTGTTAACTCTTTGTCTGTAGCTGGAGATTGTACTGGCGATATTTTGGGAGGCTAGTTAACCCGTTGGCTGTGGGTAACGGTTTTAGTCGCGATGATTTCTGTAGTAATCATCGGGACTAAAACCACTACCGACAGTTAAAGGGTTAATAAAGACAGTTTGATTGCAATAGATAATCATGGGACTTAGTAGCTGCAGGGAGCGGTTGTGGGTGCCTGTGTACCGACAGCAAAGGTGATAAATAACCTAGGTTTTTTTCTTTCTAGTTTATTGTATTTTACCATGTTTTGTTTGCTTGGTTTTGTTTGTTTTGTTTGTTGGTCTTGTTGTTGTTGTTGTTTTTGTTAGTTTGATTCGTTTGTTTGCTTGTTTGCCCTTTTGGTTTTGGTTTCAATTGTCAACGAAATTGACAAACAGAGGGCCCCCATGATACTTCCTGTTACGAGTTTCATTCATTAATTCATTTATTCATTCATTCATTCATTCATTCATTCATTCATTCATTCATTCATTCATTCACTTTGTTTGGTCATTTTTGTCATTTATTAGATCCGTGATGGGGATTCTGCTAACTATCCCATTCTCGCGCGTGTGTGCAACACCAGTCTTCCTTCTCCCAAAAAAACTTTCCAGAACAACCTGTGGATCCGCTTCCGGTCTAATGGCGCTATGACGGGAAGGGGCTTCAGAGCTTCTTACACTTCCGGTAGGTACTTTTCTACTCTTAGTATTGTTAGTGTATACTATTATTATTGGTTGACATTATTATTATTATTATTGGACGGGGAAGTGGCGCATTGGTTAAGGCGTCTGCCTCCAATGCCAAAGGTGCGAGGTTCGATACCGGGTTCCGGCGTTGGATTTTTCTCCTCTGGTAAGTGTCACCGTCTGGGCAGTGGGCAGATGTTCACATCTGCACCGGACATAGACGACCCCGGCCCCCACGAGTCCCCTGCTGCCTTGCAGGCTTGGCCGCATGGCTGCGGAAAGGCTAAGGGAGGAAACCCCTGACATCAAAGC
This sequence comes from Semisulcospira habei, assembly GCA_036245525.1. Taxonomy (NCBI): domain Eukaryota; kingdom Metazoa; phylum Mollusca; class Gastropoda; family Semisulcospiridae; genus Semisulcospira; species Semisulcospira habei. Next base: position 318,843,763 of record BTPG01000001.1, read on the forward strand.
CCCCGTGTCTCCGGGGAAGGCTTTTGAGCCAGAGACTAAGACAAGGACAGTCGGATATAAAACCTACGACCCAAGGACCTCGATGCCACCGTCCCAGCTTGCTAGGCCATGGCAAACGAACCAAGGGTTTAAAGGGTGGGGCCAGTACTGCGCACACTGCACTCCACCAAAAAGCTCCACCGCGCAGGCTTTAGGAAATGCCTGCATACGACCTGGGCAAGCCCTATAGAATCTTCGTTCGCGAAGTCAAGCGCAGAGAGAGAGAGAGAGAGAGAGAGAGAGAGAGAGAGAGAGAGAGAGAGAGAGAGAGAGAGAGAGAGAGAGAGAGAGAGAGAGAGAGAGAGAGAGAGAGAGAGAGAGAGAGATTATTATTGTTATTATTATTATTATTATTATTTATTATGATTGGTGCTGATAAATTAGTAGTAACAGTAGTTATAGCAGGCGCTAATAGAACTGTGCGCCATAGAACCAAGATCATTGATTTGATCTAGCTAGCCATTGTACAAGTTTATGATCCATTAACAGACTATGGCGATGAGGAAATAGAAGACTTATATGACCAACTGCAAGAGAGAGAGAGAGAGAGAGAGAGAGAGAGAGAGAGAGAGAGAGAGAGAGAGAGAGAGAGAGAGAGAGAGAGAGAGAGAGAGAGAGAGAGAGAGAGATTATTATTGTTATTATTATTATTATTATTATTATTATTATTATTATTATTATTTATTATGATTGGTGCTGATAAATTAGTAGTAACAGTAGTTATAGCAGGTGCTAATAGAACTGTGCGCCATAGAACCAAGATCATTGATTTGATCTAGCTAGCCATTGTACAAGTTTATGATCCATTAACAGACTATGGCGATGAGGAAATAGAAGACTTATATGACCAACTGCAAGAAGTTCTGGACCAGCCCCCCAAGAAAGACATTCTTGTGGTGCAGGAAGACTGGAATGCCAAAAGAGGAGAGGATGCTGCTAGGAACTGGAAAGGCACATGCGGACGCTACTGCAATGCAGAGACCAACGACAGAGGCTTAAGGCTTCTGAAATTTGCCAGTTCAAATGATCTAAAGTTGATGAACTCGTTTGGCCCGCACAAAACATCCAAAAGGTGCTCACAAACCAGATAGGTGAGGCTAGCGCTGGCAGAATTGTCAGTACTCAAACCAAGGGGAATCACAGCGCTGGACAGACAACAGTTAGATCCCCTGCCCCCGCCTATCAGGCACCCAATCGCCAGCCCACAGAGAAATACGCAGGTATAGAATAAGACAATCATTTCCATCCTCCGAGGATGGAAATGATTGTCTTATTCTATACCTGCGTATTTCTCTGTGGGCTGGCGATTGGGGGCAGGGGATCTAACTGTTGTCTGTCCAGCGCTATGATCCAAAAGGTGGACATGGTTCAGCCCGAACGGAGAGCACCATAACCAAATTGACTACATCATGGTGAAGAGACGCTTCCAAACCATTGTGAACATTTCCAAGACAAGAAGTTTTCCAGGAGCAGACATTGAAAGCGAGCATGACTTAGTGATGATGACCTTCCGACTCCGCCTAAAGAGGGTCAACAAGCAGGGTCCCACCAGAATCAAGTTTGACCTCGAGAAGCTGAAAGACCCAGAGGTAACGGAAGCCTTTCAAGCAAAGATAGGAGGAAAATTCGCACCACTGCTACTTCTAGGTGCAGAAGACACGGACATGGACACACTGATTGACACATTTAACAGTGTTGTAACCCACAGCCAGTGAGATCCTTGGCAAACACCGACAAGCAAAGAAACCTTGGGTTACAGCTGACATCTTTGTTCTATGTGACAAGCCTCGAGAATTAAAAAATAGAAATCAGAGGTAGAAGGAGCTAAACAATACAGGGAAATTAACCAGGATATCAAGAAAAGCATGAAAAAGGCATAGAATAAGTGCTGTGATTCCCCTTGGTTTGAGTAAAGAATAAGTGAATTGAAGATCAGTGTAAACACGTAGAAGAAAATCTGAACAAAAATAATAGCAAAAAAGCATACCAGCTGGTGAAAGACCTGACCAGTGTAAAACAAGGACGCTCCTCGATCATTCAAGACAGTGAAGGGAACTGTCTTACGGAAGACCAAGACATACTGAAGAGATGGACAGAGTACTGCTCAGATTTGTACAACCACCAAGCTGCAGGGGACCCAGGCATACTTGTCAACCCACCCGTGACCAACAATGGCAACTATCACATCCTCCGAGAAGAAGTAGAGGCTGCAGTGAAGTCGCTGAAAAAGGGAGTCAGCAGGAGCAGACAACATCCCTGCATAGCTAGTCCAAGAAGGGGGAGAAGACACGATAATCGCCTTACTAACAATCTGCAATAAGATCTGGCAGTCAGGGGATTGGCCCACACCATAGACCCAATCACTTATAATAACTCTCCCCAAAAAAGGCAACTTACATCAATGCCAGAACTATCGCACGATCAGTCTTATATCCCACCCAAGCTCTTGGCTTGACTTCGCGAACGAAGATTCTATAGGGCTTGCCCACGTCATGGTCCGTGGGCGTTTCCTAAAGCCTGCGTGGTGGAGCTTTTTGGTGGAGTGCAGTGTGCGCAGTACTGGCCCCACCCTTTAAACCCTTGGTTCGTCTGCCATGGTCTAGCACGCTAGGACGGTGGCATCGAGGTCCTCGGGTCGTAGGTTTTATATCAGATTGTCCTTGTCCTAGTCTCTGGCTCAAAAGCCTTCCCCGGAGACACGGGGGCTTTGATGTCAGGGTTTTCCTCCCTTAGCCTTTCCGCCCACCCAAGCAAAGTCATGTTAAAGATCCTACTAAACAGGCTGAAGCCACAGGCAGAGGACAAAATAGCTGACGAACAGGCAGGTTTCAGACCAGGGCGCATCACAACTGAGCAGATCTTCAACCTGAGAGTTCTATGTTCTTCTTCTCGAACGCCGTCACACTTGGAGTTTGGCTCTCAAAATGAAATCTGTGGTCTTCTGTAGCGCCTCCACAGGCCCATACAGTTTCTCTTGTAGAGTGGCGGGCTTCGACCATATCTCCTCCCTCAGCGGCTGATGGTTCCCACAGTCCGTGAGGATGTGCTCTGTGGTCTGCTCTGCTTCTCCACAAGGGCACAGGGGAGATGGCACGAGGTGGAAGCGTCTGTGCAGGTGGAAATTGAGTCGGTTGTGCCCGGTCCTCAGACGAAAGATGGTCACCTGCTCTTGTCTGGACAGCTGATGGTAACTGTCTAGGGGCCGCTGTGGTGGTCTTACACAGACTTAAATGGTCTTCATCTCTGTGAAGCTGACTCCATTTTCTTCTTGTTCTTTCTCTGCGCCCACTTTTGCCATTCTGTCAGCTTCTTCATTGCCGTAGATGCCACAGTGTGAAGGGATCCACTGCAGCACCAGTCTGGTGCACTTGATGTTTTGCAGTCCCTCTTGTAGACGTGGCAGTTTGCTTGCTGTTGCTGCCTCAAGGACAGACATGGCATCAGTAAGGAAGACAATCTGGGCATCAGGGTCTGCAGTGCCACTAAGGGTGTTAGCTGCGTGGACCAGGGCTTCCACCTCAGCTCTGTAATTTGTGCAGTGACGGCCTGTTGGTACTGCCTATGCCTGCCATTTTCCGTTTGGGTACTGAATGTACACCCCAGCCCCTCCATCCTGAACTGCATCTGTTGCTGATTCATCGGTGTATGCCCGTATCCATGCTTCCTGGGGATACTTTTCTTCGAGCATGGCCAGTGTCAGGGCTTTCTTGCTCAAAGTGCTGTGCTCATCTCTGGTGGTGATGTAGGGTACCGTGGATGAGATGGTGATGTTTTCTGGCTTACTTTCCCAAGGTGGAAGGTCGCTAGCAGGATTCAGAGCCTCTACCTGCGCAGGCAGCTTTGCCTGGTGTTTTCTCTGCAGTGCTCTCGTCTCCTTCACAAAGCTTGATCTTTTCAGTCTCCCTGAGGTTGGTTGTTTCATCCTAGCGTTCATAGGATGGTCTTTGGAAGACTTGACCTTTGTGGACTGTATCAAGGCTTTGCAATCTCTTCTCATGCGCAGGGGTGGGATGCCTGTTGTCTCTTCCATCTTTTCAATTGGTGTGGATCTCATTGCGCCGGTGATGATACGCAGTGCCTGGTTCTGAACTCTGTCAATGGTCTGCTGGTGTGACTGGGCTGCCGTCAACCATGCATTAGATCCGTAATCAAGGTGTGGTCTCACTGTGCCTTGATATACATTTTTGAGGATCTTTTCATTGGTTCCAGCCAGTTTTCTCATGATGTTCAGCTTTCTTCTAGCTTTCGCTTCTGCATTCCAAATGTGCGGCTTCCACGTCAGCCTCTTGTCAAGGGTGACTCCCAGGTATGTCTGTTGGTCTTCCTACCGCAGCGGGGTGTTGCCCAGTGTTTGGTTGCCAGCCTTTGCCTTGTTGGAGAGAGAGAAGAGTGTGGCTGATGATTTTTTTGTGTTGATGGTCACACACCAGTTGTTGGTCCAGTCTGTCAGCCTGTCCAGGGCTAGCTGCATCCTGTATGTAGCAGTTGTTGCATACTCTTCTGTGCACCAGAGTACCAGGTCGTCTGCGTACAGGGCTGCATGTACTCCTTTTGGTAGCTCTGGCACAAGGTCGTTGATGAAGAGTTCTATGTGAGAGATACCTCCAGCACCAGCAGGACCTCTATCAGGTCTTTGTGGATTTTAAGACAACGTTTGACAGGGTGTGGCATGCAGCCCTCTGGTCCACCATGAAGCTATACAACATCAATGCCAACCTGATCAAAGTCATAGCAAACCTTTACAACAAGGCCACTAGCGCAGTCTACTTCAACGGCAAAATAGGCAACTGTTTTAGGACTACAGTTGGAATCAGACAAGGCTGCTTGCTCTCACCTACACTTTTCAACATCTTCCTGGAAAGAATCATGACGGACGCTCTGAAAGATCATGAAGAAACTGTCAGTATTGGAGGCAGAACAATCACGAACTTACGCTTTGCGGACGACATTGATAGCTTTGCAGGAACAGAGAAGGAGCTAGCCCAGCTGGTGGGAAAGCTGGATAGTACAGCCAAGCGTATGGGATGGAAATCAGTGCAGAGAAGACCAAACTGGTGACCAATAACGCCAGTGGCATTGGCACTGGAATCATATTTGGACGCCAAAAACTGGAAACAGTTAAGAAATTCAAATACTTAGGAGCCATTGTGACAGATGAGGGATCAAAACCAGAAATACTGTCCAGGATTGCGCAGACAACAACAGCACTGACAAGATTGAAGACCATATGGAAGGACAAAAACATCACACTCTGCTCCAAGATCAGACTGATGCGCTCCTTAGTCATCTCAGTGTTCTTGTATGCCTGCGAGTCATGGACCCTCACAGCAGACCTCGAAAGGAGGATCAAGCCACTGAAATGAGATGTTTTCGAAAGCTGCTTGGCATCTCATACAGAGATCACATCACAAACGAGGAAGTGGGAAGCAGAATCAGGCAAGCCATCGGGCCCTATGAAGACTTATTAGCCATTGTGAAAAAACGCAAACTGAAGTGGTATGGGCATGTCACGCGTTCAGCAGGGCTTGCCAAAACAATCCTGCAAGGCACTGTGCAAGGAGGACGAAGGAGAGGAAGACAGAGGAAAAGATGGGAGGACAATATCTCAGAGTGAACAGGACTGAAGTTGGGCGATACGCTGAGAATGGCAGAGAACAGAGAGGAATGGAGGGAGCTCGTTGTCAAGTCACCAGTGGTGCCCCAACGGTCCGCAAGACTACGGGATATAGATATATAGATAGATAGCCTGGCGCACTAACTGGTATTGATAAATTATTGCATTCCAAGATGAATCATTCAGTGCTGGGTATATATTTTATGAAGATTGAAAAGACGCATGTGATCAATTTACGATAAAGTTCAAGAGGTCAACCGACCTATTTATTTGTACATACTGACGAACAAAGCAAATGCAATATATTTGGAATCATCGGTCCAGAAATGTCGCATTTTTTTGCTGGTCAGTATAATTGTCTAGAGTTAAATGACCGATCCACCCTTTACCTTGACCAGTCGTTTTGACCTGGTTTTTTTACTTTTTCTGTTCACTCCAGGCATAATGAAAGAGACGTTTTTGTTCATCGCTAGCTCCTCGGGAAACATTTTTGACATGGACGTGAATAGCGGCTCAAGAACGGCCCTCCCCCTACCCGGCCTGAACATACCCATCGCTGTGGACTACGATCCCGTGGAGGGAAGGCTATACTGGACTGACATGACCATCAGACAGATAAAGAGCATTTACCTCAACGGCAGTGGCATCAGAAGTTTTAGTTTCAGTGCCAGTGAGCATGAAAACCATGTAGATAAGTGGCGTGTTTTATGTCCAATATGCGGTAACAGACTATTATACTGACGAGCAAAATAAATGCGACATTTTTGGAATCTTTGGAAACACTTTATTGTTTCAGACGATTTAAAAAAATGTCGTATTTCTTTTGCTCGTCAGTATATGCACTAGTTACCAGGGTTGATAGTCATTACTTTTTTCTTTAATGAAATAAATTTTCTTGAATTCTGTAAAAGGTTAAAGAAATAAATTTTCTTTACATTTTTTTTGAAAATTAAAGAAATAAATTTTCTTTAATTTTTCTTTTTAATGAAATAAATTTGTGTTAAATACTTAAATGATCATTTATTGCTCAGCTCAGACAAAAAAGTGGCATGCTGTTGAAAAGTGACACGCCACCAGATTTCCTCCTCTACCCACTATCTAAAACACTGTCTGGCCACATACATGCAGTAGTTATGAGAAGGGGGAAGAAAGAAAAAAAAAAACCCGGAAAACTGCACAGCGCAAGAAAAAGTCATGCGGCTAAAAATGGAACAATTCAGGCTTGTTTGATCTTATTTCGCGCTGCTGACAAATCCACTCATCTCCAAGAGCCATAGATCCTCAAGAACCCCAGCAGTCTTGGGTGGGGGCCGGGGGGATGGTGGGTTAATGACGATCTGCGCCTACTACAATTAAAAATGTATGCATGCACCCGTTCAGGTTTTCACTTGTGCTGTCCAATCGTTGCTGTACCATCTGCCTTCTCACTTCTGAAACGAAAACCACCCAACTGCAAAAGGCAGAGATCCTTATGATCCCCCGCAACTGCGGGGGCTCATGAGGATCTATGCCTCTTGCTGGGATAATCTGCGCTCATGTTTCGCTCAAGCAAAGTGGGTCTCTTATGTTTTTCACCTGTCCAACCGTTGCTGTACCATCTGCCTTTTTACTCCTGAAACGAAAACCACCAAACTGAAAGAGGCATAAATCCTCTTGAGCCCCTGCAACTGCGGGGGCTTGTGAGGATCTATGTCTCTTGCTGGGATAATCTACGCTCGTGATTTTCTCAAGCAAAGGGGCTCCGTTAAGTATTTCAACTGTCCAATCTTTGCTGTACGAGTGCCATCTGCCATCTGCCTTCTCACTCCTGAAACAAAAACCACCCAACTGAAAGAGGCATAGATCCTCATAAGCCCCCGCAACTGCAGGGTCTCGTGAGGGTATATGCCTCTTCCTGGGATAATCTACGCTCATGATTTTCTCATGAAAAGGGGATCCGTTAAGTTTTTCACTCAGAGGCATAGATCTTCCAAACCGCCTCAAACCGGCTGTAACTGGGTCAAACTGGCTTTGCGCATAGGCACCTGTTTGTTCGTGGCGGAAAAACGAACTGAAGTAACGAAATTTTTAATGAAAAAAATCGATAATCGTTACTTTTATTTTTTAATTCGTTAAATTTTCTTTAACTTTTTAAAAACATTAACGCGTTAAATTTTCTTTAACCAAAAATTTAATTTGTTAAATCGTTAAATCGTTATATCATTAAATCAACCCTGCTAGTTACCCAACAAACAGTCTAGAAAAATGGAACAAGATCACACTTCAAGTGACATAGATCTTGTTGGAGGGAGGGGTCAGGATGATCTTTTCTTTTTTCATTGTGTTACTTGTGCATCCGTGGTTAATTAATTTACAACTGCTACGATTGCGCGTGCCTCAGTGACCGCGGCGATCAAGCGAGACAGTTTGGTCACCCTCACTGTCGAGGGGGCACCATCTGCTATTTTAACCTGATTCTGGTAAAAAAAAAAATGACAATAACCTATTTTGTCCACTTCAGATGCAAAGCTGGTTGGAATGGCCGTCGATCCACTTTCACGCTTGGTGTTTTACACCGACGAGAGTAATGCCGTCATTGGCATGATTGGGATTTCCGGGACGCCCCACAAGACCGTCATCAGCACAAACCTCGAAAAGCCTCGGGCCATCGTACTAGACACCATAAATGGGTACGAGCAGTCCTTTCTCTGCTAGGAGTCCGAAATAGCTCAGGCGGTTAAGCGTCGGAGCAGGAGAGCGAAAGGAATCGCCGGGTCGTGGATTCGAATCCCTGTCCCGGCCCCGGTAGCTGTGCTCGCAATCCAGGGGGAAAAGACGGGTTTGTTCAATAACATGTCCGTTGAAAGGTCCTGGTAAATCAAAGTGGCACAGTTGCAATGCGCCTGAATTGATCAGTGTTCATGTCGTACTCCATAGGCTGTAGATTTCCCTGTCCCCCATAACCCCCTCAGGGCCGTCCATGATCACCTCGGTGCCGTGGACGTTAAACCCCGAACTAACCTTTCTCTGCTAGTTTCCGTGCATGCGTCGTGGCTTATCAATATAGAAATCATGCATCGCCGACTGAAGCCAGATATTACCATTTTGCATGAGACATGTGGACAGACAAAGAGCCTGCAAGAGGCAAAGATCCTCATGAACCCCCTCAATTGCGGGGGTCCATGAGGATCTGGCCTCTTGCACTTCGGTGAGGTTCACTGTGACACCGAAAGAGAAGGGGTTAGCATAATTTGTCGTTCAATAATTCTACAGTTGGTACATCATCAAAATACCCTTTAAATCGCCAAACATACTACGAATCTTACAATGGAAAACTGAACTTTTTAAGAACCCAGCCCTTCTTATCACACTGCACATACCAAAAAGCCGATGCGGCGTCTAAATAATTTAGACATTGACACTAATGGGTTTTCTCCACATACAAAAAGGAGAGTCGGGACCACTGAAATATAAGTTTTTTCCAGGGTAAAATGTATTCTATGTTCAGCGGGTTGAACTTAGGGATGGTATTCAGGCTTCATTGTGTGTGTGTGTGCGCGCGCACGCGCGTGTTTTTTTTATTTTGTATTTATTTATTTGTGTGTGTGTGTGTGTGTGTGTGTGTGTGTGTGTGTGTGTGTGTGTGTGTGTGTGTGTGTGTGTGTGTGTGTAGCTTAATTGAATGCGTACAAAGGTAGTGTGTGATTGTGCAAGCATGTGCATGGTGACGTGTACCTTTATAGTAGCGCGCTTAGGGCTCACCACATCTGGGGATTTAGCGCGATATAAATGCTCTTTTTATTATTATTATTATTATTATTATTATTATTATTATTATTATTATTATTATTATTATTATTATTATTATTATTATTATTATTTTACCGCGAAAACAACAATTCTATAAGGATATATTTTACTAGCTTAAGAATAATTTTATAATAAACGAAACCAGAAGGGTCGACTGCCAACCCCTATAACCCAAGATAAGTACCTAGTAGGTGGAAAAAGTGATAAAAAAGGAAAAGAAGTGTGCATCATAGACAAGTGGTCATAGCTTTATGAATGAAAGGACGAACAAACGAAGGAACAAACAAATGTGTTTATTTATTTATTATGTATTATTTATTTATTTATTTATTTATTTATTTGGTTTTTTTTATTTATTATCTATTTTTTTTATACAAGTCAAGTATCAATAATTCAATCAGTATTTTACCAGTTTTCAGTTCAAATACCTAAAAGGAAATTAGTATCCGGTATGCTCGTACCTTTTAGATATGACGAATATCGGATGTGGAGGTAGAGATACAGTTTGTATACGCTGTAAATGAATACATTCAGCTTTGGAGAAGGAAAGAATAACAATATTTGTGATTTAGCGATGATGTTCACGATGTATGAATTAGAACGACGTTGGTAAACATATTATGTGTGTGAAAAAGATTGATTAACTTATTCAGCCCGACGGCCGTATATCCCAAATTTTTTAGGCGTCATCTAATGACTATGCACCAGTTGCAGGATATGGATCGACCAGATAATTCAGGGGCAGTGCCAGATAAGCTTGGCGCCGGTCGGCGCCAAGCTCATCTGGCTCTACCCTTGAATTATCATGGTCGACCCATCTCCTGCTGTAGTGCGTCAGGGCTGAATGGGTTAATACCTCTGTATGTTTGTATTTCAGTAGCAAACTTGAGTCACTCACAGAGTGTTTTATTTTATTTTTATTTTTATTTATTTCTGGGGGTGCCCTTGGTTTGTCGATAGCGTTTTTGTTGCGATGATTCCTACATAAATCATGGCGACGAAAAACACCACCGACACGCAAAGGGTTAAATCATGATTTTTACAGAGTGATGTTTTGGACCGACTGGGGAATACCAGCCAAGATAGAGAGAGCCAACTATGATGGGACAGACCGCCGGAGGCTGCACCGCTACAACCTGATTATTCCGACTGCATTGGCTGTCGATTTGAAGAGTGCGCATACACATAAATGCAAAATATTAACACATTTAGCCCTGACGCACTACAGCAGGAGAAGGGTCGACCATGATAAATCAAGACTAGTGCCAGATTAGCTTGAATCCTGTCGGCGCCAAGCTAATCTGGCACTGCCCTTAAATTATCATGATCGATTCATCTCCTGCAGCTGATGCATAGTCATTAGATGACGCCTCCAAAATTTGGGAAATAAGCTGGCGCGCTGAATGTGTTAATGAAGTCATCAAAGTATCTCACCACTCTTTTTGTTGATTTATTTTTTTACTTTTAACGCATTAATTGAAATTACTGCATTGATTTGATCTAGTTTCGCGTAATAGAATGTAACGGGAAATTTAACTGTTTAATTAAAATATAACTGTTTTGTCCTTATATTCTCTCAACGCCTCCCCTCCCCCACCCCCCCCCTCCCCCCCCCCCCCCCCACCCCCCCCCCCCCCCCCCCCCGCCCCCGAAAATTCTTAAAGGCAAAATAATTTACAAAGAAAACGTGTGGTGGTCACCTCTGCCTGTCAACATGCGCTCAGTCAGTTTGTGAGATCTGTGTTCACTGAACGACCGAAAGCCACATCTGCCCAAAGAACATGGACACAAAGCGGCCTCAGTAAGAGGAATAGATGCTCATGAGCCGCCGCAGTCGCTGGGGCTCATGAAGATCTAGAGGTTATGCAGTGAGGTCGTGTTTACTCTTTCTCGCCATGCACATAAAGAAATAAAAGTTGAACTAGTGACAGATATTTTTCGGAATGAGTGGATCTTGTTACGTTGATGTTCGTTTTAGATTTCTTAGTGGGATTCATCGTGTGTATGAGGAAATGTACAGTTTAGTTTTACACGGTTAGAATTTTTTGTTTGTTTAGATTCTATCTTATATTTTGGGATAGTCTGTGTTTGTTCATCTTCCAATGCAATTCCCATATTGTCATATACTACAGATAATCGCCTGTATTGGGCGGATGCTGGCACTGACCTCGTAGAGTGGTCAAACCTTGACGGAACCAGCCGAAGGGAACTGTACAGAGCAAAGGGACATGCTCATTTCTTCGGGATGACGTACTATGACAACAAGTTTTATGTCACAGACTGGTCTATCTTAGGGTACGATTCACAAATCTATGAACGTGTGCTGGTGTGTGATTTTGGACCTTACGGCTTGAACCAGTAAGGTCGTGTTCGAGGAATAAGGAGAAAAACCAGTAAGGTCCAAAATATAAAAAAAAACCTGCACACAATCCAGTAAAGTCAGAAACATATTGAAGAGCACACAAAATTTATTCTAAAATTGAACAGCAAAAGGAATGCGATAATGTTTCCGATGATTCGAAAAACGTTGCATTTGCGTTTAACGTAAGAGTGAGTCTTAATTAGCCCGTTTAACCCCTTAACTGTCGAGAGTAGGTAAACACAGTGCGAGTGCAAGAGACGTGGATCCTTTTGATACCCCGAAGTAGCAGGGGCCCACCAGGGTCTGTGCCTCTTGCTGACTCCACTTTATATCCATGTTTCTCGGATAGCGTTAAATTAACCCATTCAGTCCTGACGCCCTACAGCAGGTGACTGGACGACCATCATAGTTCAAGGGTAGTGCCAAATTAGCTTGGCGCCGACATGCGCCAAGCTAATCTGACACTACTTGAATTATCATTGTCTATCCATCTCCTGCTTCTGGTGCAGAGTCATTATATGGCACCTCCAAAATTTGTGAAATACGGCAGTCGGGCTGAATGAGTTAACGAAGGCTGCAGACCCACAATCTGTGTCCATTGGCAGCTAAGGGGTTAATTTCGATTTTTTATTCGTTCGGTCATTTTTTTAAAAATCTTTTCAGGAGTCTTAACGGTTGCTAACTCTTATTTTCACAGGCCCAACATAACCAAAAACTATATACACATACTGAGCACGGACGGTTCTATGGTTAAGACAGATGTCTCTGACCCGGGCATACTTCGTGGCATTCACATGTACGTGGAAGACGGCTGGCAGAGAGGTAAATCGGCATAACAATGTAAAACGCAGTGGCGGGAATCAGAAAACAATGTGAAAAATACTTTACCCTTTGTCGAGAGGACTCTTGCAGGAATCACCGCAAATAAAATCGCTACCGACACCCAAGGGGTCAAGTTACATTTGTGCAAGTGTTTTTCCTAGCGAAATGATAAATTACGTGAGGCTGATAATACGCATTTTATTATTTTCATAGGTGACCGAACAGTTTGCTTGAAATTCAGATTGCTGATCATGCGAGTTACTTACTTACTTACTTACGCCTGTCACCCTTACCCGGGTATAGGCCGTCGACGAGAGACCTCCAGCGACTCCTGTCCTGTGCTTCTCCTTCGATTTTACTCAAGGTGGTTCCCATTTTCTTGATGTCTGCTTGGAGGTCTCGACGCCAGGAGTTTCTCGGCCTACCTCTTTTCCTCTTTCCCTGGGGGTTCCATGACAATGCCTGCCTAGTGATACTGGAAGCTGGCTTTCTCAGACTGTGACCAATCCATCCCCATCTTCTTCGCCCAATTTCATTCTCTGCTGTTATCTGCTCTGTTCTCTCCCAGAGTCTCACGTTGCTGATCTTCTCTGGCTAGTGGATTTTCAAAATTCTTCTAAGGCAACTGTTTATGAAGATCTGTACTCTGTTGACAGTGGTTTTTATCAATCTCCAAGTCTCTGCTCCATATAGGAGAACTGCTTTTAGGTTTGGAGTTGAAAATCCGGACTTTGATGTGTTGTGACAGCTCTCCGGAACTCCACACGTTTTTCAACTGGAGAAAGGCTGCTCTGGCTTTACCGATTCGTGCTCTGACATCTGCATCTGTGCCACCTTTTTTGTCTATGATGCTCCCGAGATAGGTGAAGGACTCCACCTCCTCCAACGGGGTGCCAGCAAGCAAGACTGGTTCTTCCCTGGTTGCGTTCAGCCTCATTGTCTTTGTTTTCTGTTTGTGGATGGTGAGGCCCACTTGGGACGAGATGTCAGCAAGCCTCGTGGTCTTGTCCTGCATTTGTTGATGAGTGTGGGACAGTAATGCCAAGTCATCTGCAAAATCGAGGTCGTCAAGCTGTGTCCACAGTGTCCACTGTATTCCGCTTCTTCTCTGCTCTGTGGTCCTCTTCATGACCCAGTCTATGGCCAGTAGGAAGAGGAACGGAGACAGCAGACACCCCTGCCTGATACCGGTTCTGACCTGGAGCTCCCTGGTGAACTGCCCTTCGTGGATCACGCGACATGTCATGCCATCGTAGCTGCTGTTAATCAGGCGGATGAGCCTTGTGGGTACACCGTAGTGTCGTATGAGTTTCTACAGAGTCTCTCGGTCCACGCTGTCAAATGCTTTCTCGTAATCCACAAAGTTGACGTACAGCGGGGAGCTCTCCACTCCAGAGACTGTTCCACGACGATGCGGAGAATGGCGATCTGATCTGTACATGATCGGTTTTTCCTGAATCCTGCTTGCTGGTCTCTCAGCTGGGGGTCAACGGAGCTCTTCATTCTCTCCAGGATGATCCTGTTGAAAACCTTTCCTGGTACGGACAGCAAGGTGATTCCTCTGTAATTGGAACACTTGTTGAGGTCACCTCTCTTGGGAAGCTTGATTAGGTACCCCTCCCTCTAGTCAGCCGGCATCACCTCCTCTTCCCAGATCTTTCCAATCAGTGGGTACAGCATCTCTACTGTTGTCTCTAGGTCTGCTTTCAGAGACTCCGCTGGGATGCCATCTGGCCCTGCTGCTTTGCCGTTCTTCAAAAATGCCACTGCTCTTCTGATCTCTTCACGGCTGGGTCTGTCACAGCTGATGGGTAGGTCAGTCTCTGCTGGCTGGATGTCTGGGGGGTCGGGTGGGCTGGGTCTGTTCAGTAACTCTTCAAAATACTCGGCCCATCTGTCGAGTTGGTCTGCTCTGTCTGCAATAGGCTTGCCTTCTTTGTCTTTTACTGGTCTTTCTGTATGGCCATACTTGCCCGACAATCCTCTGGTAATGTCGTAGAGCTGTTTCATGTTGCCGCTGCCTGCTGCCTTTTCTGCCTCTGCTGCCAGGCTGTCTGTGTAGGCCCTCTTGTCTGCCCTGATACTCCTCTTCACCTCGCGGTTGGCTTCCGAGTATTCCTCCTGTGCCCTTGCTTTGGCTGCTCTCGTGCGACTGTTGTTGACAACTGCTTTCTTCTGCTTCCTCACTTCTATCTTCTTCAAGGTCTGTGCCGACAGCCAGTCCTTGTGATGGTGTTTCCTGAACCCTACAGTGTCTTTGCAGGTTGAGTTCAGCGCCTCTCTAACTGCCTTCCACTGTTGCTCTGTTGTGACCGCCTCCTCTTCATTTACTAGCTCCTGTAGCGCTTGAAACCGGTTGGACAGCACCAGTTTGAACTCTTCTCTCACTCCAGTCTCTCTCAGGAGGCCTATATTATAGCGCTGTCTTCTTGTTGTCTCTGTGCGGCTTTTCTTTAACTTGAGCTTTATTCTTAAGGTGAGCAGATGGTGGTCTGAGGCGATATCTGCTACCCTCCTCACTCGAACATCTTGAAGGGATCTTCTAAATTTCTTGCTAATGCAGATAATTATGGTCTATTTGGTTCTCTGTAGTATGGTCAGGTGAGACCCACGTTGCTTTGTGTATTCTTCTGTGTGGGAAGATGCTGCCTCCAATGACAAGTCTGTTTAGAGCACAAAAGTCTACAAACCTCTCCCCGTTCTCACTCACCTCCCCTAGTCCTTGTCTCCCCATCTCTTCTTCGTATCCGGTGTTGTCCTCCCCTATTTTGGCATTAAAATCGCCCATGACGATGGTGATGTCTCGCTCCGCACATTTGTCCACGGCACTCTGGAGTCGGTCGTAGAACTCTTGTTTCTCTTCCTCGTCACTGTCATTAGTGGGCGCATAACACTGGATGACGTTCAGTTTGAGCTTTTTCTTGGTTCTAAAGGCTGCTGTGATTATTCTTGGCCCAAGAGGTTCCCAGCCCATCAGCGCTCTCTGTGCCACTGGTGACAGCATGAATGCTACTCCTTATGTATGGGGGGCATTCTCCTCTTCATGACCTGAATACAGAATCATCTCCCCACTTAACAGCCTATTCTGGCCAGACTGCGTCCATCTGGCTTCACTGATACCTAGCAGGGAAAGGTTGTACTTTTGCATTTCCGCTGCTATCTGGGCGTCCTTGCCGCTCTGGTACATGGTCTTGACGTTCCATGTGCCCATGGTTGTGTCCCTGGATAGAGAGAGGCGGCTCGGTCCTGTGGCTTCCGAAGACTTCCGGCTTGCACCACAGGACGTCATAAATCTTCTGGTAGAAGAACCTTCCTCCTCCAGGAAAGGAATTACTGTTTGTCTTTTCGTCGGCGTTTTTGTAGCTATTTCCTTTCTGCAGGGTGGGGAAGCTACCCCCACGCCCAACCCCCTTACTAGGAGGACAAGGGGTTTTCTGTCGGGGTCTCTTCCCTTGGACCATGTTGGTTCACGGCACCTTATTTCATTCGGTGCACCCCTCTCGCGAGGGACCCCCTATCCACCACCCAGGGGATGCGCCTCAACGCCATATGGTTCCAGCGCGAGGGATCATGCGAGTACGAGGTGTGATATATGTAACCTTTCTTTCCGGAGGAGTGAAGGTGGTTTGGGGTGGGGCGGGGAGGGGGTGGGATTTCTTTGAAAATTCTGCTTTTCTGAAAAATAAATATACTGTGGCATTTACCACACAGCGGCACAAGTACAAATAAGAATAAGAATAAAAATAAGAGTACTTTATTATCTCAAAAAGAGAAATTCGGTTGTGGTTCATTTATAACAAATAGTACAAACAAGACATCAAAACATTATAACATAATTAAGAACATTTTCTTCCTGCCCTACCACAGCTACAAATTCCATATGGACATAAGTAAACAGTACAAACTCTTTACGCATAACTCTTACACAAAAACATCTTTTATGAACTGAACTGAGCGGCACACCCACCTCTACACATCCATACATATTACGTGTGTTTGTACCTAATACTAACCCTCATCGCTTATTATACAAACGTCTCAATACATTATTTCACAAGCTACGTATTTAAAATCTACCTTAGTAAAATAATTAGTGGATAAACAAACAAACAAAAAATCCCAATATGTTCATGTTCAACACCAGATAAAACACAATATAATCACTTCTCTAAAATCAACCAGCTCCATTCCTACTGATTGCACAGGTAACGGGGGATAGGGGGAGGAGTTAGGTTTGGGTATGCGTGGATGTACCTACAGATTACTTTAAAGTGATGAATTTGGGGATGAAACTGTGCTGTCGTCTGAGTGTCCTAGCTTTGTGCGTGCGGAGTCTGCGGCCAGAGGGTAGGAGTTCATACAGGTGTGCAAGGACATGGGATCTGTCTGAAGCTATTCGCCTACCCTTTCTCACCACACACTGTTCACCCAGGGACTCCACACTTGCTTTCTGATTGCCAATCACCTTGCTGCAGACGTTTACCATTCGTGCCATGATGTTCTTGTTCTTCACACTCAGACCTCCAAACCAGCACACAGAACCAAAAGTGATGACAGACTCGATAAAAGAGCAGTAGAATGTTTGAAGGACAGAGGGGTTCACATTCAGCTTCCAAAGTTTCTGAAGGCAGTAGATGCGTGACTGACATTGTTTTTTGTATGAGGGTGGTGTTTGATGCTGCATGTAGTTGTTTACAATTTTCATTTGACAGCATGGACGAAAAACCTTCTAAATTTTGGTTGTGATGTTGACAGGACCAAACGGTTGTGTTTACAACAACGGCGGATGCAGCCATATTTGTATCCCGGCTTCTGGAAACTCTTCCAAGTGCCTGTGTCCTGACGCACCGACTACCTGTCGTGAAGGTAACTGAAAGAAAAATATCATACTTGTGACGAGCAAACGAAATGCGACATTTTTTGGAATCATCAGAAACACTAATCAAACTAATTATTATTAAAAGGAAAACAGAAAATAGAGGTTGAAAACACTTCAAGTCAGAAACATGAAACACGACGTTTCGGACCAAAGACCCTTCTTCTCGGTTATATGGTAGAAGAGAAAGAAAAAAAACGATAAAAATAAAAAGTGTCATATTGTATAGAGGAAATTTAGAATGACATAAAAAGAAAAAATGCTAGAAGGATGAAAACAGTAACAGAAATTCTCTTCTTATAACTGTTTCTTTATTTGTCCATCGATGTTCATCGAAAATCAGAAATATGTCAAAATTTCACGTGTTCAGGCGAAACCAGTTTATTAAAGAACGGACAAACATGCGAGGTCGCATGTTTGTCCGGGGTTTTAATCCAATTTTGTCATCAAAATATGTGCAGGTAATTTCCTTTTGTTGTTCTTTTACCCTCTCCTGATTTTAACCCGTGCAATGACGGGAAATTAAACACGATCCAACTGTAAAAGACATAGATCCTCATGAGCATTCGCGAATACGGGGACTCGTGATAATCCATGACTCTTGCTGAGACAAATGTGTGTTTATGTTTCCTAGAAGGGCTGCGTGTGTGTGTGTGTGTGTGTGTGTGTGTGTGTGTGTGTGTGTGTGTGTGTGTGTGTGTGTGTAAGTGTGTGTGTGTGTATGTGTGTGTGTGCATGTGCGTGTGTGCATGTGCGTGTGTGTTTGTGTGTGTGTGTGTGTGTGTGTGTGTGTGTGTGTGTGTGTGTGTGTGTGTGTGTGTGACAGCGACTAGAGCCCGCGACTGAGGACGAACAAACTTGAACTTTTAGGATATTGTCCCTAAAACAATAATCTTCTGTCATTTTTTAAATTTATTTATTTATTTATTTATTTATTTATTTTTATTGAGATGCTCATTGGCGACAACAAAAATGGCCGTTTTACAAAAAGCGGTTGATCCACATTGTCCGTTAATTTTTCTTAATTTTACTAGATACTTTGCGTATAGCTAGATAAAAGAAAAATACTGAACGAGTTCTTTAAGCAGCTTTGTACCTCTATAATATTTTAGTTGATAATTAAATAGTTTTGGAGAGAAAAACCCACAAACAAACAGAAAAGCAGTTTCACTTTTGGGGGATTAATTTCACGAATTATTTGGGATTAATTAGAAGCAATTTAATCTATTGTTACGAAAACAAAACAAAACAAACAAACAAACAAACAAAATAACAACAACAAACAAACAAACAAACAACCCCCCCCCCCCAAAAAAAAAAAAAAAAAAAAAAAAACAATTAAACAAACAAACATAAAACAATCTTTCTATTTATACTCACGTGGTTTTTTCATATACGGTATTTACATAAGCTTACAGTTTGTCTGTAATCCTTAGGTGTGAAAATCAGCTATTTTTCTGCGCCACTTTTTAAAAAGCTAAAATTTCTTTGATTTTTCTTTATGAAAAAAAAAAACCCACCTATTTTCTCATTAATAACCGCATGATTTTTCGTAAACTGTGTTTGCATAAGCCAGCTATGTGTCCTGGCTCTGGGTTAGGATTAGGTCAAATTGTGACCTGTAAGCCCTAGACGTGAAAATCAACAAGAAAATTGCCAAGTTTAATTCTCTAATACGTAAAATAATAGTACTGCGATGAGTGACTTATAACATCGAGTCGTCACTATGAACACGGCGTTGTGGGACAAATGATGCCATGACGTGAAGCTTGAAGTGACGTCATTTTGCTGTGTGCGCTATCATTCTTCTTCAGAATAACTGTGGCTAGGCCAGTCCACAGAGCATACGGATGGCGGGAATTGCCTTGTGTCCGTCTTTATTTCTATGTGTCAGTGTGTTTGGATCAGAGGGTGGGTTAATGTAGAAGGAGATGGATCAGAAGGATAAGTCTGAAAATAGGAGCAACTTTGGCCTGGGGTCCCATGTTGTTTTTAAATAAAACCAGGTGTATGAAAGCATGTGCCTTGCAATCAGTCCATATTTTTTCATTTTTCCACTTTTAAAATGCTGAAAAAATATAAATTGTTTGTCCTGTTATTCCGAAGCGTTCCCATATGTTTGTTTATTTGATTGTTTGGTTGTTTGTTCCTTCAATTATTTCGACGAGTTGCAATTATCAAAGCCATTCTTGGAGCAGACCGAGTGAAAACATTTTAAAACACTTTTCATTCTGATATACGACTTCTTGGAATTAAAGTGACTAAGATAGTTAAATGGTTGTGCCGTTCTGGCACCACCCTTGAACTAAAATGGTTGATCTACCTCCTGATCCGTCATGAAGCCTTACAGGTCAAGAAGCATTTTTTAAAAACAAAATCAGCCTCAGGATGTAATGGGTTAAAACCCTTTTGTGCACCATTATTGTGTGACATACAAAAGACATTTATAAAGGAGATGCCGTAAATTATTAACTATGTATCAACCGAAGAAGGTTGCATTAACCCCTTTACTGCTCGGGAAAAGCGAATGCCATCTAACTACTCAGTTTAGTTTCTGTTTATTTTCTAACATGCTCGCATGACAGACATATGACCTAAATCCATAGTATTAATCAACGTGTTTAAAAATACCAATAAAACCAAATAAATAAAAGAAAACAAAAGACAAGACCAAAAAAAAAAAAATAATAATAAAAAACAAAAGAAAAGAAAAAAAGGAAAATATAATAGGCATTTGCAGTTCCTGTCCAACATATGCCAACCATCTTTTATCACTCCGGTGTGTCGTGTAACATTCATAATTTGTCTATTAGGTAAATGTAATGCTAACAGTTGACTGCAGGACATACCGACAGGCTTATCAGCTGAATGGCAGGAGACCAGTTAACTCATTCAGCGCCGACACAACACAGCAAGACATGGATCGAGCATGTTAGTTCAAGAGTGGTGCCAAAATATATTGGCGCCCATAGGCGCCAAGCTATTTTGACACCACTATTGAACTGTCATGCTCGATCTGTCTCATGAAGTGTAATAAAGTCCTTCTGAGAGAACTTTCAACATTTGTTGATTTCGGTCCTAGGGTAGGATGTGTTAAATTAATTGGCCCATTAACTCAACAGAAATAGCCGAGATGAATGAACACAATCAACAGCCGAACGGTTTAAATACTACCCCCCCCCCCCTCCCCCCGCCACGAAAAAAAACCCCAACAAACAACAACAAGAAATCAACCAACCCACCAACAGACTAACCAACCAAACAACCAGCCAACCAACCAAGCAACCAACCAACAGACCAAGCAAACAAACTAACCAACTAACGAACCAACCAATCCAACCCAACCCAACCCAACCAACCTAATCCAACCCAACCCAACCCAAACAATCCCAACCCACCCCACCCCCACCCGCACCACCAACCCACCCCCAACCCCAACACCACCCAAACCACACCCAAAACCCCACCCCCACCCCTACCCAACCACACCCCCACCCCAACCTCACCACAACCCCACCCCAACCCAATCCCACCCCACGCCACCCCAACCCAACCCACGCCAGCCCCACCCCAACCCAATCCAACCCCACCCCACCCAAACCCACCCAACCCAACCTCACCAACCCCATCCAACCCCACCCCCACCAACCCCACCCACCCAAAACCCCACCAACCCCACCAAACCCAACCCCCACCAACCACACCCAAAGCAACCTACCAGCCCCAGCCAACCCAACCCAACTAACCAACCCCGCCCAACCCAATCCAACCCAACTCACCTACCCCACCCAACCCAATCCATGCCACCAACCTCACCCAACATAACCCAACCCATCCCAACCCCAACACAACCCAACCCCACCCCACCCCATCCCACCCCACCCCACACAACCCCACACAACCCAGCCCAACCCAACCCCAACCACAACCCAACCCCCACCAACCCAAACCAACCCACCCGCCACCAACCCAAACCAACCCAACCCCCACCAACCCAAACCAACCCAACCCCCACCAACCCAAACCAACCCAACCCCCACAAACCCAAACCAAACCAACCCAACACCCACCAACCCAAACCAACCAATCAACAAACACACACACACACACACACACACACACACACACACACACACACACACACACATACACACACCACACTGTGTCTTTGACAGCCTATTTTCCTATGTTTTACCATTTCATTTAGTCTTTTCACACTAGCCAGACAATAATGAAACACTAAGACCGTGATAGTTTAATGGTGTGATAGAAAAGGTTGCACATCTACGGACCAGGCTTTCCGGCCTGGCATCATCCTTAAAATGTCATGGTCTGTTTATCTAACGAACCGCAATGCACGACTCCCAAGCTAGTGACACTTGCCTAGAGAACTAAGTATGTTAATTTTAAAGCTACTTTTTTTTTTACTACTGAGAGACTAAATTTTTGTTTTAACCTAATGTGCATGCGTATCGGTGGCTGCGTGTATCGGAGCTTTAACTCATTGTGTCCGAGGTACAAAATACCCACATTGTACAGTTATCCGCTGTGGACTGCATTACAATTCAAAAGACAGATCGACCATGATAGTTCAAGGGTGTTGGCAGAATTGCTTGGCGCCCAAAGGAATACGCGTATGGCTCGATCGTGATGGTTTTTTTTTTTTGTTTTTTTTTTTTGTTTAAACAGGTTATTTTTTTATTAATTTTTACATATAGAACATGCCCATAAAACAGTTACAATGTCACAACAGTTACAATAATCATATACATAGAAAAAGAAGATAGGTTGTACCGTAGATTGTACATTGCTTAACGTCCCGGCAGCAACAAGACTTTCTCAGAACGTGCCTGCACTGCTGGTGAAAAAAACTAAACAGAATATTGAATGTGTGTCGCCAGCTGGTCTAATATGCTAAATAAACCTAAGACCATTTAGCAACACACATCCGATATCAAGAGCTAGAGGCAGCGTAACAGTACGGAGAGTTTAAAAAAAAGAAAATACAGGTAAATGGACCAAGGGTAGACAAAAACAAATGCCCCTTAATAGAGGGGAAAATCCACCCTGTGGGGTTGACCAGGGTATCCCTGGGTACTAAAAAGTGGTTCACCCCACCCAAGTCCCCCAGAGCAGACCAAGCTGGGAGAGAAAAAGAAAAAGAAAAATTGGAAACAAAACAATGCGGAAAAACTCAGAACACTCAGCTAAAAAACAAACACTAATGCAATCAAATTTTCAAAAACATAAAAAAACAAATATGTAGATAACAAGTTCGCTATAAATATTTTAGACTAACAAGTTACAAACCTGTCTGTTAATAAGATTTTCATAATTTGCCCATTTTATTATAAAGTCTATGTGTTTCATGTTCTGTTTTGGTTTGTGCTTTTCAATGTTATACCTGTCTTTTAGTTCTCTACAAATATGCCGCATAGTTGGCCTTGTCTTATTCTGCATTAATAAATATAGAATTTTCCTATCAGTTTTATCAAATCAAAAACTTTGTCTGTTTTAAATTACATAATTGTTTCCAAAAAGTCTAAGTCTTTCACTGAAACTAAAACGACCTACATTATCACATTTTTCACCCATAACACTTGCTGTTTGCCCAAAATGACTGTACATAACATTTCCAAAATATAATTATGTTCAATACTTTCTCTGTCGTTAGCTCAGAAAGTACACTTATCTGAACTTTGAATTCCAATGTTTTGCATTATTATATGTGTGTCAATAATTCTATGAATAATTCTCGTCTGAAACCACTCCAGTTTGACGTCTTTTACCTGTTGCAGTTTCAGTAAAGTTTTCTTCCAGTCTATTTCATAGCTTATTATTTTATCAAATGTATCTACACTTTGTGGATTTTTGTTATTCGTTGTGAAGATTTCGTAGTACCGTTTTGCGCCCTTTTGCACTGAGTAAAGGAGTTGCAAGGATTTTGGTTTATTATTCATATCATTATTTTTAATGTGAAGATTAGTGTTGCGAATATTTATGTGTAGTTTGAATGCATCCGACATATGTAAGGAAGTCGGTGTTTATACTATATTTTGTTTAAATTCAGTATATTTTACTACTTCATTATGAAACTGTCCAATGCAGTTTATCCTTTTTGGCCCTTTGCTTATACAAATTACATTTGTTTCCAATCTTAATATTATCATTCAAAAAGACAGGCTCCGCCAACACTTTTTCTGGCGTATTTGGTTCTACTTTCCACCTACACTCCTTATAAACGCACAGAACATCTTACCAGAACAAATTTGTGTGCTTTTACTGTTCTATAGTTCTGGACCACATTTGTCCAGGTGCTTGAGATCTGGATGTGTGTTAAGCATAACATGTTTTTATATGTAACTTGTGCTGTTTAACTTTCTAATCTAGCTAATTTTCAACGCTCGTATATACTGCTTTAAATTTGAAATACTGTCCCTCCATTTCGTAAAGTTCTTGTTGCAACCTTTCTGATTATTTTGTCTGTTTTTTTTTGCTTTTATCCCATATAAATTTGAAGCACAGTGTTTGCAATTCTACAACATGTTTATCAGGTGGGTTAGGGAGCATATACCATAGGTAGACCAGTTTTGATAAGATCAGTGATTTTAACACAGCGACTCTGCCTAAGGATGTAATTGGCCTCTTTAGCCACATTTTCATGCGCATTTCTCTTTCAGTATACTTGTCCTTAAAGTTTCTTAGATGACAGTTCTTTAAATCATTTGTCAGCTAAATGACTAAGACTGAACTCTGGTGAGTTCCAGTTTAATTTATGGTATGGCAAATATCTTACTGTGGAGTTTTCTTTCTACCCAGCCAGATAGCATCAGTTTTCCCAGAATTTAGCTGCAAATCCGAACAAATGCTCAAGTTGTTTAAAGTATCAATAGATGCCTCAAAAGATTGTGAACCTCTGTAAATCAAGGTTGAGGAGCAAACCCTGCTTGTTAGTTTTGTTTATAATGTCGTAGACTAAGCTGATATTGTTCCCAATAAATATATTTGCAATGAATCCGGTTTGGTCTTCATTTATTATGCGTGGAAATATATTTTGTTTTTAAACTATCGATGCTATACAGGCTGACGTTAAGCAGAGAGATGGGTCTCCAGTAACTACAATACAATCTTAATGTTTATACCCTTTATGTAAACAAATAATTATCCCTTCTTTTGTGTCTGAGACATTTCGCCAAATCTTGAAGCTTCGTTTAAGCATGTTCTTAATTAAACGAACTTAAGCTCGCGAACTCTGACGATCTAGAGTTCACGATCTCGGGCGGACCAGGTTGGTTCTTAATTGGACGATCTAAAGATACGGCGAACCTAGTTCGAAGTAGTTAACGAACCTCGGCAAACCATACTTAGCTGTCCGAAAAAGTTCGCTCAGCGTGTTGAGCGATCCAAGGCGAACCTTTTCTCTGATTGGTCAAACTTTTACCCTCTTCTGCGTTGGAGAAAAGAAGATAGTCACTGACTCAAACAACTATGGCGGACAGCGATATTTCACTCGTGCGAAGAACAAGACCTATTTTTTATCATTGATTTGTGGGTGGTGCAACGCGGTTTGTAGGATCGCTACTGCATGGAGTACAAAAACAAAAACAGTTCAAAACCTTAATCGGCATAGTCGCAGCCATTTTGAACACCTTCGCAGACAGTAATTACCCCGAATCAAGCACTTCAATTAAGAAAGAGCACCATGGCAAACCTGGTTTGCTAAAGTTCGCCTAGGTTCATTCAACCTCAATTAAGAACCAAACGAAAAGATGGCCGAACTTCTCAGATCTAGGCTTACTGATCAAAAGTTCGTCTAATTAAGAACAGCTCTCATGGCCCTCGCAATAAAATGTCCTAATCGTCTCCAAGAGAAATTGAAGAATTCAACTGTGTACCCGTCTGTACCTGGACTCTTTCCATTTTTTTAAAGCTGAGGCGGCCACCGTTATATCTGTCTCTCGCTCTTCTGCGTCCGATTCACTTTTTATTAGTTTTCGAATGCTTGTAACTATTTCCTCTATTTCACCGTCATCTATATTCCTTATGCTACATAGGTTTTCATAAAACATTGTTACTTCTTCTGTAATAACTTTCTTGTCTGTAATAGACAAATCATCCTCTTTTGTGATTTCGTCATTTGTTTACTAACATAGTTCCCTTTGTCTAGTCCACAGAAGTAATTAGTTATTTTTTTCTCTCTCCGCAACACATCTTGCCTTTGATCGCAGCAACACACCTTCTATTTTTTTTCTCGCTAAAGGCCCCGTTACACGTGCCCGGTTTTGAGGCCGATTCCCGAACAGTTTCGAATCGGTAGGTGATCGGACCGGACTGCAAAAACGTGTGCACTGCCACACATTTCCCGACTTTATTTAGCCGACCGGTTTGAATCGAAGATCTAGGTCGTACATGTTCAGCGAAATGGCTGCTAGTTTTGACAGTGATGATGATATGCTTGCATTATCAGCAGTTTTGCATCATATTTAGGAAGAGGCGGGCGAAACATCGGCAACGGCGGTGGTACTGATCACAACAGGCGTGTTCGGCCATTTGCAAACTGAAACGACGTGCTTTGCGAGACGCGCTCTGATTGGTTGAAGCTTACAACCGGGGCCGATTCGGATCGGGAAAATAGAGCAGGTTCTAGACACCCGGTTCCCAGCCGATTGGGACCCGATCGGATAATTAACGTCATCCGATCGCAATCGGATCGGAATCGGCTTCAAAATCGGGGCACAACCGGCCCGTGTGGCGGGGCCTTAAGGGCTTTCAGATTTTCACCTTTTGAAGCTAACGTTTCTGCTTCTTTGTTGTTTTTGTTCAATTTTCTCTCCAGTTCCTCTATTTTTTAAACTAACTGTTTCTCCGATTCTCTTCTGTTTGGGCTTTCATTGACGTGACGCGTATCCAATTGTTTTCCTTCGTATTTCCAATTGCAAATCGTCTAGAAATACCCGGTCGGAAATAATGAGATGCACGTGCTCATGATTTATATCTAAAAAATTTTCTCTATTATATGGCGATGCCAAATATACGTCTATCATCATATCAATAGTCTCGTTGACTTCTCTTACGTACTTTTATTAATGAACTATTGAATTTCTATAATGTATTTTCGTTTATTACTATTTTGCATTTCACATTGAAGTTTAACTGAAATCATGGAGTGATCAGTCCTATATGCATATTCAATATCCGCTTTTATAACGTGTCCAAAGACACTCTTATAAAAGAAAGTCTAATCTGCTTTGTTGTAGGGGATGTTTTGCGTCGCCAGGTAAATCTTTTTATTTCTGGATTTAATGTCCTTCAAACATCGACTATGTCTAATTTATCTATCGTCTTTTGTGCTCTTTCATGAGCTTTAAGGTTATTGGTGTGTTCGTAATTGCAATAATCTAGTTGAGGATCCAAGACTAGGTTCCAGTCTCCTCCAACGCGGTTTTCTAGCTCTTCATAGAAGATGGGACTGTCAATATTGGGTCCATAGTTGTTGACGAGTAGAAAGAGCTGTTTCATGTGTTCCATTATAATCAAGACAAAGTTCCCGTCTTTCGTCCTTATACACCTTTTTATGGAGAACTCAAAATTATTATTGAAGTGGATACCAACCAATCTAGACTGAGTGTTAAAGGACGAAAAGTAGCACGTATATCCCCATTCTGCCCGTATATAGTTTTCACGTTTGGCGTCGAAGTGAGTATCGTGTAGGCAGTATACCGGGTAGTTGTTTTGCTTAATGAAATTAAATACATCTCTTCTTTTTCGCTGATCTCCCAGCCCTTGACAGTTCATGGAACAAATAGTCAGAGACGACATGGCGACAATAACATGTATAACAAGTCAGTGTTACAAATTACCCACCAAGATACAATGGCCTGAAGGGACGCTACATCTACTGTAATGCAGGCACCGCTATAAGCAACTATTGTAATGGTATGGCCCCTGGAGTCAGCTGTATGAGAGACAGTTCTGCAAAATCCCAACAAGCAAACACACACAACGTTTTCTACAAACATAACTACTAAAAGAATAATAAACAATTTCAAAATTAGACACTAGATGTTTCACAGAATACAAAAAGTAAACCCAATGAGGCCGAGGCCGTTAGATCAATCTGCTAAGCTACCCAAAATATAGGTGGGTTAGAAAAGTAGGTAAAGATATGGGTAATGTGAGAGGGGGAGAACGAGAAATGGAGAGAGAGAGAGAGAGAGAGAGAGAGAGAGAGAGAGAGAGAGAGAGAGAGAGAGAGAGAGAGAGAGAGAGAGAGAGAGAGAGAGAGACAGACAGAGAGAGACAGAGAGAGAGAGAGAAATGAAATGAAACTTTATTTCCAAGGATAAAAGAATAGGTGCGCAGACCTTTTTTCATTCTTGTCCTTGCTACAAACTACATAAAAACACACGCGCACACGCACGCACGCACACACACACACACACACACACACACACACACACGCACACACGCACACACACACACACACACACGCACGCCGTCACGGACACGCGTTTGCACACACTCACCCACACACGCGCGCACGCACACACACGGAAGTACGTAAATCAGAGTTAGGTCAGACCCCGCTAAGGGCTCAAACATTGGATTAAAGGCCGGGACAAACGTGGTATCGTGATGTATGTCCGGGGCCTTCAACCAACGCCCGCGTCACACGAAGCACAGTCCCGACCCACGTCTGGCTAATATGTATTCCTACGGTACATAAAATACTACTACATAATAAACACATATATAGTATACATTGCACACTGATAAGACTACATTTGGTACATTAAACGCAAAAACTGTAAGAATAAACCTAAAGATTATCTAGACGTTTTACTTCCTCCTGACTAACCCAACACACACATACATGCACGCAAGATGCACGCACACACACACATACACACACACACACACGCGCGCGCGCGCACACACGCGCGCACACACACACACACACACACACACATGCACGCACCAGCATAAACAAATATGCACAAAACACACTGTTCCTCACACATGCACCCACACACACCCGCGCCCACACACTGCATGTTTAATAACAGTCATTATTCAGAACGCACTAGTCGCGTGCGCTTTGTTTGGCGACTCAATTAAGTGCCGGAATAGTCTTGCCTTGAAGGTGGACAATGAAGATGCCTCTGTAATATTAGCCGGAAACGAGTTCCACAGTTTGGCCCCTGAGTAAGACAGACTAGTTTTGAATATATCAAGTCGCGGCCTAGGTACTGACAGTTTGTTCCTTGATGTCTTGTATGGTATGTTAGCATCCGTAAACAAATCCGAGACGTACCGCGGAGTTTTGGATTTTCGGACTTTAAACATTAACACGCCCTTATTGAACAGAAAGAGGTTACGTAACGGAAGCATGTCAAGGGCCCTAAGTCGCTCGTCAGTGCTGTCTCTGCTATTAGGAAGGATTAGTTTGGCTGCCCTCCGGTGGAGGGAATTAAGCCTCTTTAAGCACACATCACTACACCCGTCCCAGACTGTAGATGCGTAGTCAATGTGGGACTGGATGTGAGCGCTGAAGAAGAGTTTTTTAGTTGTTGAGTTCGTAAAGTAAATAAGTTTTGAAAGGAGAAATAGATTTCTGGACACAATTTTGCACACACTGTTTACATGCGCATGCCATGTCAATTGATCGTCTATAATGACGCCTAACAGCCGGCGCTCCTTAACTTGGGGAGGAGAGAGAGAGAGAGAGAGAGAGAGAGAGAGAGAGAGAGAGAGAGAGAGAGAGAGAGAGAGGGAGAGGGAGGGGGAGGGGGAGGGCAGGGGGAGAGGGAGAGGGAGAGAGAGAGAGAGAGAGAGAGAGAGAGAGAGAGAGAGAGAGAGAGAGAGAGAGAGAGAGAGAGTGACTGACTGACTGACTGACTGACTGAAACTTTATTTATCAAGGATTGAGATATTAGGCGCACAGGCCTTTCTTCCAATCTGTCCTTGCTGCATCTACTGACATATAATAACAGGCAAAGCTACATTACACTCACAAACAACATCGAAAGTAATGCGAATTACGACAACACTACAAACTGCAACAATGATTTAACAAAACACACAGGTACCCATACGAAGATGTTTGCACGTGTCATAATATCCGTCTGCGGGAGCCCTCCCCAGACACTCCCACCCGGGGGGCACGCTACAAATATACTTTCACTCGAATGACATACTAAGCACATCGTTTGAATAAACTGTGCACCGGCACTGCATCCCCTGACCAGGTCTATACGGGAAGCACCCCCACAAACGGCACGTGAACGCAAATGGTATAATAAAAATAATAGTTGCATAAAAAGAAATAAAAATATATTATGTTTAGACAACACGAGATAATTAAATTTACGTTTCCTTGGATAAGTGCTTGTACAGTTTTGCTTTAAAAGCAGCTAGGGAATTAACTTGTTGTAGATGCAGAGGAATAGAATTCCACAGGAAACCACCTGAGTATGACAAACTGGATTTATACAAATCAATGCGGGGCCGTTTTATGCTCAGGTTGCTCCGAGAGGTGCTGTATCTCTTCTCAGTAAGAGTAAAAAGTTCCGATAAGTAGCCGGGGGCCTTACCCTTAAGAGCTTTGTGCACTAGTACGCACTTGTTAAATACTAAGTGTTTGTCAAGAGGATGGAGTCCAGCTGCCTCGAGCCTCGCCTCAGTGGGTAGAGATGAGCTAGGAATAATGAGTTTGGCTGCTCTTCTGTATAGCGAATTTATTTTCTTGAACTGAACCTCGCTACAGCCATCCCCAAACTGTTGAGGCATAATCAATGTGGGGCTTGATGTATCCATTGAAAAATAGTTTACGCGTGTTCAGATTAATGACCGCTTTCAGTTTAGACAGTAAAAATAATTTCTTTGAAATTGTCTTTCCGATGTGTATGAGATGAGGCTGCCAACTAAGTTGGTTATCGACAACTACCCCTAGTAAACGGTGCTGCTGTACTTGCTCTATGGGGACAGCTTCAAATGAGAGGTTTAGAGGCAAGAGAGAGAGAGAGAGAGAGAGAGAGAGAGAGAGAGAGAGAGAGAGAGAGAGAGAGAGAGAGAGAGAGAGAGAGGAAACGAGGGTAGGAAGGGGGGGGGGGGAGAGAGGAGGTGAACGTACGCAATTTGTAACATAACATATACTGCTACATTGGCTTATGTGCTACTCACACGCACGCACGTAGGTACACACAGACACACACACACACACACACACACACACACACACACAGACACACACAAACACACACACACACACACACACACACACACACACACACACACACACACACACACAGTCCTTTTTTTGCTCGGACGCAGGAGTACTGCATACAACTATCATCTGCTGTAGAATGACCAATTTACCCAAGTGAACTTTCACCTCCGGAGTCAGAGGCTCATTACACCGAATCATTCTACAAATGTACTTGGTGCAGTCTCGGTGGATCGAGCGACCGCGATGTCGAAAAGCAGTGTCCCGTCTACCCGGTGCCCGTAGCGAAACTGAATAAATAGGAAAATTACTGCCGAGACAACACGACCGATAGACCCTGCCCATTTACTCCGAAGCTTGGTATCAGAACGTGAAGCATGCATCTGGAGACACTAGCATAGTCTGCTTTTATGTAGATTGAAAAAAAAACACATGTGATCATTTTACGATAAAGTTCAAGAGGTCAACTCACCTATTTATTTGTACACGTACTTATACTGACGAAAAAAAGGAAATGCGACATGTTTGGAATCATCGGAAACACAAGATTCCAGAAATGACGCATTTATTTTGCTCGTCAATATATTTGTCCAGAGTTAAATGACTGATCCAACCTTCACCTTGACCAAACATTTTGCCCTGTTTATTTTTACTATCTCTGTTCACTCCAGGCATAATGAAAGATACGTTTCTTTTCCTTGTTAACTACTTGGGAAACATCTTTGTCTTGGACGTGGAGAACGGCTCAAGAACGGTTCTCCCGATCGCCGGCCTGGAGAACCCTTACGCTGTGGACTACGACCCCGTGGAGGGAAGGTTATACTGGACGGACCTCACCATCAATCAGATATCGAGCGCTTACCTCAACGGCATTGGCATCAGAAGTCTTAAAGTGTTCAATGCCAGTGAGCATGAAAAATATGTATATAAGTGGCGTGTTATATGTCCAATATGCGGTAACAGACTGTTATGATTGTGTTTGAGTTGTTCTGTGAGCGCAGCATGCATTAATCGCAGGAAACGATCCTAAATTTATTTGAGCTATCAAGATTACGAATCACGTACCTTTTTAGGAAGAATCGCTATCGTTCGCACAGAGAGCAGAATTGATTGTCTTTTGATACACGGAGTTGAATCCCGAATAGTCTAGAAACCGCTCGAATAATTTCCGTTGCTTTCAGTGCGCGTGAAGTTAGCAGCCAGTATGTGTTACGAAAAGTCGTGAAACTTCAGGAGAATTCCGGCAAGGTCGTGAAATGTGTAGCTTACTCTTGTGTGACGTCATTACACAAGGGGATTTTCCGAAATTTGGGTGGAAATTAGCAGTCGAATTTTGTAGACTATTGTATTCTATTCTAAAAAGTTCTTTTGCATCAAAATTTATGAGTTTCGGTTACATGTTCCGTCCTGATTGGTTTCGTTGTGTGAATTTGCTGGATTATTCTGCAAAGCCTGATACTATAAAAGATTGTGTTTAGACGCCCGTGGGTACATTGTCATACATTGTCAGTGACGGAGTTATGTAGTGTATAGCGTGTACATTGTATGATAGCCGCAGTGTGTCAAAAGCATTGATAATTTAAAGAGGAGACATTGGTGCATTTGTGAATGCATTGTGTGGAGATCGCATCGCTGCAATAAAATATTGTTGGAACTGTTACTCCAGTGTGGTCTACATCCTTAAGCCACGTGTAACGGGTTGCACCTGAGTGAAGTTTCTTTAAAAGAACCTTACTTGCGTGCATCTTATGTGATATCATACTACGATCACGACTCAACACGTAACGCAGACTACTATGCCGACGAACAAAAGAAATGCGATATTTTTGGAATCATCTGAAACACTTTAGTCACATGTCGCATTTCTTTTGCTCATCAGTATATGCACTAGTTACCCACCAAACAGCCTAGTAAAACGGAACACGATCACACTACAATAGACATAGATCTTCTTGGAGGGAGGGGTCATGATGATCTATGCTTTTTTTTCATCCATTTTGTATCCATGTTGGAATGTGTTTCTAATGCATTCGCGGATAATTAATTTACAACTGCTACGATTGCGCGTGCCACAGTAACCGTGGCAATCAAGCGAGACAGTGTGGTCGCCCTCACTGTCCAGGGGGCACCATCTACTATTTTGGCCTGATTCTGGCACAAAAATAACAATGACCTATTTTGTCCACTTCAGATGCATTGCTGACTGGAATGGCCGTCGATCCACTTTCCCGCTTGGTGTTTTACACCGACATGGGCAATGGCGTCATTGGCGTGATGGGGCTTTCCGGGACCCCCCACAAGACCGTCATCAGCACAGACCTCGACAGGCCTCGGGCCATCGTGCTGGACACCATGAATGGGTACCATCAGTCCTTTCTCTGCTAGATTCCGTGCATGCGCCATGGTTTATAAATCTAGAAATCATGCATCGCCGACTGAAGCCAGATATGACAATTTTGCATGAGACAGGTAGACAGACAAAGAACCTGCAAGAGGCAAAGATCCTCATGAAGCGCTTCAATTGCGGGGGTTCACGAGGATTGTGCCTCTTGCACTTGGTTGGGGTTTACTGTGACGCCGAAAGAGAAGGGGTTAGCAGCTTTTGTAGTTCAATAATTCTACAGTTGGTACATTAACATAATTAATATTCCCCAAACTTACTACGAATTTTACCATGGAAAACTGAACTTTTTAAGAACCCAACCCTTCTTATCCCACCGCTCATACTGAACAGCCGACGCGGCGTCTAAATTATTTAGACATTGGCAATAATGCGTTTTCTCCCCATACAAATGGGGGAGACGGGAACACTTACAGATCAGTTTTCCTAGGGTAAATTTGAAGTGTGTTTGCCGCGCTTTATCTTGGGGATGGTATTTAGGCTTCAGTGTGTGTGTGTGTGTGTGTGTGTGTGTGTGTGTGTGTGTGTGTGTGTGTGTGTGTGTGTGTGTGTGTGTGTGTGTATGTGTGCGCGCGCGCGTGTGTGTATTTGTGTGTGTGTGTGTGTGTGTGTGTGTGTGTGTGTGTGTGTGTGTGTGTGTGTGTGTGTGTGTGTGTGTGTGGCTTAAATGAATGTGTACAAAGTTATTGTGTGGATTTAGCGCGATATAAATGCCCTCATCATCATTATTATTATTATTATTATTATTATTATTTATTATTATATTAACCGCGAAAACAATAGTTGTAAAAGGATATATTTTACATGCTTAAGACTAATTTTATAATAAACAAAACCAGAAGGATAGACCTCCAGCCCCTATAGCACAAGATAAATACCTAATAGGTGGAAAAATTGATAAAAATGGAGAAAAGTATGCATCATAGACCATTGGTCATAGCTTTATAAATGAACAAACGAACAAACGAAGGAAGGAACGAACGTATTAATTAACTAATTAATTGATTGATTGATTGATTGACTGACTGACTGACTGACTGACTGACTGACTGACTGACTGACTGACTGACTGACTGAATGACTGACTGACTGACTGCCTGCCTGCCTGCCTGACTGACTGACTGACTGACTAATTAACTAATTAACCAAGTAACTAATTAACTAATTAACTAATTAACTAATTAATTAATTTATGTATTAATTAATTTATTTATTTAATTTTTAATTTATTAATGTATTTATTCATAATATTGTTAATTTTAATTTTTTATAAACAAGTCATCAATCAATAATTTAATCAGTATTTAACCAGTTTTCAGTTCAAATATCTAAAAGGAAAGTAGCAACCGGAATGTTCTTCCGGATTGTAGCATCCGGTACCTCCTAGATATGACAAATCTCGGATGTGGAGATAGATATACAGTTTGTATATGCTGTGACTGAATACATTCAGCTTTGGAGAAGTATAAACAATAACAATATTGTGATATAGCAATAATGATCGCGATGTATGAATTCAAACGACGTCGATAAATATTTGTGTGTGAAAAAGATTAACTCATTCAGCCCGACGGCGTATTTCCCAAATTTGGAAGGCGTCATCTAATGACTGTGCACCAGTTGTAGGAGATGAATCGACCAAGATAATCCAAGGGCTGTGCCAGATAAGCTTGGCGCCAGTCGGCGCCAGCTAATCTGGCACTACCCTTGCATTATCATGGTGTCTCGTGCTGTAGTGCGTCAGGGCTGACTGGGTTAATATCTCTGTATATTTGTATTTCATTAGCAAACTTGAATTATTCACACAGTGTTTTATTTTATTGTTTTAAATTAATTTTGGGGTACTCTTTGAGTGTCGGTAGCGGTTTTTACTACAGGAATCATCGTTACGAAAACCACCACCGATGCGCAAAGAGTTAAATCGTGATTTTTACAGAGTGATGTTTTGGACCGACATTGGAACACCAGAAAAGATAGAGAGAGCCAACTATGATGGAACAGACCGCAGGACGCTGCACAGCTACTCTCTGCATTCTCCGATTGCATTGGCTGTCGATTTGAAGAGTGCGCATACACATAAATGCAAAATATTAACACATTTAACCCTGACATACTGCAGCAGGAGATACGTCGACAATGATAAATCAAGAGTAGTGCCAGATTGGCTTGACGCCTGTCGGCGCCAAGCTAATCTGGCACTGCCCTTAAATTTTCATGGTCGATTCATCTTCTACAACTGATTCATAGTGATTGGAAGACGCCTAAAAAATTTGGGAAATTCAGCCGGCGGGCTGAATATGTTAATAAAGTCATTAAAGTATCTCACCGCCCATTTGGTTGATTTTTTTTACTTTTAAGAAACTACGTATACGCATTAAAAAAAAATATTGCATTGATTTGATCTGGTTACGCGTAATAGAATTTAACGGTAAATTTAACAGTTTAACTGAAAGATAACTGTTTTGTCCTTATAATCTCTGAGGACCCCCCCCCCCCCCCCACCCCGCGACCCCTGCCCTCGAAAATCTTTAAAGGCGAAGTAATTTACAAAGAAAAAGTGTGGTGGTCACCTCTGCAATAATAACCCCTTCCCTGTCAACGTGCGCACAGTTTGTGTCTGAAATCTGTGTGAACGACCGAAAGCCACAACTGGCCAAAGAACATGGACACAAAGCGGCCTATGCAAGAGGCATAGATCCTCATGAGCCCTTGCTGGCGCTGAGGCTCATGAGGATATAGAGGTCTTGCAGTGAGATTGCGTTAACTCTTTCTCGGCAATGAAGGGGTTAAGCGTTGCCGACCATGTTAGAAGCAAAGTTAATGTATGAGGATCAACTACATATGTGCCCACTCCATAAGTTTGTCCTTTTTTGGCACATGTATTGATATATTGTATCACAAGCAAATTAATTTGCTTGATATATTTTTCTTCCTAAAATCCCTTGCAAGCCAAGAAGATTCAATCTTCATGAAAATTGCATTTTCGAAACGGAAACGCAATGTACGCTCATTCTGCAATATTAACGAGCTCCTTATGTGTAGTAGTAAAAAATACTTGTTAGTGTGTACGAACGCTCGACATTTATATCCTGTACACACACGAACGGAGAACAGACGCCAGCAAACGTGCGAGTCGCTGGACTGGAGAAATTGACGACATGTCCACTGGCGATATCGACAACTTGAGAAAAGAACTAAAGAAACAAAGCGAACATCAACGTTACCAGATTCCCTCCTTTTTCAAAAAATATCTGTCACGCTTCAACTTTATTTCTTTATGTGTTTGGCAGTTGTTTTATACGTTCTGGAAGAACTTCCAAGCACATAAACAAATACAAGTTGAACTAGTAGTAGATATTATTCGGAATGAATGAATCTTGTTATTATTAATGTTCGTTTTGGATTCCTTAGTGGGTTTTTTTTTCGTCAGTATGAGAAAATGTACAGTTTTGTCTTACACGGTTTGGTGCTTTTTGTTTGGATTCTATATTATCTTTTTCGATAGTCTGTGTTTGTTCATCTTACAATACAATTCCCACATTCATATATACTACAGATAATCGCCTGTATTGGGCGGATAAGGGCACTGACCTCGTAGAGTGGTCAGACCTTGACGGAACCAGGCGAACGCAACTGTACAAAGCGAGGGGAGATGCTCATTTCCTTGGGATGACGTTTTACGACAACATGCTTTACGTCACAGACTTCCCCACCTCATGGTACGATTCACAAAGCTGTGAACGTGTGCTGGTGTGTGATTTTGGACCTTACGGCTTGAACCAGTAAGGTCCACAATCAAAAACCTGCACACAAACCAGTAAAATCAGAAACATATTGACCAGCACACGCAATTTATTCTAAAATTGACGAGGAAAAGGAATGTGATAGTGTTTCCGATGATTCCAAAAATATCGCATTCGAGTCGCATTAACGCATGAGTGAGTCTTAATTAGGCCGTTTAACCCCTTGACTGCCGAGAATAGGTAAACACAATGCAACTGCAAGAGACGTAGATCCTTTTGATCCCCCGAAGTAGCAGGGGCCCATGAGGGTCTATGACTCTTGCTGACTCCACTTTGTATCCATGTTCCTTGGATGGCGTTGAATTAACCCATTCAGCCCTGACGCACTACAGCATGAGATGGATCGACCATGATAATTCAAGGGTCGTGCCATATTAGCTTGGCACCTGTCGGCGCCAAGCACATCTGGCACTACTATTGCATTATCATGGTCGATCCATCTCCTGCAACTGGTGCTTATTCATTAGATGACACCTTCAAAATTTGGGAAATACGGCCGTCGGGCTGAATGAGTTAACGAAGGCTGCAGACACACAATCTGGGTCCATTGGCAGCAAAGGGGTTAAGTTTGGATTTGTGCGATCCTTTTGTTTAGATCTTTTCAGGAGTCTTAACGGTTGCTGACTCATATTTTCTCAGGTCCAACACATCCAAAGGCTATTTACACATACTGAGCACGGACGGTTCTATGGGTGAGAGAGTTGTCTCTGTTCCGGGCACACTCAGTGGCATTCACATGTACGTGCAAGACGGCTGGCAGAGAGGTAATTCGGCATAACAATGTAAAACGCAGTGGCGGGAATCAGAAAACAATGTGAAAACACTTAACCCTTTGTCGAGATGACTCCTGCAGGAATCATTGCAAATAAAATCGCTACCGACACCCAAATGGTTAAGTTACATTTGTGCAAGTGTTTTTCCTCACGAAATAATAAATTATCTGAGGCTGATGATACACATTTTATTACCTTCATAGATGACCGAACAGTTTGCTTGAAATTCAGATTGCTGATCCTGCGAGTACGAGGCGTTATACATGTAACCTTTCTTTCCGGAGGAGTGAGGGTGGGGTGGGGCGGGTGGGGGGGGGGGGATTTCTTTGAAAATCTCGCTTTTCTCAAAAATGATTATTCTGTGGCATTTACCACGCAAAGGTACAAGTACAAGTAAAATTATGCTGCGTGTAGTTTTTTTTTTTTTTTTTTTTTTTTTTTTTTTTTTTTTTTTTTTTTTTTGCATTTTCATGTGACACCATGGACGAAACACCTTCTAATTTTTGTTTTTGTGATGTTGACAGGACCAAACGGATGTGGTTACAACAATGGCGGATGCAGCCATATTTGTATCCCGGCTTCTGAAAACTCTTCAAAGTGCCTGTGTCCTGACACACCGACTGTCTGTCGTGAAGGTAACTGAAAGAGAAATAGCATACATGTGACGAGCAAAAGCAATGAAACATATTTGGCATCATCAGCAACACTAAGTACACTAATTATGATTAAAAGGAAAACAGCAAATAGAGGTTGAAAACCCTTTAAGGCAGAAACATGAAACAGGACGTTTCGGACCAAAGATCTTTCTACTTGGTGATATGGAAACAACTTAGAAAAAAAATAGAAAGAAAAGACACCATTTTGTATCGACAAAAGTTAGAATGACGTAAAAAATAATTTTAAAAAATCACGGGAACGAGAGAACGGAAGATACAATACTAATTATTATTATTTTGGGTCTGCGCCTCTTGCAGTTGAGTTGTGCATATTGTCCCGACAGCGAACGGGTTAACTCGTTGTACCCCAAGACCGAAATCCCCAAATTTTGCCGTTGTCCTCTGAAGACTGCAATTCAGTGCAGGACACAGATCGGCCATGATAGTTCAAAGGTGATGCCAGAATAGGCGCCAAGCTATTCTAGCATCACCTTGAACTATCATGATTGATCCATATCTCGCTGTAATGTGTCTGGGGTAAAATGAGTTAATACTCATGTGTCACCGTTGTAAATACGGTTGACACTGAAGAGCCGGTAACTTTACCCATTGAAATCCTGCCTTTCCCATCTTTTTTTTTTTTCTTTTTTTCTTTTCAGTTTCAGGCGCATCAACCACAACACAACCGGTCACTTCTTCCACTTCCACCTCCACGTCTCCTCCCATCGAGGTTACAATACAAGGTCCAACCCTGTTTGACACCGACGGTTCCGTGACGCTAACCTTGACCTGTGACCCTGAAAACCTGAAGCGCGTGAGGTCTGTCACGTGGAGCGTGACTTGCACCATGAAAGTTGACCGGAAGTGTTTATGGACGCCCAGAACACCAAGGGATGACGGGAAGGTGGTCACGTGTTCTATTACGTACATGGACGGCCAGTCGGGTGTGGGCTCATTCAGGGTGCAGTTAAACTGTGAGTGGAAAGGGCGTCTCTTAGTTCAAATAAATAAGAAATAAGTTGACCCTGCTTATATTGACGTCGGGTATATCCGAATCTGGCTTTACTCATTCGAGACGTGCCACCTCCGGATACGCGGCATAAGCCGCGTATCCGGAGGCGGTACGTCTCGAATAAGTTAAGTGGAGTTGATTATATTATCGTATTTCAAAACTTCGGATGTTGTAAAGCTCTTTGTATCGCAATCACAAATTTATATTGATAATATCCGCTTTCTGCGGATAAATCAAAACACAAAATGAATTCATTCAAAGTGCCGAAAAGCATTCAAGTGTCGAATAGCATTACGACACTTTCGTAGCTATTGATGCGGGACTCCTTTTATAAGTGAACTTCCTTTGTCGTGCATGTGAGCGGTATATAAACATTCTGGTCAACCACCGATAAATGTTTACTGTCTACCGGTTGCTGATCAATGTACATGTCGAGTTCAGCTCTGTTATGCGTGAGAGCTGGTTAGCCCTTTGGCTGTCGGTAGCAGTATCAGTAGCTGTTTTTGTCTCGATGGTTTATGAAGGTACGAATTCACATTCTTCCGCATTTCGTCGAAAATTAAAGACATTTCAGTTTCAGTGATAATATACACAGTGGCTTGACTTTTGCATTTTTGGTTCACGTGCAAAGCAAAAGTGCGTCTATGTTCTGGGCATGTGGTCGTCCGTTTTGTCGTCCGTCCGTCGTCGTCGTTCGTCGTCGTAAACTAAAGAGCATTCTGATATTTTTTTTTTTCAAACACTATTTACAACTTCCATCCCAAACCTGATACACAGATACCTGATGGTAAGACCTTCCTATGCATGCTAACTTCGACGGCATCTTGGAAACGTCAAGGTCAGAAGAGATCAGCAAATGATGTGAATAATGTCTATTCTGTTGTAGATTTTTTGTTGCTATCAGGACTTCTGCAAAACATTTCAATCAAATTTGGCAGAAAGGTAGCTGATGATAAGATTTTTCTATGCATACTGTATTGATCGACTAATGGTACTCAAAAAGGTCAAGGTTCATGGGGGTTTACAAAAGTGGAAAATGCGTAAATATTGAGAAAACGTGGATTTTGCGGGAACAAATGTCAACCCTTTTCTTGTGTTGTTAGAACACGAGAACACTTTCTTATTTCAGTGAAATGTTTAATGGTCAAGGTCACAAAGGGGCAACTCAGATTGGTCACGTCAAAGTGAATTTAGTAAGTTCACAATTTTGGAATGGATTCTGTTTGGCATGTGGCCAGAATAGCCGGTGCACATCAGAATGATTACAAAAAGATCCCCCATCCGACGACCAACGGCTACAAAACCGGAGACGTGCGACAGGCAGGTGACTCCCTCGTGATGACGTGTTTTGTCCGTAGGTAGTCAGATAGATGGGATGCCATCCGCTGTTAATGCGCAATCCATTTCACAGCTGATCCCCACCTTCAATGGAGATCAGAAAAAGTTTGCAGAATGGATGAAAAATATAGAAAATATGCTGCACATGTCAATATAGTTGAGAGTAAAGCCTCGATCGCATATCAGGCGAGTAGTTGGGCGGTGAGCGACTTTATCCGTCGTTTTATTCAAATCAACGGAAGCAATAGTTGGGAAGAACTGTAAGCGAACAGCTAACGGTCCGATTCGGAGAGTTCAGGGACGAACAGCATGCACTGACCCTACTACAGAGAGCCCGACAGAGGAAGCCGATGAAAGCGTTCCCCTGTAAGCAGAAAGACTGATATCTTTAGGGGAGGAATCTTTCCCTGACGAGCATGGTCCAATCAAAGATAGGCAACTGACAGCCTGCTTTATAGACAGACTAGCGCATGACTACTTTAAAATGAAAGTCATGCGGGAAGCGCCAGCCACGTTAGAGCGAGCCATAAGCATGGCCGTAACAGAACATAATTTTTGGCAAATGTTTGATCTTAGAGTGAAACAGAAAAGTACTGTGACCAAATCCACAGTAGACCAGTATCGCAGGAATAGGGAAGAACTCATGGAAGTGGATCACTCTAAAGATACTGAGTGTTTTCGATGCGGTTCACCACGCCACAAGGCACGCGATTGCAAGTCTAGGCGGATAAACGCAGTCGGTCAGCAAAAGTCGTCTTTGTCACAGCAAAAGTATCAACACGTGCGGTGTTGGCGATGCGAGGGTTACGGCCACCGACAAAGAGAATGTAGGGCTAGGATAGGACAGGAGCGACAGGGAAACTATAACGTTCTGCACCACGAGAAGCCGGTGAGCAGAACGGGGGAAACAGTAGATCCTTTAGCATCAACTTAGCGGGGAGTCCAAAATGCATAGTCTTTAAGGTAGGAAATCAAAAGTTTAGAAGTCTCATAGATACGGGGGCGGAAGTATCGTTGATTAGCAATAAGTCGTATGAAAAATTGCAGAACAAGCCAAGACTAGTGAAAAGAAGTGTGTCGCTACAGTCAGTCAGTGGGGAAGCGTTAGGAGTTGTGGACAGTATAGAACTGGACTTCAAAATTGAAAAACAGCCGTTCAAACATCGTTTTTATGTTGTGAAAGAGATGCACAGAAATTTCATTTTGGGAAACGACTGGCTCTATAAGAACGGAGCACACATTTATTTTGATTTGAGAAAGATTAGGGTCGGGAATGCGTATGTACCTTACGAACAAGACATGCACATATCTTCGTTAGTCAGAGTACACAAGACAAAAGTATTGAAACCACATACAGCGGAGATTTGTCAGGTTAGAATAAAGAGTACACAGTACTTCAGTAAAGAAGAATGTTTAGAAGTCTCAGTGACAGATAGGGGGTTTGTTGCAGAAGAGCCAGGACTATCTGTGATGAGCGGGGTAGTGAGAAACAAAGGTAGGACATTTCCTTTGTTAGTTGTGAATCATACCATCAAAACGTTCAGGCTAAAAAGGGGATGTATGGTAGGAGGGCAAACAAAGTAAGTCAGGTAGAGTCAGTGTCTAACAGAACGGAAGAACGAGAAGTCGCTTCCATTGATCTGACAGAAATCGAATGCGCCTGGCGCAATCAGGCCCACAGTCACTAAACTGGTATCGGAGCATTCCGATTTGTTCGCAAATAGGGATCTGGATTTAGGGCGCACCAGCACTGTCAAAATGAGCATAGACACTGGAGACCACGCTCCAATAAGGGTGAAACCTTACTGCGTTCTCTTGCAGGATAGAGAGAAAGTAGACAAAGCAGTAGATGAGATGTTAGAGGCAGGTATCATCAGAAGATCAATGTCGCCATGGTCTTTCAGCTTAGTACTGTAGTAATGACCAAAAAAGATGGTTCAAAGAGGTTGTGCGTTGACTTCCGAAAGCTAAACGAGATTACTAAGAAGTACTCGTATCCACTACCGCTCATATACGATATTTTGTCCTTGCTGGGGAAGGCAAAATATTTCACAAGGTTAGATATGAAATCGGGTTACTGGCAGATAGAGATGGCGGATCGAGAGAGTAGTGAGAAAACGGCTTTCGCTTGTCACAAGGGACTTTTTGAGTTCGCATTCTTGTAGTTTGGACTTTGCCAGGCACCCAGTGTGTTCATGCTGTTGATGAACACATTGTTGATGGGGTTAGAAGCATTTTGTTTCGGCATAAATGGATGATATTCCCATCTTTTCTGAAACAAAGGAACAGCTTTATCAGCACATAAAAGATGTGTTCGTTAGGCTCAGACAACATAAACTCAAGTTGAAACTTAAGAAATGTCAGTTCTTCGCCGAGGAAACACAATACTTAGGGTTTGTGATAGGGAAGGAAGGAGTCAAACCAGACCCAGAAAAGGTGTCAGCAATTCGGACATTGCCGAATCCAACATGTATAAGGGAGTGTCGCAGTGTCATTGGAATGATGTCATACTACTGCAGGTTCATACCCAACGTTTCTGAGATAGCCGAACCCATCATCAATTTGACAAAGAAATTTGCCAGATTCAACTGGTCTAATCAGTGTCAACAGGCGTTTGATTTTCTCAAACAAAGTTTGTCAGTAGTTCCTTTGTTGGTATATCTGGACACGAGACGTCCATATGTATTTACACGGATGCTAGTGACGCATGTATCGGGGCGTGTCTGACGCAAGAAAGTGAGGACAGCACAGGGCTCAAGAAAGAAAAGCTTGTTTACTTTCTGTCCCACAGATTGAGCCAGAGCCAGAAGAAGTGGTCTACCATAGAAAAGGAAGCATTTGCAATCCATTATGCATTACAGAAGTTAGACCATTATTTGCACAATGCGCAATTCGTTGTTCACACAGATCACAAACCGCTGAAGTATCTCTTAGAGTCACCTATGCAGAATAAGAAGATGCAGATGTGGGCGCTAGGGATCGCAGGGTACAACTGCACTATAGAGTACATTCCAGGGCCACAGAATGTGTTGGCTGATTTGTTGCCTAGAGTGCCGCAAACAGACGGAAACGAGTTAGCATCAGAAGAGATGGAAGAAACAGTCACCGAAGTGAGCGACAATGCGTTCCAGATAGGGGTGATTAATTCTAGTCAGTTTAGACCAAAGCAGTTTGCAAGTTGTCAGACGGATGATCCCAGAGAAACTTTAGAAAAGGTTGAGGTGACAGGGTTCGATATGATCACGGAGCAAGACAAGGATCCAGACGTCGTTAAGTTGAAAGATCAGCTACTGAACGAGGAAGCGCCGGCCAGTGTAAAAAGGAGGTATTTGTTCTTAGAAGATGCCTTGTATTTCTTGTTGAATATTGATGACGATCCAGTAGCGAGATTAGTGGTGCCATCCCATTTGGTGGAGCATGTCGTAAACCAGTATCATGACGGAAATGGGCACATAAGCTTTGACAAGACTTACGACACCATCAAACAAAATTATTTTTTGCCAAACATGTACAGGGGGTTGAACGAATACATAGGCGGTTGCATTACCTGTCATCAAAGGGTTTTGCAGAAAGAGATAGCCCCAGTGCAGGAAATGGACGTTCCTCCATATCCTTTTGCGAAGGTTAGTGTAGACATACAGGGTCCATTCCCTACTAGTCTGTCTGGAAACAAGTACATTTTAGGATTTGTTTGCCATTACATTGGATATCCAGAGTGCTTTCCAGCACCAGATAAGTCGGCAGAAACTGTTGCTCAAATCTTGATGGATGAGATAATTCCTCGACACGGCTGTCCTTTGCAGGTGGTTACTGACAATGGCACAAAAAGAAAATGTCAATCGGATCATGAGGGAAGTTCTCAGTGAACTAAATATAGATCATGTCTTGACGAGCTATTATCATCCACAGTCTAACGCTAAGGTAGAAAGATTTCATCGTACCATGAATGATATCATGTCAAAGAAAATACAGGAAGATATCAAAACGTGGGATTTGCACATCACTCATGTGTTGTCGGAATACAGGGTTAGCGTTTCAGAAACGACTCAGTGTTCTCCGTTCTTTCTACAGTATAAT
Organism: Semisulcospira habei; assembly: GCA_036245525.1. Lineage (NCBI taxonomy): Eukaryota > Metazoa > Mollusca > Gastropoda > Semisulcospiridae > Semisulcospira > Semisulcospira habei. The sequence continues at coordinate 318,888,550 of BTPG01000001.1, forward strand.
AGAGATCCAGTGTTACCATTAGATAACATACTGAGGCCTAGACGGAAATATGTCGGAGAGGACCTTCATAAGGTAGCCTTAGAACAACAGCACAAGTTGTTCACCCAAGTGCCCCAACGGATAAAGAAATCACAGAAGCGGGGAGCAAACTATGCAAACAGACAGGTCAAAAGTGACGAAATCAAAGTCGGGGACCCAGTGTACTATAAAAATAATCAAAGGAAAAAAAAAGCTAGACAGCAAATGGAAACCTTGCTATAGAGTGGTCGAGCAAACAACCACAGTAACGTACAGGATCAGGAACCATTTGACTGGTGAGGTAGTAAAAGTTCATGCAGAGCACATAAGTCTCGCTAATTTAGATGATTGGCCTAAACCCTCAGCAGAAACAATTAGGCCCCTCATAAAGACTAATTATACGATCGCACCGGAAGACAGCTCTTCCAGTGACAGCGAAGATGTAGGCGACTTACCTTCAAAAGAAAGTTGGATCAAAAGACAGCGTCGCAGAGTCCGAAATAGCTAAGGCGGTTAAACGTCGGAGCAGGAGAGCGAAGGGAATCGCCAGGTCGTGGGTTCGAATCCCGTCCCGGCCCCCGTAGCTGGACTCACAATCCAGGGGGCAAAAACTGATTTGTTCAATAGCATGTCCGTTGAAAGGTCCTGGTAAATCAAAGTGGCACAGTTGGAGTGCGCCTGAGTTGATCAGTATTCTGGTCGTACTCCATAGGCAATAGATATTTCCCTGTCCCCCATAACCCGCCCGTCAGGGCCGTCCATGGTCATCTCGGTGCTGTGGACGTTAAACCCGAACTAACCAGACAGCGTCGGGAACGAGAGAACTCGTCTTCAGAAGACGACATACCTCTCATGGAGTTAGCAAAAAGGGTTAGACGCCAGAACAGGAGACAAACAGTCGAAGCAGAATCGGCTGATGTTAGCTCGGGCAAAGGCACATCAAATAACTCTGATGATGAAAGGATAAAGCATGTGGACGCAATCCTGCCCAAGTCTAGGAGTGAAGGGGTGAGGCGGTTATTAAAGGCTATAGGAGATCTACTTTAGGCTTCATTTAAAATGTAACTCTCAAGTGGTATTGAGAGAGGATCAATCAGGAAACTGTGCAGGTAATGCAGTTTTGGGTGTATGAATGTACAACTACGGGTGTAAATTACATTTTGCAGAAGTGCAAGATGAGGTTCGTCCTCTGTCTCATGATATTGGGTTTAGCAGATCATGTTTACAATTTGTTAGTTCAGTAAATTCCTCAAAATAGAAAAGGTGGTATGACCGAGTCAGTGACCGCGCAGTACGAGTTAGAGGCGACGACGATTGTGGTTGACATACAGCGTACCCGCTTTGTATTCATAAATGAAGACGAGGCGCAAGCATGTTTAAATTTAATTTTAGGCTTTGGTGCAATCCGATGTCCCATCTATCCACTGAATAGTTGACAGTTTTGTGTCACAGCGTTGCTAATAAACATTACGGACAAAATAAAGACATGCTGTCAAGCGAAGGTCAAGCTTGATTCGATCTTGTAAAAGGCAAGGTACATAACTAATGGTGTGCACTTAGAGCACATTCCGATGGATTCTATAATCACGAAATTGCAGTATATACAAAAGGTCGAAGACGAAAAAAACTGGTCCAATTTGCAGTATTTATTAGTAATGGCAGTGGTTATGTCAATTGTAGGCGTAATAGTGGGAGTGATTTCAGATTTCATTCTAGACAATGACCTAGATGTGGTCGTGATCACCGAAACGTGGCTCCGCTCAGCTGGCGATGAACCCATCATCGCCAGCGTCACTCCGAGTGGCTAACGCCTGGCTTCCTTCCCGCGTGCTTCCAGAGGGGGTGGCATTGCCATCATCTACAGGGACTGTCTTTCTGCTCACCTCTCCTTCTCTCAGTCTCTCCCTTTTGCTCATCCCTCCTTTGAATCTGTCGAGGCCGTAGCAACACTCCCTGGCCTGTCCCTCATCTTCTTATGTATCAATCGCCCCCCTCCAAGCTCTCAAAACAAACTCACAAACTCCATGTTCCTCACCGAGTTCGATCTCCTCCTCGACCACTACAGCACACGACCCGGAAAACACATCCTTCTTGGCGACTTTAACTTCCACTTCGAGAAACCCGACCACCCCGACACAAAACGCCTTTGCACGTCACTTTCAAACCACAACCTTACACAACACATCACTAAACCCATCCACCGACTCGGCCACACCCTCGACTGGATCATCACCCGCACCTCCGATCAACTCTTCCTCGACTCCGACACCTCTTCTGTGCTTCCCTCCGACCACCTCGCTATTCTCGTCGCCCTCAACCTACCTCCCCCGAAAAAAACCCAAGCTCTTTGTCTCTCGTCGCAAACTAAAATCTCTCAACCGAGAGAACTTCTTCGACGAAGCTGTCGACCTTCTCTTGGACCCCGCCTCCTCTCCCGATCTTGCATCCCATTTCGATTAGCTGTTTTTGTCGCTATGATTCATGCAGGTACGAATTCACATTCTTTTCGCAGGACTGTATTGGAATTCTAGAGAACGATCTAGCACGATAGTTCAAGGATGGTGTCCCAAAATAGCTTAATTGGAGCCTATATGGGGCCAAGATTTTCCCACACCACCTTTGAACTACCATGCCCGATCCATGTCTTGTTGTGGTGTGTCGGAACTGAATGAGTTAAAGACATTTCAGTTTTAGTAATAAAATCGACAGTGGCTTGACTTTTGCATTTTTGTCTACCGTACTGAAATACGTTATACTTTGAAATAAGGCTGGTCGGAGCGCGTTCCGTAGATGCACACGATATGCTGGGCGAGCGGAGTCCGAATTCTGGCAGAGAAGTAACCAGATAAAAATCATGTCATGTCTAGCTACGCAAACCTTGCTACAGAACGTACATTTGGCGCCAAACGCCGTTGACATGTGTGTGTATGTGAGAATGTGTGTGTGTGTGTGTGTGTGTGTGTGTGTGTGTGTGTGTGTGTGTGTGTGTGTGTGTGTGTGTGTGTGTGTGTATGTGACAGCGACTAGAGCCCGCATTTGTGGACAGACAAGCTTGAAACGTTAGGGTATTTTCCCTACGTGAGTTTTCACGAAGCATTTTTTTCTTATTAAATTTAATTACTTTACACATTGACAAAAAAATAGTCGTTTTACACACACAAAAACAACAACAACAACAACAACAACAACAACAACAAAGACACGGGTGATCCGCGTTTGAATCCGTATTTGTTTACTAAATAATTTGAACACAACCAGATTAAAGGGAGAAATTGAATGAGTTCGTAAACCAAAGTTTTACATCTTCAATTTAAAATAAAATTCATTTTTCATGTTTTGGACCCACTACATACTCTCATCAAAATGTCAGCCCACGAAAGAGACTGTGTGGAACAAAACAGACAGCATTAGAAGAGGCTGCGTGCCTTTCTGATGACTGAAGTGAAACATCAATTTCGCACACGGCGTCGTGAGACTAGCGATGCCATGACATGAAGCTTTTAGTGACGTCATTTTGCTGTTCGTGCTATTCTTCTTCAGAATTCTTGTCGCTGCTCCAGCCCACAGAGCATACTAAAGGCGGGAAACGCCGTGTGTCCGTCTTTATTTGTGTGCAAATAAAAAATACAAATAAAAAATAAACTCTTTGATCCCGCTAAATAACGGCGTAAAATAATATAACCGTATGTCAGAACTTCGTTTAATCATATCCGCTTTCTGCAGAGGAATCAAAACAAAATTAATCGGTTCAAGGCACATCGTATCAATTGCTTCGGAAATGTCGTAGAGCGTTGCCGGCGGCAAGGCAACAAGACTCTTGCGTAACTATTAATGCCATGTGCCTTGAATGAGTTAAAGTCTTTTCCTTTCACGTAGGTCGTTCTGGCTATATGAGCAATCTGTTTATTCGCCGGTAAATGTTTACTGTTTACCGGCTGCTGACCAAAGTACATATGGGGTTCATTTAATTCCGTGATCGTTTATTCGCGAGAGCTGGTTGACAATTTGGCTGTCATTACTGGTGCCGGTAGCTGTTATTGTCACGATTATTCCTGCAGTTACTGACAGTCAAAGAATTCGAAATAATATTATTTTGCANATTTCGCCGACATTTAAACTGGACATTTCAATTTGAGTGATTATATAGATCGTGTCTTGTGTTTACATTGTTTATCATCGAAACAAAACTTTATTAGTAGGAACAACTAATTTTTGGCCATACCAAATTTGAATTTAGAAATTTAACCATAGTGATATTTCTAGATTCAATTGTGGCCAGAATGATTGGTGCACCTCAGATGACTCTCTTCCAAACAGATCCACCCTCTGAGCCACCGATGATCCACGGCTACAATACCGGTGACGTGTTAAAGGCAGGTGACTCGCTCACGATGGCGTGTCTTGTCCGTGACGGCAAACCGCTTGTGACGTCAGTTATCTTCTCCTGCCCGGGACACCCTGACAGCGTGAAGGACATCCGCGGTGACACCGAGGTACAAAGTCTTGTGGTGATTAACCCCTTGAGAGCCAGTGACAACGGCACGAGGTGCGTGTGTACAGCGGAATGGAAAATAAGCGAGTGGTACGCCCTCAGCGCCACCAGGGTTTTGAGTGTTGAAGGTAAGACATTTCTCGTCGCCAAAAATAAGTCCGTGTGTGCTTGCACTTTGCTTAACCCTTTAGCTGTCGGTAGCGGCTTTATTTGCGACGATTCCTGCAGGTATCATTGCGACTAAACCAGCTTCCGGCATCCAGAGGGTTAACATGAATTATTCTAGACGAGACATACACAGACTAACAAAATAAACACGCTCAGCGAGGAAAAGTACAGCACACATGTTTTGTGTTTGCCCTTTCTAAACGTTTTTCTTTCATTGTAGAGTAGTTCTTTGCATTTCACACCTTATTCAGGAACCTTTTTGGTCTGGATTTCCTATTTACTTAGCACATACGTGCCAGCAAAACAACCCTACGACAGCAACATCAGTAGTAGTAGTAGTCGTAGTAATAGTAGCAGTAAAAGTTAAAAGTAGTATAGCAGTAGGAGTAGTAGTAACATTAGCAAAAACAGTAGCAGTAGCAGTAGTAGAAGTAGTAGCAATAACAGCAGCAATGGTAGCAGTAGGTATTAGTAACAGCAGCAGCAGATTATCATTATGATGTTATGATGATGATGATTATTATTATTATCATCATCATAATGATGGTTACGATTGTGGTTGTGTTATCCTGTGAGAGCATGCATGTGTTAATCGTAGGAAATAATCCGATATTTATTTGAGCTTTCATGGTTACAAATCACGTAGCCTTTTAGTAAGTTTTTCTCTCGTTTGCACGTAGAGCGGATTTCGTTAAGTTTTACCGGAAGTTTCTAGAAAAGTCGCACGGAGAATAGCGGTCGATCTTTGTTTAGCGTAGATTAGAACCTTTGATAAGGTCGCAATGTCTAGTGACCTCGTATGTGTGACGTCGGGGAGTTCGTAACAGTTTGCAACATTTTGTTTTTCTGTACGCGTGAATTGAGCAGCCTTTCTTTTGTTTTGTGAAGAATCGTGAATCTTCTAGAGCGAATATGCAAGGGTTACCATACTTTTATGTGACTTCATTGTACACTAGGATTTAGAGCTGAAGTTAGCAGCCGAATTTTCGTAGCCTATTGTAGCTTTTCTAGAAAGATTATTTTAATGAGTTTCGGTTGCGTGTTTCGTTCTGATTGGTTGCGTTGTATGATTTTCGTAGATGATTCTGGAAAGTGGTTATACTATATAAAGAGGGTGCTTGAAAGCACGTTGGTACATTGTCTTGCATTGTTAGTTGTAGAGACACACAGTTTATCGTAGGTACGTGGCCCGTATAGGGTGTACATTGGATGAGAAACTTTGTGTTGCCAGTGTGGACATTTGCAGAAGAGACTTTGTATCAGTATTTGTGCATTTTGGAAGTGCATTGTGTGGTGATCGCATCGCTGAATTAAAATATTGTTGGAACTGTTACTCCAGTATTGTCTACATCCTTAAGCCACGTGTGACGGGTTGCAGCTGAATGAAGTTTAATTAAAAGAACCTTACGTGCGTGCGTCTGGTGTGTTTATCATACTACGACTACGACTCAACCACGTAACAATGATCATCAGTATATTATTATTATATTAATTATTATTATTATTATTATTATTATTATTATTATTATTATTATTATTATTATTATTATTATTATTATTATTATTATTATTACTATTATTTTATTATTATTTTTTTATTAGCATTATTACTTTTATTAGTATTGTTATTATTATTGTTATTATTGTGGGTCTATGCCTCTTGCCTTTTGTCCCGACAGCGGAAGGTGGAATACTCAATTGTCACCTCTGTGGTAGGGTTGACCATGATGACCCTGGAACTATTACTCACTGATATCTTGACTTTCACTTTGTTTTATACCTATGTCAGGCGCATCAACCACAACACGACCGGTCACCTCAACCACCTCCACCGCCTCCACCACTTCCACCACTTCCACCTCCACTCCTTCTCCCACCCAGGTTACCATAGAAGGTCCATCCCTGTTTGACACCGACGGCTCCGAGACGATGACTTTGACCTGTGACCTAGAAAACCGGAAGCGCGTGCGGTCTGTCACGTGGAGCGTAACCTGCACTATACAAGACGACCGGAAGTGTATGTGGACGCCCAGACCACCAGAGGATGACGGGAAGGTGGTCACGTGTTCTATTACCTACATCGACGGCCAATCGGGTGTAGGCTCCTTCAGTGTGCAGTTAAATTGTGAGTTGGAAAGGCGATTCTTAGTTCAAATTCGGAAAGAAAATAGTCAGCTACTGAAGTTACAGACATTTTTTAATCGCGTGTATTTTAAATGTGTAAAGTGGCCTGAAACCGGTACCAAAGTGTGGGGGGTGGGGGGGGGTGGGTGGGAGGGGGGTGGAAGAACCGGAGTACCCGGAGAAAGAACCCACGACGGTCCGCCCGAATTAACGGTGACACTTACCAGAGGAGAAATTCACACTCTTTCACATTTCGCCGACATTTAAAGTGGGCATTTCAATTTGACTGATACTATACACAGTGCCTCGTGTTTTTCATTGTTTATCATCGAAAGAGAACTTTATTGGTAGGAACAACTCATGTTTGCCATGTCAAAGTGAATTTAGAAAGTTCACCATGGTGAATTGTCTAGATTCATTCAGGTTACGTGGCCAGAATGATTGGTGCACCTCAGATGACTCGGTTCTAAACAGATCCACCTTCTGCGCCCCCGATGATCCACGGCTACAATATCGGTGACGTGGTACAGGCAGGCGACACCCTCATGATGACGTGTCTAGTCCGTGACGGCAAACCGCTCGTGACGTCAGTTATCTTCTCCTGCCCGGGACACCCAGACAACGTGAAGGACATCCGCGGTGACACCGAGGTAGAGAGTCTTGTAGTGATTAACCCCTTGAGAGCCAGTGACAACGGCGTGAGGTGCGTGTGTACAGCGGAATGGAAAAGAAGCGAGTGGTACGCCCTCAGCGCCACCAGGGTTTTGAGTGTTGAGGGTAAGGTATTTTTCATCGCAAAAGTTGCTGTCTGTAGCGGTTTTACGTGCAGTCGCGATCTGCAGAACACCGCTACCGACAGCCAGTATGTTAACCCATTTAGCCCCGGGACCCTGCAGCAGGATATGAATTGATCATGATAATTCAAGGATAGTGTCAGATGAAGGCGCCAAACTCATCTGGCACTACCCTTGAATTATCATGATCAGTCCATTTCCCACAACTGGTAATTAGTCGTCAGACAACGCCTCCACAAGTTGGGAAATGCGGCCGTGGGGTTAAGAGGGTTAACATGAATTATTAAAGACCAAAAACATACGCTCAGAGAGGACAAGTTCAGCATGGTTCTGTTGTACTTGGCCTTTCTATGCGTGTTTCTTTCATTGTTCGGGAGTTGGTTTTTATTGTATTTAGTAGCAATATTACTGGCAGTTGTAGTAATAATTTATTACTTGCATGTGATAACAAGCGTGCACCAGAGGCATATGCAACTCTCCGAACATTCCAAGAGGCATAGATCCTCAGCAGCCCGAAGGGCTCATGAGGATCTGTGCCTATTGGTGATGTTTGGAGTAGTGTCCATGCTTATGGTAAAGAGCTTCTTATAGCCTTGACGTCGCTGTCCTTGTCTTCTGGGAATCGTTCGGCGTAAACGTGACCCCACCATTATCATTGTTCAGGCACGATCTCGCTACCTGCAGAGGCTGATCAGAAGAGCACCAAATACATTGTCGGCGGGGCTGTTGGCGGTGGTGCCATCCTCCTCGTCGTTGTTGTCATTATCGTCGTTGTCATCTGTCGCAGAGGTTTGTAACATAAGTAACGCGGTGTGACGCGTTAATCCCTTGACTGCTTCGTAAATGCCGCGTGACTACTGCATACTACTGACGACCCTGACAGAGGAGACGCGGAGTTAAGCGTCTTTTTCGCCGAGCGGTATTGTATGTAGTATCTAGTCAAGGGGTTAAAACGACTCGCACGCAAGATCGACTCAATGTTACTTTAGTGTATCAACCTCTTCGCTGCCTATAGTCACGGATTTCGCGTCCTAGACCACTGCACACTGACGGACATTCACAAACGAACTGGAACCAACATGGGCAAACAGAACGTATTGGACTAACAAGAGAGAGTAATCCTCATGAGCCGCCGCGACTGCTTTAAGTTTCTAGCAGCTGCAGGGAAGAAAGGAAGGAGAAGAGGGGATAGGGGGGGGGGGGGGGGGGATGGGTTTCTAGGTGTTTCGGAACCACCCCCTCTCCCCCCCAAAATAAATAAATAAATAAAAATAACTAAATCTTTTAAATGCTATAACAAAGTCCCTTTTGGGGTGTTTGACCCCCCCCCCCTCTCCGCCTCCTCTTGCTTGATTTTGTGGTAGAGCTTTTCAACATCCCCCCCCCCTCTTTCACCCCTTCCCCCGTCTTCTCTCTTCGTCCCCCCCCCCTTCCCCTTTACATCTACCCCCACCCACCCCCCCCCCCCCCCCACCCCCCGCGTTGTTTGATTTTTCGGCCACTTTAAGGTTGAAGGTCCCAAACAAAAAGTTGTAACCACCCCCACCCACCCTCAAGCGCACCCTTTCTCGAGGGTAACTGATCCGCCCGTGAGCTGTGTGCATTTCGCATTGCCCCAGCAGTGAATGGGTTAACTATTACTCCCGTGTGATAAGAAACAATAGCCTGTACCCAGGGAAAAGCCTCGGCTTTATTGAGACAGCACAGACACTGAGACCCAGTTTATACTGGTAAATATTAGCGCTCAAAGAGTTGCTTTGAAATAAAGCGATTTGCTGTTTGATATGGAGTCAGACCTTCGTTCCTCTGACAAGTCTCGGCTGAGACAGACAAACAGTGAGAACAATTTTTTCTGCCGAAAATAACTATCACTCAATGCGTTACCACAAGAATGTACCTTTAACTCATTCAGCCCTGGCGCACTACAGCAGGAGAAGGGTCGACCATGATAATTCAAGGGCAGTGCCAGATTAGCTTGGCGCCTGTCGGCGCCAAGCTAATCTGGCACTGCCCTTGAATTATTATGGTCTATCCTTCTCTTGCAACTAATGCATAGTCATTAGATGACGCCGCCAAAATTTGGGAAATACAGCCGTCGGGCTGAATGAGTTAAATCATTTCCTCTGTGCTGGTGTCGACTCTGTATTCCTCTAACAAGTCTCAGCTGAGGCAGACAAACATTGAGAACGCGCGAATCTTAGCGTTCGTAGTGTTGCCTTCGATGGGCAATTTTAGAATTAATTCGTTTTTGCTTGTTAAAGCTAAGCCTGTATTTTACTTCGTTTTTCTAAGCCTTTATTCCTCTAAAAAAATCTCCTTTGAGAAAGGACAAACATTTAGAAGCTACTCGCGAATCGTAGTGCCCATAATGTCGCCTTTGAAGGGCAAATTTCAATCATTTCGTTTCAGCTGTATACAGTTAAGCCTGTATTTACTTTCCAAGCTTGTATTCTTCTAAAACGTCTCACTTGAGACAGGACAAACACGGAGAACCCGTTTTATTGGCGACCCTTAGCACTGAAAGCATTGCCTTTACAATGCAGCTTTTAAGTATTCCGTCTTTGCTGACGGCAAGCATACGTGTCTATAATTCAGGAGGAAATAACTACGAAAGGCACGCGTCCGACTACCCTGCACCGGATGTTGAGCTGTACCCTTTCGCCCGTGTCGACGAGCTGGGTTTCCTAGGCAACCCGTGTCCAGCAAGGCCCCCGGCTGCAGGCAAAGATGAGGACACCAACTCCACCTACGCGGAAATTGTCGAAGAACATTGCAAGGGAGGTAAGCAACTGCATACACGGGTGCTGGTCCGTAGGTTTTAGACCTTGTTGAAAGTGAGTGCTGGTCTGTGATGTTGGACCCTACGGCCAAAGGCCGTAAGGTCCAAAATCACAGACCAGCACACATGTTTGTATTTGCCTGGCATTCCCTGAAATTGGAGGAGAAAATGTCATAAATATACATCTATGAGGGCTTGAGGAGAGACCGGACAAGGGAGACACGTTGGTTACGCAAATGTAGCCTTGTTTTGCATTTTGGACCATACGTTATGTCCCTTGGTGATCTAAACATCCTGTGAGAAATAAAACAACTTGACCTGGTCCTATACAGTAAATATACCCCCTCCTCCTCCCTCTTACGTCCCCACAATAATAATAATAATAATAATAATAATAATAATAATAATAATTATAACGATACTACAATAACAACAACAATGATAACAACAACACTATAGTAATGGTACTAATAGTAATAATAATAATCTTAAGTACGTTTTGTGCCAATTCAGAGTTTCGTTTAATACTATTTTATTCTTATATTTGCCTGTGCAAGGAAGACATTATTATTGTTATTATTATTAAATTATTATTATTATTTTTATATTATATATTATTATTATTATTATTATTATTATTATTATTATTATTATTATTATTATTATTATTATTATTATTATTATTATTATTATTGTTATGCAAAGTTTAGATAAATAATTTTCTTCTGCAGAAAAGCCAGCCAAGTCAGACTATGACTCCGTTCGTCCCCCACTGCCCTCAGCTCGCCCTCCTCAAGAAAATTACGACAGGCTGAACGGAAAGAAACCGGTCAGCAAACCCACGCACCCATGCAAACCGGCTGACGACTATCTGCACCCTGCAAAGTCGGACAGCGACTACTTGCACCCTGCTACACCGGCTGATGACTACATGCACCCAGTCAAACCGAGAGCTGAAACGGATACCGACTACATGCACTCCGCTAATCCGGCTGATGACTACTTGCACCCAATCAAACCGAGAGCACCGGATAGCGACGACTTGCACCTTGCTACACCGGCTGATGACTACTTGCACCCAGTCAAACCGAGAGCAGAACCGCATAGCGACTATTTGCACTCCGCTAATCCGGCTGATGACTACTTGCACCCAATCAAACCGAGAGCAAAAGCGGATAGCGACTAGCTGCACCCTGCTAAACCGGCTGATGTCAACTTGCTTCCAGTCAAACCGAGAGCAAAACCGGATAAATACTACTTGCACCCTGCTACACCGGTTCATAACTAGTTGCACCCAGTCAAACCGAGAGCAAAACCGGACAGCGACAATTTCCATCCTGGTACACCGGTTGACGACCACTTGCACCCAGGCAAACACGGCAGCAAAACCGAATAGCGACAACGTACACACACCGAGACTAGCTGATATTTACCGTCACCCCGCGACATCGGCTGCCGATTATCTGCACCTGCGGAAACAGGATAAGGACCGTCTTCACGTACCCTTCCAAAATAGACAGGGATTATATCCATGCTGACAAACCGGCTGACGATTATCTTCACCCAGTAACCAGCTGGCAAAGACAACATCAACACTTTCAAACGCTGACCGAGATACTATCAACACTTTCGAACCGGCTGACAGACATATTTCTTTTCAACACTTTCAAACCGGCTAAAAAAGTGAAGTTACTGCACCCTGCTAGACCGATTGATGATTACTTACACAAAGTGAAACCGGCCAGCTGCATCCTGCCAACCGTTTGACGATTATGTTTTTCAAACTGCTAAACCGTCAAAAAAGAATTAAATTTAAAAAATAAAAAACAACAAAAACAACAAACAATCAAACAAACAAACAGGCAAACAAACAAACAAGCAAACAAACAAAACAAGTAACCAACAAACAAACCAACCAACAAACAAACAAAAACAACAAACAACAAAATAAGACATTTGACGCAAATGGTTTCCAGTGACTCCAGAAAAAAAAAAAAAAAGAAATTGGTGAGGCTTCTTTCGCAACGGAAGACTCTCAACAACGGACGAGAGCGAAGTCACGGCGGATAACCAGCATGCACCACACACATATTATGGATCTAAACATCTGCAAGAGGAATTGATCCTCATGTGTCCTCCGGGCTGACGAGGATCTATGTCCATAGGAAATGTTTAAAGTGTTGCCTATGCTTATCCCTCTGGGTGTCGGTAGCGGTTTTAGTCGCGATGACATCCTGCATGAATAACAACACTCTGACATCCTGCAGGAATAACAACACTCTGACATCCTGCAGGAATAACAACACTCTGACATCCTGCAGGAATAACAACACTCTGACATCCTGCAGGAATAACAACACTCTGACATCCTGCATGAATAACAACACTCTGACATCCTGCAGGAATAACAACACTCTGACATCCTGCAGGAATAACAACACTCTGACATCCTGCAGGAATAACAACACCCTGACATCCTGCAGGAATAACAACACTCTGACATCCTGCAGGAATAACAACACCCTGACATCCTGCAGGAATAACACTCTGACATCCTGCAGAAATAACAACACTCTGACATCCTGCAGGAATAACAACACTCTGACATCCTGCAGGAATAACAACACTCTGACATCCTGCAGGAATAACAACACTCTGACATCTTGCAGGAATAACAACACTCTGACATCCTGCAGGAATAACAACACTCTGACATCCTGCAGGAATAACAACACTCTGACATCCTGCAGGAATAACAACACTCTGACATCTTGTAGGAATAACAACACTCTGACATCCTGTAGGAATAACAACACTCTGACATCCTGCAGGAATAACATCACTCTGACATCCTGCAGGAATCATCGCGACTAAAACCGCTACCGACACCCAAAGGGTTATGATGCAATCTGGTTACCCGCCGTGACGTCACTCTCGTTCGTTGCTGGGAGTTGTTCGTTGCAGATGGAACTGCATTATTACAGCCGAATTTCTGGACAATGCCGCGGAGGCACTGGTTGTGTCTCTCGACGAGCTACCGCTGATAGCGAATCAAGCTGAACAACCAGTTTGTGCGGCACGTCTCGAATAAGTTAAATGTCTGCGCCCTGTTAAACCGGCTGACGATTGTTAGCTCCAACCAGTCAAACCGGATGGCGATTATATAAAATAATAATAATAATAATAATAATAATAATAATAATAATAATAATAATAATAATAATAATAATAATAATAATAATAATAATAATAAATAAATAAATAAATAAATAAATAAATAAATAATTACGTATTTATAATTATAATAATTATAACTCTAATCGCGCACTCACAACTCGAGCACGCATGCGCACGCTTTAGACAATGACTCACGTACCACAAATACATTACGGCAGTCAGCTTGGGGTGGGGTGGGTGGTGATATTATAGTGCTAGAATTGTTGAAAGAGGTGAGTTTTGAGGGCGGACTTGAAGGACGAGAGAGAGTGTTTCTGACGGAGGGAGAGAGTGGGAGAGTGTTCCAGGTGGATGGACCGAAGATGGAGAAGGAGCGGGGGCCGAAAGTGCTGAGTTTGGTGCGTGGGATGTGGAGGCGATGCACCCATCCGGGGCCGGCTGACAAAACAACCTGATGAACTAATCTCCAGAAGAAGGGAGCATTTTGACGTCATTGCCGAGTCACTCGATACTGCTGCCATTTATCGACATTGGTCAACAGTGAAACCGGGTGACGGAAAACGTAAGACTATAAATCTCCGGGAGAAAATAATTGACAAAACTGCCGAAACGGTTGCCAGTTATCTACAACCGGCCAAACCGGATGGCAACTGTTTGCCCAGTGAAATTTGGCGGACGAAAGAGATCATGGCTGAATCAGTGAATCGATGAATCTTAATTTGAGACTTTGACATAGTTGAGCAAGCACAGTCATATTTCGAACCCGGTGGTTCAAACTTTCTAAAGTGAGCTGGTTAAAAAGAGCCTCTAGTAATAATAATTGATGATACATTGGTCATAACACTGTCAACCATATACACTACAAGACAAGATGAATGAACTATGACAGTTTAAGGGCGGTGCCTGCATGAGTGACTACGAATGTACATAATGCGATGTGGTCAATATTTGCGCACCTTTTAGTATTAACTCGCTCAATTGTACATGTATGTTATGTAGCCACCAGTGCTGTTTGCATTACTTTTGATTGCATGCACAATAATGTTAACCCTTTCGCTACACAACCTAAGAGATATAGATCCTCATGAGCCCCCGCAGTTGCGGGGGCTCATGAGGATCTATGTCTCTTGATGAAACCACTTTGCATCCATGTTCTTTTGACGGGGGAACCTTGACGTTAAATTTACAACTGATTGTAAAGGCGCAGTCTGCGTCCGCATGCAGTTTAAGGGTTAATACTGATCGTGTACGATTTCCGTCACTGAGAAGTAGCTAGGTCAAAAGTATGCACGAGCTTGACACAGTCACTGAATGAAAAGGACCGGCTTTATAGTCAATGATTGTGTTAAATTCGTGTAATCTTTTGACCCATTTATTACATAAGAAAAGACCTATTACTGCAGATGAAAAGGGAATCTCTTACTGTAATTGGGCTTCCTTTTGTGTGGTACATTTGTCCCTTTAAACATTATTTTGGTGCTCTACGGTATTGGTATTATTTTATATATATCACGGAAGTCACACATTTTATACATACAAGTAACACATTTGCCCACCTCTTGTGACCCTTAACCTTTCCGAGGGATCATCCTTATTAGTATTTTAGTATGCATATTATTGGTCTTACCATCAGGTATCTTTATACCGAGTTTGGATTTGAAGTTGAAAATAGCATTTTAGAAAACAATGTTTGTTTTTTTGGGTCAAGATATGACTATTGTGGGCCTAATTATAGACCCCCTGTGACCTCGACCTTTGAGACAGGTCACTAACATTGATATGTTTAGAAAAACGTCTTTGTCACAAAGTATCCATGGGCCAAGTTTGAAGTCTGTGTCTTGAATAGTCTGCGAGAAATTGCAAACGTTCTTTTTTTTACCACGGACGACAGACGCCGAATAAGAGACGCCGGACAACGGACGCATGACGACCCAATACATAGACTGACCTTTGCTATCGCACGTGAGCCCAACACATGAGCAGTACGATGTTTCTGTCTTAACCCATTTTACCCCACGGCCGCATTTCTCAAGTCTTGGAGGTGTAACCTAACGACTGTATATCCGTTGCTGGAGAGGGATCGATCATGATAATTCAAGGGTAGCGCTAGATAAGCTTGTCGCCTTTAGGCGCCAAGCTCATCTGGCACTACCCTTGAATTATCATGGTCGATCCATCTCCTGCTGTAAGGCGTCGGGGCTAACAGCTAGGGTTAAGTGTTCTATCAACGCAGAATGCATCGTAGAGATCGGTTATCGCCCGTGTTCTCTGCGTCTTGCATTTGGATGGTGTTTCTTTCTCTAGGCAGTAAATGTGATCATTTAAAAATTCCTAAAGTTTGTATTCAGCAATTCAGCAAGCCTTATTTTCTCCGTTTGTATAAGTAACGTTTTCAAAATCGACGCAGAATAGCGGAAAATGTGTATTTACCAAAAGAATGCACACAAACAAACACATGTATAAATATCTAGGCATAATGCAATTACACTGTCTCATATATAAAGCGCGCGGAACAAAGTAAGACTTTAACCTGGGAAAACTGCAAATGTGTATTTACCACAAACATTACAGACATAAATACATGTATAAATATCTAGGCTTAAAAAAAAAAAGCACAGAGAAAACAAGCAGTTACATTATGTCATGTATCAAGCGCGCAGAACATGCTACAACTTAGGGCTTTAACCTCGGAAAACTAAAAACTTTAAATAAAACCAGCGCTCGCTGTCTCAGTCGACGAGTATGCACAGGAGCAGCCGCGGCAACTAAATAACTTGAATAATTATGATGGGCAGTGATGAGTTTTGTCCCCTCGAAAAAAACGCAGAGTTGGGATTAGTTAAAGGTCAGTTTTACCACGGTAAAATTCATAGCATGTTCGGCGCGAGTTCAAAAAAGTCAGCACCACTGTTCTACTGAACCGTTTATGACACAGAAAGTTATTGAAATATTCAGTTCAGACACACTGAAACAATTAGACATGGATGGACCCTTATAGTTTAAGGGCGGTGCCAGGACAGCTTGAGGCCTTCTGGCACTACTTGGCACGTTTGAAAGTCAGCACCACTATTCTGCGGAACCGATTATGACGCAGAAAGTTATTGAAACAGTCCAGACACACTGAAAAAAGACATGGATCGACTATGATAGTTCAAGGGTTGTGCCAGGAAAGCTTGGCGCCCTCTGGGCACCAAGCTTTCCTGGCACCTCCCTGGAACTACAATATTCGATCTGTCTGCTGATGAGCACTGCGTGTGGCTGCATGTTTTTGTTACATGTATCTATCTATACACCAGCACTGATAACGAAAAACTGACAACTCCCAGAGTATTTCTAAAATTCTAAAAACCTTTGGCTAGCGCACCTGTTCCTTTCAGGCTTCTAAAGTGTTTCACAGCCTTCCCCATGATATTCGCACGCACCTTCAATGGCCATTTTTATCGCCAGATAGCAAAGGCATTTTTTTCGAGCTGTCCTTTGAAATGGATTGATGTAGCCATCTCTATCCCATATACATGTTTCTTTTCATGTTCTTGAAATCTTTCTGACGTGTTGTATATCAATATGGTCTGCGTGTGCTTGGTAGTGTATTTGCGGATGTATGTACATGTGTGCTGTTTGTATCTCACATCGTATAAGTTCCTTAGTTAGATAATCTTAATGTACACCGCTCTGAGCATTTGTTTTACCCAGGGAAGTAGCGCTATATAACAATAATTTATTATTATTATTATTATTATTATTATTATTATTATTATTATTATTATTATTATTATCATTATTTTTATTATTATTATAATTATATTATTTTTATTATTATTATTAGTAGTAGTAGTAGTAGTAGTAGTAGTAGTAGTAGTAGTAGTAGTAGTAGTAGTAGTAGTAGTATTACATGTATATAAGTTTTAAAACGACATCTTCACTGTATAACGGGATCTTAAATCGATGCTTCTAAAAGTATGATACACACAGTATTGCCCTGTGATGGTATATGACAGTAAGTTTTAAAAAAAAAAAAAGCTTTTCGTTGTACATACACGTGTTACAATGATGACAATGAACAATAACGATTAACAAGAAGGGCAAAGCCCATATGGTTCGCGTGTACCAACCGATCCACACATGTCTGACAAAAAAATGTTTTTTTTGTCAAAATATGGTTATTCTTACTTATTTCCTGAGCTCTTGCGACCCTTGACCTTTCCGAGGGGTCATTCAAATTAGTATGGCTTAGATAGGTCTTACCATCATGTATCTATGTAGCAAGTTTAGGTTTAAAGTTGTGAATAGTATTTGTGAAAAACATTTGTTGTAAAGATATGGTCATTTTGGACCTATTTCTTGAGCTCTTGTGACTCTCGACTTTTCTGAGGGATCAACCAAATTAGTGTGCATATAAAGGTCTTATCATCAGGTATTTGTGTACCAAGTTTGGGTTTGAAGTTGTGAATAGTATTTGAGGAAAAAGAAAGCATTCCCAAAATAGCTACTTTTTATATATATATTTCCTGATTCGCTGTGACCTTGACCTCTGTGAGAGGTCACTGAAATTGGTACTTTTAGAAAGGTCGTGCCACAATGTATCCTTGGGCCAAGTTTGAAGACTGTAGCTTGAATAGTCTCCGAGCAAATGCCAACGTTAAAGTTTACCGCGGACAACGGACGGACGACCACGGGCCCAGAACAAAGACCCACTTTTACTTCGCACGTGAGCCCAAAATGAAAACAGAAAAACAAGCAATAGGGTTGGGGGGTGGGGGGGGGGGGTGGGGGGGGGGGTGGAATTAAAGGTCACCCCGAGGAAAGGCGTCAGCTAATGAAAAGTTTAAAATATTCAGAAAACATCATTGCTAAAAAGTATCTCGAAAACATACAAATGAAGCATAGTTAATTTCTAATTTAGGAAAAACTAGGTCATATTCAACCGCTTTTCTGCCAGTGATCGCGGTTTGCGATCATGAAATCTGTATAAATTCTACACAGCAGAATTCAGTCCGTTCAAAAAACAATAGATACAAACTGGGTACTGAGAGAGGCATAGATCCTCATGAGTCCATGCACTTGCGGGGGTTCATGAGGACATACGCCTTTTTCAGCTGAACGCTCTTAAAATTGTCTTGGCAGTCAAAAGAGTTAAGAATCCCTCTGAATTCTCGTGCTGTACTCGGACTTTGTAGGATCGTAGATAGCGGGCACAGTGCCTTTTGGGTGGAGATAGTCCGATGACGTGTCCACGGGCTGTGAATTATCATAGCTGGCCGGAACGGAGCCTTTAGGGTGGAGATAGTCTACGGGATGTGTACGACCACAGACGGGCGGAACGGGGCCTGTAGGATGGAGGTAGTCTGGCTGTGGAGCCACTGGGTGAATGTAGCCATCAGCTGGGGCCTCTGGCAGATCAAACGAAGAACACAGAATTTTAAAAGAAGGGACAGCCAGTCGTATTTTTTGCTTGAAGACGCACGTTTTAGGGGTATTGTCGAAAAATTATACACAGGACAGTTTGTCATGCACAAGAATGCTACACATATCAGTAAAAACCTCATTATTTCAACTTTCTAATGATATAAGTTTTATGTACCAAAATTAAAAAAGAACTTACCGAAATATTTTTTTTGCAATACACCAACAAATTGTATCCAGACTTTTTTCCGCCATTTTGGATCGTAGAAACCGCTTGAAAAGGCCTTTAGTTGCTCATGTAAATTCGAAAACAAAAGCGATCTGCTGTGGCTTTTTTCCAATAAAGGGAAGTAACCTCTTATAGACGAATGGTTTCTAAATCGTATAACAGAAGTTGTTTCCATTTGACCATATTTACCATCAGGGGGGGGGGGGGGGGGGGGGGGGGGGGGGGGGGGGAAAGGGGGGGGGGGGGACGTACGCGCTTATATCGCGTAGGCGGGTTCAATATTTCAGCCTCCAATAACAAACCATAACTATCCAATGAAATGAATAGTTTGTTTGATTTTTTAAAAACTATTTTTTACGTATCCCTTTGCACTCTCATCCCCTCCCCTCCCTTCTTCTCCTCCCCTATCACCCCCCTCCCCCCACCCCCCACTCTCCTCGCCCCCGCCCACTTACACACATACCCCGACCACACAGGTCAGCCATTGCACCCATAGCCTCCCTCTAACCCCATTCCCCGCCCTGGACGTATATTTTGTTTCTGAAAATTATTTTGATGACCAGAGGCCACAATCGTGCAATGAACATGGATACAAACTAATCTCAGCAATAGGCACAGATACTCATGAGCCCTCGCAGTTGCGGGGGCTTATAAGTATCTACGTCTCTTGCTGTTGGTTCGCGTTTGTTGTTTGTTTTTGTTTTTGGCAGTGAGGGGGTTGATTACTCCCCTAAACATGAAATTACTGAAATAGCTTTAACTGGACGTATACTTAAAGTAGCATTAGCTCAGTTTGGTCAATGAAGCGACCTCGGCGTCAGACTTTCCTCTTTCAGCAAATGTCACCGTTTATTTGGGCGGATCCTCGGGGCTTCTTTCTAACCCCCCCCCCCTCCTCCGCTATGCTACAGGTTTCAGGACACTTTACAGTTTTATATATGAGCGATCAAACTTTCCAAAAATTCAATAGCTGAGCTGGCCCTTCGCACCACGCAAATGTCCTGTGTTTGTCTTGTTCTCTGTGTGTCTTCAGAGTGAATGCGTGTGTTTCACGTGAGCGTTCGTGTCGGGTTCAGTTCGTGGGGCTTTGAGTCGATTCGCAGAATTGGGTATTATTATTATTATTATTATTATTATTATTATTATTATTATTATTATTATTATTATTATTATTATTATTATTATTATTATTATTATTATTATTATCTCACGCTCGGAACGTCAAATTAGCGTCGTACCCACCCACCATGAAGTTCCTTGCGACATTTTGCAACTATTGGTCTGGTTCACTATAAATCTCGCACTTCCTATTAAGTCCGCTGCCTCTTTCCACCCATTTGCTAAGGTGGTAGATTTTGTTACTTACTAAGGGTTTCCTCCATGTGACCAATTTCATCATAGATGCTGGAAAAGTGCTTGACGTCATCCAAGAAAGGGTTACTGATAATTTGGATGCCTGGGTTCCTGGGCTGACCGAGTCTGTCATAGGGATTCTCCTGTGCTTCCGGTTCCCGTCGTCGGTTCAGACGGTTAGACGGTTGTTCGTACCGCGCTTTTCCTGAAAGAATAAAAAGTTCACTTGTTAATAAGACAGTGCGCATTCGGAACACAAAATGGCGACTTTCTACTTGAAAGGACAACTGATGTAAAGCGTCGTGACTTTCTGTTTGTTAACCCCTTCCCTGCCAGTGGACGTGTATCTTGTTTCTGAAATCTTTGTTCATTCCCAACGACAAAAAGCCGCAACCGTCAAAGCATGGTACAAATTGGACTTAGCAAGGGGCATAGATCCTCACGAGCCCCCGCAATCGCGGGGTCTCGAGAGGATCTATACCTCTTGTAGTTTGGTAGGGGGTTCACTTTTTCTCGGCAATCATGGGGTTAAAATATGCAGGGTTTTACTAATGTTATTTCTTTTTAAAACATTTATAATCGTAACGCTTTGCATTTCGCATGTTTTCAGTATAACAAGGTGAAGACACGTGTTGAGTTTAGCTTTTGAGGTTGCTTTTTGGGTTTAGGTCAGAGGCGAACTATCCCCAACAAAACTCCCCACCCCCACCTTCACCCGCCATCCCTCTTCCACACACCCCCCTTACAGGTAACCGACCCTCCCGTGGGGACATGCAAGGAACGCAATACACCAGTAGCACAACGCCTTTAGGCCCACTGCGGCCGTCGTGGGCCCGAGAACCTTTGCTTACTGGGTGGAAATCGGCCATTGATATTTCAAGAGTACCGCCAGATTAACCTGGCCAAGGTAAACATGGAGATTAAATTATGCCTAAACACAAAAGAAATCTCCAGTGCTCAGTTTGACTGATAAAATGAGTGCTATTTATCGGTCAACCTGAGTACAAGGTCTGACTTTTATTTTATTTATTTATACAATTGTTTTTGTTTGTTTTTCTAAAGAACGTTTTAACCTCAAAATCGATCTTTAAAAACTTTCTTCAAAGTGGGACAGTGCCACATTTGGATCGCCCTTACTTTTACCCCGCCTAAGCGGGCGATTGTTACGTGGCCGCGCAACGAAACAGTCAAAAGTGCGGCGGTGACCGCACAACCTCTATCTCCACAGATGAACTGAGACAGTCTTGAAACACCTGGTCCGGAAAAGCGCGCGAGATGTATAAAAGTCCGCACAGACACCTCGCAATACTGCAGACATATATTAACCCATGCACTGTAGAGATAAAGACAACACAATCAAACTGCAAGAGACATAGTTCCTCATGAGCCCCCGCAGTTGCGGGGGCTCATGAGGATCTATGTCTCTTGCTGGGACCAATTTGTATGCATGTATCTATGAAGAGGTTTGGCTTTTGGTTGTTGAGTGAACACAGATTTCATGAACAGTGGCAGGGAAGGTGGGAAAGTGTGAATGCGACGAGTCCGCATGCATAATATTATTTGCACGTTTTCAAAATTGTATTCTAATTTTCATAATTAGTCATACATACGTTTTCGCCTAATAGCAACGACGACAATAATGATGATGATGAGGAGGACACCACCCCCAGCTGCAGCGCCGCCAATGAGTGCCACAGGCAGGGCGCCTGGCACCTCAGAAGTAACGTTAACAGCTGAAACATGCATATTAACTATATTTCATGTTTTCATCGAAAATGACCACAGATTTAATTCATGATTTAAAAAAAATATATTATTTATTTATTTAATTATTTATTTATTTATTTATTTATTTATTTATTTATTTATTTATTTATTTATTTATTTATTTTTTTTTTTGAGGGGTGGGGTGGGATGGGTTGTACATTCAGCGTCAAACAACAGCATCCGCGCAAAGAAGACGAAATAGAAAGTAGTCTTTGAGATGGCACAACTCAAGTCCTTGGTTATTTAAAGAAATATATACCAAAGTAACATCGCATCAAGTATTATTTTCTTACGATCATGTCCGAAAAATACTATATAAAGTGTTAACTCATTTGAGACGTTCCACCTACGGATACGCGGCGTGTCGCCGCGTATCCGTCGGGGGCACGTCTCGAATGAGTTAACCTCCTTGCTGCCAGTGATCACGAATTTCGCGCCTGAGGTGAGTGCATACGCCGACATTCGCGTAAGGAACATAACAGTAAATGGGGCCACAATAGGCGGAAAGACCTTGGTACTAACAAGGAACATAACAGTAAATGGGACCACAATAGGCGGAAAGACCGTGGTACTAACAAGAGACATAACAGTAAATGGGGCCACAATAGACGGAAAGACCGTGGTACTAACAAGGAACATAACAGTAAATGGGGCCACAATAGGCGGAAAGACCGTGGTACTAACAAGGAACATAACAGTAAATGGGGCCACAATAGGCGGAAAAACCGTGGTACTAACAAGGAACATAACAGTAAATGGGGCCACAATAGGCGGAAAGACCGTGGAACTAACAAGGAACACAACAGTAAATGGGGCCACAATAGGCGGAAAGACCGTGGAACTAACAAGGAACATAACAGTAAATGGGGCCACAATAGGCGGAAAGACCGTGGAACTAACAAGGAACATAACAGTAAATGGGGCCACAATAGGCGGAAAGACCGTGGAACTAACAAGGAACATAACAGTAAATGGGGCCACAATAGGCGGAAAGACCGTGGAACTAACAAGGAACATAACAGTAAATGGGGCCACAATAGGCGGAAAGACCGTGGTACTAACAAGGAACATAACAGTAAATGGGGCCACAATAGGCGGAAAGACCGTGGTACTAACAAGGAACATAACAGTAAATGGGGCCACAATAGGCGGAAAGACCGTGGTACTAACAAGGAACATAACAGTAAATGGGGCCACAATAGGCGGAAAGACCGTGGAACTAACAAGGAACATAACAGTAAATGGGGCCACAATAGGCGGAAAGACCGTGGAACTAACAAGGAACATAACAGTAAATGGGGCCACAATAGGCGGAAAGACCGTGGTACTAACAAGGAACATAACAGTAAATGGGGCCACAATAGGCGGAAAGACCGTGGAACTAACAAGGAACATAACAGTAAATGGGGCCACAATAGGCGGAAAGACCGTGGGACTAACAAGGAACACAACAGTAAATGGGGCCACAATAGGCGGAAAGACCGTGGAACTAACAAGAGACATAACAGTAAATGGGGCCACAATAGGCGGAAAGACCGTGGAACTAACAAGGAACATAACAGTAAATGGGGCCACAATAGGCGGAAAGACCGTGGAACTAACAAGGAACATAACAGTAAATGGGGCCACAATAGGCGGAAAGACCGTGGAACTAACAAGGAACATAACAGTAAATGGGGCCACAATAGGCGGAAAGACCGTGGAACTAACAAGGAACATAACAGTAAATGGGGCCACAATAGGCGGAAAGACCGTGGGAACTAACAAGGAACATAACAGTAAATGGGGCCACAATAGGCGGAAAGACCGTGGGACTAACAAGGAACATAACAGTAAATGGGGCCACAATAGGCGGAAAGACCGTGGGACTAACAAGGAACATAACAGTAAATGGGGCCACAATAGGCGGAAAGACCGTGGGACTAACAAGGAACAAAACAGTAAATGGGGCCACAATAGGCGGAAAGACAGTGGAACTAACAAGAGACATAAATCCTCAGCGACTGAGGGGGCTCATGATGATTTATGTCTCTTGCAGATGGGTGGCGTTTGCTTTGCCACAGAAGTTAAGGGGTCAAATCAAATGTGACTGATTAGGTCATGAAGTATATTGTAAACCCGAGAAAAGGCAGCAGACACTAAAGATTGAAGAACACGTTCATCGTCTCATTACAGTCTATCTACAAGAGTGAAGTGAAGCCAAGTTAATTGTAATAGATTAAAGTCGAGTTGGATTATAACAAGGTCGGATGTAACAAAAGTCGTATATAACAGCTTTCTTTCAGAGGTCCCGAGCAGACCTTTCTGAACAAATTACTTCGCTTAAAACAAACTTCGGATATAAAAACAGGGAAAATTGGATCTCCGCCCGATTTGTTCTATGCGCTTGTGACAAAAGGTCGTTTATACCAAAGCAACAATGAAACACAAATGTCCAAAGTAACAACCAACAGAGATGTGTTTAAAATAGGCTTATTTTAGGCACTGGTTACTTTTGATGTATCTGGCATGTGGGCATGTGAAATTAATTAATGTGAATGCAGAAACAGATGATTTCCAGCAACGAATAATTAAATATGGACCTTTCTGAAAATGTTGGTTCTTACGGTGGATATACGGTGATATATATAATCACATTAAGCCAGTTTTTTTTTTTATTTATTCTCTTTCAAAGGAAATTAATTGTTTAACCTGTTCTCACAGGTGGATGTATGAAAAATATTTTATTCCGTTTGAAATTAAGTTTTCTGTAACAATCAGTGTTGCTTTTTATGGTGGACATACTCAGTGAATTTAAATCACAAAAACACACTTCGTCTTGTGATTACCACATTTTACACAAACAAAAAGTTCTTCAGTCATCTGTATTTCTGATATCTCATCTAAGAACAATGACTGAAGAACTTTTTCCTGTCACTCATTAGAGAAAGAAGTTTGTTGTCACACTGGACATACTATTGGAGATACACATAAAATCATCTATAGATTGGTCCATTTTGGCGAAAGAAAACTCTGCGAGAAATGTGTTCCAACAACAATGTCTTCGTAGCGGAATGACAAAAAAAAACTGTCTGTGTAGTGCGGTTTCCTTGACGAAAAAAAAAATGTCGGTTGTTACGCGCACGACGTTTTGCCACAGGCTCATGTATGCGGAGTTTACTGTAATATACATTTCAAATAACAAACCCTGACCTGTGACACTTAAAATTCTGCTTGCACTGAGGGCATACCACTCGCTTCTTTTCCACTCTGCCGTACAAACACATCTTGCTCCGTTGTCCGTGGACTGTAAGGGGCTAATTGTCAGGATACTCTGTACCTCTGTGTCACCGCGGACGTCTGACACGCTGTGCTGGTGCCCTGGGCATGAGAAGATGACTGACGTCACGAGCGGTTTTCCGTCACGTACTAGACACGTCATTGTGAGCGAGTCACCCGCTTTCAACGCCTCACCAGTTTTGTAGCCGTTGATCGTTGGTGGCGCAAAAGGTGGATCTGGTGATAAAAAAAATCACTGTGCAACAGTCTACTTGTCAACGTGTCATTAATTGTCAGTAGTCGTAGTAATAGTCGTAGTAGTGTTAGTATTCTGACCTGCAAAAGAAATGCGACCTTTTTGGAATATCGGAAACATTTCTTTTGCTGGTCAGTATAGTAGTAGTATTCTGACGAGCGAAAGAAGTGCGATATTATTCCGATAATTGGAGTAATCGAATGACCTCGCATTTGTTTTTCTCGTCAGTATAGTAGAATTAGCGATGTTGTAGCCTCAGTAATAAGAAACGTTGCATGATTAAAATGTCGATATTCTACCGCTGCGTGGGGGTTGTACGATTCAAGAGACTAACTGACCACGGTATTTCAAAAATGGTGTCATAATTCATTTACCATAAACGCCAAGAACTTCTTGCACTATACCTGAACTATCATAGTTGATCATCATCTTAACTCCTTCCTTGCCACTGTACGTATATTGTATTTCTGAAATCTTTGTCCATTTAACGACCAAAAACAAAAACACAGCCTTCCAAGGAACATGGATATAAATTGGTCTCAGCAAGAGACATAGATCCTTACGAGACCACGCAACTACGGAGGCTGATAGGATCGATGTCTGTTGCAGTTGGATCGTGTTCACCTAGTTAAAGTACAGTCAGGTCACAATAGACAAATTAGAAATAGGAACTCAGTTGTGACAATTGCGCAGTGGATTAAAGGCCCGGTCAAACATGCGATATCGTATGTTTGTCCTGGCGTTTAATCCACTGGTGTCTTAAAAAAATGTACAGTTTTGACATACTCAGTATCGTCATATAGTTATTAGAAAACAAACAAACAAACAAAAACAATCAAAACAAGACGAGCATGACCGGGACAGTTTCCAATGGCGAGAAAGACTGACAGTAAATCTAACTGTGTGCTGGTCTGTGATTTTGTACCTAAGGGCTTAGATCCGCAGGGTCTAATATCACAGATTAGTATACATAATAGCAAATAAAACTGCCACAAAGTCCGCGCCAATTGCTCGAAATGTACAAATTGGCAAGAGCAAAATGGGTAAGTAAAGTTGCATCCATGTGCACCATTCTGACAGCTTTATTCTCACCAAAGGAGAAATTTGGGCTGCCTTCCCTGGGGAAGCTCCTCGCGACAAAGTAGCGCCTCCTTTTTCATTAATAACACCTGATTTTGCAATTTAAAATCAGGCGTTCTATACAATTAAGAACAAAATAACTTCTTCACTGACATAATGTTTTCTTCTGAAATCTTCTGAATAGCGCCAAAAAGCCCCAACCGGCATAGAATGAGGATACAAGTTCGTGTCAGCAAGAGGCATAGATCCTCATGAGTCCCCGCATCTGC
The DNA here is from genome assembly GCA_036245525.1 of Semisulcospira habei. NCBI lineage: Eukaryota > Metazoa > Mollusca > Gastropoda > Semisulcospiridae > Semisulcospira > Semisulcospira habei. The sequence goes on from BTPG01000001.1 coordinate 318,915,717, forward strand.
GGGGACTCATGAGGGTCTATGTCTCTTGCAGTTCATTTTTTTCCACGGCAGTAAAAGGGTTAATTAATAGCTATACTCACAGTTAAGTCGCACCGTGAATGAGCCGACACCCGATTGGCCATCCGCGTATGCAATAGCGCACGTGACCACCCTCCCTTCATCCTCTGGCGGTTTGGGCCTCCACACGCACTTCCGGTCTTGTTGCCCAGCACACGTCACGCTCCAAATCACACTCGACACGGGTTTCTGGTTATCGGGGTCACAGGTCAAGGTCATGTCTTGGTAACCGTTAGTGTCAAAGAGGTCAGGACCGGCAATGTTGACTTTGCTTGGTGGTGCGGTTGTGGTGGAGGTTGTGGTAGGCTTAGGTGTGGTGATGGTTGTGGTAGTGGTGGCCTCAGTTGTGGTGGTGGTAGTGGTGGCCTCAGTTGTGGTGGTGGTAGTGGTGGTGAACGTCGGTGTGGTTGTGGTAGTGCTGGTAGTCGTCGTAGTAGGGGCTGCGTATCCAGACATTTCAAATAGTGCCCGTCATATGCCGGAAACTTAGGTCATTTTACTATATGTGTAGCAGAAGCAACTAAAATAACTGAAGTTTTACCAAACTTAACTTTTGTGATATTTTTTTCACCCATCAATTCACATTTTCCCTAACTGAAATTATTGACGTGCAAAAAGAAAATGCGACACTTTTTAATTCCAAAAATCTCGCTTCTTATGCTCGTCGGTATATATTGTGTTAAGAGGACGTCGGGGACAGTTCTTTTTTTAATTAAAAAACCGTCACATTTCTTTTTCTCGTCAGTATATATACGTGGACATTGGACATATTTCCATGTTTCCAGATCTCTGGCGGTATTCCATCAATGCCTGCTGCTTTGCCACTCTTGAGCTGGTGGATGGCTGTGAGGGTCTCTTCAGCGGTGGGCGGTTCGTCCAGTTCAACCTTCACTGGGAGGTGTGGGATTTGTAGGACGACTGCTTCTTGAACAGTGCGCTTAGCGCTGAAGAGGCTCTGAAAGTATTCCGACCAGCGGTTCAAGATGGAGGTATTATCTGTGAGGAGTGCCTGGCCATTCGCGCTTCGCAGGGGACTTTGTACCAGGTGCCTGGGGCCATACACTGCTTTCAGTGCTTCGTAGAAGCCCCTGTAGTCACCATTGTCAGCGCAAAGCTGGGTCCTCTGTGCAAGTCTGGTCCACCACTCATTCTGGAGATCTCTGAGCTTGCGCTGGAGACTGCTGCAGACGAGGCGGAAGGCAGACTTCTTCACAGGGCAGGAAGGCTGGGCTAGGTGGGCCTGATGGGCGGCTCTTTTTTTTTTGCTAGGTGTTCCTGGATCTCTACATCATTTTCGTCAAACCAGTCTTTGTTCTTCTTTCTGGCGAAACCCAAGACTTCTGCAGAGGATTTTGCAATAGCAGTTTTCAGTTGTTCCCAAAGTGTTTCAGGGGAGGAGTCTACTGGATCCGCTGTGTCTTTGAGCCTGCGCTGTAAATCTGTCTGAAAGGCAGCTTTCACATCGTCACGCTGAAGGCTGGCAACATCAAGCTTTTTCTTGGGGGGCCCCCATTTCTTGGGTTTTGGCTTGAAGTGGAGCCTGAGTTTGCAGCGGACAAGGCGATGGTCAGTGTGGCACTCTGCACTGGGTATCACTCTGGTGAGGAGGACGTCACTGCGGTCCCTCTGACGCACTAGGACATAGTCGATAAGGTGCCAGTGTTTGGAGCGAGGATGCATCCAGGTGGTCTTTCGACTGTCCTTTTGCTGAAAAGTAGTGTTGGTGATGACCAGTTGCTGCTCCGCACAGAACTCCAACAGTAGGCGGCCATTGTCATTGCAGTTCCCGACGCCATGCTTGCCGAGGACTCCTTTCCAGGCTTCAGAGTCCTGGCCCACTCTGGCGTTGAAGTCGCCAAGGATGATGACTTTGTCGTCTGCAGGGGTACTCTGTAGGAGGCTGCGCAGGTCAGTGTAAAACTTGTCCTTTTCAGCAGGTTCTGCCAGGAGGGTTGGGGAGTACACACTGAGAAGGGTGACGTGTTGCTGGTGTCTCAGTGGGAGGCGCATGGACATGATGCGGTCTGAGTGGCCCGTTGGTAGGTTTTCCAGCTTAGTCGCAATGGATGTCTTGACCATGAAACCCACGCCTGAGAGCCGTCTTTCTGATGCAGGCCTGCCTGACCAGTAGAGGGTGTACCCAGCACCAAGTTCTTGGAGGCTGCCTTCGTCCGGAAGGCGTACTTCACTGAGCGCGGCGATGTCGATGTTTAACCTCCGCAATTCATGGGCAATGAGGGCGGAGCGACGTTCAGGGCGTCCGCTGTCTGCTTTGTCGAGCATGGTTCGGACGTTCCAGCATGCTACGTTGAGTCCGGTCGTGGTCGTCATGAGAGTGGATCCGTTATTCTTTCTTGTTTTTTGACCGCAGGAGAAGATGCCCGTTGACCGCGGCTAGCCAACTGGGGTTGCGAGGGGACGAGCTTTGGTTAGGCCACCTTTTCTAGGCCCCTCTCCGTGTGGAGCAAGCAGTGCTGTCCCTAGAGAAGGCTGCTTGGTCGTTCAGGGTGTGCCGAGTGATGTTGTCATCCCCAGGTCAACATCAGGGTACTCTCGAGGCTTTGCTGCTGCGGACACAGCTCCGCTGGGCGGGGCATGTCTCCAGGATGGAGGATCATCGCCTACCAAAGATCACCCTGTTCGGCGAGCTTGCTACTGGACACCGTGACAGAGGGGCACCAAAGAAGAGATACAAAGACTGTCTCAAGAAGTCACTTAGTGCCTGCCAAATCGACCACCACCAGTGGTCTTCGCTTGCTGTGGACCGTGACACCTGGCGCTCCACCATTTACAAGGCAGCTGTCTCCTTTGAGGACTCTCGCAGAGCTAGCCTTAAGGACAAGCGACTCAGGAGAAAAAACAGAGATGCCGCAGCTCAGAACCCTGGCCATACCTTCCCCTGCAGCCACTGCGGTCGAACCTGCCTGTCTCGGATTGGCCTCCGCAGCCACGAACAAGCCTGCAGACGTCGTGGGCAACTCCTATAAAATCTTCGTTCGCGAAGTCAAGCCAAGAGAAAATGGACATATTTATATCGGTATGTGTTAGAGGACTCCGAAGAAAATGTGTGCGATAGGAATGACTGTGAGTATTATGTAGTAAACTGGGATATCCATTTAAAAAATAAATAAATAAATAAATAAATAATTATCCACACTAGCGTTTGCCAAATGACGACAGATGTGTAAATGCTAAGGTGACAAATGACAAATGTCTATTGCAGACATTTTACTTTCTATATTTGGTGTATATTTTACACTTGAAAAAATAAACTCGAAACAAAGCAGACTTACCATCCATACAAGCTGTCGGTGCATCAGGACACGTGCACTTGGAGGTGTTGCCAGGCAACGGGTGGCAAAAATAGCTGCAGCCGCCATTGTTGCTTCCACATCCATTGGGGCCTGATTGCAGATACGCTTACTTTTATATACAGGTAAGAGAACTTGTTCGGAAATCAGAACTAAGCCAAAAACGCACGCGTTTCTATGAAAACAGTGGATTATAATCCGGGACAAACATGCGACATAACATGTTTGTCCAGGCTTTTAATTCACTGTTTTCTTCAAAACACGTGCAACTTTGACCTACTTCTGATTTCCGGAAATAGTCTATTAACACATTCTACCCCGGGGACCGAAATCTCCAAATTTTGAAGTTGCTCCTGTAAAGGACTGTATTACAATACTAGAGCCAGATCGAGCATGATAGTTCAAGGGTGGTGCCAGAATAGCTTGGCGCCTGTGGGCGCCAAGCTATTCTGGCACCACCCTTGAACGATCATGCTCGATCCACGTCTTGCTGTGGAGTGTCGGGGCTGAACGAGTTAAGTGTCATAACAATATGGCAGGAATCACCGGCATCGGTTCATCAATAACAGAAAGACGGAGCTATGAAATTGTAACCCCCTCAAGGGCCAGTGGTCGCGGGAAAGTGCTTCTAATCTCTAAGCCGTAAATTCACAAGTCCGACCCTGATTGTCATCAGAATATCATATTGCCTTTGCATCTTGTCTGAAGTAGCAGAAAGTGTTTCTAATCTCTAAGCCGTAAATTCACAAGTCCGACCCTGATTTGCATCAGAATACCATATTACCTTTGCATCTTGCATCTTGTCTGAAGTAGCAGAAAGTGTTTCTAATCTCTAAGCCGTAAATTCACAAGTCCGACCCTGATTTGCATCAGAATACCATATTACCTTTGCATCTTGCATATTGTCTGAAGTAGCAGAAAGTGTTTCTAATCTCTAAGCCGTAAATTCACAAGTCCGACCCTGATTTGCATCAGAATACCATATTACCTTTGCATCTTGCATATTGTCTGAAGTAGCAGAAAGTGTTTCTAATCTCTAAGCCGTAAATTCACAAGTCCGACCCTGATTTGCATCAGAATACCATATTGCCTTTGCATCTTGTCTGAAGTAGCAGAAAGTGTTTCTAATCTCTAAGCTGTAAATTCACAAGTCCGACCCTGATTTGCATCAAAATACCATATTGCCTTTGCATCTTGTCTGAAGTAGCTGCAATTTGTGCATGAATAGTTGAGGATAATGCTGTTACGAAATTTGAAAATATCAAGTACATTGGGCCGAAGGTTTCGGTTTTACAGCACAACTATCATTACATTTTTTTTTTTTATTAATGATACCTCTTACGCAACTGCAAGAGGCATAGATGGGGTGGGCGTGGGGGGTAGGGGATGTGGATTCATGCCTATTGCTGAGTCACTTTTTATCTGCGCCCACTGGCAGTTAATGGGGTTAACATATCAAAAGACGGATGGGGCAAGATTTCTCCGAAACACCCAGAGCACGGACCTTAACCCCTTAACTGCCAAGAAAAAATAAACACAAGAGACATAGATCTTCATGAGCCCCCACGACTGCGGGGGCTCATGAGGATCTATGCCTCTTGCTGAGACCAATTTGTATCCATGTTTCTTGGCTGGTGACGGCTTTTGGTCTTTGAATGAGCCACGGTTTCAGAAACAAAAGTGTGCGTACAGTGGTAGGGAAGAGGGTTAATGACCACTGATCATTTTTTGAAGGCAGATATTTAAATGCCATATTTTTTTTTTTAAAATAAAAAGCTTTTTCTTCGCTTAGAAATACCCAATGAAGATATAAATACTCTTCTAAGTTTCCTTCGTCGTTGTCCACTCTGATTCATTTGTTTCCATCAAATGTAGCATTCATTGTGACAAAGATGCTTTTATTGCTTTTTTATTTTCTAAGTCAAATATTTAACTCGTTCAGCCCGGCGCACGTATTTCCCCAAATTTTGGAGGCGTCATCTAACGACTATGCACCTGTTGCAGGAGATGGATCGACCATGATAATTCAAGGGCAGTGCCAGATTAGCTTGGCGCCTGTCGGCGCCAAGCTATTCTGGCACTGCCCTTGAATTATCATGGTCGACCCATCTCCTGCTGTAGTGCGTCAGGGCTGAATGAGTTAAATGCTATATTAGTTTTTGTTTTTCTGTTTTTTTCATTTGAAAGCCTTTGTCTCGCTTCGAAATACCCAATAAAGAAAGATCCACACACTTCTAACGGTGTTTCCTCCTTTGCCGGGCATTTCTTTGCATTAAACACAATTGAAAGTCACCTTTGTGGTTTGCATTTGTGTTGTTTTCGCAGTACAGTCCTGTGACAATTATAACCCATTCCCTGCCACTGGGCGCGTATTTCGTTTCTGAAATATGTGTTCACGCAGCGAACAAATTAATGTCACAACGAAAGAACGCGTACATAAATTAATCTCAGCAAGAGATAAAGATCCTCATGACCCTTTGCATCTGCGGGGGCCCATGAGGATCTGTGCCTATTGCAGTTGGGTGTTGTTTCGTTTTTGTCGGCGGTGAAGTTGTTAAGAACTCGCCTGACGTAATAGACAGATTCACGTAGAGGAGGCTATTGCCGTAGTACATATATACTTTTCAGATAGTTAGGGCCAAAGAGGATTCCGGCCCAAATTATAAAGGAAGGTGCGGGCAATGGAAATAATAATGACTATATACCATGTGTAGAGGCACATATATACTGTCTGCATTACACCCCCCCCCCCCCCCCCCCGTTCCCCTACCCCTCCCCCCCCCCCCACTGCCGAGAAAATAATAATAATAATAATAATAAAGCTAATTTGTATAGCGCCTAATCACCAAGGTGCTCTAGACGCTTTACAATCACAGTAATGAAACAGTGAAGCAAAATACAAAAACAAGCACATACAACCAAAAATATACATTGATTTACAAGGAGCAGAAACACACACACACACACACACACACACACACACACACACACACACGCACGCACACACACACACACACACACACACACACACGATGAGCCGGCAGACAAAATGGTCTTCACATATATGCGAATGAGAAAAGGTGTGTTTTAAGCTTGGATTTGAAAATGGAAAGAGATGATGAGTGACGCACATCAGCTGGGAGAGCGTCCCATGTAATGGGACCAAAATACGAAAATGCACGATGACCTTGAGTGACCTTAACCCTTTAACGAACGCGACCTAACTCAATCTACCCCAGACACACCACGGCAAGATAAGGATCGAACATGATAGTTCAAGGGTGATGCCAGAATAGCTTGGCGCCTATGGGCGCCAAGCTATTCTGGCATCACCCTTGAACTATCATGGTCGATCTGTGTCCTGCACTACAATGCAGTCTTCAGAGGACAACGGCAAAATTTGGGGATTTCGGTGTTGGCGTAGAATGAGCCAACTGCAAGAGGTATAGATCCTCATGAGCCCCCGCGACTGCGGGGGCTCATGAGGTTCTATGCCTCTTGCTGGGACCACACCGTACCCATGTTCTTTGGACAGTAGTGGCTTTTGGTCGTTCAGTGAGCACAGATTTCAGACGCAATATGCACGCCCGTTGGAAGGAAAGGGGTTAACAACTAGGCTGACCAATAGTCTCATATCGATGTGAAATATGCTTCCGCCTAATCAACAATGATGTGGAGTTAGCTGGATCGTGATAGCTCATGGGTAGTTCTATAATTTGGCTCACCTTTCTCCCACGCGTCCTCCGCGTAAATGTGAATGTCGTTCAAGCGGAAAGGTGCTGACCCAATCGTCTCCGCTGTGCTGTCTTTCGTTCCCAGTTTGTGAATGGCACTATTGACGGTGCCAGAACTGAAGCGGCATTACAAGGAAACACACAAGAATGGCAAAACAATGTATTAATTGTCGATCTTATCAATATAGTAAACTGCTCTGTCCTTGTGTTTCGAAGCGTGTATCTTTCTTTGTTTTCATCCCTACGTCAAACAAGTCCCTAAAGATCAGACAAGATAAAACTGTACTGCCATATTGTACAAAATACTGTAGGAATAGTTTAGCGCAAACGGCACCTTGTGATCTCGCTACAAAAATCCTTGTAGCGACTAATAGTGGACTTCTTGTAGCCCGCTGTATGACGCGTTATGACCTAGTTTTCGACTTTCGAGCACCAGCTTTGTTCGAAAAAAAAGAGAAAACCATACGCCAAGCAACTAAGTTCGAAACAATACACATTAGTCATTATTTGGTACTGGTCACATAAAGATGGAATTCTGGTTCAAAATTTAAAATTGAGCAAAGTTCATGATATCTAATCTGTAGCATTGTGTATCAATCTAGTGTCAGAATTAATTAGTAAAATAAAGCTTGGGGTCAAGTTTCTTCGGCATAATATTGAAATTAGTCGTCAGCCACTTGGAGAAGTTTATAACCTTTCACTGTAGCACCGATGTGCAGATAATAGTGATATGAGAATGAAAGCAACTTATTTTGATATGAAATAATTAGATGGACTTCCTTTTAGCCCTAATAGCTAAAAATAAAGTTTTGATATCATTTGTTGTGTTCATAATTTATACTGATCATGTGACACTGAAACGTTAGGAACCATACAACTCACAAGTTCCTACAAGACCTACAACTTCCATATTTTCCTTTGTTTTCCTATTTAACATAATCCTTGCAATCTCAGCAACATTTGTTCATGCACGTTATCAATTGTTACCTTGTCATTTGGAAATATGAAGGTGTTTGTGAAGTGAGTTACCGCGTTTCTTTCATGTCACATCGTGTGACAAAACTATGATGAAAGATAGTATGATGATAAATCAAACTCATTTTTGAAAGATATCGATAAAAGTGCGCCTCTGTCTTGTTTTTTAGGGTTACAATACAATGATAAACGATAGTGCAACCTAACAGCGCTTTGCAAAATATCAATAAGAGTGCGCCACAGTGGTTAATTTAGAGTTCTAGGGCTTAATGTGACTCATCGGCATTTGTTTCAGGCAGAGGCCGTTTACACTTGCAACCAGGGTTCGGCCTGAATAGATTTCAACCCGGATTAAACCCTGTTGGTGCATTTACACTTGCATTTGGAACCGGGGTTGACTGGCCCACATGACGTCGTCAAAGCATTTTAGGAATGTATCATGGCGCCCCCTCCGGAAACACCTTGCAGTTGCAGCTGGATGGTGACCAGTTAGAATTTTTTTTTTTTTTTTTTTTTTTTTTTTTTTTTTTTGGGGGGGGGGGGGTGGTGGTGTTAAAAAAAAACAACATACAATTATTATGATGTACTATTCATTTCGGCACAAACAGAGACGATCTCGATATCTCTAAACGTGATATAAAGCTCTTAGCAGGGGCAGATCTGGGGGGTGGGGGGTCAAAAGCTTCCGCCTCGTCTACCCCCCCCCCCCCCCCCCCCCGCCTCCCCTCCGGCCAAAACTTCTTTGAAATGCTACAACAAAGTCCCGTTTGGGAAGTTGGGACCTCCCCTCCCCCCTTCTCCCCCCTCCCCTTCTCTACCCCCCCCCCCCCTCCCCCGAAACTCCCCCCCCCCCCCTTTTACATCATTGTTCGTGATTTCGGCGCGGGGCGAGATGACGAAGGCATTGTCTAGCGTTGGGAGGCCTTTAATGTCAGGTTGAATGTCGCGTACAAAAAGTAGACACCCCCCCCCTCCACCCCACCCCGCCCACTCGAGGTATCTAATCCGCCTCTACTCAGTACTGAAATGTTTGGGGAAAAAAGAAGAAAATATTTCTCACAGATCATTGTTCATTAACAGCGTTCTCGCGCTGTCAGTTCGTCAACCACGTATTTAATGATCAGAAGTGTTCGGTCTCTGTCACGTGTCTCATGACTGCTGGCGGAAAATTGTTCTGCAAACTTACAATGAACATCTGCAACCCAAACTTGGACGAGAAGCCATGGAATAACTCATGTTTGACTGTCGATGTGCACAATGGACTTCAGCGCTATGAAATCTGTTGTGTACTTGTTGTACTTGAGGCTCGATTGTTGTACTTGAGGCCTGTGAAGTGTAAAACGACTGGAGGTTGGTTCCGTTTGCCGATAACCGATGTCCAAGTTTGCATGTTTCTAGCGTTCTATTTGTTACACGGTGGACAACAAATGATCTGATTAGCAAGGCAATGGACTGCAAATTGGCCCGTTTTGGAAGTTTTTGATGTGCACTTTTGATTTGTATTGTCGACATTTACCGTACGATTTACGAACGTTTGCAGACGATCTTTTTTGTTGACATCAGATACGTGACACTGACTGAAACGCCAGAAACCCGGAATTCGCACACACAAATTCAAGGCGATATAAAGCAGACAGGTTTATCATCTTTTGGCATATGTTTCATTGATTCCTTTTACTGGAAAGTCACAAAAAGCAATGCACTGAAGCTCCTATCAGTGCTCACAGCACGCCTTCCAGATTAAGGTAATTGAGTTCCTCTTTTCGGACGCCTTTTTGGATGCGATTTCGGTCCGTTTCCTCTGATTTAACCATTGTATCCAGCCCTGCTGATATAATGTATGCTACTGTAGATTGTTTAACCTCTTCTTCGTAGCTTACATCTACGTTCAAGGTGTTCATAATAAAATACAAATTGTTTTACATCTTTTCTTTTCGTGGCATATCTGCGTTGTGACCAGTACCAAATAAGGGCTCAGCTAAATTTGTGTTAAAGATGACAACATCCAGTTTTGAACAGTATTTGCCATCGAAACGCCCGAGACTAAAAATATAGCAGACCTTCACAGGATCGAAAATGACGCACCAAGGTCACTGTCACACGATCGTCGCATCAATGCCAAATGTTAAATTCTAAACTATTCTTTTAGTGAATGACAATCGGAAAACAACAGGCACTTATTTTTAAATCGCATTATTCTGATATTACATAGACAGTGAGGCTCGAGAAGCGCTCTCCAAAAGTCAAACTGCAACCGACAAGCTGACAGCAAAAGAGTGATGTTTACACCCCACCCCCAGCTGACTGTCGTAATGTATTTGTGGTATGTGAGTCTTTGTTAAAGCGTGCTCATGCGTGCGTGAGTTGTGAGTGCGAGCTTAGAGTTATAATTATTGTAAGATAACGGCATTATAAATACCGTAATTATTATTATTTATTTATGTTTGCTCATGACCATGCTTACTTGCAACTCAAGGGGCTCGCTCAAAACATGTAGGTCAACTATAGGAGATGCCGCAGACGTTCTAAGTTTCATTATCTTTACGAATATAGCAGAGGAATGCAAACGAACACCTTATTGGCATTGAGAGTTTGCTAAATGGACTCTTGTAGGCTTTCGGGAGGTCAAAGTAACCATTGCGCCCCGTCAAAAAGAGCTACCGTCCGGCAGCCGCCCATAGGGCTAATCTAATCATGATTATGAAAATAAAAAACGTGTAACGTTTAGAGCTTAACATTTTTTGTCCACCACGAAGGTGATTTCAAAGACGGGGCACCAAAAGAGACCTGTGCAAATTTTGACCCCAGCTGGGTTCGAACCCATGACCTTTCGGACAAGAGTCGAACGCTCTACCAACTGAGCTACCCATCTCCCCTTCATGGTTATGTCTCGTGTGTCAGTGCTGAATGGGTTAACGTGAACAGGGATTGGTGTTTCTTTTTTTTTTAAACTTATTTATTACTGTTACGTTTGTGGTTGTGTTATTTTTTTTAGAATATGTGTGTGATGATTATAGAAAAGATCCGATATTCATTTGAGTTATTTTGGATAGGAATTACGTACCTTTTTAGTATGATTCCTTTTCTTTTTTACGGAGAATTGCGATCGATTTTTGTTGTGACGCGTATTTTCGCTACAATGTTGTAAAGTTTAACCTACATTAGACTGGAATGGTCGGGCAGGGTCGCGACCTATCTAGTGACCTTAAACATGACGTCAAAGCTTTGTAGTAAACAAGTTGTTGGCTAATTTTTGGAACATTCACGGAATGCACAGAATATACATAATACACCTAGAAGTTTATAGAAGGTTGTCGGCGGATCTGGGGTGTTCTTTTTCATGAATATTAATGAGTTTTGGTTACGTTTTCTTTTCTGATCGGTTGAGTTGTACGGTTCGCGGGATTGTTCTGGAAATTTGTAATAGTATAAAAGGAGGCAAATTATGTGCGTACATTGTATGAGAGTCGCAGTGTGTCAAAAGTGTTGATGCATTGTAGAGGAGACAGTTGAACAGTGTTGGTGCATTGTATGAGAGAAACAGTGTATCAGAATTGTGGTTGCATTTTAGAGAGACAGTGTACCAAAGTGTGGATGCATTGTGCTTAGATTGCATCGTGAGAATAAAATCTGTTGGAACTGTTACTCCAGTGTGGTCTACAGCCTTGTGCCAATTGTAACGAGTTGCAGCTGAGTTAAGTTTCTTTACAAAAACCCTACGTATGTGCGTCTGGTGTGATTGTAACATACTACGACTACGACTACCACGTAACAATTACGTTGCAATATATGGCATTGTTTATAGATATAGTACAGGTTGACATGTACATACTAAGGGGAATTACTCGGAGCTTGGCATCTCAATTCAGACACGGTTAGACTCCTTGTCTCCTATCCCTACTGTACAAACTCGCCAGCCTGTCAACCTACAACGACAGCCTACATGTTTTTAAGGTATAAATTCACCGGGTATAGGAAACCAGGGGAGAGGGGGGCGGGGGGGGGGGGGGGGGGGCGGGAATGGGCATCGGTGTGGGGTAATAGGGGTTGAGAGCAATTACATGTTATATCTCCTCACCACATGATATAGCCAGGGGAAAGGAGGTTTCGTTTGCGCTAAACGACTCCCAACAACGAACGAGAGGGAAGTCACGGCGGATAACCAGCTTTTACCATAAGCGTGGACAACACTCTAAACATCTTCAAGAGGCGTAGATCCTCATGAGCCCGGAGCTTCGCTCTCGGTGACTATGATTCAAACTGTCTGAGAATGGGAATTGTTCGGTGTGTCTAGAAATGATAGTATACGAGCACTCCACTTCTATGCTATACTAATATACGATTCTGTAACATACCCAGCCGTGGTCCAGTCCGTGACATACAAGTAGTCGTCGTAGTACGCCAGACCGAAGAAATGACTCTGCTCGAACGCGTTTAGCTGCGTTCGACCATTTCCGTCAAGGTCCGAAAACTCCACCCAATCAGTACCGGCGTCAGCCCAGTATATTCGCTGATCTACGTGACATATGTGTAGATTGTAAGATTTGTGTAGATTGTGGGATGCATTACATATTGCATTAGTCTGCAGAAATTAATGGTGTGTTTATAAAAAAATGTCTTTAACGTTCTCAACGAGCTTGGAAAACTTGACTGAAAGTTAAACCTGATTTTTAAAACAAATTTGATCGGAAAAATGAAATCTGAATTAGGTACAGTCGCAAAATTAGGTACAGTGCAAAACATTATAATTGCAGATTTGTGATGTACCACATCATTGATTAAAACTAATAGTACGCATTACATAATAAAGTGGAAATAAATGATAGAAATTTGATGAAGTTTTGACGTTAGAATGACGCCTAATATGAGAGCCCGTCTGTGTTTAAGGTTCAGAATCTCAGAACCGACACACAGAAAAAAAATATCGTGAACAACAAAGTATGGAACTTTAGACGCAGACCTGAAATTGGCGTCAACCCTCAAAGATAACTATTATTACAATACATAGACTAGCAAACGAAACGAGACATTTGGGAATCATCGCAAACAGTGTTTGCGATTGTTCCACAAATGTCAGATTTCTTTATCGGGTCAGTATGCAATTAGATGACGAGAGCTTACTTGGAAGGTCCAGGGCCACAGCATTGGGCAGCATGAGATAGCCAGTGATAATGGTCCTGCGGTCTGTCCCGTCATAGTTGGCTCTCTCGATCTTTTCTGGCGTCCCCCAGTCAGTCCAGAACATCACTCTGTCATCATATGTAGCAACCGTACATTGTCTATACACTGTATCCAAACCAAACACGTGACTGCCAGGCGTGTAAAATGAAAAAAAAAAATCCAAGAAAGAAAAAGAAATACGTCAATGACTGTGGACGCATATTGCGTTTCTCCAATCGTCGTTTATTCAACGCCTAGGAACCCCAGTTATACCAGCAACATGGATACACAGTGTTATCAGCAAGAGGCATAGATCCTCATGAGCCCCCGCAACTGCGGGGGCTCATGAGGATATATACCTCTTGCAGTTGTTCACTTTTTTTTCTCGGCAGCCAGGGGATGAGAAAGGACAATTACAACACAATGTATTACATTTTCGGGTTTTAACTCGTTCAGCCCCGACACACCACAGCAAGACATGGAACGAGCGTGATAGATCAAGGGTGGTGTCAGAATAGCTTGGCACCACCTTTGAGCTATCATGATTCATCTGTCTCTAGATTTGTAATACAGAGGGCAACTTCCAAATTTGGGGATTTCGATCCTGGGGCAGAATGTGTTAACGTCTCACTAGAAAACACGATTAGCTGTGAATTGATTTTCAACATGGACATACAGACAAAATAACAATTCACAACCTATAACCAGATGTATAAATGGATGGGAAAGATGCCTTCAGTTATTCATCTGGCTATAACAGAATAAGATATGTAAAGTTGTTTTTTTTCTTTAGAGAGGGGGTGGGGGGTTGGGGGGGGGAGGTAGGAGGGGGTGGGGGTGGTTGGGGTTGCGAGTGGGGGGGGGGGGGGGGGCGGCGTATGTCCATTTTGAAAGAAACCGGCTAAAAATGGACAAACCGACCAAGAAAATTATTTGAAATCTTCTTTTGTAACTTTCCTTTCCTATTTGGGATGTCCTTCGAGCGAAGACTAATAGACAAGTCTATTTGTGTGGGCTTCTAATTTCTAAAGCAATAAATAAACCAATAAGAAACGTCCTGTGCGATAATTCACGCAGTCAGAATATTACGCTTGTCAAGTTAGCTGATATTTTTCTATGTTCTATTCAGGTTCACTTCAGATTCCTCTTCAGATATATTCAGATATATGAAGAGATGACCTTAACAGACACGAGTACACCAAAATACAACTCAATAATGAGGCCAAAGGAAAGGCATGGACCAATCTATATATATATATATATATATATATATATATATATATATATATATATATATATATATATATATATATATATATATATATATATATATATATATATATATATATATATATATACCATAATTCTTGCAAAAAAATCAATTCAAGACTCCTAAAGCCCGCAAGTGATGGGAGAGCAATTATGAGTCATCTTATCAATCCCTGACCTAGTGGCAAAACGTCTTTGGGCCCACTGCGGCCGTCGGGGCCTTAGGACCTTTGCTTACTGGGTGATCAAAATTAATGTTAGATATTTTTGGCTCTGCTTTTTTTTTTTTTTAATTGAACAAAACTGATATGAATTTCAACTGATATTTGTATTGTGAAAATGAAATATGAAGTGAAACTAATGGTGTTTTTTTTAGTTAAATTGTTTACTTTTCACCTTACCCTCTCATTGTGTCTAGTACAATGGCCCGGGGCTGGTCTAGACCTGTAGTGATGATATTTCTGTGCAACGAACCGGATATTGTCATCATGGAAATGACGTCATTTCCCGCATCAGTGTAGAACACCAAGCGTGTTAAGGGGTCTACTGCAAGTCCATCTGGTACCGCAACTGGGGAAAAATACAAAGAAATTTAAAACCCTCTGATATCATTATCTGACAAAGTCATATCAGAGAAGAAACGAGATGGGACGAACCATAACCGACAAAGTCCCTTCTATATGAAAACTGTCCTTGCTGTCAAGGGTCTCTACCTTTTGTCTTTGACCTGATTCTGATGTTGAAATATCTCCTATTGAACAAGATGATGATTTCATCCCAAAGTCTACCGTATTGTTTGGAGCTCATATGCGTTTTTCTTTTAGGAACTTTCACAGTTCTTCATATTTTTAAGCTTATCATTCTGATCCATTTCTCTTCTCTCTAAGACAAACTCTGATCAACACACACGCCGGAACACAAATAAAGACGGACACATGGCGCTTCCCACCATTAGTACGCTCCGTGGGCTGAAGTAGCAACAGGAATTCGGAAGAATAGCACGAACAGCAAAATGACGTCACTATAAACTTGACGTCATGGCATCGCTAGTCTCACGGCCCCGCGGTATACACATTGTCACCCATCCGAAAGGCACGCAATCTCTTCCAGGGCTGACTGTTTTGTTCCACGCAACCATTTCCAGGGCTGACTGTTTGATGGGAGTATATCGTGGATCCAAAACTTGCAACAATGAATTAATTATTATTCAGAATTTAGATACATGATATACTAAGTACACCTGCATGCTCTTCTCAAAATGCGTTTATAATTGTGTGTTTTTAATGCGTGTGTGTGCCAATCCAGGCGCATGAAGATATATGCCTCTTGGAGATACGCGCATGTGTGTATGAGAGAGAGAGAGAGAGAGAGAGAGAGAGAGAGAGAGAGAGAGAGAGAGAGAGAGAGAGAGAGAGAGAGAGAGAGAGAGAGAGGGAGGGAGGGAGGGAGGGAGAGAGAGAGAGAGAGAGAGAGAGAGAGAGAGAGAGACAGAGAGAGAGAGAGAATTACGTCATAATTATTTAGAATATTGCGTCAATGTCTGAGTGGTGACGGAGTTACTTCTTTCACGTCATCGCCACTGTCTGACTTTCTCCATAAGTCGTTTTATTAGTTGTTGTTGTTTTTTTTTTTTAATGAAAAACGCGGCCGTCTTGGGGTAATAAACGTTTTGCTGCTGGAGAATGTACGGACCCCAATGCAAGAACCCCCCCCCCCCCACCTCCCCCCCCGCCCCCCCCCCCCCCCCCCACCCCCCCCCCCCGAAAACAAAAATAAAAACAACAACCAACAAAACAAACAAACAAAAAAAACACAAAAAATACAAACAAACAATCAAAAAGACACTAACAAACAAAAAACAACAACAAACAAACACAAAGAACAACAAAAACAACAAACAAACAAATAAACAAACAAACAACAGAAACGAAAACAATAACAACAAAGCCCAAACAAACAAAACAACAACAAAACAAACTGACAATTTGATATTTCAGCTATTGAAGACTTACTTGCATTTAGAGTTCGCAGCACTTTCTGCCCTGTGCCGTCGAGATAAGCGCAGCTGATGGTTTTCAGTGACACGTCCGTCCAGTAGACTCGTCTCTCCATCGGATCAAAGTCCACAGCGATGGGGTTCAGCAGACTCAAGCCAGGGATGATGATATTGCTCATCGTTTCCAAATCCATGCGGAAGATCGCTCGATTTGACCCCGGTATGAGGAAAAATTTGTCTGGTAGGACGCCTGAAAAAAAAAAAAAAAAAAAAAAAGAGAAAGGAAACAATAAATATGGATAGAAGACTGTATTATATATTATCCACTTCACTTATAGGGAATACGAATAATGTCTCATGACAAATTCAACAACAAGAATCCACCTGTCAAAGGAAAATTCTCTCTCTCTCTCTCTCTCTCTCTCTCTCTCTCTCTCTCTCTCTCTCTCTCTCTCTCTCTCTCTCTCTGAACATCTCCAAGATGCATAGATCCTCATGGGCCCGGCAGGTTTGAAAAATGGCTATGTCTGTGACGATGTCAATGCCTCAACCGTTGATAAATAAAGCTTCATTGAATCATTGAATCTCTCTCTCTCTCTCTCTCTCCTCTCTCTCTCTCTCTCTCTCTCTCTCTCTCTCTCTCTCTCTCTCTCTCATGCATCTTTTACGGATTATCCCTGCATAATAATACACTTTTAAATAAACATTTAAGTGCTGTTTGAATACTTTACAAAAGTACCGGAAGTGTAGGTTAAACTGAATCCAGTTCCATTTCCCGATCCATCTGTATGGAACCGGATGTACATGTTGTTCTGGAAACTTCTCTTTGGAGTTTCCAATTTGGTGCCACAGACAGTGACGATCCTGGGAGTAGTGGACGAGTCCCCATCATGAAGCTGTAGAAGCGGAATGCATCCATAAATATCACCCCCTTCACTACCAGTACCATTGTGTCTTTGTACAATATATCTTTTTTTAAAATCCAGAACCCAAAAGGTGATTGCCAAGCGTGTAAAATGCAGAGAAGACCTCAACAAAGGATGAAACCCGCTTGGAAAATACAGGTACTACACAATGTACTAATATTTCGGGGTAGAACCCGTTGTTTTAACAGATAGACATACAAACAAAGACACAATTTGCAACTTATCTTTTCGTGGTGGAAGATGCTGTCGCATTTTCCCGCCACCAAAAGATAAGCTGCAAATAGTGTACTTGTATACTTCTTTGTATGTCGGTCTAATTTGAAAAAGAAATATTGAAATTTGAAATATCAATAAATTGTGTTGTAACTGTCTTTATTGTTAAGTGGGTTTCTTTCTTCTTTAGGTTCGTTCCTTCTTTGCAGCAAAGGAAATATCCCCATTCTACCCCCCCCCCCCCCGACCCACACCCACCCACCCATTCCCCAACAATCTTCACCCGTGCACAGAACACATATCTAATTGAGGTCACTACGAGGAAAAAAAAAATACTTCTGAGCCCTAGCATCTGCCTGGACTCGTGAAGTTCTGTGTCTCTTGGGAAAGCGGAGGAATGGGGAGTGGGGAGGAGGACATGGGGGGTGGGGGGGGGGAGGGGGTGGTGGTGGTTGTGGTGGTGGTGGTAGTGGTGGTGGTGGGGGGGGGGGTGAGGGAACTGCAACCTCGGTAAACTCCCCATCCTTCGATTCGGATACTGTCTTTGAAACATAAGAACAAAAAGTTACCTCCAGAAAATCTTCAGTACAAGTCCCTTGCAAGTCCGTCAAGTCCAGCTGTTCGAACGTTACAGTGACGCGTTCCCCCGCAGGCCGTCTGATGATATAAGCACAGTCCAGGTTGTTGGTGTAGCTACCAGGGAAACCAGGCGACTGAAGAGTTCCGGTTGACGCTGTGAATGTCCCGCCGCATGCTATACAGAAGGCAGACTAATTAATTAAATAATTAATTATTAAAGCAGGCATGTGGGCGCAGGAAAGTTTCCTGTTGCGCACATATGACAGAAGCACACCTTTCGTGCATGTGCCTGCCTTCGTGGAATGTGAAAAGATGGGTAGGAAAATCTTAATTAAAGACAAGACAACACTGAAAAAACACTGCAATGCCGAATGTTAACATTCAAAACCCTCATTGAGAAAGGCAACTTTAAGGAATAAATAGAATTATCGGAAGCGTTTATAACCATTTAATGTGCTAACAGGTCAGTTTTCGTCCAGGAGAAAAATGAATTCGATTTTATGGAAATCATTTAGTTCTTGAAGGGAGACTGAACGTTGAACGTTTAGGGCTTGATGTCTTTTGTCCACCACAAAGGTGATTTCAAAGGCGGCACACCAAAAACAAGACTGCGAATTTTGACCCAGTCTGGGTCCGAAGCCTCGACCTTTCGGACGAGGGACGAATGGTCTATCAACTGAGTTACCCAGCTGCCACTGAAATGCAAAGGGTCAGGAGTACAAGTCGTGTAGCTATATCCCACTGCGCAAAGGCCATCGGACCGACGTCGGCCCGATGGCCTTTTGCGCATTGGAATGTGGCAAAGCAACTTGATAGGAAGTAAAATGTAGTTTGTTGGATGTCTGCCAACAAGTATAAAATAATCCCTCCAAGTCTTACTGCGCTAAACACTTTAACCACTTTAATCCTGATACACTAATGTTTGATATTAATTTGACTTTGATAGTTCAAGGGTGTTCCAGAATAGCTGGGCGCCTAAGGCCCCAAGCTATTCTGGCACCACCCTTGATCTAAAATGGTTGGTCTAGTTCCTAATCTGCAGTGTAACCCTCAAAGGACAATAAGCAAATTATTATTTTTTAAATCAGCCTCAGGATGCAATGGGTTAAGACACAAAGTAGAAGAGTCTAAACGCAATGTGCATATCGCATACCGCTTAAATGAGAACCTGAACCGCGTAACTTGATTCGTCCGAAATTGTATGCAGACTAAGGTCTCTTAGCACGAGGTATAGATCTAAAGTAGACATATGACTGTCAGCAAGAGGAATAGATTCCCATAAGCCCCTGGTGTTGCAATGGGCTTATGGGAATCTATTCCTTTTGCAAGTCAGGGGCCTATTATGTCTGTCCCAGTCGGAATTATCTCGCACTTTGCCAAGTTACTATTCATTCGCATTTAAATGAAACGAGGAAGTACACATGACATAGGCTGCCGCCGCAACCGTTTGACCCACACCTAGTATCTTTGTCAATAAAACTGCAGATAACAAGTGAAAATATAAATTTAAATACGATTGAAAGATGAAAAGGAGGGTGAATCTGAAGTGTGAGGGTTCCTGGTAGAGACCGACCATAAGACATCATTTGACTGATGTAGAGGACGTCGCATGGGTTGAAGCAACCGACATCACTAGCGCCCTAGACCACAACAGACTGGGAACCCGAGTCTTAAATTGGCATGTCGTTGCTTTGATTACCACTTACATTTACATTTAATTCAAGTTTCTAAATTCGGATTGCCTTGTCGTGTATTTTTGTTTGATTTTCAGTTATTTTCTCCTTGTTTATGTTGCATGCAACACTAAGACAACAACCTTTAATTTTGCTTTTTTGTGAAAAAAATTTTTTTTTCCTGTTTTAGTACATTGTCATGACTAACGTTGAAGACGAAGAGGATGGACATTCATTGAAAATATTGATTATACGGAAACATTTTAAAGCGGCGCTCCGTAAATTACATTCTGAGAACTTAACTTGGTCAGTACGTGGTTCCATGGTTGGTGCTGATGCTGTCCATTTTACTTCCATTGCTTTCGTTAAAGTTATTTTCCCCATGATCAAGCATCTCAACACAGTCAGAAAACTGTCTGCAACAGATACTGCTGATAGTATTCTGTATGGGCCCTTTGTGTACTAACTTAGAGCTATATGATGTAAATACAATGGCCCAAATGTCTTAATTCATCGTTTGGAGAGTGTGTTGTTTTTGTACCCGAGAGCGCAGGTTATCGTCTGTATCGGCCTCGTTTTGAATAAGTGCATATTTACTAGCCTACGTCACAAGGCAGAACCCGTTCATTACCTCCCATACTCGCTATGCTGTCAAAATCGCAATTTACGGCGGGTTCCTCTTGACCTGCTACTAGTAACGACCGTGCTGCATCAGTAGTCAGTGCACGACCGGGGGCGTGGCTTGTTCGACTCAGTCTTCGCGTTAAGCCACTTAGCCAGCGTTCACCGCGGTGCCTAGTTTGACCTTTGATCCCTCGGAAACACGAACTAAACAGAACAGTGGTAGTATACCCACTTTGGCACAGCAATTTCTCATCTCACACATCGAAGTCTACGTAACTGAAAGCATGTCTGGAAAACGACAAATGCCCCATCGCAGCAGAAACACTACCTCTGTGAATCGAATGAATGAGAGCCCGCACAGACAAAAACGTGTCACGACCACTAAGCCGGCGATGTGCCGCAATTTTGACACACACCGGCCGTATTTTTTTTTTGAGATCCTTGTAGCATAAAATCTGATAACTAGCTCGTAACTTTAGGATAAAACAGGTTTCAAATCTTGCGAAATCAGTAAGAGTTCTACTGAAGATCATGAATTCTGTAAATCACTAGCGCTCGCAGAACTATAGGAATATCGACAAAGACCGTAGATTACTTACTGATTCTCAGTAGCAGGAAAGCGACAAATTCTGGATTGGCGGTCAAGCCAAGCTCTATATTCCCTTGTCCGATATCTCTCTTCCTCTTTTTTTCTCTTCAATTCCGAGTCTGTCATTGTCGGCCGGCGCGAGTCGACTGATACTTTCTATTTTTTTCTTCGCTGGTTCATCCGCCATCTTGTCTCTGATTGGTTATAAATATGCAGATGACCTAAGGTCGTATAGAATAGTTATGACGTCATCTACCATCGCTTGACAGACGCAATCTTTTAATGCGTTCAGTCACAATATTCCGGTGGCCTCTTTTCGCTTTGAACGGACGAAAGAAAGCATTTGGTGGGACAATGGGATGGTCATTTTCTAAGTGGGTGTGTACACTGAATCATAGTAAAAGCTTTTTGCGAACTGAAGCTATTAAAAAAGGTCATGAGTGCACCTTTAATAGTGTACTTCACCCACCAACACCAATAATCATGTCATTGTCGATAATATAGCATTTGCAATCATCTTTTGGTCACACCGTGATGCACAGGGCACTACAGCACACGCCCTAACTTCCAACGGCCAAAGTGAGAAAACGGAACAAGGCACTGATTTTTCTATAAAGTATACGATTTTAGCGATATCTAGCCTTCTTAAACGCAGGAGCTACTTGAAACAATCATAATTATATGCAGTTTAATTTTTGACAAAATTTCAACATTTCAACTCTGGAGAACAACTCTCTCTCTCTCTCTCTCTCTCTCTCTCTCTCGTGCGCATCGCGTGTAAGATTCTCTCCATTCATTTGGACACTGTGCTGGCAAGGTTTACTCTGCAAGTATGATTCTTGGCAGAGTGTTTGTGCTTAGTGAAAACTCTGCAATGGTGTAGTTTCAGGACTGTCAACTTCATATTTCGCAGAGGGCAGCATTTCAAGTTTTCCTGCTGTGCTGCGCTTGTCAGAAGGCCACCGGCTTGTCAGCCGGCCTAGCTGCTGGGGGAGGCTTGTGCCTCAGCGCGCCGGTACCAGTTGTGACCCAGTTTCTCGGCTCGCCTCAGTGGAACAAACTAAGTATGCAGTACTAGTGGCTGGACCAAACAGCCGCCGCGCCTAGCGAGGCGCTGCATAATATCACTCTGATAGAGTGGTCTTTGACGCCGCTTCTCGGCGTTACGGGTGAAACACTCTAGTTGTTCAGCAGTCATGCTGACTCGCTTCGAGTAAAGTGACAATGGCGACACCACCATCTCTATACAATGGGCCCGATAACCCGCTCCACTGCAGCGAATTCACGTCTCTCCCTTGAGAAAATTACAAGAACAAGAGACCCTATACAAGTGACCTTTGAAAGTATTTCAACCCGTGTACCCCTGTGGAGACATGCTCTATACACCATATACGCACGAGAGTCTATGCCCCCTGGCGTGACACTGCACTGGCAAGACAGGGACAAAAACCAAGATGAACTGAGTATTGTAATTCCCATCCACCCTCCCTACCCAAGTGAACTTTTTGAAACAATAATTCAGCTCAAGAATGATACAAAGAAACTTATTACCATAACAATATATTATACGACCGGGACTGTTTGTGTACAGGGCAACTGCTGCCAAGAGTGGGTGAACCGGATGAGTTCGAACTATTAAAAGACACTATAAACAGAATGGATACATCCTCACAACCAGCATCCCCTGACGTCCACAATGGCGACTCTATGACTGAGTGCGCTGATGGGATTAGTGTACTCGCCGACAGCGAAGCCCTTCTCGCCACTCTCGAACCAAACAGCGTACTCGCCACGGGGACAGACGACATCACCAACGAACCCCCTGCCAACTCCAACGTCACGTTACTATTTCCCAATCAAAGGTTTCACTCAACCATGCAAGCAGTTGTGAAATTGCTCCAGCAACCCTTGATGGGGACAAGGGCGACAATTCTCCGCCAGCCGAGGCTGACATACCGCCTGATATGTCCTCGGCCCAGGTCACGCCCCATACAAACACCTTCCCACTCATCAACTGTGTGCCCCCTCCTCTCTCTGTAGAGGCACAAGTCTCGGCGCTAAACCAGTGCATGGCTCAGATGCAGCAACAACTAGTGCTGAATGCTGCAACCATCGATAGCCTGCAAGCCGAGCTGCAGAAAGTGCGCACTGAGCTCTCCGATGTTAAGAGCCAGTGCGCTGCGCATGCTGAGGAACTGGCGCGTGTTGACAGCGTCGTCCGTGACAACGAGACTAAAGCCAAGAACAGCGTGAAGGCAGCGGAAGAGTATGCTGAGGGTGTCAATTCGGCTGTCGACGACCTATCCACCACCATGCTGCTCTCAGTGAAAAGGTACTCCAGCTTACCAGCAGCAGGGACAACCAAGCCGGTAAGCTGAAGGAACTCAGAAAGCAAGTTGAGGCCGTGGTAAAACAGACGCATCATACCACCGATCAAACTGAGGTGAAAAGCCCCGCTGACCCCACACTCTCGCCTCAGCCTCACAAACCCTCTGAAGCCCAAGATGTCGCATCGAAGAGTGCTGTTCTCGCACAGGTGCATATAGAAAACAGGTTCTCTGTTTTATCTGACATAGATGAGAACACCCAAGGACCCAGCGCTGATAACGGTAACACCATCGACAAAACAAGTACTGGCAGCAGCAGTAGTAACGGCAGAGGTGATAGTGACAGCAATCACAGCCCCACACCCCTACACCAGCTCCAGTGTCTTCAGGTCCGGCCAGACGTCAACACACTCCTCATCGGCGACTCCATCCTCAAGAACGTGGACGAGCGGAGGATGTCGGTCAATGGTGCCGTGGTCCAGAACCTGTCGGTTTCAGGACTGACAGTGAGTGACGTCGCTGAGTGGCTCAGGAGTCTACCGCCGTCGCCAAATATCTGCCGTGTGACCTTACACGCGGGGATAAACAGCTGTAAAGTGGGCGTGGTCAGCAAGCAGTCATGGGTGCAGCTTATCCGCAGACACCGTGCAGCCTTTCCTAATGCCGCCCTGTTTACGTCCTCCATCATTCCTGGAGGGGCCCACCACTACCTGTCGAAGGCCGTGTTCCCCTCCAACGACAACTTGCGGGCAACGTGCGAGCAAGAGAAGGTCTTTTACATCGACCATATGCCGGCCTTCATTACTTACAATCTGGCACCGCGCAAGGCCTTGTTCCAGAAAGACCGGATCCACCTGACTCCTGCCGGTACCAGAACACTGGCACTCAACATCAGGTTTGCTGGAGTGCCGCGCCGTGCACCAGGTGACGGACCCATCGTAGATCGCCGCAACCAGCAGCATCAACAGCAGGATGACTGGTCTCATCAACACCATCACAACCAGTCGGGCAGTGGCAGAGGGCCAAAGTTTACGCACGTCCACTACTCCCAACCCAGCCTCTCCCAACATCACTCCCAGACAAATTGCCCCTCTACCAGCCACCCTCTATCCCCTAGTTCCCAGGCCAGCCACTTGCCTGCAAACTATGCCAGCCCCAGCCACTCCATGTCCAACCGTGTGCAACCTGGCCATCCCTCTGCGTACTGTCCTCAGCCAGGTCACGCCAAGCCATTTACAGTGACGGAGGAAGAGTTTCCCCGCATGCCGCCCCCGCCTCAGGACAACTCGAGAATCAACAGCGCTCTCCAGGCTCTGGCCACTCCTAAAACCGCAAGTACCCCGGCCAGGGGGTGGGAGACCCCTGCAGCTATCCCCGGAGGCAACGACTCGCAGGTAATGCGCGTACTGGCGCAGCTGCTTCAGCCATTTATCCAGGGGTATATCAGTCAACAAACAGGTTTTTAGTTCATTTTTTAAAAAACAACATGTTTACAGCAACAACAAAACAAAAAACAACAACGATCTGTGGTGTTTCGTCGTTCCATTAATTATAGCGATTGACAGTTCATTTCTGATTCTATTCCTTGATAAACGTGTGTATTTGACACCGCTATTACTTTACTTGTAGGCATTCGTTCGGGACTGTGCCTGTGGACTTTTATTTTATGTATTTGTATTTCTGACTGTTGAAGAACTCTTGTTAGCTTGTGGACAGTGCGCAGTAAGCAAAACTTTTGGTGATCAATGTGCCACTGTAGTGTTATGTATTTTGCGATGACCAAGAACAGTTACGATCATCATTTTCTGTGTCGTTCGTTCGTTCGTCGTGGATAAAGTCTCTCCGAGACTAGAATATCATTGATCCGTTAGTTTACTACTGTGTCGGAGTACTCTGTGTGTTTTATACGAGGTCAGTCAGTGCTTGTTCGAATACCAGCAGACTATCAGCGTGAAGGAAACTCGATTGAATCAAGACGATTCAATCAAGCTTCAATTTACCAGTGATAACTGTGTCTCCGCTTTACTTCGCTGAGCAGTATCGAGTTGAAAAACCCCGGCCAGTATTGTGCTCGTGTGCGGCTGATACGCCTAACTGAACTTGCTATCGGGACTTTGATGTTCGAGCAGTTGGATTATTTCCCTGCCGACGAGTCTGCTAAATCATTTCATTGTGTCTTATCCATTTACCAGCTTTATATATACATCGGCATTTGTGCTGTTTCATTTAATAATCTCAACGTATACTTCCTTCTTTTGACATTTTACTTTGTAGTTGTTGTTGTTTGTTCTGTACAAATTTGCCTTACTCCGTAATAGACATAAATTTGAAAGTTATGCGAATAGGGCATCTCAATGTTTTTCATTTGTACAATAAACTAACCGATATATCTGTCTACATTAGCAATCCCACACCGTTTCATTTATTTGGGCTTAGTGAGACGCGCCTTAGCTCGTGTGTGAGCGATGAAGCCATTAGTATTCCTAATTTTTCCTTGACTAGGAGAGACCCCTCGTCCCCAGGTCAAACAGGCATCGCTGTCTACATTCACAACTCCATTCAGCATTTAGTCCATAGACGCTTGGACTTGGAAACAGCAGACGTAGAGTGTTTGTGGTTGGAAGTGAAATGCCCTAAATCGACACCGCTACTAGTTGGATTCCTTTACAGAAACCCTGCCGCCACTTTTGAATGGTATGACCATTTTAGTCAGATCCTTGATAGAGCGTGCAAAAGAAAGGCTGACCTTCTTCTCATGGGAGATTTTAATATAGACTTCCTTAAGAATCACACTGCGTGGGATACAATATCTTCATTGTTTGGTATAGTCCAGTTAGTAAAATCGCCCACCAGAATTACTCAGAATACGTCCTCACTTATAGACCACATATACACTAATAAACCCAAAGCCGTCTATAATGTTGAGGTTTCAAATCTAAGTGTTAGTGATCACTATCCAGTTGTTTGTTCATGGTCAAAAAAGATTCCGAAAGCAAAGAAGAACGGCCATACAACCATAACATATCGATCATTCAAGAACTTTAACCATAATAAATTCCTATTTGATTTAAATAATACTCCGTTCAACGATGTACTTCTCTCCAATGACCCGGACACTGCCCTTTCTATTTGGTACACTCTTTTTCTAACTGTATTAAACAAACACGCACCCCTTCGTGAGAGAAGGGTTAAATCAAACACTCTTCCTCCATGGTTAACCCCAGAAATAATGCAAGCGATGGCGCTTAGAAATGATCTGCGTAGTCGAAAACTATTTCCTGAATTCAAGCAACAACGTAACCGTGTTAAGTACATGATCAGAGAGGCAAGGAAGAGGTTAATCCGTGACACAGTGAAAGACAGTAAGGATACTTCCACTATCTGGCGCCTATTAAACACTCTAACTAAAGGCTGCCCTGGCACTTCAACAACCATTCCCAGCAGTCTTACTGCAGAAACTTTTAATAATCATTTTCTTTCAGTCGCTGAAACTCTAAATGCCTCAATTAATAGCAGTAAGTATGAATGTTCTAATTTGCTTTCTGAATTCTGTAAACACAGAACAGAGGACACAGACCCCTTCAGCATTCCCTTGCTATCAGTTCATGAGGTGGGTTTGCTCATTAGTAAACTACCAAATAAAAAGTCTTCGGGGCCTGATGACATCAGCCCCCAAATACTTAAGTTATCCCTGCCGTACATAGTAGAGTCTATTACGTACATTTACAACCTTTGTATCAAGCAACATACTTTCCCTAACAAACTAAAATACGCTAAAGTCATTCCACTTCCAAAAACTAAAGATCGTTCTGACCCTAACAACTATCGACCGATTTCATTATTATCAGTTCTATCAAAGCCGCTTGAAAGGCATGTCCACAAACACCTGCTTGCCTACTTAGAAAACCGCAAGCTCCTGTACCCATTTCAATCCGGATTTCGCCCACAACACTCGTGCCACACTGCACTCACGCGCCTCGTTGACGCATGGCTCCATGGTATGAACAAATCCCAGATAACGGGTGTCGTTTACTTAGACTTTAAAAAGGCCTTTGACCTAATCGATCACACCACTCTAATGACAAAGATTCAGAAATACTTGAATAGTACAGAAGTAGTTGCATTTTTTAAATCATACCTAACTGATCGTAAACAAAAAGTTCTAGTGAATGGATCTTACTCTTCTCTAAAAGATATAAAGTATGGAGTTCCCCAAGGATCCGTGCTTGGTCCCTTATTATTTTGTCTATTCATCAATGACCTGCCACTTCATATAACTTGCAAGAACGTACAATGTGATCTTTTTGCTGATGACACTTCCATTAATATGACTAACAAAGATATACAAGTAATTTCTTCCAACTTGCAGCATAGTCTTGATGAAGTGTCTGTATGGTGTCACAGGAATTCTATGATTGTTCATCCAATTAAAACCAAATCTATGATAATCACCACTCGTCAAAAACACCAGTTAGCACCCCTGTTACTTAACCTTTTATTAAAGGGCAGGCAAATAGAACACGTTAATGAACACCGCCTACTAGGGATTACAATTGACAGTCAGCTTAAGTGGAAGGCTCATACGGACACTCTATGCAGAACGGTAGCCAAAAATCTTTTCATGTTGTCCAAACTGAAATATTACACCGACTCGGACACGCGCAAACTATTCTATAATGCTCACATACGTTCTCATATTGATTACGCGTCAACGGTGTGGGATGTATGCAGTGAAGTCCACTTGAAGAGACTCAACTCGTTACACAGAAGGGCAGCAAAGTTAATCCTTCCTGACCCACGACTCACAACAGAAGAAAAACTCGCCAAAATAGTATTTCTGCCGCTGCAAGACCACTTCAAATACAATAAGGCTATTTTTATGTTCAAAGTGTGGAAACAGAAAATACCAGAATATATCACAACTCTTTTCTCTAAGTCGGAATCTAGGCTTGGTAATATTAGGCAACTTTTCTTAGTCCCCAAAACAAGAATTGATGTATACAAATCTAGTTTGTCATTCGCGGGAACGCAGACTTGGAACACGCTTCCTGATTATGTAAAATCCGCTTCCTCTCTAGCCCGTTTCAAAATCAGTCTCTTCAAGTACTTCTCGAAGCAGTCATAATCATTTCGTTGTGAAATATATACTGCCCTGTAACCCTGATTATGTATGCTCCCAATTACAAACTCTGTGTGTGATGGTGTGTGTGTGTGTGTGTGTGTGTGTGTGTGTGTGTGTGTGTGTGTGTGTGGTGTGTGTGTGTGTGTGTGTGTGTGTGTGTGTGTGTGTGTGTGTGTGTCAGTTTAGGTGTGTGAGATTGTCATGGGACTTTCTTTCCCTAAACTAGCAATGTTTTTGTCAGTTTCATTTACATTTAACTATATACTTAGTTTTTTTTTTTTTTTTTTTTTGTATTTTGTCTCGTAGTTTTGTAGCAACGGCAGGTTTGAAAAATGGCTATGTCTGTGACGATGTCAATGCCTCAACCGTTGATAAATAAAGCGTCATTGAATCATTGAATCATTGAATCTCTCTCTCTCTCTCTCTCTCTCTCTCTCTCTCTCTCTCTCTCTCTCTCTCTCTCTCTATGTATATATATATATATATATATATATATATATATATATATATATATATATATATATATATATATATATATATATATATATATATATACTGTCAACATTATAACGGAAAAAAAAAAACGTTTTTCATTTTGTGAAGGATCAGAAAAAATGGTCCATTTTAGCTGAACATTTCCTTCTCTATTCAGACATAAAATACATTTACGCATTAACGGAGTGCGATCATGCCCGCCGATTGTGTTGTACGTGACAGACACAATTTCAATGGTGCTGCAAAAGTCAATCAGAAATCATATATTGCGCCAGCTCAGTACGTTAGTAGGAACAGACATAAGAGTCTTACTTGTCAAACAAAATACTCGCTCGCGCACACACATACGCACACATACACACTGCCGCAGGGAGATCCTACGATTAAGAAAAAAACGAAAATTACAATGCACAAGTCGCAATCTCGCTAGCGTCACGTACGGTGAGAAAATCCGATCAGGTTGACCGGTGACCAAGAGCAGTAGGGTAGCATACATCTCTTCAACAGCGGACCGCCTAACTCTGCAGCAAGCGGCATAGACATTCAGTATTCCTCTCATCTGTGCCTTATCATCGCCTGTGTTCTACGTTAAAGGAGGTGAACGCGGGTTCAGTGTCAGTTCTTGCGCTTCTAGGGGTCATAATC
The DNA here is from genome assembly GCA_036245525.1 of Semisulcospira habei. Taxonomy (NCBI): domain Eukaryota; kingdom Metazoa; phylum Mollusca; class Gastropoda; family Semisulcospiridae; genus Semisulcospira; species Semisulcospira habei. The sequence goes on from BTPG01000001.1 coordinate 318,945,412, forward strand.
GCCAGCTGCCCAGCGTGGCGAAACTTGACACCTGTGAAAAGCATGTACCTTGATGCGCATCAGATCGGTGTTTCCTATTACCCTATTTACGTGTGTGGTCATAAGAAGGATCAGGTCACGTTGTGATCTGTGCGAAGCTGTTACCCCGCGCCCAGCAGCAAGTCAAGTGGGGAGACATCTGTCAAGCGCCAGAATCCTAGACCCTCATTATACACACACACACGTCTAAATTTCATATATTTTAAGCGGTGTATAAAAATTTACAAGTTGTGATAAACTTACACTGGACACTGTCTTTAATTTAACCCTTATCATTCGGAACACACCAGTGTGTGAAATAAGTTTGACTAAAATAGTTCAAGGGTAGTGCTAGAATAGCTTGGCGCCTCTAGGCGACAAGCTATTCTGGCACTACCCTCGAACTAAAGCCATTGGTCTATATTCTTATATGTAAGTACTATAATGTAGCTTGCAGATGGCAGTGTACAGATTTTAAGGTTTTAGCCTCAGTATGATATGGGTTAACAATGCATCTGAGTAAAAGGTAACAGGTGTTTAGCTGCCCACGAGGGGACTCGATCCATCTTCACAGCGGAGAACTCTGTGATTGTAAGGAATGTGTGAATTATCTTCATTATTCGAGGAAAGTTAAGTTTGTTCTTTTGTGAAGCACCAGTAAATAGGACATTATCAACAGCACCCTTCTGTCTTGTGTAGGTCCTTTTCCTGGACGCAGAGTTTCTGAAAGTTTTGTTACATCAAGGCACACACACACACACACACACACACACACACACACACACACACACACACACACACACACACACACACACACACACACATACACAAAATCTAGAGGTGCCAGGCACTTGGATACAAACTGGTTTGAGCAAGAGACATAGATCTTCATGAGCCACCGCAATGCGGGGGCTCATGAAGCTCTATGTCTCTTGCATTTGGACTGTGTTCTGTTTTTCTCGGCATCGAAGAGGTTAACCCGATTCTGAAATATTAGAGAAGATGAGAGATTCCATCCTTCGGATTTACACACCCCAGTATGATTCTAACGCTGCTGGCAGCAGACGATGCCAAAATTGGCGTATGTGTGTGCCTTGTATGCTCTGTTGGCCGTCAATTGGGAAAGTCATTCAGCACGACTATTTTCGAGAAAAGCTAGATTTTCATTGCGATGCAATAAAAATCCCGCTTTTATAAAAATCAAAAAATAAAATTAAAAAAAAAAGTGTCTACTGGCTTTTACCAAATGACGGCAGTGCTATTCTGGAGCTGTGAACCGAAAACTTCTCATGATTCACACGCATCAGCTTGAAAAGTACCCCCTACCCCCAAATAAAATTTAAATAAAGAAAAAAAGAAAGAATAAAGAATATATAATGATAATAAGATATACATAATAAATAGATACACGAATAAATGAATAAATGAATAAAACATTTTATCTGTTGCATTTTGTTCTCGGCAATAGACACATTCAATGTGTTTGTCGCTGATGCACAGGAGCCTTTGGTTACCTATCATAACATCCATAATGTTGAATGACATTACTAAAAGATATAACTAAAAGATACATAAGATTTGACTTAAAATTGAAAATTAAAAAGAAGACTACTATCAAGTGCACGTGTATATCAATTCTGCCATTGTCACCTATCCCAATTCGTAGTCGTAACATTTGACAGTTCTCTTATGGAATCTTACTGAAGCTGAAGAAAATGCTGTATTGCCGCCTTGAATAAACCTGAGACTGCGAGTGTACCAACGAATAGGCATACACATTTGCCTTTAGATGTCTCTGTTTGCATGTGAGGGAAACAAAATTCAATGCTAGTAAAGAAAAAAAAAGTATTCAGCCCTCATTATGAGGGCTGAATACTTTTATTTTCTTTACTCTCGTATGCATTGGAAATGTCGATCTTACAAAGAAGGAGGGAATGCTGACTTGACTCATTCTACCCCAAGACCGAAATCCCCAAAAGTCGTCCTCTGAAGACTGCGTTGCAGTGCAGGACACAGATCGGCCATGATAGTTCAAGGGTGATGCCCTGGCATCACCGTTGAACTATCATGGTCGAGCTTTATCTTGCTGTGGTGTGTCTGGGGTAGAATGAGTTATGCCAGACGAAGGCGATATTTGTCAGAGTGCCTTTGGACCTTATTTCGAGATTTTCAATGATGTGACTTTTTGTTTGTAATTTCGTGGCACTACGAGATTTATGAATGAAACTTCTAAACTGGCAAATTGAGTGTCAACCAAGCCTGAGAGAAAATTTTTGAAATTATTCATTTTTAAACGATAATAAATTAGATTATTTAAGCTTGTAAAGTTGCTACAATTTAAATATCAGAAGCCTCCAAATGTATTATTATGGCCTGATGTAAGCAAACATGAAAATATATTCTACCTTTTTGTACATAGTTTCGAATCATCAACTGAAATCACCGCCATTTGTGTAGTCACTGTCCGCTGTGTGTTATTGTGGTTATCATATGGCATTACAAGAGAAAGGGGAAAAAAAGGAAAAAAAAGTCGTTTACTTTTACCTTTAACACTCAACGGAAGAAAAGAAAGCACGGCCAAAACTAAAATCGACATTCTCTCCTCCTAAAATCACACTCAGATACATCGAAGACAGCACAAAACCCAGTTTCGTCTCGGGCACACTGAAAAACTTAGACCTGAATAACAGAGGGGTCTACGTTCTGAGTGGTGGGTAAGACCGCGCGCAACAGACACTCGGGCCAAAAGTTGCCCGCCGTTTTGTTTTGGACACACTGAAAAGCTAAGACCTGAATCATGATCAGAGGCTTCTACATTCTGATTGGTGGGTAAGACCGCGCGCAACAGACACTCGGGCCGAAAGTTGGAATCAGTGGTCCGCGCGCTGTCGTGCGCGGGCCACGCCGGGCAACTTTGGCCCGAGGAGATTTTGCGCTTTCGGAGACGGCGCAGTCTTAAAATATAAATGGAATTGACTGGACCGTTAGGTAACTCTTCCGGGACCGTGGTCAGCGGAGCGTGTAGGAATCATAAGGGAATCCCCTTTTTGGAGGCCTATGTGTGCGAAGTTAGGTGTGTAAGAATATGTGTGCGCAATTAATTAAGTGGAACAGATGTGTGCACTGCAAGGCACACGTTTGGTAAAATGTGGACCGTTTTTTCAGATACGCGCTGTTCTCTGGCCATTTCTACACCAGTGCCATCAAAGAGTATAGGGGCTATAACGCCCCACTACTCTTTGGTGCCATTACTGTGACAGCATGGAAAGAAATGCTTCAGGTATGGAGACGCAAGTTGTGAATATTACCCTCGTATTAACTGCTTAATTAATAACCGCTTAATCATTAAACAAAACTCTGATCTGGCCATTTGTTCAAGAAATGCCATAAAATCATAAAAACTGCTTCCGGCATGGAGACGCACGGAGGGCAGAAACAATACAGATAGATAGATAGATAGATAGATAGATAGATAGATAGATAGATAGATAGATAGATAGATAGATAGATAGATAGATAGATAGATAGATAGATAGATAGATAGATAGATAGATAGATAGATAGATAGATAGATAGATAGATAGATAGATAGATAGATAGATAGGCAGGCAGGCAGGCAGGCAGGCAGACAGACAGACAGACAGACAGACAGACTGACTGACTGACTGACTGACTGACTGACTGACTGACTGACTGCCGTGACTGACTGACTGACTGACTGACTGACTGACTGACTGACTGACTGACGATAGATAGATAGATAGATAGATAGATAGATAGATAGATAGATAGATAGATAGATAGATAGATAGATAGATAGATAGATAGATAGATAGGCAGGCAGGCAGGCAGGCAGGCAGGCAGGCAGGCAGACAGACAGACAGACAGACAGACAGACAGACAGACAGAGCGTTGTGCAATCATGAGTAAAGACGTCAGAGCGAGTCGATCGAGGAAGGAAATTAAAACCAGGAAGTCTGCGCGTGTGCTGGTTTGTAATTTAACTCATTGTACCCCAACACCGAAATCCCCAAATTTTGCTGTTGTTCTCTGAAGACTGCATTGCAGTGCAGGACACAGATCGACCATGATAGTTCAAGGGTGATGCCAGAATAGCTTGGCGCCTGTGGGCGCCAAGCTATTCTGGCATCACCCTTGAACTATCATGGTCAATCCTTAGCTTGCTGCGTGTGTCTGGGGTAGAATGAGTTAAGATCCTGCGGCTGTACAGCCGCAAGGTCCAAAATTACATACCAGCACACAAATGGCCGTGAGTCTAACTATAGATGTGGCGTAGAAAAACTCCCAAATGAGTTACAGTCAACTGTTCGAAATATCAAATGGGTATCACATAGAGAGTGACTCACTTCGAAATTTCCAAAATGATACTCACATTTATAATACACAAAATATCTATAATGCACAGAATACATTATTTTGTAAATTTTAAATTATTCTTTTAGGTACTACTTTTAGTGATGAAAACTAGTAGTCTAGAGGTCGAAGCAAATAATAATAATAATAATTACGGTATTTATAATGCGCTTATCTTGTAATAATTATAACTTTAAGCGCGCACTCACAACTCTCACACGCATGCGCACGCTTTAGACAATGACTCACGTACCACAAATAGTGAAAATACATTACGACGGTCAGCTTGGGGTGAGGAGTGTGGTGATATAGTGCTAGAACTGTTGAAAGAGGTGAGTTTTGAGGGCGGACTGGAAGGAGGAGAGAGTGTGTTTCTGACGGAGAGAGAGTGGGAGAGTGTTTCAGGTGGATGGGCGTATACTGAGAAGGAGCGGGGGCCGAAAGTGCTGAGTTTGGTGCGGGGGATGAGGAGGCGGAGAGGGTCGGAGGCGGAGCGGAGGGAGCGGGGAGGAGTGTAGGGGTGAAGTAAGTTGGAGAGATAGGTAGGAGCGTAGTTGTTCAGGGATTTGTACCAGAGAGACAGAATCTTGTATTGGATGCGTTGGGGGATGGGGAGCCAGTGAAGGATCTTGAGAAGGGGAGTGATGTGGTCGGATTTTTTCTTTCTGAGGACGAGGCGGGCAGCATTGTTCTGGACGCGCTGGAGAGTGAGAGTGGTGGAGTGAGGAAGGCCGGAAAGAATGACTGCCAGGCGTGTAAAATCTACAGAAAATGCCAAGAAAGAAACACTTTTACAAAGAGCAACTACAAGATAGTTGATTGAATTTTCAGCTTAATATTCCTATTATAAATGTTGATGGGTTGGGATGTTCTTCGAATGAAATTAAATTTACAGTTTTCTTCCAAGAGCATACTCGGACCCCACACAAAAATAAGCCGTTTAGTAACTCGCTTTTGCTCCATTTATCTCATACAGTGGCA